>OZ010786.1:631455174-632655174 GCA_963932465.1 Maratus speciosus
CGCAAATTTTGTCAAAGGATCGCGAAAAAACGCAAATTTCGTCAAAGGATTGGATAAAAACGCGAATTTTGTCAAAGAATCGCGGAAAAAACAAAAATTTCTTCAAGGGATCGAGAAAAAAAAACGCAAATTTCTCCAAAGGATTGCGAAAAAAATCGCAATTCTCTTGAAAGGTTCTCGGAAAAAACCCGCAAGAATCAAAGGATCGCAGAATAAAACGCGAATTCCGTCGCCGAATCGCGAAAAAACCGCAAATATCTTCAAAGGATCGCGAAAAAAATGGAAATTTCTTCAAGGGATCGCGGGAAAAACGTGAATTTTGCCAAAGGATCGAGAAAAAATGCAAATTTCGTCAAAGGATCGCGGGAAAAAACAAATTTTGCCAAAGGATCGCGGGAAAACGTGAAATTTGCAAAGTAATGCTGAAAAAATGTGAATTCCGTCAAAGGGCCGCGAAAAAAATGCATAATTAGTGCTGGGAGGAGATTTTCTCCCCCTTCTCCCCTATGCTGCAACGTTTCAGAAGTTTTTCTGTGAATTTCAGAATTTTTTTTTCTCACAATCAATCCTGTGGTCAGAAAAGTTTATTTCAGCAGTTTAGCGAACGGAGGAATGGGAAGAGAACTTCTCGGCAAAGCAAGCGCTTTGATTTTGGATTACTTTATTTGGCTAGTTAACTTCAATTGAGGAAAAATATAAATACGCATTTTTAGCTATTTTAGCGATAACATTTACCTAAAAAAATTATATTGCTGTTATTAGGAAAGAAATTGCTTTTAGAAAGAAAAAAATCAGTATAAACAAATGTGATCTAAAAGTTCTGGGACGCCTAATTTCTTTATAATAGACACATTAATTAAAAATGAAATATAAAGTAAAGCACTTTCATACATTGAGTTTTCATGCGTTTTTTTTTTTATTTAAAGCTCTTGAATTTTAAATCTCATTTTATACCTTTATATTCTAATCAGGGTTGTCGGCTTTTAACAAGGCCAAAAAGAGCCGACTGGCTTTTTTTGGTTTTAACCACTTAAAAAACGGTTTTTATTTTTTATTTTTTTAAGTTAATTTACAGCTAATTCATATTAAATTTGGATTAATTTATTTTTAATACACTTATAAATATTTTCTGCTAAAAAGATAAGTTTCTATTACATTTGTAAAATAAATAAGTCTTTATAAGCACTAGATGGCAACTGTGAAAGCATCATGTCTGAAAAAAATAATATAAATATTGAAAAGGATATAAATTATACTCCAAAGTGTTGTTTTCAAATTCTATATTGCATAGCTCCCCATTTTTAAGATTATATTTAATTAACCAATGACAAAATGTAACACATCAAAATGGAATCATTCTTTTACATGTCCATTATGAAAAGATTAGAATGAATAATGTTGAAAGAAAAATTAGGAAGATATAATATTTGAGGAGAGTTTAGCACATAAGTGTATAAAATAAAGAGAGCCATTAAACAAAACCAAAAAAAATTTTCCAAATAAAATTTTTTAAATTAAAATTTTGAAAAGCCTGTTGCTATTTAAAAGAGTGCATATTCATGCATATGTTTTCATAATACTGATTTATATAGTGAGAAATGGCGTTTTTTATTATATGACTTTATGTATGATTTTAAATGTTTATGAATAACTCTCAAAATTAGTTAAGCAATAAAACATATAATTAAGTTACCATTGTCCTCTTTTATTTTATAAAGTAGTAAAAATGAAAAAAAAAAAGGTGGTATTAAAAATCAGTATAAACCAGATAAAGCAGTTGGTATGGCCTTTTTAAAATTTAGCTGGCATATTTGCAATTCTAACTACAAATCACTAGCAGCTCCATCTATGTGTTATTCTAGTATTAATGCCTTTATTATTGAGAAATTGGGTTATTTATTAAATTCTAAGTCATTTAAATGTCATTAAAATGCTCTTAAAAATGTGTATTTTATAATTAAAATGCTTCACTGTATAAAAGCCAATTATGGCAAAAAAAAAAAAAAAAAAAAAAAAGCCGGTTAAAACCAATAAAAGCCACCAGCATGGCTTTTTTTTTTAAATTTTAGCCGGCTTTTTTTGCAACCCTGATTCTAATATTAAAATATTTGCTTATACGATAAAAATAAATTCTTAATTTCATTGATACATTTTTTCGAAGAATATTTTCAAATAGATTGACTAAAGTATAGAGCAGGCATGTCAAACACGCGGCCCGCGGGCCACAACTGGCCCGCCGACACCTTCTCTGTGGCCTCCAATCCTTGGCATTTTACCTTTGTTTAATTCAGTTACGAGTTACAATTTTCCAACTGAGTAAAAAAGTTGGCAATGAGGTAAAGTGAGCAATTAGGCATATATTAACAATGTTCGGTAGCAAAATTTTTGTGGTAAAAGCAACATAATTTAAACGAGAAAATGTGTTTCATAAATGAAATGAAATACGTAGCGTATAGATACAAGACACAATTTATTATTATTATTTTTAAAAGTTTTTACTTGAAAAAAATCCAGAAGATTAAAAGTTATACCTTTGCTAGATTAACAGAGCTAGTGTAAAATAATTTTTTTAAGATAATACAATTTAGAAAATCGAATTAAACTTTGTAGATTTGGTTGACAAAAAGTAATGTCAAGTATTTTTTCGAAAAATAAGATTAAATAAACTATAAATTATAATAATAACTTTGGAACTTTACTTGAATATTTGTTTAATATGGCTATGTTTCGTACGTACAAATATTGCTGTGTGCAATTCTAATAATATTACCTACTTTGTTTAATGTGGCTCGCGTCTTAGTATGCAATGCTTCATTTGGCTCACGGCGGTAGACGAGTTTGACATGCCTGGTATAGAGTATAAAAATATAATACAATATTTCTTTTCTTCGCTCTTTTTTTTCCCTAATATTATTACTTTGTTAATATAAAGTTGTTAAAAGTTCTCCAAAAAAATGTTAAAATTTTATTTATAATAATGAAGAATTGCGATTGAAAAAATATGATGGGTGTATATGTGTGGAGGGGGTGTGGGTGACACCATTTACATCCAGGCGATTCTCAAAAGGTGGGAACAGGACACAAGTCATAACTTTAAGCCTTTCAAACATAACTTTAATTATCATTGACTTTATATATTTTCTTTTTACACTGAGTTTTTACTTCTATTCAGAGACAGAAAATGACATAATTTATTGTAAAAGCTTTGTATAAATATCTTAAAATTTTCTTATTTTATGCTAAAAAGGCCAATTTCGGACATTCATAACGTTAACTGCTCCAATGTACCACCAAGAAAAAGAGTTTTAACTTTTTTCCAGGTGGTTCTAATGGTAAACAATGAATGCATAAAGGAAACGGATGATTTTTTGATAATTTCGTTAAGAGTTTACAGGCTGATTTATTGCTTTTTTTAGA
Source organism: Maratus speciosus (assembly GCA_963932465.1). Taxonomy (NCBI): domain Eukaryota; kingdom Metazoa; phylum Arthropoda; class Arachnida; order Araneae; family Salticidae; genus Maratus; species Maratus speciosus. The sequence continues at coordinate 631,458,592 of OZ010786.1, forward strand.
GATAGAAGGACTTTTCTATAAAGAATTTTTCTGTATTTTGTTATGTCCAAAAGTAACGTACGTAACAAAGCATTTGATTTTATTATTATTATTACTGGATAACAAAAAGTTAATTATACATATATATATGTATACAGACACATTTACTACATTCTTAGTCTTAAGAATTTTTTAAATACTAAGAGCAACGTCCAAAATCTCTAACGTACGTGCAAAAGAGTGTCCAAAATTTGTAACGTACGTAACTGCTAATTAAATGCTTTAATCATTAATTTTCCAGAATAGTTGCTGTTTGTGTATAATTTTGTAGACATACTATTATAAAATATTTATATATTATATTTGTAGACAAAATACTATACTATTAAAAAAAATTGGCCTTAAATTAGAAAATTTTAAAAATTACATATAGTTAATGTTTAATGATCCCACCTTTTCAGAATCTCCCATCTGCCCCAGGTGTCACCCATCCTAGCTACGCCACTGGTAGCGAATACATGCGGTTTCCAACAGCTCTATTCGTGAATCCTCAGGAGGCCCGGAGCTGGAGCTGGAGCCCGGAGCCGGAGCGCTCCGGAGCTGTGTTTTCCCTGGAGCTGGAGCTCTAAATTTTCCCCAGCTCCAGGGCTCCTTTAGTTTTTAATATTCTTTGAAATCTTTTTTTTTTCAGTCTTTTAAATCTCCAGGCTTAAAATATTTTAATTACATCATTATTCAGTATTTTAATTATATCATTTTTAGGGATTTTTTTTATTATTAGATATGGAAAATTTCTCAAAACATTGTAACACTACTTTACTTTTACTTTCTACTTGAGCTAAATGACAACACTATTTGAAAACAAATATGGCCGCTTGTTGTTTACATGTGTAGTGGTACAATTTTGGTTGTTTGAAAAGTGTAGAAGAAATTTAAGATTTTTGTGTTTAAAATTCCACCAAACTTTCTATTTTTAAAAGAAAAAGCTAAAAGATGTCATATTTTCTGAACAAGCATTTCAAGTTTGATGAGAAGAAAAATGCATTTTGTCAGATCTTTAATGAAGGTAAAGGAAGAAAGAATTTGTGAGCAAAAAATAAATGTGTAAATTAAAATCTGCAACTCAAAAGCGTGAAGTTGGAGCCAAGTTAAAGTTGGAGCTGGAGCCGGAGCTGGAGCCACAATATTTTATCTAGGAGTGGAGCTGGAGCATCGAAAATTGTTCAGCTCCGGGTCACTGGCAGATTTTATCTGCAACATATCGGTTTCACCCCCTGTTTCTCAAAATCTACTTTGAACAAGTAAATTCACTATAGTAATTCTTATTTTCCTAAAACAATTCATAGTTCTACATTCATTTATTTATTTATTTTCCTTTCTCCTTTCACAATGAACTTTACTCAACACATATAAAGATTTATAGTTTCATATTTTTTGTTCACTTATTCAAAATTCTCATTCTCGCATATTTATTTATTTTTCCATTCTTAACGGTCTTTATTTAAAAGCAATCAAGAACACATTTATACCTCCGTGCATCTGCACTTTCTTTTAATGGTTTATTTCCTTTATAGTATTTTATCTGCGTTTTAAATAAACCACTCTCATTTCCTATTAGAATTTGACGGGTAAAAAAAAAAAAAAGAAATAAAGAAAAAATGTTTTTATTGGAATTGCAGTTTCACATTATATTTCATTTTTATCATTATACCTTCTACATGTTACATACATTCGTTAAATATTACTCAATCACATTTAGCTGCAATCTTTTGATTAAAGTAAACAAAAACCAGACTTTATGTTGCACTTGTTCTTGAAACATGTAGGGTTGCTTCACATCCTGTGGGTGCGCTGAAAGGGGGGGGGGCTGCCACGTTATTTGTTTGCTAAACCTGCTGCCAATGCTTTGTCTCTGTAATATTGGCGATAATGCAATATGCCAAGTCATGTGATTCAGTATGCATTAAGTAGAGTTCGCTCCCGACCACCCTGCTGGAAGGTCCGCTAAAGGACCGCTGTTATTTTTCTTTCTTTTTGTGACATTGCGGAGCAGTTTGTCATGAACAGATATACTTCTACACATAGAGATATATTTAATTTGTGCTTCTACATAGCTTCATATTTGAGGCTTCCTTTTTATGAGATGTCTTCCTTCGTATTGAGAATGAATAAAAAGTGATTGTACTTTCATCTATATGTTGGAGTTTTTTTTTATTCACCATTTCATCGAAACCGTGAACCACCAGATCATCCCCTTCATAGCCCCGAGAAACCATATGTTCTAGAATCATATGATTTAAGTACTAGAGCATGCTCAAATTTCTAAAAATCTGAACTCTTGAGAGCATCACATGAGTTTTGTTATGAATTTAGAATGAAGTACTTATCTAATATAAACATGCCAGCCAACTTTCATTTTATTAAATTGATTTCACAAACATTAACCCATTTATGCCTAGCGTCCCATTTTTGGGACGTTTCGAATTTTAATAAATTTTTAAAATTTTCTCCTTCTTTACAACATGAAATTTGTCTGAAGTAATTATCTATAAATGTCTTATCTATTACTGAGACATGACAGCATAAGATAGATATTTATTTGCTTAAATGAAGGCCTTTTTTCGGGTTTATAGGTTTTTAATTTTTCAAGATAGCGAAATGTAAAAAGTAAGTTTATTTGTATTTTTTGTATCAAGGATCCAAATAAATAAGTCGTAATCTTAGCTTGTAGACTTCTTTGAAATACGTATTTTTTAAATTGCAAAATTATAGGTTCAAACCTATTTTTTATGCATGTTTGTAACGTACAAAATATAGGGCGCAGAGCGCAAATGGGTAAATATTTCTATTAGACATTTAGGGGGCAGTTATTTATATAAAGTCCTTTTCAAGATGACTTTGAAATAAATTGTTTTTTAGCCTCAAATGCGATTATTTTTAATTTACTATTAATAATAGTTATAATGTTATTAGTTTCTGCAAAGAAAAAAATATATTATTTGAATAGTTCGTAAAAATACCAATTATAGTATGTAATATACAATTTAAATGCTTAATTTATATAAATTTAGGCAAAACATATAATTATGAATTTTTCCACATATGGATATTTCCATATTTAGTACGTGTACATTTTATCAAATAAATACAAAAATATTTTAGCGTAATTTTTTTTAGTATTTTTCCAGTTCATTTTGCAACATTTTAAGTGATTTTACCCACAAATTTGAGAAAACAAAAATTCAGGCATAAATGGGTTAATATGTTCATGATGGGCAATTTCTTTTATTATCATTTTATATATACAGTCTCATTATCATTTCATATATCTCCCTCAAATTCGCAAATGCCTAAACTCTGCATATCATCGCAGATGTAAACAATGAAACTTTTAGTTCAGATGTAGGAGCAAAATTACAGAAATTTTTAGTTTTATAACAATCCTTATGTATTTTAATTTGTAATTCTCGATAATAGGACTGAATTCGGGGGTTTTCATGAAGGAAATATAAAATTATTTCTGAAAAAAATCAAGATATTGCTGGCAATCACAATCTTTTTACTAAATATATTTATGTATTAATTGAGCTTTTTTGGTTATTAAGACTGGCTAAACCTGAAATAAAACTTCCTTAATTTATGATTTTGATGTGAATTAATAGGTACCTTTATAAGGAAAGTTTCATTGCATAATTCACGGAAAATGTATCTTATCTTTATTATATATGTATGTCGTAGGCTAATTGAGAAATCAGTCTCTTTGCAAACAGCCTAGGCTCTTTGCAAAGAGCCGGGCTAATTGGGGAATCATCTCTCTCTTTCCAATTAGCCTGATATTTTTAAGGCTTATTGCAAAGAGCCTAGAAAGCGTTAGGCTAATTGAAAAATGACCACTTATTATCCAATCAAGGGGATTTTTTTTGGGCTTATTAACCCATAATCCGACCAGGACCCTAAAAATAAATTATAACAGACCATACCCCGATTCCAGCAAGACAAAATAATTTCAGTCTGCATGCAACCCGACCCGAACCTAAAAATTCCATTAGAAAACACCCGAAATCTGACATGAACCAAATCTGAACCCGACAATAATATTCCAAAGAAACATAACCCTATCCGAGCAAGACAAAATAATTTCCGTGACACACAACCCGATCCGAACCTAAAAATTTTGTTTGAAAATAATCCAAAATATGACCCGAACCAAATATGATAACCGACAAAAATATTCTAAAAAACCATAACCCGATCCGAGCAAGACAAAATAGTTTCCTTGGACACGCAAACCGAACCGGACCTAAAAATTTCATTTGAAAAAAACCTGAAATCTGACACGAACCAAACCTGAAACCGACAAAAAATATTCCAAAGAAACATAACACGATCCGAGCAAGACAAAATAATTTTCGTGGACACGCAACCCAATCCGAACCTAAAAATTTTGTTTGGAAAAAATCCGAGATATGACCCGAACCAAATATGATAACCGACAAAAATATACTAAACAATCATAACTCGATACGAGCAAGATAAAATAACTGCCTTGGACACGCAACCCGAACCGAACCTAAAAATTCAATTTGAAAAAAAACCTGAAATCTGACATGAGCCAAATCTGAACCCGGCAAAAATATTCCAAAAATCCATATCGGATCCGAACAAGACAAACTATTTCCATGGACATGCAACGCGACCAGAACCTAAAAATTCCATTTGAAGTCAACCTGAAACCCGACCCGAATCAAATCTTAACCCGATAAAAATATTCCAAAGAACTATAACTTTATGCGAGCATGACAAAATAATTTCCATCGACCGGCAACCCGATCCGAACCTGAAAGTTCTAATTGAACTCAATCCGAAACCTGGTTTTGATCGGTTTTCGAGTTGACTTCAAATGAACCTTTAAGTTCGGATCCGGTTGGGTGTCTACGGAAATAACTTTGTCTTGCTCGGATCGGGTTAGGGTTCTTTAAAATAATTTTGTAATTTTCAGATCGGGTTCTGGTCGGGTTTCAGGTTGACTTTATATAGAATTTTCCGATTCTGGTCGTATTGCGTGTAAACGGAAATTAATTTGCCTTGCTCGTATTGGGGTACGGCCTGATGTATTTTTGTTTCGGGTACTGTTCGGGTTAACTTAAAGTAAACTTTCAGGTTCGGATCGGGTTGCAAGCCGACGGAAATTATTTTGCCTTGCTCAGATCCGGTTATGGATCTTTGGAATATTTTTGTCGGATTTAGATTTGGTTTTGGTCAGATTTCAGTTGTTTTTCAGATGGAATTTTTAGGTTCGTGTCGGGTTGGGTGTCAAAGGAAATTATTTTGTTTTCCTCGGATCGGGTTATGGTTTTTTAGAATATTTTTGTCGGTTATCATAATTGGTACGGGTCATACTTCGGGTTTTTTTAAACTAAATTTTTAGGTTCGGATCGGGATGCATGTCCACAGAAATTATTTTGTCTTGCTCGGATCGGGTTATGGTTCTTTAGAAAATTTTTGCCTGGTTCAGATTCGGTTCGTGTCAGATTTTGCGTTTTTCCTAATGAAATTTTTAGGTTCGGGTCGCGTTGCGTGTCCACGGAAATTATTTTGTCTTGCTCGTATCGGGTTATGGTTCTTGGGGATATTTTTCTCGGATTTGGATTTGGTTCGGATCAGATTTCAGGTTTTTTTCAAATGAAAGTTTTAGGTTCGGTTCGGGTTGAGTGTCCAAGGAAATTATTTTGTCTTGCTCGGATCGGGTTTGGTTATTTAGAATATTTTTGTCGGTTATCTTATTTGGAAAGGGTCATATTTCGGGGTTTTTTTTCAAACTAGATTTTTAGGTTCGGATCGGGCTGCGTGTCCACAGAAATTATTTTGTCTTGCTCGGATCGGGTTGTGTTTCTTTGGAATATTTTTGTCGGGTTCAGATTTGGTTCATGTCAGATTTCAGGGTTTTTTTTCAAATGAAATTTTTAGGTTCTGTTCGGGTTACGTGTCCAAGGAAATTATTTTGTCTTGCTCGGATCGGTTTATGGTTCTTTAGAATATTTTTGTCGGTGATCATATTTGGTTCGGGTCATATTTCGGAATTTTCAAACAAATATTTTAGGTTCGGATCAGATTTCGTGTCCACGGAAATTATTTTGTCTTGCTCGGATCGGGTTATGGTTCTTTGGAATATTTTTGTCGGGTTTAGATTTAGTTCATGTCATATTTCGGGTTTTTTCTAATGGAATTTTTAGGCTCGGGTCTGGTTGTGTGTTCACGGAAATTATTTTGTCTTGCTCTGATCGGGTTATGGTGCTTTAGAATATTTTTGTCGGTTATCAGATTTGGTTCGGGTCCGATTTCGGGTTTTTTCAACGGGAACTTTCAGATTCGGGTCGGTTGCATGTAGACTGAAATTATTTTGTCTTGCTCGGATCGGGTACGGTCTGCTGTAATTTATTTTTTGGGTTCGGGTCGGGTTATGGGTTAATAAGCCTAAAAAAATCACCCTTATTGGATAATAAGTGGTCATTTTTCAATTAGCCTAACGCTTCCTAGGCTCTTTGCAATAAGCCTGAAAAATACCAGGCTAATTGGACAAAGGGAGATGATTTTCCAATTAGCCCGGCTCTTTGCAAAGAGCCTAGGCTGTTTGCAAAGAGCCTAGGCTGTTTGCAAAGAGCCTGATTTCTCAATTAGCCTACGACATGTATACTATTTAATTATACATTATTAATTATTTACTTGACTTTTACTTTTAATAATTTAATCATTTTTTTAAATTATCTTACTTTTTATCATTTTAGTTTATTACTTTACTTAATTATTTTACTAATATGCAAGCATTCATTATAATTTTAATTGCATTATTACATTCAAATTACTGTTTAAAAAACCTAAACAAAGCAATGACCAGAAATCCACAAAATTCTCAAATCCGCACAACCTCTGGTTCCAAGCTGTGTGGATTTGGAGGAGCCTACTGTATTACAGTAATGAAATGAAGCGTGATTTTCAAGATAATCACTGAATTATTATTTATAAAAGAGAATTAAAAAAAAACTACTTTTACTTTAACACATTATTTTTTTTTATGTGCTTTTGTATCGTATAATCATCCAAAATTTTCCTCTCTAAACTTGAATTGCAATATCGTAATGTACCTAGATTTACCATATAATATTATAAACACTATATACAGTAAACTTCCGATTATCCATCACTCATGGGACTGATGGTGTGGCAGATAATGGAGAGATAGTACAAGACCATTACTAAAATTAGATTTCTATATGTTAATTTATAAATAAGAATAATTAATAGATTTTTTTTATTTGTTATTGTACTTTAGTTCATAAAAAGCATAACTGATAATAAGAAATATATTTATCTGACAAATTTAGAATTTTACTGAATAAATATGTAGTACAGAAAAACCTCCTTGAACGGTCACCTCTAAACAACGACAACCTCCGAATACCGGCCACATATTGATGGAACCAAACACATTCCATAGCATTAACATTAGTACGAACCTCTAAATAAGGAATTATGAACAACGGCAGCTCAAAAGTCACGAGAAATTTTTTTAACAGTTTCTGGTACAATTGCATATTTATTTGCAAACCAAAATCTGAAGCAGATCAAACAAAGTTTACTTAATAGGTCAACAAAATATTACTTAATCTCTTGAATATGTAATCCTTTTCCAAAGCTAGAAATAGAAAATGAAGACAATAATGATGGGGAAAATTTAGATAATATTCTTAGAACAGCAAGCATAACTAACACGAACGCCAGTAAGTTTAAGTGTCTGGACAAAGATTTGGCAGTTACTGCTACATTTGAGTCATACAGCAAATGGTGGAAGATAGAAGAGAGGAAGAGAAAAGTGATGTGGAAGGGGATATCGGAAAGATTATAGAATCCAGGGTTGGCTTTTTGCTGGCAGAAACTGGCTTTTGTCCTGCCAGTGGCAGACAATAATGATGGGGAAAATTTAGATAATATTCTTAGAACAGCAAGCATAACTAACACGAACGCCAGTAAGTTTGTGTGTCTGGACAAAGATTTGGCAGTTACTGCTACATTTGAGTCATACAGCAAATGGTGGAAGATAGAAGAGAGGAAGAGAAAAGTGATGTGGAAGGGGATATCGGAAAGATTATAGAATCCAGGGTTGGCTTTTTGCTGGCAGAAACTGGCTTTTGTCCTGCCAGTGGCAGACAATAATGATGGGGAAAATTTAGATAATATTCTTAGAACAGCAAGCATAACTAACACGAACGCCAGTAAGTTTGTGTGTCTGGACAAAGATTTGGCAGTTACTGCTACATTTGAGTCATACAGCAAATGGTGGAAGATAGAAGAGAGGAAGAGAAAAGTGATGTGGAAGGGGATATGGGAAAGATTATAGAATCCAGGGTTGGCTTTTTGCTGGCAGAAACTGGCTTTTGTCCTGCCAGTGGCAGACAATAATGATGGGGAAAATTTAGATAATATTCTTAGAACAGCAAGCATAACTAACACGAACGCCAGTAAGTTTGTGTGTCTGGACAAAGATTTGGCAGTTACTGCTACATTTGAGTCATACAGCAAATGGTGGAAGATAGAAGAGAGGAAGAGAAAAGTGATGTGGAAGGGGATATGGGAAAGATTATAGAATCCAGGGTTGGCTTTTTGCTGGCAGAAACTGGCTTTTGTCCTGCCAGTGGCAGACAATAATGATGGGGAAAATTTAGATAATATTCTTAGAACAGCAAGCATAACTAACACGAACGCCAGTAAGTCTGTGTGTCTGGACAAAGATTTGGCAGTTACTGCTACATTTGAGTCATACAGCAAATGGTGGAAGATAGAAGAGAGGAAGAGAAAAGTGATGTGGAAGGGGATATGGGAAAGATTATAGAATCCAGGGTTGGCTTTTTGCTGGCAGAAACTGGCTTTTGTCCTGCCAGTGGCAGACAATAATGATGGGGAAAATTTAGATAATATTCTTAGAACAGCAAGCATAACTAACACGAACGCCAGTAAGTTTGTGTGTCTGGACAAAGATTTGGCAGTTACTGCTACATTTGAGTCATACAGCAAATGGTGGAAGATAGAAGAGAGGAAGAGAAAAGTGATGTGGAAGGGGATATGGGAAAGATTATAGAATCCAGGGTTGGCTTTTTGCTGGCAGAAACTGGCTTTTGTCCTGCCAGTGGCAGACAATAATGATGGGGAAAATTTAGATAATATTCTTAGAACAGCAAGCATAACTAACACGAACGCCAGTAAGTTTAAGTGTCTGGACAAAGATTTGGCAGTTACTGCTACATTTGAGTCATACAGCAAATGGTGGAAGATAGAAGAGAGGAAGAGAAAAGTGATGTGGAAGGGGATATGGGAAAGATTATAGAATCCAGGGTTGGCTTTTTGCTGGCAGAAACTGGCTTTTGTCCTGCCAGTGGCAGACAATAATGATGGGGAAAATTTAGATAATATTCTTAGAACAGCAAGCATAACTAACACGAACGCCAGTAAGTCTGTGTGTCTGGACAAAGATTTGGCAGTTACTGCTACATTTGAGTCATACAGCAAATGGTGGAAGATAGAAGAGAGGAAGAGAAAAGTGATGTGGAAGGGGATATGGGAAAGATTATAGAATCCAGGGTTGGCTTTTTGCTGGCAGAAACTGGCTTTTGTCCTGCCAGTGGCAGACAATAATGATGGGGAAAATTTAGATAATATTCTTAGAACAGCAAGCATAACTAACACGAACGCCAGTAAGTCTGTGTGTCTGGACAAAGATTTGGCAGTTACTGCTAAATTTGAGTCATACAGCAAATGGTGGAAGATAGAAGAGAGGAAGAGAAAAGTGATGTGGAAGGGGATATGGGAAAGATTATAGAATCCAGGGTTGGCTTTTTGCTGGCAGAAACTGGCTTTTGTCCTGCCAGTGGCAGACAATAATGATGGGGAAAATTTAGATAATATTCTTAGAACAGCAAGCATAACTAACACGAACACCAGTAAGTCTGTGTGTCTGGACAAAGATTTGGCAGTTACTGCTACATTTGAGTCATACAGCAAATGGTGGAAGATAGAAGAGAGGAAGAGAAAAGTGATGTGGAAGGGGATATGGGAAAGATTATAGAATCCAGGGTTGGCTTTTTGCTGGCAGAAACTGGCTTTTGTCCTGCCAGTGGCAGACAATAATGATGGGGAAAATTTAGATAATATTCTTAGAACAGCAAGCATAACTAACACGAACGCCAGTAAGTTTGTGTGTCTGGACAAAGATTTGGCAGTTACTGCTACATTTGAGTCATACAGCAAATGGTGGAAGATAGAAGAGAGGAAGAGAAAAGTGATGTGGAAGGGGATATGGGAAAGATTATAGAATCCAGGGTTGGCTTTTTGCTGGCAGAAACTGGCTTTTGTCCTGCCAGTGGCAGACAATAATGATGGGGAAAATTTAGATAATATTCTTAGAACAGCAAGCATAACTAACACGAACGCCAGTAAGTCTGTGTGTCTGGACAAAGATTTGGCAGTTACTGCTACATTTGAGTCATACAGCAAATGGTGGAAGATAGAAGAGAGGAAGAGAAAAGTGATGTGGAAGGGGATATGGGAAAGATTATAGAATCCAGGGTTGGCTTTTTGCTGGCAGAAACTGGCTTTTGTCCTGCCAGTGGCAGACAATAATGATGGGGAAAATTTAGATAATATTCTTAGAACAGCAAGCATAACTAACACGAACGCCAGTAAGTTTGTGTGTCTGGACAAAGATTTGGCAGTTACTGCTACATTTGAGTCCAGTGGCGTGGCGTGAAAATTTTCGGTGGTCATCGCAATTATTTAAGTTTGTGGTGAAAAATTATTAACTCTAAAATTCAATGGTTGAATGTTCAAAAAAGAAACTTTAAATCTTACCTTCACTTATACATGAACTTCAAATGTTCTGCTAAAACTGGATCGTAGAGTTTTAAAAACTTATTAAGAGTTTTAAAATATTGCTTGGTCATCACCGCATCCAGCGATGACCGGACGCCACGCCACTGTTTGAGTCATACAGCAAATGGTGGAAGATAGAAGAGAGGAAGAGAAAAGTGGTGTGGAAGGGGATATGGGAAAGATTATAGAATCTAGGGTTGGCTTTTTGCTGGCAGAAACTGGCTTTTGTCCTGCCAGTGGCAGAAACTCTTTATAATCGGTAAAAACCGGCAGAAACTAAAAAATGTCTTTAACAGTTCTAGTAACTACTAAATGACATACATTTAAGTAAACTAAAAAATGTAACTCCATTTCGTCATTGTAAAAACTTGATATAATAATTAATATTTAATAATTTAACATAAAAAATTGTTAAATTACAAGACTGAAATTTTTGAAGCAAAGCAATTGAATTGATCATTATTGACATTGCTCTACATTAGAAATTTTAGACTTCTAATCTTCTTGTAATTTTAACAAACTTTTCAGTTCATTGTTTGTAAATATATAGTATTATTTTATTTATATTAAATATAAAGAGTGTAGTATATCAAATATTTATATGAAACTAGCTGACCCGCCCAGCGTTGCCCGGGCCTGTAATAATTAATATGAATGAACCTGAATGAATGAAACAGAATGAACCTGAAATTTATATTAGTTGAGAGGGTGGCGGTTTTAAATAAGAATTTAAGATATTTGATGAAATTACTATTCGGAAATAGAGGTAAATAAACTTTATAAATTTTTAAACTAAATACATAGAATCTAATCTTAACAAAACTGTATTTGAATGAAACTGTGTTCAAAAACATATCCGTAGATATATTAGTTGACATGTGTGGTTTAATTTTTTTTACTCCCCCCCCCCTCTCCTAAATTCGACGCCCCTGCCTTTAAATTTTTTTTTTAATTGTTTAGGTTTAGAAAACGCATCAAAACTTGTCTTTTGTTATAAACTACTGCAGAGTGCAAGGAATGTAATATTTGATTTTGAATGATTATAATATTGTAAATAAATTGTACTTTGGTTAATATTTGTTTTTCCTATGCATTATCTATTGTATGTTAGTAATAACTTTTCTGTCATTTTCTGAGTTTCTGCCATGTGGTGGCAGAAACGTGTTTTGCCATGCCGGTTTTAACCGGTTTCTATTAATGGTTTTAACCACCTTGGCAGAAACTTGCCAACCCTGATAGAATCACCTAAAATTTCCAGTATTAACACATATACTAAATGTTTTACGAATCTTCGTGAAATCAAAAATTTTGGATGAAATCATAATGATGATGAGCTGTACAGCAAAATAACTCATACTATTATTACTTTGAAGAAAGATATTTGCAGAAAAAAAAAGCAACTGTAAATCACTGATTTTTTTTAATGTATTAAAACAATGAGGATTAATTAAAATGACTATGTATTTCTAGTTAAATTTATGTAATTATGATTTTTAAAAAAATGAAACCTCTGAATAACACCCACCTCTGAATAGTGGTCACTTTTCATCGGTCTCACTGGTAGCCGTTATTCAGAGGTTACACTGTAACCTGTTTTCATAGTAATCCATTACACTTTTCTGTTTGTGTTTCGCTTGTGCTTTAAATGCAGCAAGATTACGAATTCTATGTTAATAAAAGTACTTGGATTGCATCTGTTTCCTTCGCATCTCAAACCAATTAATGCATTTAGACAGCATAGATGACTGACTGCTGGATGATCATTCCCAGATTCATCCCATTCTTCTGCTTCAAGTTTTTCTGGATTCAAAATATTTTGAATAATTTCTTATCCGTTAATTCTTCATAACGAACATCATTCTTGTCACAATGAAGAATGGATGCCATTTCATCCACAGAAAGATTTTCTAGCTGCTGTTCCTGATGTGAGATAGGCATTTTACTCAAAATATTCGTTTAAAGTTTACCTAAACTCAACTACACCATATTTTCTTTTTGTTGCAGTTCTTTAGACGCTTGTTTATGTTTTTATCGCCACGGTTGAATGGTTGCGTATCGCACTTCGGTCATGGACCGTATACGGCAATTTCATTTGCGATCGCATTCGCTCGTATTCAAATTTTTTTATAAGTATTTGAATTTAATTAACAAGTAAAAGCAGAATCGTCAACAGACAGTGTTATGCTTCTCTACGGGACCAATTGAAGAGTGGTACAGTAGACTCCCTCAAATCCGCACAGCTTGGGACCAGAGGTTGTGCAGATTTTAGAATTTTGTGGATTTCTGGTCATTGATTTGTTTACATTTTTGAAACATTAATTTGATTGGTAGTTAAGCAAGGGAAATTATAATGAATGCTTACAATAAAGTGAAACATTAAAATAAGTAAAATATTAAAATAATTTATTAGTTTAAACGTAAGTAATTATTAAAATAATTATGTAAAATAAAAATTTAGAAAAATATTAAATTATTACTGATGGAATCGATTCCAAAAGTCCTATGCTGCCATCAAGTGGCAAAGCGATCGTAAGATTGATATGTAATTATGCTATTATCAGTAATATATAACTTATTGCGCTCTCTGTAACTTTTTTCATTGTTATTTAGAGTCTTGAATGCTTTTCTTATACTGCTTTGTATGTTTAGAAATAAATTTGTCTATAATTTAAAAGAAAAAATTCTGCGAACAATAATTTTAAAATAGCGTTCCGGTTCGTTTAATTTTTCCATTTCGAATCCTGGAATTTTTGATATAGATATGCTAATTTATATCAAAATCAAAAGTATTGTAAATTTATTTAGTAATAAATCAGCTGTAATAACCAAAAGAGAATGATTCACAAAAAATTTAGTAAAAAAAACATTGCAGTAGTCGCTGATTTCAGCGCCATCTTGAATTTTGTTCCTGCAACTTAACTGTAAATTTCATTGTTTACATCTGAAAAAATATGCGGATTTCAGGTGTTCGCGGATTTTAGGGTTGCGGATTTAAGGGAGTCTACTGTATTTCGACAAAACGTCCAAACCTGAGCAAAAAGAAGGTGTTCTTTCACCACAGCAGTGCTCTTGCACTCATGCCTGTAGTTGTCGCTACGAAAGTCAAAGACCTACACTTTGTAGTGCTTGCACATACACCGGATTTTGCTCCCAGCGATTATTTCCTCTTCCCAAGCCTGAAGAAATGGCTCGGAAGTTGAAAATTCACTTCAAAATATGGAGTCTCACTCAGGTTTGTGTGCATTTGAATTTTCGTTGTTTATTTCTGATTAAAAAAAATAAAAAAAGAGGGGGGGGGGTGGATGATAGAGTAGTGGATAATCAGAAATTTACTGTACTAATATTACAAAGAATTATTATTATTATAAAGAATTAATTACACAGTGTCTCAGAAATTGTCAAAAAAAATTCCCGATTTTTCCCTGACTATCTTTATCAGACTTCCCTGATTTTTACTATTAGCAATACATATGTGGTGTTTTCTCATGCATGCTGCTTCCTCGTATAAGACACTTATCCAGCTTGCTAATACAGTAGACTCTCTCAAATCCACAAATGCCTAAAATTTGCATATCATTGCAGATGTAAACAATGAAACTTTCATTTCAGATATATAGTCCAAGAGAAATGAATACCTAAAAAAAAAAGAGTTATAACTTGCAAAAGGTCGTCCCCAACTTGTATATATTGAAGCCAGTATGTAATAACCGAATTTTTACAACAAAATTTTACAAAAGAAAATTTTCTGTGGACAAAAACAACAAAATGTTGAGACTTTTTTTGCTTTTATTTAAATATCTCAAGACTCGTTGCTGTAGCGTATTATTTGTTAATTATATTCTTAAAGAGGACATACACTCAATAGGAAGTGCAGTACGGAATTTCAAAAATAAGACAATTTTTTCTACTTCCCTAAAAACTGTGAAGTTTTTCCTGATTATTCAAATGTTCCTCACAGATATAATCATACATAAACTTCTACAATTGGTAGTAGAAAATTATCTATTATTTTCACACCCTCTACTTCATTTTCACCACAACAGCCATATTTTATATCCAATAAATGCTATGTAATTTAACAAATAAGCGAGAGTGTTGATGAATAAGACATTTTTCATATTTAGATAGTAACTTTAGTGTATACAATTGTTAATTTTAAAGCAAAACAAATATTTCAACACTTTGTAACTTATTGGCACGATAGTTTAACTTTTGAAAGATGTCTTCGGTTAAAAAAAATACGATTATTAACTCTTTGAAAAGAGTTCATCCCCCCACCCCCCCCCGTAGGATTTGCATTATGCATATTTTGTATAAAAACACTTTATACAATCACTGTGAAATATTAAAGCAATATACTAACACTTTAGATAATGAAGCAAAATAAATTTGATTAAGAAATTTTGAGATTTATCGTGAAAAGTAATCTGTTTGAAAATAAAACATTTTCCCGTAAGGTTAATATTGCATATGCTTATTTACTGATATAACTTAAACTTATTTTTGCACTATTGATTTAAAATTTTAATATCCTAGACTAACCTTTTAGTTGTTGTTCCAGTAAACTTTTGGTTCACATTTAGAGGTAAAATATTCACTTTGAAAAATAAACAGATATATAAATAAATAAATGAAATGAAAAATCTTGTAGGGTTTCTATATGTAAAAAAAAAAAAAGAGGCGGTTAGAGGAAAAATAATACCTTTTACAACTGAATATGAATATTTTAGCATGAAAATTAATTATGTGCTTCAGTATTATTATATTTACTACTCAAAAATGTTAATGTGTGTGAACTATAAGAACTATTTTTTAAATAATAAATGACTCGATGTGGAAAATAAAAGAGAGAAGAAAACATGTATTAGCTACTAAATGCCCTCCATTACTAAGTTCGTTTGGAAAGATTTTCTCTTAGTTTAAAAATATAAAATAAAAACAGACTGGCGGTACATATATTGTGTTACTGACCAAAATACAATCACTTCCAATGATTCCATCATATTTCATACAAAGCAAAGTTAATATATGTAAATCTCGCAAAATTATCTTCATCATTGTTAAAGTTATGATGAAAATTCGGGTTCAGTTTATTATGATATAATTGGGGAAATATTGACAATATTTACTAAAACTAACATTTTTATGAAAATAGTGATTTGAAATATTTTATTGATAGAATTTTTAAATTTTACAAGAGATATAAATACATAATATCATTAGTTAATGAAAGAATCTGTTGTCATTTTTATTGTAGCTATTTTATAAGGTAAAAGTATTTGTTACATAAAAGATACTTATTTTTTGAGTCCCCCTTTTATATGGAACTATAAAACAATGTTTTCTATCTTTAAAACAGTAAAACATTAAAAAATATGTTATCAATAATTGGTAAATAAAATATACCATTCTGCTAAGGAATAAAATATGTTTTTTGCAAACTTTCATACTTATCCCATTGATCCCATGAACATTATGTATGCAAATTATTAAAATTAAACAAGAAATTTTTTATTAGTAAAACTATATTGCCAATACCTGTCTGCCACGCTACAGGTCGCGAGTTCTGCTTTCAGCTGAGCAAAGTTCACTCAACCTTTCATCCCTTCGGGTCGATAAAATGAGTACTAAGCTTGCTTGGGGACTAAACATCGAGGGTCTCGCGTTCGGTTGACCACCTGGCTGGGGCACATGCTGCATAGCACCTCAGGGCCCAGGGTCAAGTAAACAGAGTTGGGCACTGTAGGCCCTGATTCCTCATGGATCGTACAGCTGCAGGTTTAGTTTAGTTTTTATATTACCAATAAGTTACTAAAGATTGAAGTATTGGGGACTCTGGGGTTATGCATATATAACATTATCATTATAGGGGGGGGGAGGGGGAGTCTGACACATGATATCGTAAGATATCTCTAGGGAGAGGGGGGGGGGTTGTGTTTTGATATTGTTATCATTTTTGATCCAACCAAAATTTTCTCTTCTTATTTGTAACTTGGTATTTGTAATTTTACATCAAAATAGTATGTTATCTTTTTTAGTATGTTATCTATTTTCCTGAAAATGCAAAAGTTATTTAAATCCTTAAATGATTATAAAATTATTCAGTTCCAAAATATGGAATACCCCAACGTCTAACCAACGTCCCCAACGTTCAACAAAGTATAATGCGAAGTATGTTTGAAATTATACTTGTATTTAACAAGTAAATAAAAAAGAATGTTGTCCACCTGTTTTGTTGATAAGAAGTTCTTTCCGTGAGGGGGCAAGTTCAAAAAGACATTATTACTGTTGAATGCATTATGCAACGAAAAGCTATTATTAAATACTTTTAAATAGTCTGTTTCATTTAAGTGTTATTTGAGACATACAGTTGTTTCATACATAAACTGATATTTTATTGACTTCTCTTCATTTGAATCAATAAAGTATAAGAAAAATAAAATGTAACATATTTGTATATCACACCAAACAAAAGAAAAAAAATTCTAAAAACTTAAAGAATCTTTATACATTTTTATTATTTATTATTGTGATAATGATATCATTACTAGGGGGGGGGGGATTCAAGGGATGATAACATATGATATCGTAAGGGGGTGAGGGGGTCCAAAAATACCAAAAAGTTGATAACGTTATATATGCACAGCCCCTCTTAAACAATTCTTTAAAATTAACAATTGTACACACTTAAAGTTACTGTTTGAATATGAAAATTATCTTATTCATCCATACTCTCCCCTACTTGTTAAATTATATAGATTTATTGAATATAAAATATGTTTGTTGTGAGGAAAATGAAGAAGAGAGTGTACAAATAATGGATAGTTTACCACTACCAATCTGTAGAAATACTATACGTATAATTATATATGTGGGGAACATTTGAATAATCAGGACAAAACTACATTTCTGCCATTTTTAAGAAAATTGAGAAAAAAAAAAAAAAAAGTCTTTTTTTTTTTAAATATCATTACTGCGTTTGCTATTGAGTGTATTAAAAAGTTGTAAATATGAAAGTTGTAGAGAATTTTGTCTCCTTTAAGAATGTAACTAACAAATAATACGATACGGCAATGGGTCTCGGGATATTTAAAAAAGAAAAAAAAAGGCCCGAGATCTTATTTTTGAAATTTTGTTGGAAAATTCGGTTTTTACATGATGGCCTCAGTATATACAAATCGAAAAAAAAATCCTACCCGACCTTTTGCAAGGTAACATGTGCATTTCTCTTGGACTAGCAGTGGCAAAATTACAGAATTTTTCAGTTTTATATCATTCTCCGTGTATTTTAAAATGTAATTTTCCATAACATGACTGAACTCATGCTTTGCTTTTTCATAAAGGAAGTATAAATTTATTTCTGAAAAAAAAAATGAAGATATTGCTGATATCACTGGTAATCACAATCTTTTTACCACATGTATTTATGTATTAATCAAGCTTTTTTCGTTATTAAGACTGGTTAAACCTGAAATAAAACTACCTTACTTTATGTTTTTGATATGAATTAATAGGGTATCTTTATGAGGCAAGTTTCATTGAATAATTCAAGAAACTGTATCTCTTTTTTATTATGCAGATTCAATTATACATTAATTATTTGCTTGACCTTTACTTTTAAAAATTTTATCATTTTTAAAATCATCTTACTTGTCATTTTAGTTTATTACTTAATTATTTTAATACTTTACAATATTGCAAGCATTCATTATCATTTTGATTGCATTATTGCATTCAAATTACTGTTTTAAAAAAATGGAAAAGCAATGACCAGAAATCAGAAAAATTCTAAAATTCGCACAACCTCTGGTCCGATTTGACGGAGTCTACTGTATCTCATTTGGGGGGGGGGGGGGAAAGAGAAAAACATAAAAATTGCCTTACATTCATATTGGTTGACAGTTTTATAAATTTGAACTCAAAATTTAGTCCAACTTCATATAGTGGCTAATGGATATAGGGTGACCAGAAAATTTTCTCATTTGCTGAAAAATATTCAATTCTAAGACATATCTACATCTGATGGGATAGCTAATTGGATGAAGCAGGCCACCTGGTCAGGTTATGCTAATGTATCATTTAAAAATTTCAAAAAATGGGTAAACCGCCTTCAATATAAGCACTATTCAGAGAAAATGAGGACATCTGATCATCTTAATTAGTGTTAAATATCAAAAACTCATACCAGGTGAATCTTTTTTAAAACAGTGGGAAAGACTAATCAGCATGTGAAAAAATAGGGTACATAAAATAGACGAATCAGTCTCGTTGGTTCCTGATTTCTAGATTCTGTAGATACCCTGAATTATATACTAATATTATGAAGGGGGTATCTCTGGAACTACTGAACTAATTAAAAAAATAATAGTGATCATCTCTGCTCCAACATAGGTCATATTTTATGTTGGTACAAGAAGTCACAAAGAAGTGCAGGAGCAAAAAACATTCTAAAACTGAGAGTTCTATCACAGGGTTGTAAAAAACTCGGGTAAAAAAAAAAAAACAGTCTGGGTGGGTACCCAGGCAGCTACCCACTACAACACTGGTGCAGGAGCAAAAAATGTTCTAAATTTCTGTTTACTGCAATGCAGTTAGTACAGAGTTACAAAATAAAAGCTAAAGATTACCAAGCAAATGATAATCTAATTCTAGCTTATTTTATTATTTATTTAAATTATTTGTATTCCATTTGTTGACCATTCTACTTCAAGGATGATAGAATGGTCTGATACAGGTGAATCTTGAAGATGCGATGAGACAACAATCTTTAGTTTTTCTCTGATGACGACCGAGTAAGTTCAGTTGGAAACGTTTTGATTTTAAAGGACTTTAATGTATTTTGAATGTTGTTTTATCAGGGGTCTGTCCAGACTTTTCTCACAGAGTCCTGTGAGAAGTTTTTTTTATTTTTGTGAAAATTCTAGCCATAATTTTGTGAATTTTAAATTATCAGTGTTTTCATTTTCTATTCTTCCTATATAAAAAGCTAAATAATATGCTTTTTGGTGAGTTAATCTATTTACTTACAGGCCAGATTTTATTCTTAAATGACAAAATTTGTGAAAAGTTCAATTTGAAGGTGAAAAAATTCTGTGAAAGGTCTATTTAAGAGACAAATAATTTTGTGTACTGGGATAAAATGTTTTGTGAAGGGTCCTGTTTCAAGATAAATTATTTTGTGAAGGGTCCTTTAAAGGACCTAAAATTTTCCTAAACATATCCCTGTTTATATTATGCTATATGCACCTTTAAGTAAGGATGATAGGGTGATTCCGCCTGTAGTTGATCAAAATTTTGAAATATTGTGCCCTTTCAGGCAGAAATGAGCTTTACACGTGGCACTAGACATAATATTTTTGTTTGAATGTTGGAGCATCTCTTGTCACATTATTGTTAGCTGCCTGCTTAACCCTTGCCAGTGGAATATATTTGAGAAAAACATACCAAAAATAGAAAAAAAAAAATTCTCTTTAATTTTGTTCGTTATTATCATCAAAATATTAGAAATAGATTACTTTTTAAAGAAACAAAATTTTAAACAAAATAACTACTATATTCAATATTTTCACATATATGGGAAATGTTAATGGATTGCAGTAATTTTTGCTCAAATTATAGCAAAATAAATCAAATGACATAATTTTCAAGATAAATAAAATAAACTAATACAACAATATTATTACTTATATCAACTGTCATGAATTCCATGTCCCTCAGATTCCTCTGAATTTCACAAATCCTTTAAGCTGCTATCAGATTCACCAACTTTTCGAGCTACCAACTTTTCAGTCAATTTTAACACCAACTTTTTCCAGTTCAAAGGGAGAAAAAGGTTACAATTGTCGTTGCTAAAGTTGGAGGAAAACTAGTACTACTAGTACCAGCCATCAATATTTATCGCCTTTTCGTATTAATCGCTTATCTCTGATTCGCTGAAATTTTGAAAGGTGGGAGGAAATGTTGCGGCTAGCGCAGACTTTTTTGAGATGCAGATAAAAAGTTGGGGATATTACTGTTTGCTATCACACTGAGTGTTGAGACAATATTTCGCGAAAAGTTGGAGGAAATCAAGAGTTGGCTCAAAAATTGCTCGAAAAGTTGGTGAAGCTGATAGCAGCTTTACAGTATGGTAATATGGTTTGAATGAAATTTGGGAAGAACTGCAAAATTACAAAAATCTAACAAATGGCACGAAACTGCCGAATTTTTTGTGGGAAAGTATGGCCATCTATTGGGAAAATGGTAAATTGCATATTATGCATAGGATGAAATGAGTTCAGGCTTCACGGAATTGAAACACCGATTTTTTTCTTGCCCGAACTCAGGTCGGGCATTCCAAAATTGGCACATTTGTGTTACCCGAACAGAGTTCAGACCTCACAGGCAAGGGGTTAAGAGAAGGGATTTTATAAATTTTTTTAAATTAGAAAATGTAAAAATTTTGATTAGTTTAGTACTCAATTATGGTATGTTAAAATAAACCACTTCCATCTTGCTTATTTCAAATAATAGTTTTATATGAATTATTGTTAATCACAGTCCAAGCATGATATTTTAAAGACTAATTTTTGAATTTTTGGCGGATTTCTTCGATGGATCAAGTACTGGGAAAATGGCAATTAAAGAAACTATTTATTTATAATTTTGTTGCTATTTAATTTCAGCAGATTTTATTTTTGCCCACTATAGGACATCCATTAAGGGTTGTAGCAATCATCTTAAAAAATGTGTAGCATTGACCTTATTTGATCAACTACTGGCTGGGTCACCCTACATTTATTTGTATTTTTATATAAATTTTAATTATTAATCAAGGGGAATTTTGCACTGAAAATTTTAACCATTTATTTGGAATTAATTCTAGTTCTTCTCCTTAAGTCTCCTGATCACATAATTATGTGTAAGACTGAAGTTTATTCAAAATGTGGCTTAAGGTTAAAATCAGTAATTTTCGAATTATTTGTAGCAATATAATTTCCTCTAATAAAAAATAGGCACACAAATACCACTTGGCATTTTTCAACAAATGAGCAAAAGACTTTTTTGCTAGCATTCTTATAATTACACACAAAAGTTTCAAAAACATCTTAATTTCAATTAACCATTATGGCCACCGAAAACTATAAAAATCAATTTTGGGCTACATATTTGAATAATTTTTCTATGTATACTTTATATTGATAAAGCTGGCAAATAAATACCCAACAATGAAAATTAGTAAAGTGCTGACTGTTTAGAGTTATCTGCAGAAAAAGCAAAAAATGAAAATTTCAAATTCAGATCTCTGAGCAGACAAGATTCTGCCTGATATACTTTTTTGATTTGTTATAAGAAAAGTTCTCAAAAGAACCGTTGCTTAAATATGAATGAAAAATATTATTAATAAAAATACACTTAAACAAACTGCCAGTGGCAATTTAAGTTTCTGCTTCATAGAGAAGAATCATACAACAGATATTAAAAGCATAGAGCATAACAAATTTCATTTATATAGATTAATTTTAGACGCTTGTTAGCTCATTTTTACCCTCTTTATTACTAGTGGTGTGACAGATTTTATGGTAACTGTCCTATCTTGTTGGTTAATTTATAATACAGTAACTAATTTTCAATATTAGTGATTTACTTTAACTGGTTCAATTATATATATTATATACATGTGTGTGAATTATTAGCAACGTAACATTTATTGATAAAAGTATATAAAGTCTGATTGTCGGTAAAAACTCAATATTATTTACCGTTAGAAAGTATAATTACTTGGCAAGATGAATTGTTCTCATTATCTCACCTTTGTAAAATTCATTAGAATATATGAAGATAACAGGCATAGAATTGTCTTTCAGGCTGGTAGATGTGACAGATATCAGGTCAATCATATCCTGTAAGAAATACATAAAACACAGTAAATTATCTTGTGATGGACTCCAAATGTTAAATGGAACTGCTAATATCTGCATGTGTTTATGTATACAGTCTTTTGGCAAACTATAAACAGATTAAAGGAAATATAAGCAAAAATAATAATACTCATATTTTTTTGAGAATCTTAACACAAAACTAATGGAACAGATTTGATTACAGGGATTGACTGAGAAGAAAATTAGGTTAATTTCACAAGCCCATTACAAAATTACATTCCATACAATGGTCTCTCAATAAAATTTTATGTTGAAAATATACATTTCAAATACACAAAAAAGTATAAGGGACTGTTCAAATATTACATAAGCATGTTTTTGACAATTTTTGACCCCCCCTCCCCCCTTGTCAGCAAAAATAAGCAAATCGCACCCCCCCCCCCTTAATAATTACGTAAGAAAATTGCAATCCCTCCCCCCTACTTAGCAGTAATAATTTAATTTTAAAAAATTAGAACACAATACAAATTAAAAAAAACTCTACTCGACTTAAAAATAATAAAAAAAATGCTTGTTTTATTTCCTTACAATTCTATTTAAGAAAATTTCTTAGATCACAATTTAGAAGAACTTAGCCATTTGTAAAATTTAAATTTGAACATGCCCATATCTATTCTGATGCTGATCACGGCTGCTCAAGGCATTTTTCCATATCTGTTATGATATTGGTTTTCAGTTTTACTTGATTATCTTCATCGCATTCTTTTCGGATGCAATCTTGATCAACTCCATCTTCATTGTCCACTCAACATCTTACATATCTTCCACGAATTTTACGAAGCACATAAGTTCATTTGCTTGACGAGCAGCAATTCTCAATGGTAGTATAAGGCGCATCCCACACTGAGACGACAAGCGACATGTAGCCGCAACATGTAGCGCAAAAACCGGTCGAAACAAAGAACGAAGTTGTTTCAAACCTGTTTTAAACCAGTTTTTCTAGCGAATTCAAGCAACATGTCTTATGTGTCTCCTTAGTGTGGGATGCGCCTAAGGCAGGCCTTCTCGCTTTTTCCACTGTGTTGAATTTTTTTGTGTCTGTTTGCTGACTTCTGAGATGCATGATATTGGCCACAACTTCCAAAAGTTCTTGCGGATAATTGCAACTTTATGAAAGGGCACAAATAATCATACAGTATATTTAAAAATCCCTTTGCTGTAATATTCAGATTTAAGGCCAGACGGAGACTTAAATCTATAAATTCCCCCTCCTCACTTGTAATAATGTCATTTGACGATTGTATCATTTTAATTAAAGGTGGAATGAATCGTCCTTTTAAAATACGAAATAATCTGCTACGTGCAGGGGAGCAACAATTCTTTTCTTCGCATTTTACAATTTGCAGCAAGTATTGACTTTCTTATACGTGCTTTGAATACCAATCCAAGTCATAACCAAGAGAGTCTGGTTCGCCTGAATCAACATATGTGGCTGTAACAGGATAACCGTCAATGTTTAATGAGTTCCAGATATCTGCGAAAGTGTTACCAGCATATGCAAAGTTATTTTGCTCCATTTCTTCATCAATAGTGCGATCGTTCTCATCGAGATGGGAACCATAATGGTTATGAGGGTGTATAAGACCAGACAGTTCTCGACTGAGTGGTGCCATTCACCTTTCTACTCAATTATATGCACTTCTTCCAGGACTATTGCACGCTATGAAAATTCCATCCAAATCATGCTTTTTGAAATGGTTAATAACAAATGATATAACTTTCTGGTAGTGGGGATTCTCGTTTGGACCTCCATCAACCGTAACTGTGATTACAGGTTTGATGAAACCTCTTCTGTTTTCACTAATTTTTTAAAGTCTTTGAGTATTAATAGAGTTTCAAAATCCTGAGCATGAGTATTTTCTGTGGAAGAACTGTGTTTCCCACTTCTTATGACTATAAACGTTGGACCAGAATAACCTATGGCTTTACTTTGACCTGCCATGCCAGGAGCAATCGCAATACGAGCATAAACAGATGGGATAAGTTGTGGCGTTCAGCGATGACCCAGTCTTGGTCGTGTAAGGATACACGATACTCCATATGCATCAGTATCAGAGCCTGATTATTGGCTGCTGTAATCCCCAAAGGTACACGCTCTTTGTCATCCTGTGAAAGAAGAAACACTTGCATGGGTCCAAGGATTGAAGCTAAAGTTCCTAAATAGCAGATGAATGTTACTGCAAATTGGGTATCAATGTGAGATTGGTGATAATCAGCCTGAGCCGAAGAAAGTTTTATCGGCACTGTGGGGACATGTCTTCGACCCTCGATGGTAGAGAAATTTTTTGGAAGCAAACGAAGATATGTACTCTTGCTTATTGCAAAACCAACCTTTTTCAGTTCTGGAGTCAAGTCATCGAGAGTTTTGACACTTCGCATTGACTCGCTTCTTCTTTTTGCATCTGCAGCGCTTCCAACAATAGCTATGTTTGCTATTGCCTTAAGCAATAATGGTTGATCTACATTTAAGCTTGGCCTTCCTACTGATCCCCTCAAAGCTATTTTTTTTTAAATGTCTGTATTATCATGGCAGATTTCTTCAAGCTTTGTTCGTTTGGTGGTTCGATGTTTTCTTTGGTATTAAACATTTTGTCGTTTCCTTTTTAAGGATTGTTTTTCTTTTTTTAGATCACTGGAAACCTTATTTATCTGTTTTTGAATTTGAGATACATTGTTTTCAATTCAATTGGATTACATTTCATTTTTAGTAAGGTACAAAATTTGAAAACAGTTAGAAGATTATCTGTTACAAAACTTACGTATTTTTTAATATTTTTCCCCCATGGATGCATTAATTTTCGAGTTATTTGAAAAGAAAAATAAGAACATATTTAAAAAGTAATAACTCGTTTTTTGACATTTCCTTGGTCTTTATTTATTGCCATACTGACCATGCTTCGCCAAGGCTACACGGTCATTTTATCTTATCTATCTTTTTTCATATTTTTCCAATTAATTATGTAAACTTAAAGTTATGATAAAATATATTTAAAATTTTAAGAATAAATTGATTATAATTACCTTACAAAATAATCAAGAACGACTGATTTCTTTTTGGGTTGCCTTACGAAGTTCGTCTTCAATTCTTTTTAGTACCAATACCTCTAACTCTTTGTCAGTTTTATCAGACTTTTTGTACTGCCGCCACACATCATGAGTTTTACATTGGATATCCTTCAAAGGTTTATCTGATGCAGACTTTTTGAAACTTTCAAAAAGTTTTTTACACAAGATTTCTCGAAATGAAGCCATATTTCTGATTTTATTTATTTTAAACACCACTACACTACGATACTGAGAGGTTTTCAAAACTCACGCGACACCAGGCAGTAGAGCAGTCGGTCACTATGGTTATGGCGTTCAACCACTTGACAGAGGAGGTGTGGAAACAAAGAAGATGGGATTTTACTTACGTTTTGGAAGCTTTCCCGGAAAACTCATATTGTCACAATAAACATATCGCATCGATCCATTCAATTCTATTCTATTTCCACAATTGGAAATAGTAGTAAGCTCTCAGAGATAATAAGCCCCCATGCATCAAACCGGAACAGTCACCTCTAGATAAAAGAGATCATTTATGTTTTTCTTATGCGGTCAAAATAGCTGACATCAGAACTTCAAGTTTAATATTCTTTTACTAATTCTTTTTTTCAATTTAAAACTTTTAATATTTTTTTTTTTTTTTTTACAAGTTAAGAGATTTTGAAAATGTCTTACATAAGCATCATTCAACCCCCCCCCCTCCCCCCTTGTCAGCAAAAATAAGCAAATCGCTAACCTCCCCCCCCCCCCCCCTTAGGTGCTTACATAATATTTGAACGGCCCCTAAGGAGTGTTATATTTCAGCATTAAAACAAATTATAAAACAGTATAGCATCTATTATTTGAGATGCCCATATCCAGAATGAAACATAATAACCAAAATTTAATCTGCTTCATTTCAAAAATGTAAAAAATAAAAATGTATTTTATGTCTACCATGGAATACAACAGACAGAAATACACTCACCCATGGGTGGTGGTGCAATACAATTTGTGGCCATCTGAAATATCATTTGATGATGGGAATAAACCTGAAGTTGAAGGCTTCAAGATTTCCAAGGAGAAGGAAATTATTACAGATCTGCTGGACTATGCAACAGGACTTTCATGTTTTGAAGCATAATTGCCAGATCAAGATTCAGTGGAAGATTGCCTAAATGCTAATGAAGATACCCCTGTTAGTCATCAAGTGGCTGACAGTGAGATTTGTGATATAATGACAAATGATATGTTTAATGAAATTGATGATGATAACTAGCAGAATGAACATTTTGTGAAGGAAAAAATTTCAAATGAACAACTGATATTTTTCAAAGAAACAACTAATTTGTGAAAGGTTGCAAAGAAGCTACTTTCATGAACAGCCATGATACAGGAACAATTAGGACAAGCAGGGTTGTAGTGGAGGGTGTACAGAGGTACCGTATTTTATGGAAGAAACGCCACACCCGCTGTAAATGCCGCACTCTTCAAAATTGGTCTGCATAAGCTTAAAAATATCATAATCGCCGCACCTGAGGGAACGCTACTTTTGCCGACAGTGTCTCATTAAACTAACTTTAATCAAAGTTTTCTGAACAGTGTGGGGTGCCTCATTTTTAATAACTTAAGATTCTAAAATTATATTTTAAATATTTAAATCAGATTTTAAATGGTTTTATGTAATTTTTTTAATTAATGAGACGTCAATTGGTATTAAAACCATCCAGAGCGCGGGATGCGGACCCGTCTCCTTGGGCGCTCCACATTTTTGTTAAGTTGTCGGCGCAACTTAACATGCTTTTTACATCGCATCCCCTTTAGTCCTTTTTTAGTTTCTATTTGAAGCCCTCAAAATCTGAGTCGTCAGTATCTGAGTGGAAAAGTTGTAAGTTTTCTTTGTCTACCTGTATGGTTCAGTCATCGAGATGAGATTATTCCAAGTCTATGGGTTCAGTATCACCATGGGAAATGTCACAGCTTTCATTATCGGCAAAGTCAGAAAGTTTCGTATTGTTGAGCAGGGGACTTGCAAACAGTCTTAAGGAATTTTTACTTTATCCCAATTTTATGCGTGCGAAAAAATAAAAAACATAAACGCTGCAGTTGACAAAAAAATAACTTTCAAACTCATAAACACCGTGGCATTTCTTCCATAAAATACGGTATACACCATATACCATCCAGATTTTTTAAAGAACTTATGGAAGACACAATATTGTCAAATTCATAAAATTTTTCTCATTAGTCTTTTTACGCTAGGAATGTCTCTGGTGGGAAATTGCATAACTAAATTTTTAAAAAGTTGAAGTTAGATAGGGTATTTTAAACTGAACTTTCTTTTACATCAATGTATACTGTCTGTTTTTCAAATAAAGCTACAGCATATTACACCCTAGCCATGAACGTCCATGACCAGGGACCTTTTTAGGAAGAAATTGGGTCCTTTAAAAGGCCCTTCACAAAATTCTTTGTTTTAAAAAGAGGACTTTCACAATTTTTACAGGAGGATTTTATGGAGGACTTTTGCTCCATAGCCTTTTCTCCTTAATTCGCATCAGTACTCAGTGACATCAGTTTCGGCCTCGACTGAGCACCTATTGCTCTCAGCGTCATCTATTGTTTGTAATTCGAACTAAAATCGAGAATCACAGTAAAAAAACTCCTGACATCATACATAACCCTCCTGCAAGAATTTTTTAAATATCTGTCACCGTTTGCAAGTTACTGAATTTTAAAAACAGTCAGTCCTTCTTAGGATACCTGGTATATGCAAAGCATTTTATCTATCTGTATATATAATTATTGTTTTTTACATACAATTTACTTCTGTTTGTATATAAAAATATATAACTGGCTTCTTTTTCTTATACAAATTGCATAAATATTAAAAAAATTACTTGTGTATAACAAACAGTGAATACATTACCACAAAATACATTGCCAAATTTCCTTCTCTCGCCAAATCTATTTTCGCTATCTCGCCAAGGCCCCTATACTAGAAAAATATATATATATATATATATATTAAAAAGTAAAACTGAACGTGAATTTTATTACAAAATGTCATTGTTCACAAACAGGTAAAGAAAAAAAAAATCAAAAGTTGTTTGATTCTGCACAAATTCTGATTTGCCTATGCAGTTATATGACCCTAATTACATATTGCTTACTGATTAGCATATTTTCCAGAATCATGCCAAGCAATTTATAATGTGTCAATCATCTTAAAGCTGATAGACCGGGAGGTCTATCAGGACACAGACAGTCACCTCATCGAGCTCACGGCTGAAATTTCAGAATTAGTTAAAACTTGATTCACATATTAAACTGCAATCGGTCTGCCAAGTCATATCTTCCCAGGGCGGTCATCCCTGTCAAGTCATATCTTGGTGGAAAACACCTGAAAACCCACTTTTAGTAGCTGACTCATAGGTTTACCATTGTGTTTTCCTGCAGCCAAAGATATGAAAACATGGAGAACTGGGAACAAGAAAACACAGTGACAAACCTATGAGTCAACAGCTAAAATTGGGTTTTCAGGTATTTTCCGCCAAGATATGACTTGGCAGATTGATGGCGTTTTAATATGCGAATCGAGTTTTAACTAATTCTACAATTTCAGCCGTGAACTCGATGAAGTGTTTGTCTGTGCTGCCACCTTTCAGTCTATGACAAAACGTGTATGTTTAAAGATAAACTAGATTAGAAAACTTCTCCCCACCCCACACACCTAAAACTGAACATGACTTTCCCTTCGAAATTTGATTATTCACAAAACATTTGAAAAAATGCAGAAATTTTCTTTTCCCAAAATAGATCAGCTTCAACGGACGTCACACCCTAGCAACCAGCCTGACAACCTTTGTTTGCCTATTGTTTTTGCTCCAATTTCATTGGTTAAATGATAAATGGCTAAAAAGTTGATAATTTGGTTTCGTTAGAGAAAACTGGTAGCATGTGGTTGAAACTGATCTATTTGCTTGACACTGTAAATGCAGATTTGCCTATGCAGTTACATGACTCTTATTACATATTGTATATTGCTTAGCATGTTTTCCAGAATCATACCAAGCAATTTATAATGTATCTACCATTTTAAAGTTGAGATAATTTCATGCTTAGAGATAAACTAGATTAGAGACACCCCCCCCCATACACTCATCTCTTGAGACTAAAATTAAAAAATCCACGTAAAAGACAAATTTAGGTATCATAGTGGATAAATATAATAAACCTGAAAAACAATAAAAACAAGTTTAAAAAAAATATTTTAAAAGACATGAAAAAGAGATTATACAATGGTTAAAAAGCAGTGTTTCCTAAACTTTTACTGGCCTCGCCCCACCAAAACAGCTGTAACATCACAATGCTTCCCACCCCCACCCTGTAACCCAAGATATTTATTATTTAAAAGGTGTACTGTATAAACACGGTGGAAACATGACAGAGCTTTAAGGCTGCTAGTCATTCGGCTTTCGAAATTCTATGCTAATGCCAAGTCAATGGGCATGTAATGCATTCATATATTTAAAATATCGCCTCAGGAAATCAATATTTTAAACTTCTTTTTTCTGTGTACTCTTCTTAAAAGATGTTTATTTTTTTCTTAGTTCTCAAGATATTCTAAAATATAGGCTTAATTTAATATTTTGTGTGTAAAAAGCAGACAAACTGTGAGTAAGATTTTAACCAGGGCTGTCTGCCTACCTACCCGCCCAAAAAAACCCGGGTGGGCTTTTAAAAAAAACCCCACTTAATAAAACCCACATAAAAGTGGGTTTTATTGGGGTTTTTTGGTTTATACGAGTTTTTTGCTGCACAGTATCATTTATTTTTATTTACTACTTATTTGTTATGATTCTGTTATACATGTAAGATAAAAATTTAATTAAATTTATGTTTTCAGACATCTTCGTATAAAAAGATAAAAATGATTTGAAAGAACTGCGAAACCCAAACCTCAACAAATTAAAATTATCCAAAAGGAAAATCATTCATTATCTAATATGTAAAAATGAAAATTTGTCCATCTGTAATTCTATACAAATCAACAGTTTGGAAGACAAGATTGTGAAATGTTACATATATGTGTATTAAAACACGGCGGAGGCAACTAAATTAATCCGGATCTAAATAATTTATAGCTAATTTTTAATTAATAAAACATCATTAATTTAACAGCAAGTTCCTATCAAATTTAAACATTTTATGTTATAGCAGTTGCTAACAATTAAAAATCCACAATAAAATTCTTATCACAAAAATTCCTTTATTATTGCAAGATTTCTATGTAAAAAATGAAATAAATAGTTTGACGAATATAAAAAAAGTTAATATTATGTCATAACTTTTCTATTGCAAGATTTCCACATGAAAAATGAAATAAATAGTTTGACGAATTTAAAAAAGAAGTTAATATTATGTCACATTGGAAATGTAATGGACGTCAGCAGGTGAATATCATGTCACATGAGTTTGAAAAAACGCATTGAAACATGATAAAAACCTGAGCATAAGCTCAATAAGATAAATGGCATTTTAACATTTTGAAGTTCTCTGAATTTGTTTTTGCCATTTTTAAATCTATTCCATATACATACTCTTGTGTATGCGTGTATATTAAAATTTCCACAAAGGTTTAGGTCCCTAGAGCTCATTCTTAGTCAAAAACTGAAATAAAGATGACAATTTTTTTTAAAAATAAAATTCATAGAATTTTTGTATTTGCCATTTTTCTTTAATCATGAAAAAATTATTTAAATAACAAAATACTCGGAAACAACTTTTCATCAAAAGGTTTTAATCTTGGTCTCAATCCAGATTACCTACTTACTTAGTAAATATAATCTGCAATCTGTTGTCCGGATTAAATGAATAAAAAGAGTGAAAATTACGTAAATTAACACACTATCCTTGATTTTTTCAAAACAAACATTCTTAAAATTCCACGCAACACCGGCTATTTTAGCTAGCAAAATATATATATATATACTATTACATATCATTCATTAAGGTCTATATAATTTATTTAAAAAATTTTTCATAACAGTTGCTTAAAAATATGTTTATAATGTATTAAGTATTTTAAAGTATTTGAACTGCATTTAATATTTCATTTTGTTTTACACTCAAAAATCCCCATTTTTGTTATTAAAAGGTACCATGTATAATAACAGATACGATGAAAATCAGAAAATAATAAAGGAGGGCTTTGTAGTCTGTACCTGTCTGAATAAAAAAACTTTTTTTCTTTAGATACTCTGCATATAAGTAAAATTGAAATACAGTAGACTCCCTCAAATCTGCACATCTTGGGACCAGAGGTTGTGCAGATTTTAGAATTTTGTGGATTTCTGGTCATTAATTTGTTTACATTTTTGAAACATTAATTTGATTGGTAGTTAAGCAAGGGAAATTATAATGAATGCTTACAATAAAGTGAAACATTAAAATAAGTAAAATATTAAAATAATTTATTAGTTTAAAAGTAAGTAATTATTAAAATAATTATGTAAAATAAAAATTTAGAAAAATATTAAATTATTACAAATGAAATCGATTCAATTCGATTCCAAAAGTCTTATGCTGCCATCTAGTGATAGCAAGGAGAACAGTGTTAATGCTATTATCAGTATATATAGCTTATTGCACTCACTGTAACTTCTTTCATTGTTATTTAGAGTCTTGAATGCTTTTCTTATATTGCTTTGAATGTTTGGAAATAAATTTGTCTATAATTTAAAAAAAAATTTCCGCAAACAATAATTTAAAAATAGCGTTCCGCTTCGTGGAATTTTCCATTCGAAACCTGGAATTTTTGATATAGATATGCTAATTTATATCAAAATCAAAAATAATGTAAATTTATTTAGTAATAAATTAGCTGTAATAGCCAAAAGAGAATGATTAACAAAAAATTTAGCAAAAAAAAAAAATCATTGCGGTAGTCGCTGATTTCGGCGCCATCTTGAATTTTGTTCCTGCAACTTAACTGTAAATTTCCTTGTTTACATCTGAAAAAGTACGTGGATTTTAGGGTCGCGGATTTAAGGGAGTCTACTGTATTAAATACAGCCACAACTGCAAAAATACATATTACATTATGAACACATTTTCTATGTACTATTAAAAAAATGAATTATAACCTATACACTATAGTCATTTTTCCTATGTAGTCATAAAAAAAATTAAAAATACGAGTTCTTTGGATTATATTAATTTGGTGAGGGTTGGGTCTTGCTTTCAAATCATTTTTAATTTTTCTGCAAAGATGTCTGAAAATCTAAATTTAATTCAAATTTTATCTTACATATATAATAGAATCATAACAAGTAAGTAATTAAACATAGTTGGCACTGTTCAAAGAAATGTGCAGCAAAAAACTCCAAAAACACAAAAGAAAACAAAAAAAACCCAATAAAACCCACACGGGTTGGGCTTTTTAAAAAAAACCCGGGTTTTTTTCAGCCCTGATTTTAACACTTCACACAAAATTAAGTATATATTTTAAAAAAATTTTGAGGAACAGATGTCATATTCGCCCCATATTGCCGCGATTTTTTTCGGTTGCCAATTTCGCGAAAACATCAACAGCATAAACAACATAATCCGGGTTACCACATCAAGCCCTTTGGCGCAAGTTAAGTACCCATTGCCTATATGATTTTGGCGACAGAAAAAAATCGCGCCAATATGGGGCGAATATGACATCTGTACCAATTTTGACAACTAAAAAAAAAAAAATAGACATCCTTTAAGAAGAGTATGCAGAAAAAGGAAGTTAAAAATATTGATTTCCTGAGAAGATAACAATAACTATCCATTACACATTTTTTAACTTATCAAAGAAGTGAATCTTCTATCCCAAATGTGTTTTTGACATAATTATATAAATGCAATGAGACATTTATAAATCACCATTGGGTCAAAAAGAGTCTTCGTTATTTTCCAACTTATTTCAATGTTAAAGAAAAGTGTTATAGGATCTGCATTTTTATCTTCACAAAGTGTCTTGAAGAGAGTATCACATTTAACACTAAAACTGACGTATTTTATAATTCCTTTTTGTAATTTATTAAAAGCTAGTGGAAAAGCTTTGGACTCTAAATTTTCTTTCTGTGGATAACACAATGTGCTAGAAGTTTTTCAAGATTCTTATTTTTATCAATTTTATTCTCCATCACAATGCATTTTTTTCTGTTTTTGCTTTCCTAATATCATTAGTTATCTGCCATGTACTATTTGATTTTGAAAATTAAAATGTATATGCTGTGATGTAAATTTATTTACAATGTAGAATGCCTGCACTAGTAGAGCCATAGACATTTACTATCTACCCATTTCCTTTTCTAATGCTATTAAAGATTCATAAATTTTATGAAGTTGGTAGTACCTCGTTTATATATCTCAAATATTATTTAGGATAAATATGTTCAAGACAGTCAGAATTTTATATACTTTTAAGCTGTTTCATGTGTAACAGTTTCTTCGTGTGATATATAGCAGAACGAATAGATATAGAATGATATAGCTATAGCTCATTCAATATATAATCAAAAGCATTGCCAAAAATTGTAAAATAAAGTAAATGGAAAAATAATAGAGATTTTTAATTATAAGAAAACATTTTAGGTTGCCTTAAAAGATTGTTCATATAACTATTCTGGTAATGATACTATTAGAAATTTTTGATTAGAAATTTTTTTTAAATACAAAAAAAAAAAAAATAAATAAAAAAAAATTACATGTTATTTGTATTCAGTTTATTTTTACTCTACAACATTACTTTTGAACAAAAAAAAAAAAAAAAAAGAAATTGATAGTGAATGGTTGTGTAAAAAATTCTGAATCCCCCCCTCCCCCAGTGGGGCATATGCCCCATATCGGGAACCAATGGGTTAAAGCAAAATAAATATAAGAAGAAATGCAGTTTTAAATATTAAATTTGACTGTCAGTTAATTTCATTCAATTTGCAGAAATAAAAAAAAAAAAAAAAAAAAAAAAAAAAATCAATAAATAAAAAATAATGAAACAGAAGAGAAGAAAATCTTTTATTCAGAAAATCCAGCTATGGGTGTATCATGCACATCATAAAAAAAAAAAAAAAAAAAAAAATGAATACAAGAATCTCAAATAGTATTTTTTTAAAAGTAGCACATGGATTATAACTCAATGCAGAAACCAATATGATCCCATGTTTTACACATGTGCTTACTTTTGCTCTTTATAATTGTACTTTGACTACAAAAGTTTTTGAGAAGTTTTGAAATAGAAGTATTTCAGTTGAAGTTTAGCCCATTTTTACGGTTTCATTCATCTGACTAAACCCTATTTGTCTCGCTCCTCTCTCTCTGTCTGTCTGTCACAGAGCCCGTTCTCAAAAACTATATCTGTTGGAGACTTGAAATTTTACATACTTATACAGCTGAATACCTCATATCAAACGACAAATCATAAAATTTTGAAAAGTCTTATATTTACCTGTCTGGGCTCTAACATATGTATTTTAAGCTGTTTTTCTAAATGAGCCCCTAATTAAGTTGAAGACTTGAAATTTTGCATACTTATAGCTGAACACCTCACATCAAACGACAAATCATAAAATTTTGAAAAAGTCTTATATTATTTACCCCTCCGGGCTCTAACTTGTATATTTTAAGCAATTTTTCTTACCTCCCTCCATTGCACCCGGTGAGTACTCTTCTAACTTTTGCCGATACCGCCTTTGACCACTCTTTCATATTATGCACATAGCCTCACATCTTTCAGTTCCACTTTTTACCACCAGGGGGCGCCTATCTACCTTGGGGGCTATGGGGCCGATCCTCTCGACTAATATATCTACGGATAGGTTGTAAAACAGAGTTTCGTTCGGATAGAGGTTTGTGTAGAATAGAGTGTGCCTCCTGGTTGCAAAATGTGGAACTAACAGGTTTATCAAAAGGATAAAGTGTTTTGAAAGGAATATTAAACAAAACCCTCTGCGCGATTTGTAATCACACTTACCCACTTGTTTTATTGTTTTGGGCAGGGTGGGGGATCAGATCATTCTACTCACTACCAAGGGACCTCATGCATGTGACATCAGAGCTGGCAGTATGTTGACCTGTTATTCTAGAAACTGTGCAGCCGGTATGTGCAGGCACAACCATCGCTAGTAGATGACTTTAGCCTCAAGCCAGATTGAGTGCATAAATTTTAACCAAAATTTTGCAAATTTAGGGGATTTTCCTCAATACAGAACACCAATTTGAATTTATATTACAATATATTAAGTATATACAACTACAAGAAAAAAAAAAATTGTGGTATTTTTAACAAACAAGCAATAATAACTCACACTCCGATCCGACTCCATAAACTGCTATGCTATTGTTGAAGAATAAATATTGCCAGCAGACGAATTTTAGCCTCGATGTGTGTGTGTGTTGATTATCTAGAAAAAACAAAAATTCAATATCTTAATTTAACATATTAAAAGGATACATAAAGGGGTAATTCCAAGCCAATGTTACCATTTTTAGTATTTTATTTTTTTACATCAAATAGATATTTTCTGATAGTATTAAATCTATATTTTTTATATTTGCAATGTATTTTATAAAAGGCTGAATAGTCAAAATCAATAAAACACATTATAATCAGCATAGCTTCTTTTTATGTGCTTATTTATTTGTCTGTTACATATTGGATGTTGATCTGTTACAGGTAAGATTACATATTTTTCATAAATATATTGTGGCAACATATATATGGTGTGGTATAAATTGCATGTTATTTTATAAGTTACATAGATAAACATTAAGGTGTCCGAAAAACATGGTAATTCCTGTTTGTCTGTTGCAACACCACTTTTTTAATCATAATTATTCACAATAAATAATTTATTCATAATAACTATATTAATTTATCTTATAATATCATATACTAGTAGTATTTATTTTTTAATTACATGATTATTATTTTTAAAATAAGGTAAAGTCATTTTTTCCTATATGACTGTTAGTCTGTTACAATGGAATTACCCAAATTTAAATTTTTATATATTGCTTTAAAAAATGCAAATCTTTTCTCTGCAGATCTGATCTAAAATGATTATTATTGAAAACTTTTGGAAAGTTAAACATTATAAATTATTCAAATGAAAAAAAGAAACCACGAGCGATTGTATCAGAAATGCCTGATCCTCGAACAAGTCTTTCAATTTCGATTCTCAATGAACAAAGTGGTACATCAGAACAGTAGACTGTTCGCCCATATTCCGGTATGTGCGTGATACCTGCACAAAACAGAAAATATCATGCAAGTGTCGATATCGGCACGGTATTTGCAAAAGTAACCAACTTTCGCACCGATATTCGGTAGATCTGAAATTCCGTAATTTCTGAAACTCTGGAAGTAGGATGGGTACTTTTCGGTTAGCCGGGCACCAGTGTTATAAATACATGGATATACATACATATATATGTATATATATACATATATTGTATATATACACATATATGCATGTGTATGCACATATTTGTATATGTATATAGATGTATATACAGTAGACTCCCATAAATCCGCGAACGCCTAAAATCCGCGTATTTTTTTCAGATGTAAACAATGAAATTTACAGTTAAGTTGCAGAAACAAAATTCAAGATGGTGCCGAAATAAGCGGCTACTGCAATGTTTTTTTTACTAAATTGTTTGTTAACAATTCTTTTTTGGCTATTACAGCTGACTTATTACTAAATAAATTTACATTACTTTTGATTTTGATATAAATTAGCATATCTGTATCAAAAATTCCAAGTTTCGAAATGGAAAAATATACGAAACGGAACGCTATTTTAAAATTGTTGTTAGCGGAACTTTTTTTTAAATTATAGACAAATTTATTTCTAAACATACAAAGCAGTATAAGAAAAGCATTCAAGACTCTAAATAACAATGAAAAAAGTTACAGTGAGTGCAATAAACTATATATTCTGATAATAGCATTAACACTGTTCTCCTTGCTACCACTAGATGGCAGCATAGGAATTTTGGAATCGAATTGAATCGATTTCATTGGTAATAATTTAATAAATACTTACTTTTAAATTAATAAATTATTTTAATATTTTACTTATTTTAATGTTTCACTTTATTGTAAGTATTCATTATAATTTCCCTTGCTTAACTACCAATCAAAGTAATGTTTCAAAAATGTAAACAAATCAATGACCAGAAATCCGCAAAATTCTAAAATCCACACAACCTCTGGTCCCAAGCTGTGCGGATTTGAGGGAGTCTACTGTATATACATATCCATGTATATATAACACTGGCGCCCAGCTAACCGAAAAGTACCGTAGGATGAAATACCGATCGAAACGACACTATATCGGAAGGATTAAAATCTCAATATTGTTATAGCGGTCTTAAAGAAATATTGATATATAACAGTATTATGGTGTATCGCCCAGCCCTAATATATATAAAATGAAAAGAAAAACAATAGAAAATAAAAATAAATTCTGTAATGATTTTTCTTTTTTTTTTTTTTTCAGTCATGTAAACTTTATCTTAACAATTTTCAACTTTATATTGCATCTTGCCGGCTGGTAAGATTTTCTGAGAATTCCAAATGATTTCATATTACAGTATATGCTTGTATTTAGTATGTCAGGGAGGCAGGTCTACAAGTATAGTATAAATTCATGTATATGGTCAAAACAGCTTTGGCTAAATCAGATGGTAAATAAATAGTATATTACTCTTGCAACAGTTTTTTTTCTTTACAAATATGATAACCAGGTCTTTGGCAAAGATTATGGTACCTTGATTGGTTGATTTAACTGTGTTATTTGGATTGTTGAATATTTTTTAGAAATAGAGGTTGCAGGTGTATTTGTTTCTTTCTGAAAGTACTTATATTGTTTGTTAACTTAATACTTACACAATTGCTTGAAGCATGAGAGTAAAATAATGACTGAAGAATTTTTTAATTTGTAAGTTATTGTAGTTTCTGTCATCTTGTTGAACATAAAGCTCTCATACAAGCATCGATGTTTCCAGTTTTAAGAAATTTCATATTTTTACTGTTACTTTAAGAAAATAGCTCAATACAGCACTTTTTTTCTTTTTCATGGAGACTAAGTGGTTAAATGCTCATTTTACCAATTTCATTTTTTTTTCTTTCTACAAAGAGAATAATTTAAAAACATTATGATCTATTAAATCTAAATGTGATATATTTAACTTAATAATTTACCCATACATATTATTACAAAGTAGGAAGACTGTATTTCAAGGGTGTGGTTAAAAAAATAATAACACACTTAATTTATTAGATGTCTTGCATTTTTTATATTTCATTAGATTTTGTTTTTAGATATTGAAAAAAATATATAAAAAAAGTTTATAATGACATATACAAAAAAAAAAAAAAAAAAAAAAAAAAAAAAAAAAAGAAGAAGAAAGAAAGAAAGAAAGAAAGAAAGAAAAAATATTTGCAAAATACTACAGCAAAAATAGTTAACATCAATATAAATTTATAGAGCCTCTTGTTTTTAGTTTTTTTTTTAAACTTTTTAATGTTTAGAATATGTAAATACTTCTTTTTAGCAAATTTCTCAGTTTGAAAAAAATTGCCTTTAATGAAGCTATGCATTTTTAAAACATAGAGATGATAAAATGATTTTCTCAGCAAAGCTTCTCACAATCAGAGTTGTGTCTAATCCCCCTAGCAGAAACTGTCCAGCATGGCAGCAGCGCTGCAGATTATTTTAGACCTTGCAGATTGATCTGCCAGCTTAAAAATAAATATTGAGTATGTAAAAAAACCCATTTAAAATTTACTTTTTTTAAAGAGTTATACTTTATTAGACATTTTCTTTGTAAAATGCAATTTTTTGCTTATTTTATGGGTTACTATATAAGTATTTATGCCCAGAAGCAGAAACAGTGCAGCACGGCAGCGGGCGCTGCAGATTAATCCACCAATTTAAAAAGAAATGCTGGGCTTAAAAAATAGCTTAAATTTGCTATAAGTCTCTAGATTAATGGTATTTGTTGTATCCTTATATTATATTTTCTTTATAAACAGAAATTTTACTTACTTTAAAGCTGCTATCAGATTCACCAACTTTTCAGCCAATTTTAACCCCCACTTTTTCCTGTTCAAAGGGAAAAAAAGGTTACAATTGTCGTTGCTAAAGTTGGAGGAAAACCAGTACTACTAGTACCAGCCGTTAATATTTATCGGCTATTAGTATCAATCGCTTATCTAAGATTGGGTGAAATGTTGAAAGTTGGGGGGAAAAATTGCAGCTAGCCCAGGCTTTTTAGAGCTGTGGATAAAAAGTTGGGGATATTAATGTTTGCAATCACACTGGGTGTTGAGACAATATTTCGCGAAAAGTTGGAGGAAATCAAGAGTTGGTTCAAAAATTGCTCGAAAAGTTGGTGAATCTGATAGCAGCTTAAGTGTTTCTGTTATTTCTTATGATAGTAGGCTTATTGGGTCGCAGATAAATTTTAGTTTGCTGCAGACTGACGCAGAAAATTCTGCTTCTGGGTATTTATGATAGCAGCTTAATTTTGCATTGTTGAGTCGCAGATCAATTTTGGTTTGCTGCAGATGGACATCGAAAATTCTGCTACTGGATGTCTAATTAATGAATAGTCGGTGGTAGCCCGCACAATCTGGCAGAGGGGGAGATTCCTTTTCAGTTTGCTGTGTTTTAGCGTGGCCCTGTGTATGAAAAATCGTCAAAAGCTCGGTCAAACCGTAGTTTAGGATTATACCCTATATTCTGTACTGGGTCTCATACTTGACAACAGTCCTGGGACTTCCATTTAAAAAAACTTAGGATCTATTGCATACACTAAAAAATACCGCTTTCAACTGCAAGAAGATCAATTTTCTATTGGACATGTACTCAAATCATTAAACGCAATGTAAACAAATTTATTTTCCGAGTGTTGCCAAATTCCAAAACTAAAATAAATTAGAAGTAGATTGAAAGTTGAAAGGCTGTTTGATTATGAAATCGTCATGTCAGACTTTTTAATCTGGCTTAGTAGAAAAGGAAGCTATGTACTATTTTATTCTATCAATCACCGTCACTGAGCTCCATTAATAGATCATGGAACCTTGCTCTGCTCGTTCCCCTACTAAAGTTTTTAATTTGTTGGCAACACGTTAATGTAATTTGTTTTTATTTATATTTTACGGCATGGGCATTATTTACATATAGGCATATTTTACAGCATTTGTGTTGGCAACCTGCTTTTCTTAAAATTAATTGCGGTATCTTTTATTGTTTTAATAAACGTAGGTGCTGAGTTTTCTGATTGTGTTAAGATATCGCTATGTTTGACTCATGATTGTACTAACAATCTCAGAAAAACGTTTCATCGGTAAGCAAATAGTTCCATAAATGTAAAGATGCTGTCTGCATTTATTGAATGTCAAAAAACCCAGAATCGTAGTCAAAAATTATGAGACCCAGTATAGAATATACGGTAGAATTCTAGAATACATTCGAAACGAGCTTTTGTTTGATTTTCTTACGTAGCGACGCACTCCAAACTAAAATAAGGCCATCTGGAATGAGCACTCTCCCCCCCCGAACTTCGCTTTCCATATCGCGTACTCACTAATTTGACGGTTGCAAGGCGAATGACATCTTTCAAGTAAATATTAGAAGAGTCAACTTTAGATTTATAGTAACTTGCTAATAAAGTCATTATATCATCTCTGTGTTTTGAAATGGATCAGTATGTTAGAGATCCTGTTTTAAAACTAAGAAATAAGCGTAAAAGAAGTATTTATATATTATAAATATTAATAAAAATGGCTACCCTTGCGTGCTGTTCCTTTAAAGTAAGAGCTTGTGCAAAAAATATGTAATAAAACTAAAAGTAGGATATTTGTAGGGGAGAGTGGGGAGGAATGGGACACTTTTTACAAAAATAAGAAAATCAACTTTGTAAAACAAAAGTTTAAATTTATATATTAGGAAAGGAAACACTTTCTAATGTCCTTAAACAATATAGAAATATAATGTAAAGAAGCAATTTTATAATTAAAAAAATTGAAAGTTTCAAAATGTGTCCCATACCTCCCCAGTTACAGGGAGGTATTGGACAGCTATAAATTAAAGTGTTATTAGGCACAAATAGATATTGCACTCTTAAAAGTATTTGCTTATTAGCAATTTACATTCATCTTATTAAAAAAAAGAGAATGGATATCTCATTCCATCCTCTGCTGGCATGTCCCATTCCTCCCAATACCCACTTATTATATTAAACTTCTTTTATAAACAACAACGCTGCTTTTAGGCTTAGTGTAAATTATGGATAATATACATTTATAATGTTCCATAAATAGGGAACTATTAAATCTACACATGAACAAGTCATTAATATACAGAAAGCATAAGGAACGAAACAAATTTGCCTTTGATTCTTGAACTAATCTTTTTTTATATACAATTGAAAGCTTATGCAGGTCACCAACTTTTTTCAACTAAAGATTGAGCTACCATTGCTTCATCTAATGTGTGATTCATGAAATGTTTAAAATGATACATAAAAGGAAAAACAAAAACCTACTGCCCCATTCCTCCCTGTGTCCCATTCCACCCCACTCTCCCTTACAAGTTAATATTCATTTTAACTATATTTGGGTATTCGTCACATCCCTGCTACAAAAAAAAAAAAAAAAAATGCTTTAAAATTAATTTATAATTCAGTTCTAAAGATATTAAAATCCTGTACTTTCATCAGAAACTTAACTGCACATAAGTCTTATAATTATGACAGATAAAGAAGTGAGTAAAAACTGGATTATAAAATTTCATTTTTGCTTGCATGAACAAAGTTCACGCTTAACCAAATTAAGTGAAAAAAATGTTTCATCTTCATCCAAAACCAATATTGTTTGTAAAACTATTTTCATTAGCAAGCATATTTATTTTCTTTTTATTCTAATCAAGCAAAATATAAAATTATATTGTACAATGTATTAATTTAGTACTCAAGAGCAACTTGCTTGTTTGTAAACAAAATTTGACCCACAACTTGCTTGTTTGTAAACAAAATTTGACCCAGACAGTTTCAGGAAATTGTTGCGGCAGGCTATGGGAAAACAAGTCCGACATTTTTCCTCTCCTTCCCCTTTTCCATCCAAAAAAATATCTCGATCTTGATTCTAAGCCTAAAAAATGGCATCTTTAATGCTTTTTTAAAAATATTTGCTTAATTATAAAAAAAAAATTATGTTATTGTTAGATCATCAGAATTTTGCCCTAACATTTAAATATTAAAAGTGCTTTAACAAAATGGCCATAATGTGTCTTTTTCTTCCCCTCACCCATATAGCATCCTGTCTATTTTTAAACTTAGGAAAAACTCTATATTAAAAGTAAAATTACCCAATCACATGGAAAAGTGGAAGGAAATGATCTTGAAAAGTACCGATGTTGATCATTCTGATTGTGATAACAAGGGGTCTCTGAAATCCCTATTTGTCATTGGCTGATGAATTCCCATTATCTGGGCCTGCATAAAAGTATTAAGGGTTGATGCAATTTTTTTTCTGGCTGGGACAACAAATGTTGATAAAA
Source organism: Maratus speciosus (assembly GCA_963932465.1). Taxonomy (NCBI): domain Eukaryota; kingdom Metazoa; phylum Arthropoda; class Arachnida; order Araneae; family Salticidae; genus Maratus; species Maratus speciosus. The sequence goes on from OZ010786.1 coordinate 631,502,045, forward strand.
AAAATTCTTGTAATTTTTTTTTTTTTTTTTTTTTTTTTAATTTTGGGGGAAAATTACATCCAGTTTTATTTTTTTAATGGTCTCTATTGATTTTTTGGTAAATTTTGGACTGCTTTTTTTACTTAAATAAATTTTGAAAAATCTCGAAAATGATGGATATTCTTGAAACAGCACCAAACCATTCCTTTTAATTTTTTAGTACCATAATTTTTTATAATGCTGAAAAACAACATACTTTTTTCTGTGTTTAAAAGGCAGTAAAGTATGCTTTTTGTGATAATCTTTATCATATTCTGTAATACAAATTCTAATCTTAATATGTATTATATTTTTATGTTGTTGTTTACAGGAGAACAGAAATGTAATTAATCATATGTTGATTATGAAGTTTTTCTGCAGAATTTACAGATGAATTTACATTCTGCTTTTGAGAAAGATTTTCTATGGGTAAGCATCTATTAACCAGAAATTTGATATTTAATAAAATATTACATTAAGTTTGTATTTCTTACATTGTAAATTAAGCAGTATTTTTAAATGAAAGGTTGATTCAAGCAAAAATTTCGTCATAGCTTGCAGGGGACCCCCTTCACAAAATTTTATTTAATAAAAAAAGGGCCCCTTCACAAAATGGGTCTTTTCATAACATTCCATTGTCCTAACAGAATTTTAAAATATTTAAAGAGCGTTCTTATACAGTAGACTCCCTCAAATCCGCACAGCTTACGACCAGGGGTTGTGCGGATTTTAGAATTTGGCAGATTTCTGGTCATTGCTTTGTTTACATTTTTAAACAGTAATTTGATTGTAATAATGCAATCAAAATTATAATAATGCTTGCAATATAGTGAAACATTAAAATGATTGAGTAATAAACTAAAGTGATAAAAAGTAAAATAATTTTAAAAATGATTGAAAGTAAAGGTCAAGTAAATAATTAAAAATGTATAATTAAAGATGAGATATATTTCTTTGAATTATTCAGCAAAACTTTCTTGATAAATGTAACCTATTCATTCACATCAAAGTCATAAAATGCAGCAACTTTATTTCAGGTTTAACCAGTCATAATAATCAAAAAAGCTGCTTGATTATTACATAGGGGAGAGGGGGACACATGTGAACATGGGGTACATGTGACCAGTGCATATATCACACAGTTAATTTGAAATAAAATTATTCAAACAATTACCAATAGATGGCAGTACTGGTACCATCTTTTGGCTGAATTTTCAGAACAATGAGCCTATTTTAATTCTGGTAGTTGTAATTTGTTTGTTTTAGAAGGTGTTATGTAAAAAAAGCCTTCTAAAGTTATTGAAGTAAAAATTTGTTCAAGACATTTTCTAAAGTAGAATATCAGCATTGCATTCTATAGTGGCATTAATTAGGTAAGTCTACAAAAAGTTTTGTTTCCTTATTTCAATTAAAAATATCATTTTTTTATAAGTTAGGCTTAAGTTGTTAGATTGGGCACTTGTGAACAGAACATATGGAAGAAGAAGTGAACAGTTCACAAGTGTATTTTTTGAGTCTGTAAATGGATTTTTTTTTTTTTTTCAAAATTTAACTACTTTTGTGAAACATTGAGCTATAAATTCAATGTTTTTAGGATTGCTTCACAGTTTTAATTTACTGAAAGTTAGATAACAATTAAAAGTGGTATCTTTCTGTAAAGACCAATATGTTTATTTGTTATTCATTAATGATTTCCAGTTTTAAACATATTTATTTTTTCTTAACCCATATTAAAGTATTTGTAAGATATTTTATTTTATGAATCTAAAATTTAGTTGGCCAAACGCTGTGATAATCACCAAATTTTTATATCACAGTTTTACCAATTTTTAAAACCATGATGCACAATTTTGTTATACGCATTGCATAACATTCAGAAAAAAATAAAAACTCAATAACAGAATTATTCAATAACTTATTTAAAAGTAACACAGTTTTGCTATTCTTGCCTCGAAAGGAGTAGTGTATTAGTGTATAATTTTATGAATAATTTCTTGTATCTATGTTGAAAGATTTATTGATTTATTCACGCAACTAGAAAGAGGACATCTAATTAGTTTTTATTACAGTTTTTATTAAAAAAAAATATTTTTGTTTTATATTTATGCTTGTGTTCACTTGTGCCTCAGGTATGTTCACAACTACCCCACCACCGGGGCACATGTGAACAAATTTAGACAATTTTTAGAATGATGATATTAGTTAGAAATTCTTGATAAATGCATCCAAAAGTTTCACCAAAAGAACAAAAAAAGTGTAAATATTCATATAAATCAATTTTTGTTTCAATAGCTCATAACAATTTTCAGAAATAGTCAAAAATGTAAAAATTGTTCACTTGTGCCCCCCTCCCCTACATGGATTTGGTAAAAGGATTACCAGTGATCCCAAAGAATTATCAGCAATATCTTGATTTTTTTTTCACAAATAAATTTATACCTCCTTCACGAAAAACCATGAGTTCAGTCATATTATCGAGAATTACCTATTAAAATGCATGCTGAATGATATAAAACTAAAAAATTCTATAATTTTTCCCCTACATCTGAATTGAGTGTTTCATTGTTTACATCTGTAATGATGTGCAGATTTGAGAGAGTCTGCTGTATAACCAAACTGTTTATATACTAGTTTATATTTGGTGGTGGTTAAAAATTTAATAATAGCTTTATTTAGATACAATGTATAATTATTCTAAATGAAAAATCATCTATATTTCAAAACCGTCATAACTTGAATATTTGATTAATAGTAAAATAAAATAAAGGTACTACTTGATTATCCTGTCAACCAAAAAACTGTCGCCAAACTCTAAGATGAAATGCCAATAATGGATGGTCGTAAATGTCACATTTACTTGACATTAAAATTAAACAAGCTATATGTATTTGTTACATCATCAAGTCAATTCCCCAGTAGCAGAAAATTCTCCAAGTGTCTACGACAGATACTTCAGGGACAAAAAATAATCTGCTGGTAACATATTTTTACAATTGAAGTGTTAATTAATCAAACAATCACTTCTAGGCGTTTCTAGGCATTTTATAATTTTTTATTAATAATAATCTCAGCTTTTTGTATTAAGCAATAGCCAAACATAATATGTTGCAAAATAAAGGTCGATGAAAAAGAATCTGCAAAAGAGAAAAGAAAATCTGCGACGACTGTCTCTCGTCTCGAACTTTCTGCTACTGGGGTCAATTCGATGTTTTATTTGTTTTTTTTTAATTAATGTGCCATTAATTTATGTGTTCTTTCGTTATTTAAAATTACTGCACAGGTTTTTTTTTTGCTTCAAGCCTATGTCTAATGTTTGCATACATTTTATAGTTATATCCATCTACGTTTTTTGATTGAATAAAGAGCATTAGGTTCCCTACAATTTTCTGTTATCATTGATAGTTGTGTTCCTTAATAAATTCGATTATTACATTTAAAATACTTACATTTTATTCACAAAAACAATATTTTAAAAATATCTGTTTGTTTATTGTTTAATTTAATTATTCTGCATTTAAAATACGTAAACTATTAGTATTCTTTTGTCCGAAATCATCTAAATAAATCAAATTTTATATTTGGTATGTTGCTATGCCAAAATTAACCCTATTCTTTAGTGATTTTTTTAAAAATTTAAATTCATTAATTTTCCTAAAATTTTAGAATGGCGACATTCTTCCATTTGTGTAATTTGGTGAATAGTTTGGCGATTTGTATAATTTGGAAAAATTGATCGATGGGATAGTCAAGAAGTACCAAAATAAGCATTTTTTGTATGATTATCCCCTAACTCTTTAAAAAAAAAACTTTGTTCTTACCGTAAAATCCCGTTAATCCGCCCTTCCCGATTAAGCGCCCCCCTCCCACTTTGTAAACAAATTGGAAAATTCAAGAAATCTCGAGAAAGCGCCCTCCCCGCTAAAAAATTTCGGTACGCGCGTCAAGATCAATTTCAATTATTTCTTTACTTTTTCTTTTCAACTAAGTCTATTATTCTACTTGCCTTTGATTTCATTTATTTCTTACAGTTTATTCAAATCTCCTTTCGGCGTTTGCACTTGCCTTTAAACCTCAGAGGAAACCGTAAACACAGTTCAGTTATTCGTTTTACGATTCGATTAAGAATCGATTCATGTCATCGAACTACCGAACTATTGATCGGTACTTCAATTCTGTACAGCTACGTAACTTCATATTTATACGTATAATTAATATTTTTCATAATACCATTAGCTTTGTGTATTATTTTTACTAAATATATAAAATAATAGTGATAATAACAATATACAGCCTTTTTTTTAGTAACTTTCAGAATTTTATATCGTGTTGGTTTTCTTTCTTCTAAGTTATGGTAGATGGCACCAAAATAACGCGAAATCAGATTTATTGGTATTATTCCTTTTATTTTTATTATTAAGTATTGAATTGGTGATTTAATTTGATATTTGAAGGTGATATACATAATATTTACTTTATATATCACTATTTAAAATGAGTTAATGTAGTGATAAAATTATTTTTTTTAATCAATTCTATGTCAGTCTGATTTAAATTTCCAATTATAGCACATTTCTTCTTTTTTTAAAAATTAGTTTCATTTGCAATATTTTTCATGTTATTATTGTGATTTGTATTATTTATTTAGCCTTTATAGATAAGAAATGACGATTTAAAAAAATATTTATACGTTTATTTAATGTCCCTAATTTACAACACATGGCGACACCACATAAAATGTTACTAGTTTTAGAAAGAATTTTAGGACATTTTCAAACGCAATTTCTTAGTGTTTTTTAATTATTTTAAATTATTAAGTTCCTTTTATTTTTCTGTTGCCATATTAATAACAAATATTAGTGTTGTTATTTATCTTATGACAGATATTAGTGTTATTATTTATCTAAATGCATTCCAGTTTCAAAGCTTTTGAAATGCAGAATTTTCTATAATTTGAAATCGCAAAGTTATACCGTTGTTCTATTTTGTATATAATTTTTTTTCAACATGTTTTTCTTTTCTCACTTTATTAAAACAATGCATATTTTGCGTCGATCGGCCATTACCACCCCACCACCCATAGATAGCATTACTACAATTTTAATACCGTGTAAGCACCCCCTCCGATTTTCTTACGATTTTCCGTCGTGTTTGGGGGGCGGATTAACGGTATTTTACGGTATGTTTTAAAGTGATGTAATACGTTTTTATATGTTTTTGACTAATATAATCAAAATGACAAAAACAAATGCTTGAGTGATTTATTTTGCTGATATTGGTCATGAATTTAATCATTCATTTCTTTATTCATCATTGACTATTTAAGAATCGTTCATCTTTTGAAACAAGCTTCTGATAACATTTAAGTAAAGCTGTCAAAATCCTTAAAAAACCCCTTATATCTTATTGAAAGTAATGCTGTTTTTATTGTTATATGAAGGCACCCACATCACTTGAAAAGATATTGAAATAAAAATATCTTAAACAAGTGGGTAAGTGTGATCACAGATCGCACAGAGGGTTTCATTTAATATTCCTTTCAAAACACTTTATTCTTAATAAAGCCAAATTTATAATTAATAAATCCTTAAAAACCACGCATAAAACGAAAAAAAAACGCTAAGGTTTAAAACAAAAAATCCCCCCCCCCCCGCAATATTTCGCGCCACTCTTTTTAAAACTTATTATTATGTGTTATAAACTATCTTAAAGTTTCAAACAGATCGCTGTGTTAGATTTCCTAATTTAAATAAAATATCGTTCTTTTAGTTCCACAGTCCACCACCAGGGAGTGCACTCTATTCTTATCAAAAGTGTATCTGAACGAAACTCTGTTAAAAAAACTATCCGTAGATATATTAGTCGAGAGGGTCGCGGTCTTTATATGCTATTTATCAAAAATGGAAAACGCTGTTCGTTTTAAAATTCTTGTAATAACTTGTCAATTTTATGCCTTTACCATTAAAAATTAGTCAGAAATGTGCCAAAGTTTCACGTTGTTGAGCAGTAAATTTGAGAACCACCTTAAGGTATATTCCCAAAGATTAAGTTATCAGAAATTTATTATCGCTATTAATATGTTTACAAAACATATTGCCTGCCCTACACATCCTGAGAACAATTAAGCCCAGCTCCGGCCCGGCTCGAGAATGAAAAAAAAAATGCAAGCCTGATCTCGGCCCGGCACGAGTTTGCGGGGAAAAAATGAAACCCAAGTCAGACACCATGCAACAGTCCGATGCCGATCTGTACGCTGGACATGTTACATTTCTGTATTGATCTTGCCAAACTAGCATCGGCTCGCGACGTACATTTATACTTATTCTTGCGAAAGTCATGTTCATTGAAAATAGCTCTTATTTTATCCGTCTTGTCTAAATTTTTATATCTGGTCGTTAGGCCCGATATTTTTTTTTATTCGGCCCGGCCGCAAATTCAATATCACTCAACGTTCCAGCGCTCCTGACGCCAATCCCTTTGGCGAGAAAATGAATTTCCACGCGTATGCAAGTCTGAAGCTAATTTCGACCTTCGATATTTCATCTATTTGATCGCGTATTTCTTGCTTGCGGAATACTTACAAGAATACGAATGCAGAATAATAAAGGCTTATTTCATCTTCTAAATAATTATATATGCATTATGAACAAGTCAAGTATTTAATCTTATAGAGATATATGCTTTATAAAAAGTCCGACTTTTCTTCTCCGAAGCTAAAGTATTTATTCATGGAGTTTTAGACGTATCATGTGTTGCTATCTAGTGTCAGCACACAGAATACATTACTACAGTCGTCTTTTGAATGATGCATGAGTTCAATATATGCAATGCATGTATATATATTGAGAAGAAGTGAAATATTTAATCTTATAGACCCACTCTATAAATTTGGCCTTTCTTTAAATGATCACCATAAATAAATGAAAATTCACTATAATTATCCCCGGTAGCAGAAAGTGCGCGACGTGCGTCGCAGATTTATTTTGGACCTTGCAGATAACTGTGCCAACTTGAAAAAAAAAAGTACGCAAATTCTGACAAAAAATATCGCGAATTCGACAAATGGTCGTCGAAAAATATCAATTTCGACAATTGTTCGCATAAAAAATCGGTAATTTATAGCCAAAGGGTTGCTATAAAAACGCGAATTTCGTCAAAAGAGCCCGAAAAAAACAGGAATTTCGTCCCAGGGTTGTGGAAAAAATGCAAATTTCTGTCACAGGATCGCGAAAAAAACACCAATTTCGTCAAAGAATCGTGGAAAGAATGCGAATTTAGTAAAAGGATCGCGGAAAGAACGTGAATTTAATCAAACGATTGTGGGAAAAACGCAAATGTAGTCAAAGGATCGCGAAAAAAACTCAAATTTATGTCAAAGGATTGCGGAAAGAACGCGGAATTTCGTCAAAAGATCTCGAAAAATGTAAATTTCTGCCAAAAGATTTCTGTACGAACTTTTATTTTATCCAAAAATCCCGAAAAAAAAACGTGAATTTCGTTCCAGGGGCGCTAGAAAAACGCAAATTTCTGTCACAAAATTGCGGAAGAAACTTTAATTTCATCAAAGGATCGAGGAAAAAAGACTAATTTAGTCTGACAATCGCGGAAAAAATGCAATTTTCCGTAAAACGATCGCGAAAAAACGCAAATTTCTGCAAAACGATCGCGAAAAAACGCAAATTTCTGTCAAAGGATCGCGAAAAACGCAGATTACTGTCAAAGGATCACGAAAAAATGAAAATTTATGTCAAAAGATCGGAATTAAATTTGCAGAATTTCGTCAAAAGATGGCGAAAACGCAAATTTCTGCCAAAGGATCGCTGTGAAAACGCGAATTTCGTCAGAAGATCCCGGGAAAAACGTGAATTTCGTCCCAGGGGCGCCGAAAAAACGCAAATTTCGTAAAGGATCACGAAAAAAAGCCCACTTTTGTCAAAAAGATTGCGAAAAAACGGTAAATTTTGTCAAAAGATCGCGGAAAAAAAACAAATTTCCTCATAAGATCGCGGAAAAACAGCAGATTTCGTCAAAAGATCGCACAAAAAGGCAAATTTCGTCAAATGATCGAGTAAAACGGCAAATTTCATCAAAAGCGCGCGAAGAAAAACACATAATTGGTGCCGGTAGTGGATTTTCGCTCTTGGAAATTTCTGTAAAACGATCGCAAAAAAACGCAAATTTCTGTCAAAGGATCGCGAAAAACGCAGATTACTGTCAAAGGATCACTAAAAAAAGGAAATTTGTCAAAAGATCGGAATTAAATTTGCGGAATTTCGTCAAAAGATCGCGAAAAACGCTAATTTCTGCCAAAGGATCGCTGTAAAAACGCGAATTTCGTCAAAAGATCGCGGGAAAAACGTGAATTTCATCCCAGGGGCGCCGAAAAAACGCAAATTTCGTAAAGGATCGCGAAAAAGCGGCAAATTTCATCAAAAGCGCGCGAACAAAAACACATAATTAGTGCCGATAGTGGATTTTCGCTCCCCCCCCCCCCACACCTCTATTGTGACCTTTCAGAAAATTTTCTGTGAATTTCAGAATTTTTTTATTTTACTCAGAATCACCCCTGGTATTAATCAGTAAGAACGCTTATATTTTAACATTCACAATGTTTGTACATAAGAAAATGTAACACGCTACTCCCGCAGACAATTTTTATCCCACTAAATTGCTGTCGCAGACACAACCATAACTTTCTGCTACTGGGTAATTATCTTAGTTACTAGTTGAGAGAATCCTAAGATAGGTGCATTGTTGCTGATTGATAACAGGTTAAAAATATTCAATAATGGACTTAGCCCCACCCCCTTCCTCAAAGTTTTTGGTTCATAAAAAAATAGGAAATAAAGATTTAGCTTTTATTAATTTTTTTTTCATAATTTCTCCTTGTTCGTTGTAATGATTTTATTGCTTACAATCTTAATTAAACCAGTCAGGAAGCAGAAAATTGGTATTTTTTCCATAGTAATAGAAAACTTTAAATTTTATATACTGCCATTTACAAAATTGCGTTTATTTTAAAGATTTTAAGGCCAGTATCCATTAATGGGATGCTCAATTACTATTCTTTTATGAACTACTATCAAATTTATTTTAAAATATTAAAAAATTATACTTAATTATGAATTTCAAAAAGTAAAAAATCTAACCATGCTCCTTATTGTAGTATTTTTGTTATTCTTGCAGCTCTTCATTATTCTTTTAGCATGTACTTCATAGTATCAGTGCTTAACAAACTGTATAAAAATAAATCTATAGTTTTTGGAAAATTAATTCAAAGATGAACAAGAACGAAAAATAATGCCTCCGTCATAGGTCATGCGACATTTTCCAACACATTGAGAATACTGTAACAAAATTTCACAGTTTATTAAGCTGAAAGATGATATCTAAATAAATAATTTGAAAAACGATAACACATTTAAAAAGCCAATTTCTGAAATTACCATCAATCGTCTGAAAAATATCCGATTTTTTGTGTGCAGCCCTGTATATGATCTATAGATTTGTGTGTATACTACATAGTATGCTAAAAGTGGATTCAGTTAAACGCGCAACACAGTTGAAATATCCCATTTAAAACTTTCCGTCAGTAAACGAAAATGTATTTGAGATCTTTTGTTCAGCCCTTTATATAATCTATAGAGTTTATTTACATCAAGAAATATGCAAAAGAAAAAAAAAATACATTTAAAAATGTGTACCACAATTGAAAACGTACTTCCAGCAATTATTGTTCCATAGTAAACCCCAAAAACTATGACAAACTAAGATCGTAAACACTTTTCATATGTTGATCTATCGTAATTAACAGTGACAACTATTGTTTCAACTATTATACCTTCAAAAAGCTAGAAATGTGCAGTTTAAATTTTTCAGCGTCATCCGTACTTTGCTACGGTAATCTTATTTTATTGTAACAGCATCAGTATTCGAATAATATCAATAATACAACTTGTGTAGACTGAATTAATTTGCAAAAGGGAAAAAGAAACCTCTCTTTTAACTCTGTAAGCGAATCCAAAATATATTCATATAAAGCGGATATAAATATTAGCTCATGCAAACTTAGAACTACGGTACAAGAAACAGAATGCAGTATGCACGTCGAAGTTCATTTTTTCGCCAAAGCGCTTGGCTACAGGGTTTGGCGTCAAGCACGCTGGAACGAATGTTTGTGAATTTGCGGCCCGGCCCGGCTGACCCGTTTATTTTGTCTATCGGCCCGGCCCGTTGAAAAAATTGTCCTAATTCTGCCGGCCCGACCCGTTTGAAAATGCGCCTTCATTTCGCCGGCCCGGGACCGTGCAGACCTCTAGGGGTTGTTTTATTCTATTGCATATTGTACTATCATTCTTTACCAAATCCTACTGTGATTGATCAACTAAAAAAGTTGGACCTTAATAGCTGCAATTTTGTCTGCACATTAGAAAATATAATAGCACAATGGCGTTCATATCGTTTTCACTAATGCGAAAGAACATTCCATGTAAGGTTGCTTATTGCTTTAAATCACAATTTCAAATGCACTGATACATTTTGTTTGATTCAAGGTTTGTTTGGATAAATAGACCAGCGTAGCGGGCATAGCCTCTAGTTCTAAATACAGAAAAAATGCATGAAAATGCACCTGTACACCTGAAATCCATTTGTATTTTCGGAAATAATTTGTTTTATGGTACTTTTTGTTATAAATATTTTACCTGCAATAGCTACATCTGTTTTGCATAAATTTATGTAAATCAGTAAAAACTTTCGGACTTTTTAAACAGATCTGAAGGGTGAAAAAAAAGTCAGCTTAAAGTAAGAACATAAACCCGACACACACACAAAAAAAAACATTTTAGTAGTCTAGTCTAACTTGCTTATTCGCACTACAATAAAATTTCAACAAAGCATTAATGTTGACAGGCCTAACCATTTTAGTTTTCTTTGACAGTAAATATATCTTTGTAAAATTTTTTCACATTAATGTTTTCACATTTTCAATAGCTTTAACATCGAAATGATGATCAGCAGGTAGAGTTTAAATAGGTCCAAAAAGGCAAAAAGACTTGGTAACAACTTTAACTTGACCTTTCTTTGGCCATCAATATCTATCTTTTTTAAGCCAGTTAAAAAATTGAATTTCAAATTCCAACACATTTTTCTCATCATCATCTATGAGGAATTACTTTCATACCTTTCACAGATAGAATGTTTGATCATAACAAACTGCATATATATTTGATTCTGAAATGGATTTCAGATAAAATCTTATTTATACCCAATTTCAAACATATCCCTTGAAAAACAGATATCAATAACATTTTAGCCTAAACTTCACCTAGTATTTTCATTTTAACTTTCAGATGCATTTGAAAGTTATATTTTAATATGCAACCTTCCACAAGTCATTTGCAAAAAATTAATTTACCTTGTAGGATCACTCCAAACCATTTTGCAACACATATTAGCGTACCCCTAAGACTGTCTGATAATTACCCCCAGTGTTTCTGAAAAGCAGCACTTTTTTTTATTCAATTTTCTCCCCCAGCTGGACATCCAAATAGTGTTACTTCTTTGTTTTCAGAAAGATAGCATATCTTAGAATCCAAACACAAAGTAGCACATGTACTACTAGTATTGCTACACCTGGGAAATTGAAATTTGAAATCAGTAAAGCAAAAATTTAAACAGTAATTTTTTTTATAGCGTTTAGGAAACCAATTTTGTACAAAATAGAGAAAACTGCTTGTTGCTAACCAGGAAACTAAACCTTAAGTGTAAAAATGAAAAAAAAAATCTAAGTAAGCAGCAATCGAAAGAGTATATTGAAACACATTTGCTGAAACACATTTGTAAATTATTTGCCCTCGTCTCCTCGTTATCGAAATATATAGGGTTAGCACAAATGAATGACCAGATTTTGAAAATTTATATTTTCAAAACTATTACACATATTATAATAAGTGATATAGGGCAATAAACAGGATCATTCCAAGTTCTTCTTCAGTTACAAAAATGTTGGTGTACAAACTTTTCGTAACACGACTAACACCAAATCTTTAATCAAGTTCGTTCCACACATTTGGCAGTTTTGTACAGTCAACGTTTCTGAATGCATTAAAACACTAAATAATGCTGAATGGTGCATAAGTGCTGCGTTATTAAATGTTTTAATGCATCAGTCTTGCATTAGAAATCGTTGACTGAACGATAAATTAAAGGATTAATTCGAGACATCTTTTCAATATAACAAGCATAAAATTCACACATAGCCTAAAACGTGAATGAGATGTCTTTCTGTGTTCTATATTCAAAATCTGGGTTCCAAGCAGATTAAATTCACGTGGCACCGATAATTTACCCAAAGAATGTCTAATTGATAAGGAGGGATGCTATTACTGCTTTACACCATGAACTGTTTCGCTCGCTGGCTGGCGGGGAGCCGTCCATTCTTAGTGATAGGTGTTTTATTTTGCAAATTTTAAAACTTTATATCTTGATAACGGGGAGACAAGGGCATATAATTTATGCGTCTATAAACGAGTTCCAATATGCCTTTTCCATTGCTACTTATTTACATTTTTTTCATTATTACACTATTGGCGTAGTTTCCTGCTAAGAAAATATTAATTGAAATAGGAAAACAGTTGATTCAACTAAAAATAAAACAATTTTTGCCAGTTTTCGATTATTGTGCGAGTATTACTGCTGTCTTTTAATTACCCCAGGTTCCTCTGTCCGAAAATTACCCCAGGCTTCCCTATATAACATATTGCTCTGTGTAGCTTAATTATAGAATTGTGCGGAAATTTCTAGAATCAGCTGAATCCGATTATCATATAGTCCGATCGCCAAATGAGAAAATAGGCTTGGACCTTGAATTAAAGTCTAACTGTTGTTTTATGATTGATCCTAGTACTATTTGATATACTGAATCATAATATGTGGGGTGCCAGAGTGGCACCCTTGGGCAACTTTAAATATTAAAAGTTAAAGTTCACTAAGTCCAAAAAACAGAACTCACCCATTTTATTACGAATGAAAGTGAGTCGGCAGGCCAAAATCAAATATTTTTAGTTTAATAAATGTTTATTACGTAAATACCATGTAATATAACAGTATATTATACTTTTGCAACATTATAAGATAGCGGTTCAGCGTAAAATATATTTTGAAACGGGTAAAAAAAAGTAATAAATAGGAAGTGTGTAATTTTCTTTAAGTTTATTTAAAAATTAAAAAATATTTTACAACGATACAGAATGCATATCAGATTACAGGATACTTATTCAGATTCAGAAATGGACATTTCACTGTCACTTTCATCAAATTCAGCTTCACGAGTCTTCAAATTGCCACACAATTGGCCGCCTTCGCACACGCAGAATTCGTTACAAGACATACCTACATATACACAACTGCACCTTGCTGTTGAACATGTTTCTCACTTGAACAGCTACATCCAGAGTTCTCGCTGCCGCTCGCCATTGTGCCAAATCGCGATAAAATTCTTCATTTGGCGAGTAATTCAACAGTCAAATTCGCCAAATTGCGAGTGCTCAGTTTGTGTGTGTAGTGTGCCAATATAGTCGAGATTCTTAAGCACGTTACTGAAATTGATGTCGTTTTACATGTTCAATCTCATCATGCCATATACATTGCTCTATTTATAGAGATATTGAGTCAACACCAATTTAGTTTAACAACAGGCAAGGACACAGAAAGGATTATGCGATAGGTATTTCTCTATTGTCAGTTAATCACTATCTATGCTCCAGCGTCGCGGTAGTAAAAACACAAACAAAATAACTCGAATTAAGCGCGAAATAGAGACCATTTTAGCTGGAATGCGGTGTTGAAATTCAATTTTTTTCAATCGGTTAAGAGTCTAAATTTCATAGACAGTTTTAGTGTACATTTTCACAACGGTAAATCAAAGATTGCTGTATTTAATTTTTATTTAGACAGCTAAAAGAATGTCTGAAGCATTTACAGATTTAGAGACATGTAGAATGTAATAGTTTCTGTAGCGGATACTCGAATTTCTTTTGTATAAGCAATTATAAAAACTTAGGTTATTTTAGAACATATTGAAAAAAAGGGATACAATAAAGCATTAAAGATAGATTTTTCAGTGTTTAGAGCCGAATCTTTTTTGCTAACATTTCTGTTCATTTGGCTACTGTTTTTTATTTCTTATTCACCAAATCGCTAATGTTGGTCAAAAGCCAGCGAGAACACTGGCTACATCTTAAACTTTTTAGCAATTCTAGTGGTGCCAACTCTGTGTTACTTGTAAGTTGAATGGGTACCAAAGAGTGTGTTGTTTCAATCTTTGCCCATCCATAATCAGTTGGATTTAAAGGTGGAGGAAATGAAGATGCTGCTGCGTTCCAAGTGCAAGCTTGCAAATGGCATCGTTTTATATGGAGCTCAAATGCCTGTGTTGTCGGAGGGAGGTTCTTAAGTTTAGGAGGAATTTTCTTAGATAGCCACACTTTGTATCGAACATCTGACATGTTGTGAACTTCCTTCTTGTAGCCGCAGCAATGTGCAATGAAGTTTGTGCACTGTGCTATACATTGTTATATTGAAGATTCTCGACAACCTAAATGCGTAACTTTAATACCAGATCTCAGAACTTGTACAGCTTTAGACTTTCCAATGCCAAAAAATTGTGAAGTGGTTATCACAGCCAGTGAGACAATGTACTGCTAACAACGAGTCTGCTTGGATTCCTAGGTTATGAACTGTTGCTGCTATATCTGAGAGCTTGACCTTGTCAACAGACTCCATCCACATACTGCATTTAAGAGTTACCTTTCTGTAAAAGTGTACAAGCAGAACAAAAACGTCGGTGTCATCACATAAAATCTTGATATTGTTTGTTGCACACCTTGACAGACAAATAGCCTGCTGTACAATTATAACGTCTGCTTCTTCATTGTGTGTTTCCAAATCCGGGCGAGGAATTACAATGCGAGGAGTTTGTAATTCAATTGGGATTGTATTAGTACCAGTAACGACCAACTTATGTGGAAGAAACTTATTATGTTGAAATAGTTGCGTACAAATCATGGTTGTTAGTTGTACTTTATTGCGTGAATGGGTCAATATACTGTTGCTCAATATACTCAATATACTTGGGAGAGGTGTGTCTGCTCTTAATTGCATGGAAGTACTGTTAACTCCTCTTTTTGATCGCGTTGCACTCTTCAAACTATACTCGAAGTACCTATCAAATACAAGGAATGTTTTCTGTCCTGCAACTTGCTTCATGATCACCACATTTACATTATCAATCTAAGTTTGTATTGTACCAACCTTTGGCCAGTGAACGTGCCACAAAAGAGCACTAGCATCTATAATTAATGCATTTACATATTTCCCCCTCAACGAGACCTGCACTCTTAATTGACTCCTGAATTGTGATTTCTGGAAAGCGGAATTCATGTCCCCAAATTCATCAAATAGTGCTGACGGGACTGGTGACAATTCGTAACCAAACAAAGTTGGTAGGCTGCATGTTTCGGCATTACTTATTAATACAAGTATAGCTTAATTAGAGTGAAGCATAAATTACGATAATAGTAAATGAGAACATTAATATCCAACATTGACCATGTGGACTGTTTTTTTTACATTTGCCTTGCAATATTCTGGTTGCCGACTGAGAATTCCTGTCATATATGGAGCTCAGTGATTTATAGTTTTTTCATTACAATTTGTCCTTTGTACATTTAGAAAATGCATATGATCAGTTTTTGACAAAACTCTGGTTCAGCGAGTGTCATTTAATCAGGTGTCTACAGTACTTTTCAGTATTACAGGAGACATTTTATTCGAATTCAGTTCTTCACAATGATTTTAATATTTCATAATATGTTTATTTTTTCTCAACAAGTTTTTAATTAATCATAAAAGTCTTACATTAACTTATTTTACTCTATTGTAGTTTCATAAAGCCATAAATGTAGATGCATGTCACATCTCTCAAAGCAGTCTTTAATTAATGAAGTAAGTATGCAGCAAAACATTTGTTCAGAAAAGCTTTTAAGAGAAGCAACTTCTTACTCACAGCCAGAAAAATTGCTTGTTTCTGAAGGTGTCCGTTTAAGGATTGTCTCAAAAGTTTAATTTAAATTCTCATCTTTGCTGTCATATTGGGGAGGAATCTTTTGTTAGTGAAATATGCAATAAAAATTTCTCTCAAAAGAATGAATTAAACAGACATTTATCGATTTATACTGATAAGACACCTTCTGTGTGTGAGACATGAAACAGAAAATGTTCTTGTAAGAGTCATTTAAGCCGGCATATGTCTGTTCATACTGGTGAGACACCTTTTATGTGTGAGACATGCAACAAAAAATTCTCTGGTAAGGGTCATTTAAGCCAGCATCTGTTAATCCATACTGGTGAGAAAGCATTTATGTGTGAGATATGCAACAAGAAATTCTCTCAAAAATGTCATTTAATCCGGCATCTGCTAATCCATACTGGTGACGGAGAATCTTTTGTGTGTGAAATTTGCAACAAGAGATTCTCTCAAAAATGTCATTTAATCGAGCATCTATTAATTCATACTGGTGAGAAACCATTTCTATGTGAGACGTGCAACAAAACATTCTCTCGGAAGAATGATCTAAGAGTGCATCTGTTAATACATACTGGTGAGAAACCTTTTGTATGTGAGATATGCAACAAGAAATTCTCTCGTAATGGTATTTTAAAGAAGCATCTATTAATTCATACGGCTGAGAAACCTTTTGTATGTGAGATATGCAACAAGAAATTCGTTAGTAATGCTATTTTAAAGAAGCATCTATTAATTCATACGGGTGAGAAACCTTTTGTATGTGAGATATGCAATAAAAAATTCTCACATAAGAGTTATTTAAGTCGCCATGTGTTGATTCATACTGGTGAGAAACCTTTTATATGTGAAATATGCAGCAAGAAATTCTCGCAAAAGACCAGTTTAAGCAAGCACCTGTTAATCCATACTGGTGACGGTGAGACATCTTTTGTGTGTGAAATTTGCAACAAGAGATTCTCTCAAAAATGTCATTTAATCGAGCATCTATTAATTCATACAGGTGAGAAACCTTTTATATGTCAGATGTGCAACAAAACATTCTCTCGGAAGAATGGTTTAAGACAGCATCTGTTAATCCATACCGGTGAGAAACCTTTTGTATGTGAGGTATGCAATAAGAAGTTCTCTCGTAATAGTACTTTAAAAAAGCATCTAATAATTCATACTGGTGAGAAACCTTTTGTATGTGAGACGTGCAACAAAAAATTTTCCTTTAAGGGTAATTTAAGCCAGCATCTATTAATCCATTCCGGTAAAAAAGCTTTTGTGTGTGAGGTATGCAACAAGAACTTACCTTGTAAGCGTCATTTAAGCCAGCATCTGTTAATCCATACTGGTGAGAAAGCATTTATGTGTGAGACATGCAACAAGAAATTCTCTCAAAAATGTCATTTAATCCGGCATCTGCTAATCCATACTGGTGACGGAGAATCTTTTGTGTGTGAAATTTGCAACAAGAGATTCTCTCAAAAATGTCATTTAATCGAGCATCTATTAATTCATACTGGTGAGAAACCATTTCTATGTGAGACGTGCAACAAAACATTCTCTCGGAAGAATGATTTAAGAGTGCATCTGTTAATACATACTGGTGAGAAACCTTTTGTATGTGAGATATGCAACAAGAAATTCGCTCGTAATGCTATTTTAAAGAAGCATCTATTAATTCATACGGGTGAGAAACCTTTTGTATGTGAGATATGCAACAAAAAATTCTCACATAAGAGTTATTTAAGTCGCCATGTGTTAAATCATACTGGTGAGAAACCTTTTATATGTGAAATATGCAGCAAGAAATTCTCTCAAAAGACCAGTTTAAGCAAGCACCTGCTAATTCATACTGGTGAGAAACCTTTTATGTGTGAAATATGCAACAAGAATTTCTCTCAAAGAAGCCATTTAAGCCGTCATCTATTAATTCATTCTGGGAAGTAACCTTTTGTGTGCGAGATATGCAACAAGAAATTTTCTCGAAAATTTGATTTAAACAAGCGTATGTTAAATCATCCAGGTGAGAAACTTTTTATATGTGAAGTATGCAGTAAGAAATTTTCTCTTAAGAGCAATTTAAATAAGCATCTATTAATTCATTCTGGTGAGAAAACTTTCATCTGAGATACACAAGAAGAAATTTTCATAAAAATGTAATCAAAGTGTTGTGTATTTTCATAATTTGCTTGCTACTAAATAGTTTTGATTAATTTTTTTATAGACTTTGACATTTATTTTTAAGACAGTGAGATTTTTTTGAATTAATTAATACAGACAGTCACTAATATTAAATAGTGGCAAATGAAAAATTTTCTAATCTTATATGGTGTATTTATTTAGCAATAAATCGCACAGTTTGCATTATAAGGCTAATTACTGTGAAATTAATTCATGATTTATCTATTAAACTAGTAAATCTGATGATAAATTAGCCGCAGCATCAGCTGCACCAAATGTAATTTTATTTTGATTTCACCTTGTGTAATATTAAAAAGTTTACAATTCTCAATTTATTTGTTATGTTACACAGGGCTACAAACAACTACGTTTTGGACATAGTAAATCCGCTTTAAGCTTTTTTCTGCTATACACTAAGCTGCCGTTACTTTAAATTACACTTCTGCTCTCTTGTTTACTATCACCGCGTGGCAATTACGCAATCCCTAACGCCAATCGCGGTTACGGAAAAAGTAGGCTAAAATTCCGGTTAGTTTTTAATTTTTCTCCTTGAGAACTATTATGCGAAATGTGTGCACTTATCAGTAGGACGTTGTGATTGGATTACGTTGGATGGGCCCTTTCCTGTCGATAGACTTTTCTTGTGTTGATTTTGTTTGTATCGGATCTCACTAAAGCAGATGATCTGCTTTTATTATTTTTTGGAAGTTTTATTCCATTTTTAATGTCTGTGATATCCTTGGAAATCGTAAATCCTGTTCATTTTTTTATTTATTTGTCAATATGAGTGACATTGATCAGCCGAAAAAAAGATTCTGTACAAAAGTTTTAATCAGAATATTCTGCAAAGTGTCCTTGTTTGCGTTCTTAGGGAAATTCACCTTTTGAAGCACATTCTGCACAATTTGCAGAGGTACTTTTCATGTCAATCATGGTAGAAAGTTTGATTGTACACGTCATACAATTCCAGGCAGACATCGAAAGTTCAGTGAACGGTAAACGATAGTATAAACTTTTTTTGTGTGTGTGTGTGGAAAACGATTTATCCATAATTATGACTAAATCCGAAATGGTCTTTCTCAGCATTTCTTATTGAACATAACGTGTCACTAAGTGCAGCTGACCATGTTTCCGTATTCAGAAATCGCCAAGCAATATTCTAGCGCTCGTATAAAAACGTTCGGAGTTTTCGCGGTTTTCTTCGGACCTTGGATTTCCAAGCGTAAATATGGGTTAGGTTCCTTTGGAAAGACCCGCCACGAAGTGCACTCACCCCCTTAGGGCCCATATCCCTCGAGTTTATAATTGGCCGTCAAAAACCAACCAACCAACCAATCGTATAAAAACGACAGCCATTTAAAAATGTATGGCAAGCAGTGGCGCCAACTTTAAAAAAATGTTGGGTGGGCTCAAAATCATTTTAGGGTAAAATGACACTGCCATTTTGTTTTCTTTGACAGTTAGGGAAAAGATGATGTTTCAAGTAAAGATAAGTTAGTATTTTTTACAGCAGTGTATCAAGTTGCTATTTTATTTAATTATATTCCCATATGGTCTTCATTTTATTGACTCTTAATATTTATTATTGTGCCATGAATTTGACTACAAATTAAAATGCATAGAACTTAAAATATTAAAATGGACATTTAATGCAAATAAACTCAAATGCTAGTATTAATAGTACTATTTACTTAAATTATACTAACACTATACGGATGATTTAAAATAGATACAATTTCTTGAACTGATGATAATGGAAAAGATACTTCCAATTACAAAAAGTATACAAATGAAGAACATCTTTCAGATATGACATTTATTTAAAAAGGGGCTGAATGCACATAGAAATACGAAATTTATTTTTTATACGACCTCCTTTTCGCATAATGTACATTTAGAAAAAGAACGGCATTAGAAAAAAATCCTACGAAGGACAATAAAATTTTTTTTATGAATTCTGAGTGTTTTCTGGCGTTAAAAACGTACCTTTCCTATTTATAAGTACTTAACGAATTTTTCAAAAAAATGAACCCATCTATCATGTAGATCGGCATGTTGCAAATAAGATTTCCTAATTGTACATCTTCCGATAAATAAATCACAAGCATCTTCTAAAACGAATTTTCTTCACTGTTCTTATTCACGTTTGAAATAGTATTTTCATTGAGCCCAATCTTTGACATAGTGGAATGCTAAAAAAATGTTTTCAATATTTTCCGTGGGAAGGGGATTACTTAGCTATTTTAGAGAAATCAGAGAAAATATTTCTATCCTGATGCACCTTGGAATACCTGTGTAAGTGTCACTGAAGTAATTGAGTTCATACATTTGCTTCCATTAACATTACCGTTTAGAAGTCAAACTCTCCACTTAAAGCTATCCCAAAAGAAATATTTTTCTCCACTCAACAACACAAACTTTCTGGCACATTCACAGAATCTCTAGTATACGTAAAAGACATGAAATTTGTAAACATGACTTCTGAAGTGATTTGGAATTAATTGAATAGCGTTTTTCATTTAAATAAATAAATATATGTATATTACATCTTTACTTATAATTGATTTCTGTCTCATGACGACTATTCCTGAGTTTACGCATGTTGAAAATTGTCTTAAAACATTTTGGTAGCATTTCCTAAAAGATCCTATAACAAAAAACAAAAAAAGGGGAGGGGGAATGCTGAAAGTGCTGTAGTGAACAACTCAAATTTAGTGCATTTAGAAAGAAAAATAAATTTGCGAATATGCAGGAAATTTCTTTTTTGAGAGAAAATTGATTGTGCGTCTTTTAGGATGGCAGACTGATTTTTAGGGGGGGGGGGGCTTCAGCTTGTGTTTTAGGTTCCCATGTGTCTGTTATTGCTATCTTTACCCTATTGTCAATCAAACTAATTTTGTTAACGTCAACGAAATAATTTCTTTTCAGCGATTGAAAAATAAGTAAGCACGAAAATAGAATAATGAAAATTCGGTGGGCGGATGAGCAAATTATTGGGTGGGCTTGGGCCCTATGAGCCCATAGAGGTTGACGCCACTGATGGCAAGTAACGCCTGCTTTAATATAGTTGCCATTTTAAAACGTATGTCATTTTTGTCAGCCATTTAAACATATGACGGAGCAGCGTTTGCAATTGGAAGACTTTTTCAAGACAACAGTTCCATAAAAAAGAGATTTATTTATAATATGAAATGAAATACATTAACGACAGCATTACTTTGCTGTTTACTTAAACAAAACTTAAAATAATAATTCTAATGTAGCTACATAATGAAAAGGATGATTAGCGTGCAGATATTTAAAGAGGCAAATGATCCTGAACAGTCCAGACATTTATACACAACCTAAACAGTTGTTTGTATAAACTTGTTGCCAATCTGTAAGTACACACCTGTATCCGAAACACCATTGGCTACAAACTATGACGTTGCAAAACAAGCTGGTCAAGGCTACGGCTCCTATAATACGGGCTGACTCACGCTGCCATTTAATTGCAGGTAGGAGAAGAGCGATTGGCCATGCCGCTTGGGCAACAATCACTCATAGTTTTTTCAAGGAAGGTCTCCATACGGGCATATTCAGAAAAATCTGAAAAAATTACAGAGCGTTCTCATGTGGATACATATGTTTATAATTTTTTTGGGGGGGGGAACCTCGATAGAACGTTCGTAAAAAAATAATAAAAATTTCGTTTATTTGGCAATTTATCATCGGTTGGCGATAAAATGAAATTTCGAAAAATACTTTTTTATGGCGAATACTCTTTAAGGTAAAAATGTTTCATATTAAACTTGTTTAAATAAATTTAATGTAAATAACTTTAGTTCTGTCAGTTTTAGTTTGATTTAACTCTAGTTTTTTCATATATATATATATATATATATATATATATATATATATAATGAAAGTTAAATATCAAATTTTATGAATTAAATCAAAATTTAAATAAATTTAAATTCTTTTAATATATCTCAAAATTAAATCCGATTGAGCACTGTCGATTCAATTTTGTTGCTTTTGCAATTTTATGAAAACGATGAATTCTATATTGAAATGAATAACTGGTAAATGAATCTTTCCTTTATTCTGGAATACGCTTAAATATATGAAAGTATTTTTTATATATGAAATTGTTTTTAAAGTAATACAATAAACTAACAAGGAACATAAATATATAATACGAAAAAATGTATTTATTAAACTCTCTCATTGTTTATGTTTAAATTCATTAAATACTTTTTACATGCATTCTAAAAATCAATTAACAAACAATTTTCAGGTGCATTAAAATCGTTTGCTTTTGGCAAGGAAAAGTACTGCTCGCCAAATCGCGTAACGCTTTCGTCTTTTCGAGCCAAATATTCGAAAGTATTTTATTTTTTTACAGACTTTTTAATGTAATTTCGCCACTAAATTTGACTGATGCTTCATTACATATATAAGTAGTTTAATTGGTATTTTTTTTTATAAAATATTCTGAGTATGCCCAGTAAAAAGACCTTCCTTGTAAGTGGGAAACAAAATGCTTGAAGATTCAGCCTGTGTTATAGGAACCCTAGTCAAGGCGAATAATGCGATCGATCCCGAAATCACTGTTACTGGCAGTTGCTTAATAACGTATTTACCTTATGAAGCCGGTGAGTGAAACGTTTTACCGGTCGTTTGGAATACATAAACATGCTGCTCAAGAGAGAGGATAAAAACATTAATTGATGTGTAACAATCAGCCTTCTTTTTCACCATCTCTAGAGCATTACAAAAAAAATACAAGGTTATAAAAATACAAGATTACAAAAACATAAAAAGTTCAAAAGATGAAAAAGTTATAAAAATAAATTACACTTTATATTCAAAAACAGCAATCTGATCAATATCAGGTCATATAAGACTTTATTGGCAAGGCATTTTGATCAGAGTGAATACCATTGTAAGAAAATTATCCCCCCCCCCCCAATAAAAATTTAATTATTAAAAATCCTTTTACAAATTTCCAACAACTGTGCTTTAATTTGTGGTTTTGTGAAACTATAAGCCAAGTTAAGTTTACTAGCAATATATTGAAATTTAAATACTTTATCAAACACTAAATTTCTAAGAAAAGGATTTAATAAACTATTCCAATGAGTAATTCTAGGATCTGTTTGAAATTGAGATAATAAGTTCACTGCATACATATCAGGTCTGGCCCTCCCAGCTATAAAAGATAAACAGACTATAAGATTTCTATATGGAAATCTAGACATATTTTCAATTTCTTCCTTAGTGGAAGGCGAATCTTATTTTGACAACTCCAAACCCCTAGGAATAGGTAAAGAACTTACCGGAAACTTAAACTTTGAAAACATTTCACAAACTTTCTCAATATAAGAAGTCTGGTGAATAAAAAGAAGGTTTCCAATCTCTTCAAACTCTAGGCCCAATAGCTTTCTAATTGTCCCCAAAATTTTTAAGATGAAATGTTTTTGCAGTAAACTTATCCCAAAATCTAAATCATATTTAGTTTTACCAAAAAGAACAATGTCGTCAACATAAAGCAAAAGGATCAATCTGGTCTGAAACATGTTCACACAATTGAGTTTGTAAAAATTTAGTCAAGATAAAATATCAATCCACCTCAAAGAACTATTATCTGCCAATTTGATGCAGACCGTAAATGACTTTATTTAACTTACAAACTTTATTTTTTTCTTTAACAAAACCCTCAGGTTGGTGCATGTATACATTTTCATCCAGATTGGCATAAAAATAGGCATTGTTGACATCTACCTGGGCATTACCCCATTTTCAGACATGAAAATATGGCAAGGTATGGCACCTATTGTAAAACTATCGACTGGACTAAAAACTTCTTCATAATTTTCCCCTTTAATTTGATTAAAGCCCTTAGCTACCAATCTAACCTTATACCTAACTATTTCATTCTTTTCTTTTCTTTTTAAGGTATACAGCTAACGATTACCAAGAATTTTAGCAGTTTTTCGTGGTGTCATAAGATCCTATACAATACGCTCATACATGACGTTCATTTCTTGGTTCATTGCGTCCCTCCCAGGGGTTTTAATGGCCTGATTATACGATTAGGGAATTTTAATCTCATTTAAATTTGCTTCATTTACTTTTAAAAATTTAGATACTTTACCAGACTCTTTATTTTTACTGCTAAAATCAAATAAGTTTTTATCACATCCTATTTTATTTACTTTACACTATTCAGTTAATTTATTAAAAGATCTTATTCTGGTATTGGCTCCTTCTATGCCATAATAGATGTCTGTTTTATTTCCTATTTTTTAGGGTACTGCTTTACGTGTTCATGAATAGACGTACAAGGTTTTAAGCAGTGGTGGGATTCAGCCGGTTCGGTAGAACCGGTTGTTAATTTGTGTTGGGTTCGGCGGACCGGTTGTCAAAATATTACTTCAAATGCGAAAGTCACATTTACATTAATTTATTTTTTTAAATGCTTATCTGCACAACGACGTCTTATAAACTTAACACTGTGACATGTTCTAATTTATTTCATTCAATAAAGTGATATTTCATTTGAAAAAATAATATATATATATATTTTTTCATCAGTCCTGTAAAAAGCAATTTCAACTTTTAAAAAAATGAAGATTTGAAGAATTTTTGTATCCAAATCGGCAGACTACGTTAACCCTAATTATATGGCACGCTTATTCAACATTGGATTGTCTAAACTTGCCGAGTCATGATACTTTGTATTTTACGAATTCCCAGCGTTGTCAGCCCTTTTCTTGTACCAAGAAATGGTAAAAATTACTAAATTTCTATAGAATGTTATGATATTTATAACTTAGAATTATTAGTCAAGCAAAAATATTTCTCACTGGCTATAGATAATGTTTTTCTACATATGTTATAGGACCGAAAGGACCGCATAAAAATGTTAATTTTGTAACTGTTTTCTAAAATGAAAACGGTTTCTAAGGAAATTGGTTGAAATTAGAACGGTTGAAATTAGAAGTATTCTAAATGTAACCATTTAGGAATTAGCTCTTTGTCAGCGATAAGAGGAAACGGTCTACATATTTTATAACTGATACTATTGCCTTGATGGCTGCATATTTTAAATGAAATATCTCGTCTTTCAAAAGCAATGCGAACAAGAAGTATAAGCATCATAATACATCAAAACTTACGATAAAATTTATTAAAACGTTTGAAATGCTTCGGTAAAAAAACGTCCATACAAATGAAAGCGGTTTATGGAAGGTTTTTAAAATATTTTGGATGTTTTTAAACTGAGCTAAATTGTATTATTGATACAAAATTTCCAGATATATCTACCGTGTACATTATTGTTACTACAAAAGAATCATTTGGGACTAATTATAAAAGACAACATTGACGATCATCTCCTTGAAATTTGCGACTTCGGTGTCAAAACCTAACATAAAACACGCATTAAAAAATCCGAAAATCAAGCGCTTACCACTAAAAAGAGCTAATTTATCGAGATTAACTTTGGAGAAATTACATGTATATATCACCCAAGCAAGGATACAAATTGGAATTCTCAGTATTAAATGAATTAATATTCACGCGAGATTGGAGATTTTAGCAGGGGTGATTCTGTTTCGAATTTTCTGAAAATTTAAGGCATTCATTTCCGAAAAAAAAAACCCACCGAATATCCGTAAATTCGGACATAAAAAATATCGCGAATTTCGACAAATGGTCGCCGAAATCAATTTCGTCAATCGTTCGCAAAATGTCGCCAATTTCGTCAAAGGATGCGGGCGAATTTTGGCAGAGTGTCGCGGAAAAAACGCCAATTTCGACAAAGGATCGCGGAAAAACGGTAAATTCCGTCAAAAAATCGCGAAAAATCGCAAATTCTATCAAAGGACCGCTAAAAACCCGAAAATCTCGTCAAAAGATTGCGAAAACCCCAGCAAATTTCGTCAAAAGATCGCGAAAAACGCAAAGTTCGCCAAAGGATCGCCATAAAACGCGAATTTCGTCAAAGGGGCGCAAAAAAACAAAAACAAAAAAAAACCACCTTGTTAGTGTCAAGAGTGGATCTTCCGTTTCTCCCCTCTGTTATAACTTTTCAGAAAATTTGCTGTGAATTTCAGAATTTTTTTTACTCTGAATCATCCCTGGATTTCAGCAATATCCGAGCTCTTCCTAAAGTTAGTGTTTTTAATATCTAACTGATTGTAACGCGCTGTATACGGCCCTAACAAACACCAGTTTTCGCTGGAATCATTAAAGGGCCAAAAAATCGATAGATGGCGCTGATTGCCAACCTCAATTATACGATTTAAAGGGATAAAATGCATCATACTCCGCTATTTTTATCTGATTAAATGACTGAATTAGTGCAATTAAATAATCTAAGCACAAAATTTTATATGTTTTGAGGAATAATGTTCTATTTGTATACACACAACATTTAAACATTAGAAATATTTACTTATTTAACATTGTTAATCCCATTTTATCATCCTGTATGTAAGGAGTATTAATAATTTGTTACTGCCATCTGATATGGAAAAAAAGGTATTTATTTTAAATCAGCGTCGTTTTTTTCTTTCAATTTAAAAATTTCTCACTTTTAAAAATCTCAAGTTAATTTGTCCACGTAACTTCAGATGCACTTTGAAATAGATTGTAATTAACATCATCTGTAACATAACCCCTTTCTCTTTTAATCTAATCAACAAATTTAGTAGTTGAATAAATGTGTTTTAATAAAAATCTTTATTTTTTAATTCTATGTTATTAATTTAACATTTGTGCTAGAAAAAAAAAGTTAAGCATTTTTTACTGTATTTTCATTTAATAGAATAACTTTCCGAAGAAAAAAAAACATCCTTCACATATATCAATTATAGAAGGAATTTTTTCTATTCAAATGCAGAAAATAACCTTTTACAATGTATCAATTACAGAAAGAAAACAGACGCTTTTCCATTCAAATACTGAAAAAAAAAATCACTTTACAACATATCAATTACAAAAAGGAAAAAAAAGTTAAACCTTTTTTACTACATTTCCATTTAATAGAATAACTTTCCGAAAAAAAAAATCCTTCACAATATATCAATTATAGAAGGAATTTTTTCTATTCAAATACAGAAAATAACCCTTTACAGTGTATCAATTACAGAAAGAAAACAGACGGTTTTCCATTTAAATACCGAAAAAAAAAATCACTTTACAATATATCAATTACAAAAGGAAAACAGATGTTTGTGCATTCAAACACAGAAAAAGTAATGCATTTTATTGATCACACGAGTATCAATTATTTTTAAAATATATTTTTTAATGAGCAGCTGTGTATAATATGCAAATCTCTAAAATATATTACAGATGAAGCAGAAATACAAAAATAATGGTTATATGGAACACACTTATATATTTTATATAGAGATGAATATGAATATTAAAAAGTGAACAAAATCAGAACATTTTTATATATTTATATTTTCATATTTACATTTCAGTGAATATTTCATACGTAAAATATTCTTATGTGAACTTTAAAAATTAAGCACAAATTTTGGTTGTGCTCATTCAAATGACATTTCTTTTTCGATAATGGGCATTTTAGAAGCTTTGGATAAATAAATTCATAAAGAACTATCATAACTCCTATTGTTTTCAGAAATGGAATAGCTTCTTCTATAAAGTCCAGGAAATAAAATAAATGATCCAAATTTTAAAACTAAATCATAGGCAAAGTCTAAGTAAACGCAAACACGATCGAATGAATCCGCCCTTGACTGGGGTTGGCGAGCAGTGCCAAATTCTTGCAGCGGCCACAACCGGAACTAGATTTTGATTCCAGCGCTCCTATTGTATTTCGCGCTTTTGTTATAGCCTGTAAGATCGAGTGGAGCCTCGGTTGAATATATGCATGTATACATATTGAGGACAAGTGAAATATTTAATCTTATAGACCCACTCCATAACTTTGGCCTTTCTTTAAATGATCACCATAAATAAATGAAAATTCACTATAATTATCTTATTAGATGTAAATTTCCAACTGGGCGAAAAATGTCCGGACCAGGATTCGAACCCGGGACCTCCCTGGCTGAAGCCGCCAGTGCTCTGCCATCTGAGCTATCCCGGACGATTCTGGTCGAACTTTTTCACCCAGCTAACCTTGATGATTATAGCATCTGGTCTGAAACCTGGTTCAGCTCAACAGAATAAATATCAGGTAATGGAACTCCAGAAATCGCTGGATACGAAATTACACTAGATTAATTTTAACACAATTATTCTAATTGGTAAACAAATCATATTAGATGTAAATTTCCAACTGGGCGAAAAATGTCCGGACCAGGATTCGAACCCGGGACCTCCCTGGCTGAAGCCGCCAGTGCTCTGCCATCTGAGCTATCCCGGACGATTCTGGTCGAACTTTTTCACCCAGCTAACCTTGATGATTATAGCATCTGGTCTGAAACCTGGTTCAGCTCAACAGAATAAATATCAGGTAATGGAACTCTAGAAATCGCTGGATACGAAATTACACTAGATTAATTTTAACACAATTTGTGTTATTTGTGTTTGCACAATTGTGTTAAAATTAATCTAGTGTAATTTCGTATCCAGCGATTTCTGGAGTTCCATTACCTGATATTTATTCTGTTGAGCTGAACCAGGTTTCAGACCAGATGCTATAATCATCAAGGTTAGCTGGGTGAAAAAGTTCGACCAGAATCGTCCGGGATAGCTCAGATGGCAGAGCACTGGTGGCTTCAGCCAGGGAGGTCCCGGGTTCGAATCCTGGTCCGGACATTTTTCGCCCAGTTGGAAATTTACATCTAATATGATTTGTTTACCAATTAGAATAATTGTGTTAAAATTAATCTAGTGTAATTTCGTATCCAGCGATTTCTGGAGTTCCATTACCTGATATTTATTCTGTTGAGCTGAACCAGGTTTCAGACCAGATGCTATAATCATCAAGGTTAGCTGGGTGAAAAAGTTCGACCAGAATCGTCCGAGATAGCTCAGATGGCAGAGCACTGGCGGCTTCAGCCAGGGAGGTCCCGGGTTCGAATCCTGGTCCGGACATTTTTCGCCCAGTTGGAAATTTACATCTAATATGATTTGTTTACCAATTAGAATAATTGTGTTAAAATTAATCTAGTATAATTATCTTAGTTACTAGTTGAGAGAACCCTAAGATAAGTGCTTTGTTGCTGATAGATAACAGGCTAAAAATATTCAATAATGGACATAGCCCCCCTCCCCCCCATTCCTCAAAGTTTTTGGTTCATAAAAAAATAGGAAATAAAAATTTAGCTTTTTTTTTTTTTCATAACTCCTCCTTGCACGCTGTATTGATTTTATTGTTTACAATCTTAATTAAACCAGTCAGAAAACAGAAAATTGGCATTTTTTTCCATAGTAATAAATAATTTTGAATTTTATATACTGCCATTTACAAAATTGCGTTTATTTTAAAGATTTTAACGCCAGTATGCTCAGTTACTATTCTTTTATGAACTACTATCAAATTTATTTTAAAATATTAAAAAATTATACTTAATTATGAATTTCAAAAAGTAAAAATCTTACCATGCTCCTTATTGTAGTATTTGTGTTATTCTTGCAGCTCTTTATTATTCTTTTAGCATGTACTTCATAGTATCAGTGCTTAACAAACTGTATAAAAATAAATCTATAATTTTTGGAAAATTAATTGAAAGATGAACAAGAACGAAAAATCGTGCCTCCGTCATAGATCATGCGACATGTTCCAACACATTGAGAATACTGTAACAATTTTTCACAGTTTATTAAGCTGAAAGATGATATCTAAATAAATAATTTGCACAACGATAACGCATTTAAAAAGCCAATTTCTGAAATTGCCATCAGTCGTCTGAAAAATATCCGATTTTTTGTGTGCAGCCCTGTATATGATCTGTAGATTTGTATGTATACTACATAGTATGCTAAAAGTTGATTCAGTTAAATGCGTAACACAGTTGAAATATCCCCTTTAAAACTTTCCGTCAGTAAACGAAAATATACTTGAGATCTTTTGTTCAGCCCTGTATATAATTTATAGAATTTATTTACATCAAGAAATATGCAAAAAAAAAATTACATTTAAAAACCTGTACCACAATTGAAAACGTACTTCCAGCAATTTTTGTTCCATAGTAATTCCATAGTAAACCCCAAAAACTATATGACAAACTAAGATCGTAAACATTTTTCAACTATGTTGATCTATCGTAATTAACTGTGGCAACTATTGTTTCAACTATTATACCTTCATAAATCTAGAAATATGCAGTTTAAATTTTTCAGCGTCATCCGTACTTTGCTACGGTAATCTTATTTTATTGTAACGGTATCAATATTCGAGTAATAAAATCGTATATAATCAATAATACAACTTGTGTAGACTGAATTAATTTGCAAAAGGGAAAAAGAAACCTCTCTTTTAACTCTGTAAGCGAATCCAAAATATATTCATATAAAGCGGATATAAATATTTGCACATGCAAACTTCGAACTACGGTATAAGAAACAGAATGCAGCATGCACGTATGCACGTCGAAGTTCATTTTTTCGCCAAAGCGCTTGGCTACAGGTTTTGGCGTCAAGCGCGCTGGAACGTTGTTTGTGAATTTGCGGCCCGGCCCGGCTGGCCCGTTTGTTTTGTCTATCGGTCCAGCCCGTTGAAAAAATTGACCTAATTCTGCCGGCCCGACCCGTTTGAAAATGTGCCTTCATTTCGCCGGCCCGGGCCCGTGTAGACCTCTCGCGGTTGTTTTATTATATTGCATATTGTACTATCATTCTTTACCAAATCCTACTGTGATTGATCAACTAAAAAAGTTGGACCTTAATAGCTGAAATTTTGTTTGCACATTAGAAAATATAATAGCACAATGGCGTTCATATCGTTTTCAGCAATGCGAAAGGACATTCCATGTAAGGTTGCATATTGCTTTAAATCACAATCTCAAATGCACTGATACATTTTGTTTGATTCAAGGTTTGTTTGGATAAATAGACTAGCGAAGCGGGCATAGCCTGCTAGTTCTAAATACAGAAAAAATGCATGAAAATATACTTGTAACTGTGCACCTGAAATCCATTTGTGTTTTCGGAAATAATAATTTGTTTTATGGTACTTTTTGTTATAAATATTTTATCTGCAATAGCTACATCTGTTTTACATAAATTTATGTAAATCAGTAAAAACTTTCGGACTTTTTAAACAGTTTTGAAGGCTGAAAAAAAAGTCAGCTTAAAATAAGAACATAAACCCGACACACACACACAAAAAAAAACATTTTACTAGTCTAACTTCCTTATTCACACTACAATAAAATTTTAAAAAAGTACTAATGTTGACAGTCCTAACCATTTTAGTTTTCTTTGACAGTAAATATAGCTTTGTAAAAATTTTTCACATTAATGTACAATTCTTTCACATTTTCAATAGCTTTAACATGGAAAGGATGATCACCAGGTAGAGTCTAAATAGGTCCAAAAAGGCAAAAGACTTGGTAACAACTTTAACTTGATCTTTCTTTGACCCAATATCTATCATTCCTAAGCCAGTTAAAAAATTTAATTTCAACTTCCAACAAATTATTCTCATCATCATCCATGTGAAATTACTTTCATACCTTTCCCAGATAGAATGTCTGATCATAATAAACTGCATATATATTTGATTCTGAAATGGATTTCAGATAAAATCTTATTTATACCCAATTTCAAAAATATCCCTTGGAAAACAGATATCAATAACATTTTAGCCTAAACATCACCTAGTATTTTCATTTTAACTTGCAGATGCATTTGAAAGTTATATTTTAATATGCAACCTTCCACAAGTCACTTGCAAACAATTAATTTACCATGTAGGATCACTCCAAACCATTTTGTAACACATATTAGCGTATGGAAATTATCCCTAAGACTGTCTGATAATTACCCCAGTATTTCTGAAAAGCAGCACTTTTCTTTAAATTCAATTTTCTCCCCAGATGGACATCCAAATAGTGTTACTTCTTTGTTTTCAGAAAGATAACATATCTTAGAATCCAAACACAAAGTAGCACTTGTACTAGTATTGCTACGCCTTAGAAATTTAAATTTGAAATCAGTAAAGCAAAAAGTTAAAAAGTAATTTTTTTATAGCATTTAGGAAACCAATTTTGTACAAAAGAGAGAAAGCTGCTTGTTGCTAACCAGGAAACTAAACCTTAAGTGTAAAAATGAAAAAAAAAAATCTAAGTAAGCAGCAATCGAAAGAGTATATTGAAACACATTT
This sequence comes from Maratus speciosus, assembly GCA_963932465.1. NCBI lineage: Eukaryota > Metazoa > Arthropoda > Arachnida > Araneae > Salticidae > Maratus > Maratus speciosus. The sequence continues at coordinate 631,534,612 of OZ010786.1, forward strand.
GCTCACGCGTAAATTATTTGCCCTCGTCTCCCCGTTATCGAAATATATAGGGTTAGCACAAATGAATGACCGGATTTTGAATATTTATATTTTCAAAACTATTACACATATTGTAATAAGTGATATATGAAAATAAAGAGGTTCATTCCAAGTTCTTCTTCAGTTACAAATGTTGGTGTGCGAACTTTTCGTACCACGACTAACACCTAATCTTTAATCAAGTCCGTTCCACACATTTGGCAGTTTTGCACAGTCAACGATTCTGAATGCAGCACTGATGCATTAAAACACTAAATAATGCATCACAAAATAATACTAAATGGTGCATAAGTGCTGCATTATTAAGTGTTTTAATGCATCAGTGCTGCATTAAGAATCGTTGACTGAACATAAAATTAAAGAATTAATTCGAGACATCTTTTCAATATAACACGCCTAAAATTCACACAGAGCCTAAAACGAGAATGAGATGTCTTACTGTGTTCTATATACAAAATCTGGGTTCCAAGCTGAATAAATTCACGCGGCATCGATAATTTACCTAAAAGAACTTCTAATTGATAAGAAGGGAAGCTACTAATGTTTTACACCATGAACTGTTTAGCTCGCTGGCTGGCGGGAAGCAGTCCATTCTTAGAGGTAGATGTTTTATTTTGCAAATTTTAAAACTTTACATCTTGATAACGGGGAGACAAGGGCAAATAATTTATGCGTCTATAAACAAGTTCCAGTATGCCCTTTCCATTGCTACTTCTTTAGATTTTTTTTCATTATTACACTATTGGCGTAGTTTCCTGGTAAGAAAATATTAATTGAAATACAAAAACAGTTGATTCAACTGAAAATAAAACAATTTTTGCCAGTTTTCGATTATTGTGCGAGTATTACTGCTATCTTTTAATTACCCCAGGTTCCTCTGTCTGAAAATTACCCCAGGCTACCCTATATAACATATTGCTCTGTGCAACTTAATTATAGAATTGTGCTGGAAATTTCTATAATCAGCTGAACCCGATTATCATAGGTTAGACATTTTAAAAGGTCTTATTGAACAGATTAAGATGGCACTTGTTTTGTGTTAGGGGTTAGATAATTTTATCAGGAAAGATTTTAATTTGCAACAATTTGGTGAATGTTTCTTTCTTATGTAATTAGTAAAGTTCTGTAATCAAGTGAACTCAATTATGAGAGATTAGCCTTTTTAAAAAGTTCTACTGGACGGATTTTGATGGGACTTGCATTGATCGTTAAGTAATCTTTGAATGATAGTGTTAGTATATTTCACACTGCTCTATCCTTTTTTACTAACTCTACTGTAAGTTATACATTTAAAGAGTTATTCTCAACAACTAAAATTTTGTCTAACAGAATAAAAAATATAATAGCACAATGGCGATCATATAGTTTTCAGCAATGCAGAAGAACATTCCCGGTAAGATTCCATTTTTCTTTAAAAAATAAGGTGAAATTCACTTATATATTTTGTTTGTTTCAAAGTTCGTTTGAAGTGACCAACCAGCATGATGAGCGAAGCCTGTTTGTCTATATTAATAAAAAGAAAGTGTTTGTCTGTGTGTGTGCTAGGGAGATTTGTCACACATTGAAGTCCTCAAATTATGTTGAAGACAAGTCCCAAAATGTGAGCCTCATATTTTGGGAATTTTATTAGATTTTTCATTTTCTTATATTCAGTTGCGCAGTTTTTTTTTTTCACTCCCATCTTCGAAGTTTACTGCAGATTTTGAGCCACTCATAAAAGCAATCTTATTTAATGATTTTGCTTGGTATAGTAAATTTTGTCTTCTTTCCAATAAAGCTTATTTAGAATTCGTACAGTTATGTTTGATTTTGTGTTTATTATGTATCTTTAGAATGTCCATTTCACTAAAAATGAGTAGTATCAACTAATTTCTGTTTGATATCTTATCTGTCCAATCTTATATTTTAAATTCCTGTTCTGGGAATTAATTTAAAAAAATTAAATATTAAATAGTTTTTTGAATTTATTATATTTTGGAAATTATTAGAGCGAGAGTAGGGTGATCTATTTTTTTTTTCTGTGTCAGATGGACTTTGATTATTTCAAGTTCAGGTTGCGTTTTGTGTTATGTGGTTAAGATTCGGGTTGACCTAATTTTTCAAAGGAAGGTTCAAAATCCTTTTTTTGTATGAAGAAACTGAATACTCTAAAACCATTTAAACAAATACTCCTGAATAGCAGACACTTTTATTTAGAGAGCATTTAGTTATTCCCTCACGCCTATATATTTGTATGCTTTTGAAAACTAGTTTTATCCTGTATTTCTGGCATTGTAAAATCTTGATTTACAATGAAAACTAATGGACGTAGTTGGAGTTTTTTTGAGATTTCTCAAAAATTGATTTTCTGGATAAGACGAGTTTTGAAACTCACGTCCTTATATAGAACTTCTTTTTTTAATATGAAGTTGTAAAAATTCAGAATTAATATGCTAATTTTACTATTTTTCTTTCTCCAAAGATAAAAAGATGGCATCAAAACAATGCGAAACGGATTTTATTATTATTTCTCTTATTTAACCTCTTACGTGCCGAGAAAAACTTACGAGATTCACTCCCGAGTGCCACAGTTAGAACTTAGTGGCCTTACAAAATGGGGCGTGGCTTACGAGCGTGCGAACTCTGTAAATAATCATTGAGAGATAGAAGATATTCCATTCAATTTTTAATTTTTGTGGATTCACTAATAACTGAAAGCTGTGCCCTTAAGCTACCGATAGGAAACTATTGCATATATCTCGAACAAAAAAATCAGGAGTGAGTTTTACGTGAACAAAACCATATTTCCGAAAAAAAAACTTTTTATGTAAAAATTCATCTAGATAAATAATTCATATTTTTCGAATATGATTTATTGATTCTCTTCCGATAAATAAGTACGCTTTAGAACCAACAATTTGTTGGTAACAATATTGGTTCTATTCGTTTCATTATACGAAAAAGTTTATCTTGTGTTCATTTTAGTCGGATTCTTTATGTCATGTCTTTATGCATTATTTGATTTTTTTCCCCAAAAAAATTATATGTGATTTAATGGAAGGTTTATTGCACTGCAAAAATAATGATAAAATCAGAGATGTGTTTTTCGTATAACGTCAACTTTTTTCTTGTACTGCACATCTGCAACACGAGCAAAAATTACTGTCATAAGTAAAATATTAAACAATTAGTAGTTATTGTAATCTCTTACCTGCCGAGAAAAACTTACGAGATTAATTTCCCGTGCCACAGTTTTCCAAACAGGTGCACGTAGTTATGCGGTGTATTGGGGGAAATAAGAGACACAAGCTTTTAATATAAACATTGTGTACTTCCACGAAAATATAAAAAGAAACGAAAATACAAAAATTATGTACAAAAATTATACCAAAAATGTAAAATTATAGTGTAACAATGTGATAAAAAAGATGTTAGAACTTAGTGGCCGTGTGATATATCCTGAAACATGGTTGGACACATAAACCAACATCACATTCAGTGCATTGATAGCGGGATTCACGGCGAATTTTTTTCATTGAACAAACCGCACATCTTCTCGATGCATTTTCCTTTGAAGACGTTGATGTTACTAAGTCCAGAAAATGTCTAGCAGAAAGTCGTAAAGGACAGCCACTTTCTAATTTCTGTCGTTTGGCAGGTTGTGGGAAAGTAATATGAAATTTCTCAAATATACTTTCCACCAAATTCATGCGGAAGTTGTAATTATCAACGTTACGGAGTTGTTTCTTTTGTAATGTGAAGGCATTCCAAATAGCCATATCTAATAGATGGCGAAATATTGTTAAATAATACCTCTTCTGTCTTTTTCGTGTTGTTGAATAACAAACTAATGCCTGATCCGCTCTATCAACCCCACCCATCTTCAAGTTATAATCTTTAACAATATCTGACTTCATGACATTTTTTTCAGTTTCAGAGCGATTTGCTGTATGTATAGAACTAAGAAGCGAAACATCTTTTTTGTCACGCCATCTCAACACGGTAATTTTGCCTCTTTGGAAAGCGGCTATTTCGCTTTTCTTCAAAGTAAGTTTGTTGAAATTTTCCGACAAATCACGTCGATTAGGACGAAGAGTTCCATATACGTCAGTTGAATTTTGGATAAGAAGGTCTGCTAATTCTGGTGAGAGATAAAAATTGTCCGCAATTACACAATTACCTTTTCCCAAAAAAGGTTCAATAAGCGTCATCACTGCTTTTGTTGCGACTCCATAGTTCTCATACTTTTTATCAAAGATTGTACTCTGCCCTGTGTACACGATCGTATTGTGAATATATCCTGTCTCTGCTTCAGCAAGTACAAAGAGTTTTACTCCAAAGCGAGCTCTTTTCATTGGTATGTATTGTACCCATGATAGCCTGCCTTTGAAAAGCATCAAGCTCTCATCAATGCTCAGGTCCCTTTCAGGTGTATAGACACTTGAAAATTTCTTCATCATGTCAGAAAAAAGAGGCCATATTTTACTTAGTTTTGGATTTGGATGTGAATTTTTATCAAAAGTGCTGTTATCAGAAAAGTTCAGAAATTTCAGGATAAGTTGAAAGCGATTTCTGCTCATAAATTTCCCAAAAATTGGAGTTTCGATCGATTTGTTTTTAGACCAGTAAAGCGCATCGTGAGGTTTTACAAGTATTCCTTGCAGAATAAGTATACCTAAAAAAACATATACTTCTTCTAAAGTTGTTGGATGCCACAACTTCGTCCTTGATTTCTCTTTTCTAGGATGCTGGTTGTTATACTGGTCTGCAAAACGGTCAGTTTCTGTAACAATATGAAGCACCAGCTTCTGATCAAAAAATAAAATTGGGTTCGTAACATCTGTTATATTTTTATTTATTCCTGGTTGTCCCGAAAATGGAAACCGTGAAGGTGGCATAGGTAAATTTTTTATATCCAATCGTACCCAGTTTCTGGCATCTTTCGTAGAATAGTCGTTATCTGAATCCTCTTCATCTGACACATCATATTCTGACGTCTCTGATCCAGAAGATGACGGAAAGTCGTCATCCAACTCACTATCACCAGTATCGGACATACTCCTACGAAATTCGAGAAAATTCGAGAAACTGCACGGCTAAAGCTATGAGACTGAGGTAGTGACATCAAAATAGCAATGCGATAGAAAGGCGAAAAGTGAACGGCAAACCAAACAATATTTTCTCTAAAATAATAGTGGTGTGCAAAAAGGGCGGAGCCTTGTCAAATATGAAAAAAAATTCGCTTGTATTTTCACGTCACTATCTCAGTGCGATAGCCTTTATGAAGGTAGTTCCTTCTACCCCTTCTCCTCTGAAATAGGCCAGTCTTTCAAAAACACCTTCAAAGTCATTTTTCTTTTTCTTTTTTTTATTCCAAAGCCGTGGGCGTGGTTTTACTGGTACAGCACAGTATAAAGGACAATATTTTGGACTGACGTATATATACGTCAGTGGCACTTAACGCATCGACTATGCGCGACGGATATATACGTTTGTGGCACTTAAGGGGTTAATTTGTGATTTACTTCGATATTTCTAGGAGCTATATATTTAATTTTTTATAATATTAGCCTTATATATTACTATTTTAAATATGTTAATGTAATTAAAAAGTTATTAAATTAATTGTAAGTTTTATTAATATTTCTCATTATAAATTTTTTTGGTTTTAAAAAATTAGTTTCAATATTTTTCGTGATATGTCTGTTATTCTTGTGATTTGTATTATTTATTGAGTAATTATAAATCAGAAATCGTAATCTCTAAAAAATCGTATAGTTATTGTTTTTTTGTAATTTACAACAGATGGCGGCACTGCATAAAATATATGTAATTATTTTTTAACAAATATATTTTAGAGCATTTTGAATTGATTTTTCTCTATTTTTTAATTACTTTAAAGTTTCCAAGTTTCTTGCATGTTTGTGTTTACATCTTAATGAGAGATATAATGTATTGAAATGCATTCTAGTTTCAAAACTTTCGTAATCCGCGATTTTCTATAATCCGCAATCGCGATTATTCCCGATTAAAGAAGTTATACTGTATATTCTATTTATAGCACCGTGCTCCATCTATAACAGGAGATCTGCCTTTCTATTTCCAGCGGTCAGCGCGGAAGGATGCAGTGGCGATAATTTTGGTTTACATTCATGGCATAAATGCTGTTTATCGCATTCCTTTCCATGACTAGAGAATCATTTGTTAATTTCATAAGTATAGCTTAATTTGAGAAGCATAAATTACGATAATAGTAAATGATAACATTGATATCCAACATTGACCATGTGGACTGTTTTTTTTACCTTTGCCTTGCATGCTTCATTTGTCTTCAAAGATTCTGACCGCCGAATGAGAACTCCTGTTATATATGGAGCTCAGTGATTTATAGTCTTTTTCATTAAAACTTATCCTTTGTACACTTAGAAAATGCATCTGATCAGTTTCTGACAAACCTCTGGTTCAGCGAGTGTCATTTAATCAGGTCTACAGTAGTTTTTAATACTACAGTAGACATTTTATTTGAATTCAGTTTTCTACAATGATTTTAATATTTCATAACATGTTTATTTTTCTCAACAAGTTTTTAATTAATCATAAAAGTCTTACATTAACTTATTTCATTCTATTGCAGATGCATAAAGCCATAAATGTAGATGCATGTCACATCACTCAAAGCAGTCTAATTTATGAAGTACGCAGTGAAACATCTCTTTAGAAAAGCATTTTAGAGAAGCAACTTCTGACACACAGTAAGAAAAATTGTCGCAAAAGTTTAATTTAAATTCTTATCTTTGCTGTCATATTGGTGAGGAATCTTTTGTTTGTGAAATATACAACAAAAATTTGTCTCAAAAGGGTGAATTAAACAGACATGTATCAATTCATGCTGATAAGAAACCTTTTGTGTGTGAGACATGAAACAGAAAATGCTCTTGTAAGAGTCATTTAAGCCGGCATATGTTTGTTCATACTGGTGAGACACCTTTCATGTGCGAGACATGCAACAAAAAATTCTCTTGTAAGGGTAATATAAGCCAGCATCTGTTAATTCATACTGGTGAGAAGGCTTTTTTGTGTGACATATGCAACAAGAAATTCTCTCAAAAAGGTCATTTATCTGTCATCTGTTAATCCATACTGGTGACGGTGAGACACCTTTTGTGTGTGAAATTTGCAACAAGAGATTCTCTCAAAAATGTCATTTAACAGAGCATCTGTTAATTCATGCTAGTGAGAAATCGTTTACATGTCAGACGTGCAACAAAACATTTTCTCGGAAGAATAGTTTAAGACAGCATCTGTTAATCCATACCGGTGAGAAACCTTTTGTATGTGAAATATGCAACAAGAGATTCTCTCGTAATAGTACTTTAAAGAAGCACCTATTAATTCATACCGGTGAGAAACCTTTTGTATGTGAGACGTGCAACAAAAAATTCTCTTATAAGGATAATTTAAGCCAGCATCTATTAATCCATTCCTGTGAAAAATCTTTTGTGTGTGAGATATGCAACAAGAAATTATCTTGTAAGCGTCATTTAAGTCAGCATATGTTAATGCATACTGGTGAGAAAGCATTTATGTGTGAGATATGCAACAAGAAATTCTCTTGTAAGGGTAATTTAAGCCAGCATCTCTTAATCCATACTGGTGAGAAAGCTTTTGTGTGTGAGACGTGCAACAAGAAGTTCTCTCGTAAGGGTAATTTAAGCCAGCATCTGTTAATCCATACTGGTGACGGTGAGACACCTTTTGTGTGTGAAATTTGCAACAAGAGATTCTCTTGTAAGGGTAATTTAAGCCAGCATCTCTTAATCCATACTGGTGAGAAAGCTTTTGTGTGTGAGACGTGCAACAAAAAATTCTCTCGTAAGGGTAATTTAAGCCAGCATCTGTTAATCCATACTGGTGACGGTGAGACACCTTTTGTGTGTGAAATTTGCGACAAGAGATTCTCTCAAAAAGTTCATTTAAACGACCATCTATTAATTCATGCTGGTGAGAAACCATTTATATGTGAGACGTGCAACAAAACATTCACTCGGAAGAATAGTTTAAGACTGCATCTGTTAATCCATACTGGTGAGAAACCTTTTGTATGTGAGATATGCAACAAGAAATTCACTCTTAATGGTATTTTAAAGAAGCATCTATTAATGCATACTGGTGAGAAACCTTTTGCATGTGAGATATGCAACAAAAAATTTTCACATAAGAGTAATTTAAGTGACCATGTGTTAATTCATACTGGTGAGAAACCTTTTATGTGTGAAATATGCAGCAAGAAATTCTCTCAAAAGACCAGTTTAAGCAAGCACCTGCTAATTCATACTGGTGAGAAACCTTTTATGTGTGAAATATGCAACAAGAATTTCTCTCAAAGAAGCCATTTAAGCCGTCATCTATTAATTCATTCTGGGAAGTAACCTTTTGTGTGCGAGATATGCAACAAGAAATTTTCTCGAAAATTTGATTTAAACAAGCGTATGTTAAATCATCCAGGTGAGAAACTTTTGATATGTGAAGTATACAGTAAGAAATTTTCTCTTAAGAGCAATTTAAATAAGCATCTATTAATTCATTCTGGTGAGAGAGCTTTCATCTGAGATACACAACAAGAAATTTTAATAAAAATGTAATTAAAGTGTTGTGTTATTCTCATAATTTGTTTGCTACTATATAATTTTGATTCATCTTTATTGTAGGACTTTGACATTTCTTTTGAAGATAGTGAGTTTTTTTTTTTTTTGTTGTTGTTGTCAAATAATATAGACAGTCACTAATATTAAATAGTGGCAAATGAAAAATTTTCTAATCTTATATTGTGTATTGATTTAGCAATATATTGTACAGTTTGCATTGTAAGGCTTATTTATGTCAAATTAATTCATGATTTATCTATTAATCTAGTAAATAAGATGATAAATTAGCCGCAGCATCAGTTGCACCAAACGCATTTTTATTTTGATTTCACCTTGTGTAATATTAAAAAATTTTACAATTCTCAATTTATTTTTTATATTACACAGGGCTACCAACAACTACGCTTTGGACATAGTAAATCCGCTTTAATCTTTTCTGCTATACACTATGCTGCCGTTACTTTAAATTACGCTTCTGCTCTCTTGTTTACTAACACCGCGTGGCAATTACGCAATCCCTGACGCCGATCGAGGTTACGGAAAAAGTAGGCTAAAATTCCGCTGAGTTTTTGACTTTTCTCCTTCAGAACTGTTATGCGAAATGTGTGCACTTATCAGTAGGGCGTTGTGATTGGATTACGTTGGACGGGTCCTTTCCCGTCGATAGACTTTTCTTATTCTCCCACACAACACAGATTCGTCCAATTTTCGCCTAAAGTACGTAATTTGGATGAATGGACGTGTCCAACTGAAGTCTAAAAGTCCTCCGGACTTCAACTAAATTTCGTCAAATTACGTCCAAGTGTCACCCCCCCCTTTACGTAAGACGTACGTCTTTTGGGCCATGAAATGAGCGTAAAATGGACAAAATTCGGATGAGCCAAAATTTGTCCATATTACGTCCAAAAAATACCTCCATCCGGACGAAATACACACGAATTTTGTCTGTAATATAGGCGTCCAAAATTTGTCCATATTACATCCGAAAACACCACCCACATTTGGACGAAATATAGACCCCTTTTAGCCTTAATCTGAATGTGTTTATTGATCCAAAATACGTAGTTTGGACCAAAATGAGACGAATCTGTTATCTCCCCAAGGCAAGGATGACGTTATATTAAAAAACTGAAATAACAAAAGTTTTTAATATAAATAATTTTGATAGAAATTTATTTAGAATTTTTTACCCCAAAATCATATTAAATACTTAAATATTTTAAATTAATTCCTTGCCAGGACTCATTCATATAAATCAGTAAAAGCATATATATTTTATACATATTGCTAATAAACTTTTTTTTTTATGATACTTTTAATCTTCTAAGATCTTTAAAGAAAATATATTAATTCCTAAAGTATATGCTATAGCATGATATGAAAAACAGAGGCTATACCAGACTTTAATCTGCTACATTCGGCCCAAACACAACTACATTCTTTCACGAAAAAAGAAGAAAATTTTTAGTAATACAGATTTTAATTCATAATACAATGAAATGCTACTTCAGAATGCTTAAACATAAGCCGATCACTTTCATTTAGAGAAAAAATGCACAGGTTATGTTAATGAATTCGGTCCCTGTTCCAGGCGCTTGTTTTGTTTGGGCCGAATGAAAGCATTTAAATTTGAGCAAAAACCGGTTTCATATAGTAAACAGTTTTTATGGCATATATATATGCCATAAAAATAGTTTACTAATTTTAGAACATTTTTAGTAAAAGGAAATGACACATTTTAATGTTTACAATCTTATTTCATTATCAGAAACTTTCTATGGATAATAAGGAAATGAAAAATGTAAGATACCTACCAGCATACTGGCTTTTATGTTTTGTGCATTTCTAGATTCTAGAAATCTATGCATATATGCTATTCTTCACATTTTTATTTTATATACTATTTTTCCTGGAAAAAAAAATATATATATCTTGGTTTTCGTTTATATTATCATTGGTGATGATCATGTTTCTAAAAAGGTCCTATATTTGCATAGCTGTCAACTGCTACAATTTTTAGCTAGCACTAATTTTTAATGTAAATCTTCGCTTTACTTAATAACATATATCTGTAATTAAATCAGATGAAGATTTTAAAATCAAATTAGTGATGGCTAGAACTCGTAGAATTTTGCCGTTGTATTTAGAAATTTTATTATATTATTCATTAGCATACAATATCGTCAACTGCAAAGTTTTACATTTTGTGAACAATGGATTTTTTCTTTTAAATTCTTTGTAAATTCAACTACTCCACTTTTTTTTTTCACTTGAACTAAAATAGCTCTAACAGGGAATATAATTTTCCTTTTAAGGATGGTTACCCTTAAGAATGGAATGTATCAAAGAAATTGAAATTTTTGAGTTTTTCAAATGCTGCTAATTCATGGAAGAAAATGCGATATTCCCTAACAACTTTTATGTATTGTGAATAAAATTTTACACACTGAAATTTGCATTTGTTGCCAGGTGTGCAAAAAAATTATTTTACATTTTTAATAATAATAACAAACAATATTTTGAAATATCATTGAAGAAATTTAAAATGTAATATGAGCGTGAACTTTGTTATTCATATGCAGACCTACTCCCTTATGTAAAAAAAAAAGAAAAAGAAAAATATCCCTGGACTGCAAGATTAACCTTCCATTACTCATGCATGGATTATTAAAAAAAAAAAAATAGTTCCATTTCATTTATTTTAGTAATTGACTTTTCACTGATTAATGTAAAAATACATACTGTATATTCTGGTATGTAACAATAACTTTTGATAGAAAAAAAATTATCAAAATTTATAGGTGCACATTATGCATCAATTTTAAAAATAAATTATAAAAAATATGATTATAAGAACTAAGACTTTTGATTTAATCAACATGCGATTTATAGTTAAAAAATGTTGCTATTAGAGTACATGAAAAATAATAGTATTGTACTTTAAAATAATTTACATCTTATTTTTCACTATGTATCTCATGAAAGTTTTTGCAAACAATCAAACAACAATCTGCACAACATATGGCGATTATAATAAAAAATACAAAAATTAAATCTAACAGTATACGTATGTGTTACATGCCAGAATACAATATCAGTAAAATGGTTTCATATACATGATAAATATCTTTCAAAAATATTTTTTTAAGTATATCAATCAGTTTAAGCTACCTTTGTGAAATAGTGTTAGGGAGTTAGTGTTTACAAGACTCACTAAAAGGAAAATTCTTTTGAAAAGCCATTGGGAGAGGGGGGGGGGGTAAATTTAAAATATTATTGCATATTGTTATACACTATATATTATTGTAAAGCAAAGATAAGAGTACTAGTACAAAATTTAGTATATCACCAAAACTTATTCATTTAAATACTGATTTTTATTTATGTTATCACCAAACTAAGTCTTAAAAAATTAATCTGTGCTCTTAATTAAATATCATATATTCAATTAAATATTGAATAATCATTTATAAATGAATTTACATTTTGTACAATTAAATATGTAAATTATCAAATGTATTTCAGATTAACCTGATTATTTGTAGTATATTATAAAATAACAAAAACAATACATTCAGTGTATTTAAGTAATGTTTTGAAATCAAAGTTTATTTAAACTTTGCTTAAGCATTAAAAATGAAATTTATCAAATATTTTCATGCATAAAATATGGTTAAAAATTATGTACAAACTTTTAGTTTAAAATTATTCAAAATCTTTAGTGAACAGAGTACATATATTATCATTGTTATAAAGGAATATACAACAAAGATGCAAGAAATACTTTCAAAAATGAAGGTTTATTTATTTATTTTCCAATCTGGCTCTTGTTGACAACAATATTTTCTTTTTACAATTCATATATAAAATATATTTTTCATTGAAAGGCAAAAAGGGTGCTATATTTCATTACTATAAAGTAGGCAGGATGATCCTGAGGAAACTGTTTGGGGGAAAACTCTGTTCTACGTTAATGCTTCTCAGACTTGTTTTCATTATATTTAACAGACAGCAGCTTCAAAGCCTATAAATAAAAAGAATAATAATTCATTAAAATGAAAAGATGGATTGTATTTAATAGCACATATCAATAATTCACAACGTTAGATGTGTAGCCGTCTGCTGACGGCAGCAGACGGCATACTCTGTAGCCGTCTGCTATTTCTCTCTCTCTCGCACGCGAGGAGCCAGCCAATAGCAATGAGGCGCATTTCCTCCCCCCGCGTTTTCTGCGGAGAGCTTTTGAAGTCACGTGACGCAGTAACATTCGAACTCTGCAGAGAGCGGCAGATATTCTTTCAGTGACGATGGCGAATATTTGACTATGTGTTGTTGTGTTAATAAAGTTTATTTTTCTACAAAACCTTCTGATTATTTGAGTCACCGAGATATTTTTATCATCTCCCTTCAATGCTTTCTCTAAAATGGTGACCGCGGATTTTTGAACCTTCAACTATTTCATAGAACGTCGAACTATTCAACTGTTTCATGGAACGTTTTGTTTAACTAGCAAAATGGCAACTGCTGAAACATCTGCCGTAGTCATTCCACCCTATATCTCTGTGGACCCTACATTATGGTTTCATATGCTGGACAGCACGTTCGCATTAGCTACTCCTAAAGCTATCACTGAGTCGAAAACAAAATATAATTATGTTGTAGCGCATCTACCGCCTGCTACTGCTACTATGGTTCGAGATGTGATAATGAGTCCTGATCCAACTGATCCTTATCAGATTTTGAAAGCAAAAGTTATCGAACGTTGCGGAGAAAGTCGTACCTTAGAAATTCGGAAACTGCTAGCTGGAGAAAGCCTGGGTGACAGAAAACCAACTGAATTACTTCGATTAATGAAAAGACGGGCTGAAAGCCATAATATTAGTAACGATCTTCTTCTAGAACTGTTTACTCAACAAATGCCAACCACTGTGCAAACGATTCTAGCTTCCATTGAAAAAATTACTCCAGATAAAGCGGCGGATATTGCTGATAGAATAATTGAATTAACGCCTTCCAACATTAGTTCTGTTTCGATTCGAACACCAACAACTGAATCTCAGACACCACCAGCCATTGATATGCTCGTAAAAGAAATCCAAGCATTACGCCAAGAGGTCGCTCATCTTCGTCGTTCCAGAAGTGTATCTAGAAGTGATAACCATCAGCGTAATCGTTCTCAGTCCCGCCATAGGGATGCAACATTGTGTTGGTATCACCAAAAATATCAAGAAAAAGCAAAAAAGTGCCTAGCGCCTTGTTCTTATTCGGAAAACCAGAAGCGGGAAGAGTAGCGGCGACGGACTTCTCCCCAGCACCTTCTCGTCGCCTTTTCGTTAGAGACAGAAATACAGGTATGTGTTTTCTAGTCGATTCTGGATCTGATGCCTCACTTGTGGCCGCGAATAAAAATGACAAAACTAAGCCTGTTCTTCAAACCTTTCGTGCTGCTAATGGCACAAAAATTAATGTGTATGGTCGTAAATGTATTAATATCAACTTAGGCCTACGCCGAAATTTTACATATTCTTTTTATATTTGTGATGTTTCATGTGCTATTTTAGGAGCTGATTTTTTGCATAATTTTAATTTAAAACTTGATTTACGGAATCGTCGTCTTATTGATTCCACTACTAATTTAAAAGCTCCTGCTATATTAAGTACTTGTAATATATTTTCTGTGAAACCCAATGTTGTAAATGATATATATGGTAAATTATTATTTAAATTTCCTGAAATCACGAAATTACCGGATCCTAACCAACCGGTTAAGCATAATACTGTGCATTATATAAACACTAAGGGGCCTCCAGTCGCTGCTAAGCCTAGACGGCTAGCTCCAGATCGGTTAAAAATTGCCAAAGCTGAATTTCAGCACATGCTACAACTCGGTCATATGAGACCTTCTAAAAGTAATTACTCTTCGCCTTTGCACCTGGTGCCGAAGAAAGGATCTGTCGATTGGAGACCTGTTGGTGATTATCGTGCTCTAAATGCACAAACTGTTAAAGAAAAATATCCTATCCCTTGTATCGCAGATTTCACTGCTGAATTACATGGTAAACAAATCTTCAGTCACATTGATCTTGTAAAAGCCTACCATCAAATTCCCATAAATCCTGATGATGTACATAAAACTGCGATTTGCACTCCATTCGGACTTTTCGAAAGCACTCGTATGCAATTCGGCCTTTGTAACGCTTCCTCAACTTTTCAACGATTTATTGATGACGTAATTCGTGACTTAGGATTTGTTTACGCATTTCTTGATGATTTTCTAATTGCATCAAATAATGAAGCTGAACATTTAGAACACCTTGAGTTGTTGTTTTCTAGACTTAAAGAGTATGGTCTGTGTATTAATGTTGATAAATGTAAATTTGGCCAATCCACTATCGATTTTTTAGGATTCAAACTTTCAGCTGAAGGAATTGAACCCTTACCTGATCGTGTAAAATGCATCCTAGATTTCCCCCAGCCCTCTACTTTAACTCAACTAAGACGCTACTTAGGTCTTTTCAATTTTTATCGACGGTGCATTCCCAAAGCAGCCGATATTTTAGCTCCACTCGTTAAATTCTTAGAAGGACACAAAAATAAGAAAAAACATCCCAGTTCCAATGCTAACAAAACTGAGCAATTACAATGGAACGATGAAGCCATTCTTTCCTTCACTGCTTCAAAAGAAGCTATAGCTCGAGCTACATTATTACGACATCCAATTCCTGGCGCCCAGCTAAGCTTATGGGTCGATGCCAGCAATGTCGCAATTGGTGGATCTTTAATGCAACTCTCCGAAAACCAATGGGAACCAATAGCATTTTATTCCTGTAAATTAAACAAATCTCAAAGAAATTGGTCTACTTATGATCGTGAATTATTTGCTATTTATTGTTCTATAAAAAAATTCAGACACATGCTAGAAGGTCGAAATTTCATTATTTATACAGACCAAAAACCCCTTACATTCGCATTTCAACAAAACCCTGATAAATGTAGCCCACGTCAATTGAGACATTTAGACTATATTTCACAGTTTTCTACTGATATTAGATATACTAAAGGCTCTGACAACATTGTGGCCGATGCATTATCTCGAATTGAGATAGATTCAATTTCTCCTAATGTGTTAGATTTTAAAGAGTTTGCCACTGCTCAGACAAATGATGAAGAGCTAAAACAACTTCTCGAATTTGACACCACTTCATTAAAATTAGAAAAACATTATTTTCCACTCGAAGATGTACATTTATATTGCGATATGTCACAAAAACATCCTCGACCATTTGTTCCTAAAAGTATGCGACAATCAGTTTTTTCAACCTTACATTATTTCTCGCATCCTGGTATCTCAGCTTCATTAGATTTAATTTCTAAACGATTTGTATGGCCTCGCATGCGTAAGGACATAAAATCTATGGTTCGCAGCTGTACGAAATGTCAAAAAGCTAAAATCTTTCAACACACCAAATCACCAATTGGTACATTCTCTGAACCTGATGCTCGTTTTGCCCATATTCATATTGATTTTATCGGACCTTTACCATCATCCGATGGCAATCAGTATTGCATGACCATCATTGATAGGTTCACGAGATGGCCCGAAGTTATACCCACATCTGATATGACTGCAGAAACAACTGCTCGTACATTGATACACAGTTGGATCTCCAGATTTGGAACCCCTGTTACCATCACTACTGATCAGGGTAGAAATTTTGAGTCCACTCTTTTCAAAGAGCTTACAGATAGATTAGGATGTAAACGCATCAGAACTACAGCATACCATCCACAGTCTAACGGTTTTATTGAAAGATTCCATCGCCATCTTAAGAGTTCTCTTAAAGCTCACAATCAAATTCAATGGACTGAAATCCTCCCGATTGTCTTACTTGGTTTACGCACTGCTCTTAAAAATGATATCCAAGCGACCTGTGCTCAACTTGTTTATGGCACAAATATCAGACTACCCTCTGATCTCATAAACACTGAAACTATAAATCAACCACCTACTCTTACATACGTCACTGAGTTAACTAAAAAAATGAGAAAGTTAAATCCCATTGCCACTGCAATGCACGGCAATCCTAAAATTTATGTCAATCCCTCATTAAAAACCTGTTCACACGTGTTTCTTAGATCAGATAAAGTCAATCCTCCCTTATCACCCCCTTATACAGGACCTCATCGAGTGATTGACAGGTCTGAGAAAACGTTTGACTTGGAATTAAACGGGAAGCGCTGTACTGTATCTATTGATCGCATTAAACCTGCGTATCAATTAGCAGATTCTATTTCACCTTCCCAACCTCAAAAACAAAATGAGCCCATAAATATTCCAACTACTCCTGTCGAACACCCTACCACCAAATCTGGTCGTAAAGTTCGTTTTCCGAAACATCTCGTTACGGATTATATTGTTTAAAACATTTGATGTATATAGTGTGCATACTATTTCCTTCTCAAAAGTATTGTTTTTCATGTAATGCATAATATATTTTCTATTTTTTTTTGCATCATATGTACTTTAATTTTACTCAAGACCTTTCTTATGTATCTTATTAATTGCTACCTTTTTGTAATCGCGACTTCGTCACTGGGGGCATACTCTGTAGCCGTCTGCTATTTCTCTCTCTCTCGCACGCGAGGAGCCAGCCAATAGCAATGAGGCGCATTTCCTCCCCCCGCGTTTTCTGCGGAGAGCTTTTGAAGTCACGTGACGCAGTAACATTCGAACTCTGCAGAGAGCGGCAGATATTCTTTCAGTGACGATGGCGAATATTTGACTATGTGTTGTTGTGTTAATAAAGTTTATTTTTCTACAAAACCTTCTGATTATTTGAGTCACCGAGATATTTTTATCATCTCCCTTCAATGCATTCTCTAAAGATGCAAATTAAAAATAATTTAATTTTAGTTTTAATTTTTGCTTACAGGTAGCATCATCAGACATCTTGTATTATTTCATAATAAAATGAAGTTTTTTCATCCAGTTTTGAATGATATAAAAAAAAACATTTCTGTATTTTTAAAGATTACTAGCCAGTGTTTAATTTAATTTATTTATCAAATTTTTATTATTTTTTTTAAACAAACAACTACTGATGCAATGTTTACAAAATACATAAAAGCCAAGTACTTTATAATGTTCAACTGCGTCCTTTATTTTGAGTATTTAAAGATCTATATTTTTATAAAGTAAGGATAAAAAAAGAAAAATCAAATAAAATTTGGTGCTTTCTCGTTATAGCAGCCTCCTCAATTACAATTATGTCAAGGTAGCAGTTTCAAACTTGCTAAAGATCATCACCAAGCTTATATATGCATCATACAAACATCATGCACAATATGTATAAGCCAAATGCTCATATATGAACCATATAAGTAAATATTTATATCACATATCAGTCATATATATCTTTAAACAAAAACATAATTTGCAGAACAAAAAAAAAAAAAAAATATTTTACGCATTGTTTATGCTCGAGAAGGGATAGATACAGTAAATTCGCTCAAATCCGCGCAGCTTGGGACCAGAGGTTGTGCAGATTTTAGAATTTTGTGGATTTCTGGTTTGTTAACATTTTTTAGACAATAATTTGAATGTAATAATGCAATCAAATGTATAATGAATGTTTGAATTAAAGCAAAATATTAAAATAATTAAGTAAAGTAATAAACTAAAATGATAAAAAGTAATATAATTTTTTAAAAAAATGATTAAATTATTAAAGGTAAAGGTCAAATAAATAATTAATAATGTATAATTAAATATGCATAATAAAAATGAGATACATTTTCCTTGAATCATTCAATGACACTTTCCTCATAAAGGTAACCCTATTAATTCACATCAAAATCAAAAAGTAAGGAAGTTTTATTTCAGGTTTGCCAGTGTTAATAACTATAAAAAAAATTAATACAGTATATATATTTGGTTAAAAGGCTGACTAGCAGTGATATCAGCAATATCCTTCTTTTTTTTTTTTTCAATAATAAATTTATATTTCCTTCATGAAAAACAACGAGTTTAGTCTCATCATATTATCGAGAATTACATATTAAAATACATACGAAATTATATAAAACTAAAAAATCCTGTTACTTTGCCTCTACAGCTTAACTGAAATTTTCATTGTTTACATCTGCGATGATGTGCGGATTTTAGGCGGTTGCAGATTTGAGGGAGTCCTGTATTATAATTTTTCTTCAGCTGCTTCTACAGTTAATGTTAAAGTCTTGCAAAAAATATGTTTAAACCAAATGAATTTTAAAAAATAAAATTCGAACAATAGGATACTTAAACTACCCTAAAAACTTAAATTACAAAGATACATGGAAAATGCAAACCTTTAAAAAAGTCTCAGCTTTATTTCCATTTCATTCGAATGGAATGTAAGTTTTTAGATTAGTTTAAGTATCATATTGTTCGAATTTTATTTTTATTTCTTTAAGTTCAATTGGTTTAAACATATTTGTGGCAAAACTTTAACATATACTGTAGAAGCAGCTGGAGAAAAATTTTAATATTCTTATTTTTTTATTATTAATTTCTTGGGACTATACAATGCATGAAATAAACTTTTTTTTTTTTTTTGTTCTGCAAATTATCATTTTTTTAATATATCAAGTTTTATAACTACTGCAATTCAGAGGAACTTATTACAAAATTAATAGAGGATGCTATAATTAGGATTTGATATATAGGGTATTGCATCACAATTTGTGATGTAACTAAAATCCATAATAAAAACAAAAAATTCAAATTTACTTAAATTTAGTTATCCGATTTTCCACTGGTAGTGGTCTCTCTCTATGAATGCAAAAGTAAATTGTGTTGCATGTTTGCTGGTTATTTATGCTACTATGAACAGCAATTCTGCAGCATTGAAACATTTCACCTCTGAACTGGGAAGGCCGGTGGGTGAATCAATTTCTTTTCACCAGTCTCCGACAGAGGAGTTAATTATTGGTAATATTAAAGAAAGTTGAAATCTTTTTGAACTGCTTAAAAAACAAAACAAAAAAAAAACATAATAAATTTATCTTGTAATCAACACCATTACATTTTAAGTTGTCCTATCAGAGCCTAACACCATTTGCCAGTTTACAGGTGCATAAATGTCAGTTATTGAATACTTGCATTACTAATAATTTAAAACATCAAAAGAGAGACACATCTGTAGTATGATATCATATATAAATAAAGTTTAATTAATTTGTTTTTATAATAAATATTAAAGTATTTTTAAAGCATAATTTTTCTTAATTTTTTTTTTTTTCGTTGCAAGTAAAGTGTCAAACACTGGCTCATTTTGTGTCAGTTATTGGTTTTTCAAAATG
This sequence comes from Maratus speciosus, assembly GCA_963932465.1. NCBI lineage: Eukaryota > Metazoa > Arthropoda > Arachnida > Araneae > Salticidae > Maratus > Maratus speciosus. Next base: position 631,554,615 of record OZ010786.1, read on the forward strand.
GGGTTGTGTCAGTTACCGAAGTTATTCACCATATTTATGAAAAACATTTATTTTTAATAATACAATATATAATTTTTCAAAATTTTGTCAATAGTAATTTTTAAATGTATCTCTACCATCCATTCAAAAAAAAAAAAAAAAAAAAAAAAAAAAAAAAAGGTAGAATGGATTTAAAATTTTGTAATAGTGATTTAAAGAATAATTTTTAATGTGTCAGTTACTGGGGGTTTCACCCTAAATCAAGTAATAAAGAAATTTAAACAGATTATTAATAGAACATAAATTTGTTTTTAATTCTTTTTTCCATTTTAAAATTTTAAACTATGTATGTATATATAATCAAAAGTTATTTTCTTTGTTGGAAAAGAAACTTGGTATTAGGCTACCCAATATTCAGTATCGGTTATTTGGCCACATCACTATTTGTCCCATCCCTAATTACAAGTAATTTTGATTCATTACTGTTTATTGATTTTTTTTTTTATAAGGCAGAGGGGGGGGGGGGGTCGTTGGCACATTACAGTTACATAAAATATATTTTTGGAAGCCTTTGGCATGCGAATGTGAAAAGGTTTGCCATCCCTGAACTATTCATTATTTATAATTGCATTACATGCACTATTCACTCTCACAATTTTAAACAATTATTTTTAATATCAACATTTTTATTAGTTTGTGGGCTAAACCTTAAAATTCAGGCATGCTACACCTGCTGAAATCCCAACCCCCAGGCATGTAAAATTGTTTTATGTTTTTAAATTTACGTATCCAAGGACTACATAAAATATTGGCATTAAAATATTATATAAAAATGGAAATGCTTGCAATTTTATATATATATATATATATATATACTAACTTTCAATATATTTCAATTTAACCTTAAAAAATATACTGTTTATTCTCCAAACAGAAATTTTTATGAATTATCAATATATGTTTTCCGAAACTGAGATTATACACTGCGCTGTAAGCGGGTGATGCTGCCCGCCACAAAATTGAATAATTTGAATTTAAATAGTTCTTTCTTTAAGTATCTCAATCAAAAAATTTAAACATAATATCACATTATAATTTATAGTAGATAGATAGACACATTCACACACAGATGGTGTTCTATAGTAACAGAATATAAGAAAAGAGATTAGGGATATAAAAAAAAATATTTAAACTGAGTTGTAAATAATAAATAAAATAAAACAAAAGATTTTTTTTCCCTCATCATTACAGTTGAAGTACAAAGGTTTAATAAGAAACAATAACACAAACCAAAACATTTTATTTCAATTTCTAATCGTTGTTTCTAATATTTACTATGTGGAAAAAAAAGTTGCTACTGGCAAAGAAAAAACAAATTCTGTTAACATAATTTGCACCTGGCTAACATAAAAGTACCACATTATTAATTTTTTTATGCAAGCTGACAATTGTAAAATCAAATACCCACAGACATATAAATTGAAAATTTATTTAATAACAGCATTTATGGACTTTAACTGAAAATTTACCTTATTCAAAGTTAAATCCTGTTTGAAAAGAGTTGAGTCCTGCTGAGTCCACCTTTTATTCAATCAATAATGATATATATCCACAAAACAGTTGTTTTTCCAAAGACAAGAAGCTTGTATCTACTGGGTGAAAAAGAAGGAAAACAAAATGAGTGGATCCAGTGTAATCTTATTTTAAAGCAATTTTAAAATGCATGAATTTTGCAAATATTATTATTACTTTAACTCATGCACACACACATAAAAAATAACAACATTAGATTAATTTGTTTTCTTCTCTGATCGAGAATCAAGCATAGATCAATTGTCTTGTTCACAAAAGAAATTAGCACCTGATAAATGTGCTTTCCACAACCAATGTTTTATGTGCATTGTACTATAAAAGAACATAGCTACTCAGTAATGTAAAGATAGTGTTGACTCCAGGCCAATTTGGCAGGAGTCGGCAGCCCTTTATGCACCTAGTGGCTCATTTTAATTATTTTATATCTATTGATTATAAGAAATATTAATTTAATTATTTGGTTGCAGGGAAGTAACGTGAAATATATCAGATGCATGAAAAAAAAATCAAGATACTCATCCATCGATCTATCGCATAAAAAAAAAAAAAAAAAAAAAAAAAAAACCTTGATAGTTTTGCCAGTAAGTCAAAGGGAAAAATTCAGAAATTCACCAACTGTTCATGTAAAAGAAAATCATGAAATTTGTGGATTAGTCGCAAAAAAGATCTGCAAACTTCTGCAAAAATTTAAAAAAAGAACCAGCAAACTTCACCAATCGGTCATAAGGAAATAAAAAACCCACAAAATTTGTCAACTGGTAGAGATAAAATATTGTGAAATTCATCAATTGGTTGAAAAAAAAAAAAAAAAAAAAAAGCGAAAATTTTCATTTACTGGTCAGAAATAATCGCGAAATTTGCCAGTCGATCCTCAGAAAAAAATTGAGAAATACTTCAGTTGGTTGCTTTAAAATATTGCGAAATTTGCCAATCTGTCACAGGAAAAAAATCATGAAATTCATCAGTCTATCGTTAGAAATATTGAAAAATCAGGGGTCGATCCAGACAAAATTTGGGGCCTATTTAGGGCCCCTTCACAAAAATAAATTTAATAAAATGGGCCCCTTCACAAAATTCCTTTTAATAAAATAGACTCTCTACGTAACATTCTTTTTCTTAAAAACTGTTTTAAAATGTGTAATTTGTAAAAAAAACCACATCACGAAAAACAAAAACTTTAGCAAAGGGATTTAAAGAATGTTTTTGTTCATAAATTCTTGGTTCGAATTTTAGAACTGGATTTCAACTTTCGTTACGAAATGTTATTTTTCACAAAATGAGCCCCAAGAATAATAATCCGCATCGACCCCTGAAAATTCATCAGTTACTTGTAGAAAAAAAAAAAATGAGAGATTGATCGATAGGTCGTGGGGAAAATCACAAAATTCGTCAGTTGATCAGGGGTAAGGGGAGGGATCACAAAATTCAATCGGTCACGGAAAAATATCACAAAATTCTACTGATAAAAGAGGACTTTAAATAAGTTCAATTTTTTTTTCTTTTTGACTTGCTATAAGAGTGTCTTTTTGAAAACAGTATAGCCTTTTTTAAAAATTACCACCGATGACTTTTTTTTTACTAGAATCAACACCAACAGATGCCACCACTTACTCTTGTTATATAATAACAATCATATGTAACTTGACTCATGAATTTAATACTCTTTAGAAAGGGGTTATGAAAAGATTGAAATAAATTATCTGCAATAAAAAACACATGAGTGACGTAACTTTACTTAATTACTTGATTGTTTATTTAATTACTAATATTGATAATGTTGTTTAAAAAAAATATTAAAACTTTCTTTCAATTGCATTAAAGGTTTATAATGGTTCCAGGGTTCGTAAATATCATGACATTTTCGAAAATATAAATAATAACCCGCGGGCTATACAACGATGCAGCTCCGCGGCTTATACACGAACGTTTTTATGGTACTGCTCGATTTAGGGGTGCGGGCTATACACCCAAAAATACGGTAAGTATAAAATGTTTTATTTCATATTTCCTAACATTCTGTATAGTTCAAACTCAACTGAACCAAAACTTGAAAAAAGATTTTTTTTTCTAATGAAGCTGTATATAATTGCTTATTTAAATTAGTCAGTTTATCTTTCAACGGTTGGTCTGAATTATGTCCCACATAATTATTAGTTCAACATTAAAAAAAAAAATACTTCAAATCTAAAGTTTGAAAAATATATTTGTTCTCTTTTTTGGCTAACAAAGACACATCCAGAAGAGACTTCTTTACCTACAGATTCACAGTGAATAACAGTTGAAAATTTACTTAATTTACACTGAAATATTACAAATTACGACTGAAAATATCAAAAATATCTTGTGCACATTAATATTTTGAAAATAAATATCAAATGCAGAAAATATGAAACATCTTGATATATTGAAAATAAATATCAAGTAATATGAAAATATCAAAGATCTTGATATTTTGAAAATAAATATCAATTAATATGAAAATATCAAAGATCTTGATATTTTGAAAATAAATATTGGATATATATCCATTGATATATATCAACGAACACTGGCTGTATATAAATGATTATCAAAATTACATTTTAACTTTCAATGGCTGTTCTGAATTGACTGTCTAATATAATTATTAGTTCTACATTTAAAAATAAAAGTTTGAAACATAAAGCTTGGAAAAGATTCGTTTTCTTCTTTTCCTAAAAAAGTCACTGCCAGAGGCAAAAGTTCATTATCTACAGAATGACACAGTCAATAACAGGTGAAAATTTCATTTACACTTGGTTTGAATGTGAAAAATATCAAAATTACCTTGCACGGTGATATTTTGAAAATAAATATCAATATACAAACTATCAAACATCTTGATATTCTGAAAATAAATGTAAAGAATTTGAAAATATCGAAAATATCAAAAATCTTGATATTTTAAAAATAAATATTGGATATATATCAAGATATATATCAACGAACCCTGAATGCTTCATAACATAAAATTACATTCTTACACCATTACATTATTCATTATTACGAGAATGAATCACCAATCAACCAGGATTTATCGCGACATTATGTGCATATATGACATTAAAATAACATTAAGATGTTTTTAACTATAACATTTTGTGACACATATGGCCCAGTTATAGTCAAATATGACAGATAATATCAGGGCCGAAACTAGGCTTTTTTTGCCTAGGTTCGCCTAGGGCAAACATGGATTTTGGCGCCCCTCCCCCACCCGTCCTCCTCATGCACAATAAAAATTATCGACCGCAGGTAACCTATGCAAAAAAAAAAAAATCATTTAATAATAATTAAAATGCTAGCAAGATGTATCTAAACAATGCTCCCATAGGATTAACATTAGCTTGAGCATTTAGAGCCTACACTAGTCACACGTAGAAGTTTGGAATGCTAATGTTAAACCTCTGGGAGCGTTCTTTTTAAAATTTCTCACTTGCATATAAATCATATCACTTGCATATAAATAAGCACATCGCTAGTTTTAAATGATTTTTTGTCTTGCTTAGAATAGCTGAGGATTCAATTCTAACCGGGTTAGTGTTTACTTTTTCAATTTTGGTTGTAGATTTATATATATATATATATATATATATATATATATATATATAGTTACTTTCACAAATTTGAAAACAATGCTTCCATAGGTTTAACATCAGCTTGCAAGTTTCTTTGTATTTCATATATATGTATATATATATCATCAAAGAAGAATATGCTTATAAATGTAATGTACATCGCAAAACATTTCAAATCCTCATTTTCAAGAAAATTCACCATTCAGTCTTAGGAAAAATTGTGAAATTTGCACTCAATGGCTGAAAAAAAAAAGAAAAAAAAATATCGCCAAATTCTTCATTTAAAAAGATTGTGAAATGACAACTGGTCATATGAAAAACTCGTGCAATTCGTCAGTTTATCATGGAGAACAAATCCTGAAATTCTTCAGCCTATTGTGGGAAAATACAAAATTCAACAAACAGTTGCGGGAAAAAAATCCACGATTTTCGCCAATCAGTTGCAGATAAAAACCTTGAAATTTGTCAGTGCACCAAGGAAGAAAACTGCGAAAAAACCCCACGATTTTCTCTAATCGATCTCAAGAAAAAGCCTCAAAATTTGCCTATGATACAAGAAAAAAAAATCATGAAATTTGCAAATCGGTCGCGGTTTAAAAAATCGTGAAATTCGTCAGTAGATCGTCGGAAGAAACTGCGAAATTCATAGATCAGTAGCGGAAAAAATTCATGATTTTCTCTAAGTGGTCTCAAGAAAAAGCCCCAAAAATTTCCCTATTGGTTCAAGAAAAATATTGCGAAATTTTTAAATTGGTCACAGGTATAAAAAAAATCGTCAGCGGATTGTCAGGAAAAATCGGAAATTCATTGATCAGTCGTGCACCCCCCCCCCCCCCCCCTTCGAGATTTTTCCGATGAGTCGCAAAAAAGCAACAAAGTTTTCCAATCGACTGAAAGAAAATATTGCAGAATTCACTGATCTGTCGTGGGTAGAATGCAAAATTAGTCAATCAGTTGCACTCCCCCCCCCCCAAAAAAAAACAAAAAAAAAAAACAAGATTTTTACCAATTGTTTGGAAGAAAAAGCGGAAAAAATTGCTAATCAGTAGAAAGAAACTATTGTGAAATTCACCAGTATCTCGTCAGAAAAGCTGCAAAATTCGTTGATCAGTAGCAGAGAAAATGTATGATTTTCTAAAATTAGTTGCAAGAAGCTGCTGCAAAATTTGCTTATCGGTACAAGGAAAATTTTTCAAAATTCCCCAATCTGTCGCAAAAACTGCATGTGTAAATCATCAAAAATTGTAAATTCATCGACCAGTCATGGAAAAATCCACAATTTTTGCCAGTCGGTCGCAAAAAGCCCGACAAAGTTTGCCAATAAGTAGAAAGTAAATATCGCAAAAATTGCCCATCGGTCGCAGCTAAAAAATTGCAAAATCCTTTAGTTGATCTTTTAAACAAATCGGAAATTCGTTGATTCAATCAGTCGCAAGAAAAAGAGAAAAAAATTGCAAATCGATAAAAAGAAAATATAATGAAATTCGAATCAGTCACGTGTAAAAAAAATTGTCAGAAAAATCACAAAGTTCTTTGATCAGTCATGAAAAAAACAATGCTTGTTTCCAATCTGTAGCAAAAAAAAGTTGAAACATTTGCCAATCAGTTGTTGGTAAAAAACATGAAATTCATGGAACAGTCATGTGAAAAAAAATACGATTTTCACCAAACGGTCAAAGAAAAATATCGCAAAATTCACCCACCAGTTGCAGTTAAAAATCGCAAAATTTGTCAGTGAATTGTAGAAAATATCTCGAAATTCTTCAACCAGTTGTGGGAAAAAAAGTCGCAAGATTTGATGATTGGGTCCGAGAAAAAAACGTCAAATTCGCCAGTTGACAGGGGGAAAATTCTGAAATATTGCGAAAATCAATAGATTGTCGGAAAAAACAGTGAAATTCATCATTTGACCACAGTAAAATAACAAAATTTGCCAATAGTTTCCTTCGGTTGAGTATGTCAGCGTTTTACAAAATGTATTTTGCATTCCTATAAAAGATGCCATTGTACTTCTTCATGTATTAAGAAAAAATCCCTGCTACTTTCTTTTTTTAAATTCCCACAGAACACTTTTGTTCAGATGAAGTTTGTTGCAGAACATTGCAAAGTATTCTGCTTTGGGGATATATACATTTTTGTATGAAACGACAAACAAAATCTTCATTCGGTGCCCCCCCCCCTTCGCCTTTCGTTCTGGCACCCGGAGCACATACCCCCTCTGCTTCCTGTACTCCCCTAGTTTCAGCCCTATATAATATAAATATGATATAAAATGTATAAATGGCATCCAAGAAGTAAATAATATGCATATAATGATACATATAAGGCACATATATACGAGCATTAGTAGTACTGTTTCTTTTAGGCCATCATTTAAGGGCACAGCACCCTGCTTATTCTAAAATTGGCAAAATGCATCCTGTCCTTTTTAAAAATTGTGAAATGACCCTTCAGTTGTATCTAGAACATACTAGTAAAAATTCCTCATACATTTTTCATGCAAACAATAATATAACAATTCATGTTGTTCAGCAAAATAATTCAGACTTTCTTTTAAAATTATTAGTATATTAAGTAAATAAGTTCACATTACAATATGATAATGAATGAATAACATTTGAGTAATGATCTTTCATTAGAGCACTAGAAAATTTAAAATATAAAAAGTTTAGTGTCTTAGTAAGAACTCGATATTACATAAATTTAAATCAGTCAAAAAAAGAAGTTGCTATCAAATGGGAAGTTTTTAGAAATTGCGTACTTGCAACACATAATATATTAATTGTCAAAGAATTTTTTTTAAAATATGCCCCTAAATCAATGTAAAATTCGTTTCAACCCAATAAATGCTTTTTTTAGTTTTTATAAAACTGCATTATGACCGAGAAAAATCATGTAAACAAAGCATTCTTATTTACGTAATCAAACGCTGATCTCTCCAAAAAGTCTAGACTAAAGTCAAAACTATTGATAAATCAAATAAATAACAAAACACAAAATCGTGACAGAAATGTTTTATGTAAAGTATGCACACAAACACAATAAATCTAGAAAACAAAGTCAATTTACTTACCTGCATTCACACTCATTTTCACTATTTCCGCATTTGACATTTGACATTTGAAGTCCCCCGAAGTGGAGAATTCTTTGGGGCCTATAGCTACAATGGCTGTCGCCTCGAATGATCCTTATTATACACAGAAACAACAACAAGTCACAACAATATTTTATTTTCCATTACACATATTATATAACTACAAATGGGACATTCACAATTACATCCATGTCTTACCCAGCGATTCGAACCCGGGACCTCGGGATGACAGCAGCCTCCGCTTACTGACCACGCCACCGGCGACCTATTTCCGCATGGCTTTATTTCCGCGATGAGATAAACAAATCTTCCACACGTTGATTGATTGATGCGGAGCGTAACTCCACAAAGTGATATTCTGGTAAAAATAAACAATGCATTAAATTCTTTACTTGTTGAAAGCTGTATAAAAAATTAATAAAACAAACAAAAATAAATAATACAAGTTTCGGTCAATGAGGCCTAAGCCTGTATATGCCGCCATTTTAAGATGGCGGTTGATAGGTTAAGTTTTTGTCCAGATTATGTCCGTACATGACGAGGTCAGGTTTTTGTCCCGGAATTAACGAAAATTAGATTAGTACTGTTTCTATCCAGTTTAAGTTATTAAAACAGAAAATTGGACAAACAGGTGAAGGTTTAGTTTGGGAGTTGACGAAAATTGGATTAGTTGCGTTTTCATCCAATTTATGTTCTTAAACTGGTGTCCATATTTTGTAGTTATTTCGTAGTTACGTCTATGTCAAACATTCAACAAATTCTGAACGTATTTTAGCTGGCTGTATACGTCCAAATTACATATATAGACGTATTTCGGAAATGGTAGATAAAAACTGAATATAATCTGGACGTATGTGTTGTGTGGGCTTGTGTTGATTTCGTTTGTATCGGATCTCGCTAAAGCAGATGATCTGCTTTTAATTTTTTTTGGAAGTTCTATTCCATTTTTAATGTCTGTGATATCCTTGGAAATCGTAATTCCTGTTCATTGTTTATTTATTTGTCAATATAAGTGGCATTTATTAGCCGAAAAATAAAAAAAAAATCTGTGCAAAAGTTTTAATCAGAATATTCTGCAAAGTGTCCTTGTTTGCGTTCTTAGGGAAATTCACCTTTTGAAGCATTCTGCACAGTTTGCAAAAGTATTTTTCATGTCAAATATGGTCAAATTTTTCATGGTGGAAAGTTTGATTGCACACGTCATATAATATCAGGCAGACATCGAAAGTTCAGTGAACGAAAAACGATAGTAAAAAAATTGCCAGACATTTTTTTGTGGAAAACGATATATCCATAATTATGAACAAATCAGAAACGCCCTTTTCATCATTTCTTTTTGAACATGACGTGTCACTAAGTGCAGCTGACCATGTTCTCGTGTTCAGAAATCGCCAAGCAATATGCTAGCGCTTGTATAAAAACGACAGTCATTTAAAAATGTATGATAAGTAACGCCTGCTCTAATATCGTTGCTATTTTAAAACCTATGCCATTTTTGTCAGCCATTTAAACACATGACCGAGCGGCGTTTGCAGTGTGGAAGACTTTTTCAAGACAACAGTTCCATTAAAAAGAGATTTATTTATAATATGAAATGAAATGAATAACATTAACGACAGCATTACTTTGCTGTTTACTTAAACAAAACTTAAAATAATAATTCTAATGTAGCTACATAATAAAAAGGATGATTAGTTGCAGATATTTAAAGAGGCAAATTATCCTGAACACTCCATAGATTTATACACAACCTAAACAATTGTTTGTATAAACTTGTTGCCAATCTGTAAGTACACACCTATATCCGAAACACCATTGGCTACAAAGTATGACGTTGCAAAACAAGCCGGTCAAGGCGGAGTAAAGAGGTGGAGGTGAAACTAATGTTAAAATTTTGCTATGCAGTTTTTCCTCTGTTAGGTGGCGATACCGTAGAATGTAGGCTATCGGTCGATGGTTCTACAATGCTTTTCAATGGGAAAAGCACTGATTTAAAAAAAAAAAAATTAATAGAAAATTTGAATTTTAAGAAAGTCGTACAAGTAGAAATCTGATTAATTACAGTTTTCTTCATAAGATTCATATTTTTTTAAAGGCACTTGGCTTTTTGATTGCTTCTTAAGACACTTAAAATCAGATCAGTCTGACAAAAAACAGCGAAGGCAGGCCATTTATAAACATTGAATATCACGGATTATTCTGCCACGAAGAAATAAATGGACTTACGACATTTAAAAATTAAAAGATCCAATATTTTTTGGAGTAAATTTTAATCTTGCGTATATTTTATAACCTTTGAATAATTTAATAATTCATAACTTTTGATATCTATGCAATTAATAAATGTAGAATTAAAACAAATTTTTATCTTAATTATTTGGGAAAGAAAACGTGTAAATTATAGGTCATTGTTCAGGAACTAATTTTTTCAAAAGTCGTAAAGTTTGATTTTAATATAATCTTACTTGTAAGGAGAAAGGGGGGGGGGGGGGGTAGAGGACCGGAATTTCCAGACCCGGGCCCGACCTGCCCCGAAAGAGAAATAATTAGGCTTGGCCCGGACCGGGCGGGTGGAAAAACTAAAAGTTCGGGCTGGCCTGGTCCGTTTGTATTTTCGCAGTTCACGCCGTGGCCCGCCCCATGCAAAAATCAGTGAAAACAGGCCCGGCCCGTCCCTTGCAAAAAAAAAAAAATCAGACCCGACTCAATTTCTACAAAAAATTCCGATTTTTCTTACATACAATTAAGATTATTTTCCAGAATACTTCATAAATATTTATGGAAAAATGTAAAGTATATTTTAGATTACTATATGCTTTCAAGACAGAGCATACAAAATATCAAATTTTAAAAACCCTTTAGACTCACTCTTATGCAAAAATGCATGAATACAAAATTTATTACGATTATATACATTAAATTCAGTAATACGAAAATAATAGGACCCCATCTTAAATAGAACGCAATCATCATGGCAACATAAAATCATTACCTATCATGGGATATCTTTGAATTAATTACGTGTGACAGGATTTAATAGAATAATCACCATGGCAACCTAGAATCATTACCTATCATGGGATATCATTGAATTAATTACATGTTATAGGATTTAATAGAATAATCACCATGGCAACCTAGAATCATTACCTATCATGGGATATCATTGAATTAATTACGTATGATAGGATTTAATAGAATGAAGGAAACTTTCATTAATTTCTTTTGAAGTTTTGATTCCATTTTCATAGAATTTGACATGACAAAATTCTGCAATTTAAATGGTTTAATCTCAATTTAAATGGTATTTGACAGATAGGTACATAGCAATTATCCACAGCAATTTTTAATGTTCATTAAGTGTAACATTTAAAAAACATATACACTAAGATCGATTTAAGATAAAAATAAATATAATTACAAGCAAATAGCTTTATATTAAAGCCTAAGAAAATCTCTCACCTGTAAAGCACGGAACAAGCTCAATTTTATTTTCCCTTCGTTTTTTTCTTTTTTTTTATGTCCCTGGTATAACCTGTTTTCAATCCAGGAACAAAGCACTTATACCCCATCTTAATTTATGCTTTGTAATATCAATAATAAAAAATAAACGAATAACATAAAATATATTTTAATTCTAACGTACGGCTCTTATACATACAATCATATGATATTCTGCTAAAAGAATGGCCAACATGCAGATTGTAGCGCCCTCATTATTTACCAAAATGTAACTTGCGTTTTCGGCGAGTAATGCCTATTAAGTTTCCCCTCCACCTCTTTTACTCCGCGGCTAAAGCTCCTATAATACGGGCTGACTCGCGCCGCCATTTAATTGCCGATAGGAGAAGAACGATTGGCCACGCTGCGTTTGCAACAATCCCTCATTGGTCCAAGTGGGAAACAAAATGCTTGGCGATTCAGCCTGTATTATAGGAACCCTGGTCAAGGCGAATAATGCGATCGATCCCGAAATCACTGTTACGCAGTTTCTTAATAACGCAATTACCTTATGAAGCCAGTGAGTGAAACGTTTTGCTTGTCATTTCGGATTCATAAACATTCTGCTCAAGAGAGGGGAATAAAACATTAATTGATGTGATGTGTAACAATCAGCCTTCTTTTTCACCATCTCTAGAGCATTACAAAAAAAAAGTACAAGGTTATAAAAATACAATATTACAAAAACATAAAAAGTTCAAAAGATGAAAAAGTTATAAAAATAAATTACACTTTATATTCAAAAATAGCAATCTGATCAATGTCAGGTCAAATAAAACTTTATTGACAAGGCATTGATCAGAGTGAATAACATTGTAAGAAAATTATCACCCCCCACCCCCCTAATAAAAATTTAATTATCAAAAATCCTTTTACAAAATTTCAACAACTGCGCTTTAATTTGTGGTTTTTGTGAAACTATAAGCCAAATTCAGTTTACTAGCAATATATTGAATTTAAATACCTTATCAAACACTAAATTTCTAGAAAATGATTTAATAAACTATTCCAGTGAGTAATTCCAGGATTTGTTTGAAATTGAGTAATAAGTTCACTACATACATATCAGGTCTGGCCTTCCCAGCTATAAAAGATAAACAGCCAATAAGATTTCTATATGGAAATCTAGACATATTTTCAATTTCTTCCTTAGTGGAAGGTGAATCTTATTTTGACAACTCCAAACCCGTAGGAATAGGTAAAGAACTTACTGGAAACTTAAACTTTGAAAACATTTCACAAACTTTCTCAATATATGAAGTTTGGCGAATAAAAATATGGCTTCCAATCTCTTCAAACTCTATGCCCAATAGCTTTCTAGTTGTACCCAAAATTTTTAAGATGAAATGTTTTTGCAGTAAACCTATTCCAAAATCTAAGTCATATTTGGTTTTACCAAAAAGAACAATGTCGTCAACATAAAGCAAAAGGATCAATCTGGTTTGAAACATGCACACACAATTGAGTTTGTGAAAATTTAGTCAATATAAAATATCAATCCACCTCAAAGAACCATTGTCTGCCAATTTGGTGCAGACCGTAAATGACCTTATTTAACTTACAAACTTTATTTCTTTCTTTAACAAAACCCTCAGTTTGGTGCATGTATACATTTTCCTCCAGATCGGCATAAAAATAGGCATTGTTGACATCTACCTGGACATTACCCCATTTTCTGACATGAAAATATGGCAAAGAACAACCTATTGTAAAACTATCGACTGGACTAAAAACTTCTTCATAATTTTCCCTTTTAATTTGATTAAAACCCTTAGCTACCAGCCTAGCCTTATACCTAACTATTTCATTCTTTTCTTTTTTTTAAAGATATACAGCTAACGATTACCAAGAATTTTGGCAGTTTTTCGTGGTGTCACAAGATCCTATACATTACGTTCTTACATGACGTTCATTTCTTGGTTCATTGCGTCCCTCCCAGAGGTTTTAATGGCCTGATGGTACGATTGGGGAATTTTAATCTCAGTTAATTTTGCTTCATATATTTTAAAAAATTTAAATACTTTATCAGGCTCTAAAATCTGTACTGCTAAAATCAAATAAGTTTTTATCACGTTCTATTATATTTACTTTACAATATTCAGTTAATTCATTAAAATATCTTATTCTTGTATTGGCTCTTTCTATGCCATAATAGATGCCTGTTTTATTTCCTGTTTTTTAGGGTACTGCTTTACGGGTTCATGTACAGTCATGTACAGGAGTAGATGTACAATCGTGGAAAAAAAAGTAAACACCCCTACTAATTCCTCAATAAATTATCGGAGACGAAAGTTACTGTTACTGGTACCGAACGATAGGAAACAAAGTCTACTTTTAAATGATGTATATAAAATTTTCTTAGAGGGCCATCTACATATTAAAACGAATCCAAACTTAATTTTTTTCAATAGTAATACCCAATTTTAACGAGATATTTCAAATCTTTGGTTCAAACTATGCCTAGACACCAAATTTCAAGTCATTTAAATGATACGTTTTTGAATTATAATCATTCAAAATTTAGTACTTCTAATGTTAAATTACATTTTTATATTTTTATTTATAACTCCTGAAATTATGCTCCTAATGTGCTAATTTTTTGTGCAGCAATAATACTAATATACCCAAACATAAATACGTTGAAATTACAATTTTTATAATTTTATGATATGAATTTGAAAATAATATTCGAAAAAATTATGAATTGCAACCTACAATTTTTTTAATGGATTCAGATTTATTAAGTCTTGCTTTACGGAAATCCAAAATTTCACATTTTTCTTCCAAGTAGATTTCAAATTATGCTTAAAAAACAGCAAAATGAGGGTTTAAGGGTCCGTCTATGATAGAAGTGACTAGATATTTTGAAATTTCTTATGCTATCCTGTAATCTAGCAGGCTTCATTGACTGCTTGAGTGGTGCTTAAGGTGCCTTGATCAAGAAGCCTCTCTCGGTTAGCAATCGAGTACCGAACTTCAATTTGGATACAGCCCTTAAAATACGCTCATTTTAAAATAATTAATTTCTCGGAAACTTACGGTACGAATTGCATAAAAATTTGTTTTTAGACTAATTGAAGGGTGTAGAGTTCATTTATGCAGTCAGAATTGTGTACTGCTATTGAAAAAACGTATGGTTCGTTTTAATATGTAGATGGCCCCCTAATCAAATTTTATGTACAGAATTTAAAAGTAGACTTTATTATCAATCGTGTGGTACCAGTAACTTTCTTCAACGATAATTTTTTGCAGAGTTAGTAAGGGGTGTTTACTTTTTTTTTTCCACGACTGTACAAGGTTTTGAACTACTCTGTTCTAAAATTTGGTCTGAATCGAACCAACCTATTTTTCCAGCGTCACTTCCCAATTGAGATGTATTCTCATGTTCTACATCAAAAATATTTCCATCTTCTGTAAAATCAAAAAGTGAAAAATTAAATTTTTAACTATATTTAATGAGTTTTGTGATAACTGTGATTCTATTAATATTGGCATGGAAATAACCATGGTATTGTAACATGAAAACACGATTGTAGAAGGACGTTCTTCTATAAAGATAGAGTGCCTAATTAAAATACCTTAAAGAGATACCGTAATTACATGGAGGCTTGTCTGTGACAAAATCAAGACATCTATCAATAGGAGACGTAAACGGTTTTGAAATTCCAATGAAACTCATTCATAATTTCAAAAATGTATATTCAATGCTGCATGATGCTGCAAAAAGAAATAAAAATAGATTTATTACATGCTGAAGAAGACAACAAAGTTAGCATTTAAAGAAGTTAACGATAAATCTGAAAATAAAAAGCAGTATGCAAATAAAGAAATTGAGGTATTAACGAAGAGATGAAGGCAAAATAAATAATTTTTTTTTTTAAATTAAAAAACATATTTTGATATTTTTCTTATCAGTTACACTTTTTATTTTAATAAAATTTAAATAGTGTAATTAAAATTACTAAATCTCCTGTAACGTGAACTCATCATTCAATGCCAGTACACGTCTATTCTCTAACTGTGATGTTATAGCATACTTACCGTTTATAAATAAAAGGTAAATAATTTATGCGCTCAATAGCAAGTCATTTTTTATTGGTTACAATAAATTGAATAAATCGATTTTCAAAAAGTAATTTTCGAGAAAAGTCGAATTCATTATGTTTTTATAGGTTTTCTGTTTAAGTATCTTTTAGTATATACAGTGTAACTTCCATTTAACGAAGTCTCATCGTTACACCTAAACACTTCGTTATGAAGAAAATCCGTTAAATAGAAATCAAGTTAAATTCATGAAATTTGTATAATAAAGTGCACATAAAATGAAAAATACACACAAAATGGAAACATTGGAAAGTATTTTTTTTTAATGAAATGTAGCCATATGAGAAAACTTTAATTAGAATAATGTCTAAAAAAACACATAATAAAGAGAGGTAAACAAAAACTGAAGCGTAACGTACCTTTTATCTTTTTTCTCAGTACTGCAAATTCTTAATATTTAAAAAAGTCTGTAATATTACTTTGTACAGGTTTACTATTAAAAAAATACACTGTTCATTAATATTTTCGCGTATCAGAACAATTTATCTGTAACATTTTCGTGAAACTGGAATCCCCTTCTTGTTGTACCGAAGGCCTCCCCACACTGCCAGCGCCAGTGTGTCTGTGTGAAAGAGTGGCGATAACAAGTATTTGTCTTAAAGTGTGAAAAAAAATTATTTTGTTTAGCACCAAGAACAATGGAAATTACCGTATTTACTCGTGTATACCGCGCATGCGTGTATAACGCGCACCTCGTACTTTACAAGAAAAAATAGAGAATATTTTTATCTCGTATGTAACGCGCACCATGAAAGATTGGATTAACGTTGTGTGGGAACGTCGGCTAGATGCTTTACGTCCGCCATCGATACTGGTTCTAGAAAGCTTCCATGGACACACGTCACCTGAAGTAAAAGCGAAAATTCGTCGCTCAAGTGATTTGGTTGTGATACTAGCTGGGATGCCGTAGTGCTGCAGCCCTTAGATGTTGTTATCGCTCGAGCATTTAAGGTTGCATTTCAACATGCCTACAATCGGTGGATGACAACAACAGATCACAACTTCACTCCTTTGTGAAAGAATGAAGTGTGCCTATTTCTCAACTGTATGTGAGTGGATTTGTGAAGCTTGGAAATCAATCTTAGCCGAGATAATAATAAAGAGCATCAAAGTGACTGGAATTTCCACTGAGATGGATGGAACTGAAGACGATGTAATTTACGAGGATATTGACTGTGCCAGTAAAGACAAGGGGGGCATTCCACGTCAAATCAGGCAGTAAAATATCAATATGTAACCCACCATCACAGATTTTAATGAAACTGCGTGTGTTTGTTCTTACTATTAAGATATGATCACCAGTAATTTTTTTTGCTCCTTGGTGAAATAGTTTCTGAGAAAAAAATTGTCAAAATTTTGAAAAACTGCCGTCAGTTGGCATTCTTGATAGCTCGGTTTTCAAATGTAGCATGTCATATATATAATCATATTTCAATATCTACTCTACAAATCATCTTCAAATAATTTATGCACAATATTTAGGGTACGCAGCTTATGAAAAAAATATATTGTTACGCTTATAACATTTTAAGTGTGTCTAAAAAAATATTTAAACTTTGAAGTCGTGAATTTTTTATGAAAAATAATGCATTAACAAAAAAAGCATTATCAACAAAAGGCGGTATTTTTATTAAATTTATTTTGTATGGGAGATATACTTAAAGGTGTCCTTTACCTGATTCTGGAATAAAAATAGTGGGATTTTGGGTTTTTTTTTGGTAGTATTTCCTATTTAAAAATATTTTGAGGTGCATTTCATATCAAATCAAGCAGAGTCATTCCATGTCAGTTCCCCTAAGCCATTTAATCACTGTCACAAATTTCAATGAAATTGGGTTTGTTTATAGCTTATTTTAAGACGTAATCACCTTTAATTTTCTTGATCCTAAGTAAAATATTTTTTAAGATAAAAAATATCAAAATTTTGAAAAATTGTTTTAAATTTTTTTAATGACAGTTCGATATTCAAATACTACATAAAAAAAAAAAAAAAAAAAAAAAAAAAAAAAAAAAAGTCATTTCAATATAAAATCACTAAATAGGTTTCAAATAATGTATATGTGACAAATAATGTAGGCTGATTATTATTTCTTGTTTTTTATCATGTTTAAACACTAAGAGTGTCTTTTAAAATCAAGAATTTTGTCAAAAATAATGTGTTAATCAAAAATTTATTATTAACCGAAGGCAGGGTGTTATTGCTTTTTTTTAATTGTACGTAAAAATATCTTTTAAATGGTTATAAAATAAAAATAGTGAACATATGAGAAAAAATTATCAAAATTTTGGAAAAATGCTACGAGTTGCCATTAATGATTGTTCAATTTTCAAAGGCCTCATTTTATATATAAAATCATATTTCAATAACTAATAAAGAAATCTTCTTCGAATAATTTAAGCAAGGTAAATAAAGTATGTAGATAATGAAAAAAATATTGCTGTAATGTTAAAAAGTATTTAAATGTGTCTAAAAAATTGTATAATCTTTGAAATCAAAAATATTTTACAAAAAATAATGAAATTATTAAAAAATCTCTATCAATCAGAGGCGGAGTTTCTATGACTAATTTTTTAATTTTAAATTGTACATAATACTACATTATAACTGGATCTGAAATAAAAATAGTGGGATTTTGGTTGGTTTTAGTAGTATTTAAATCATATTTAAAATTATCAATATTTTCAAATGTAAAACCTATCCAATGTATCATCCCTGGAAATATTTTTATTTATACATTTATTTTATTTTTCAAATTATCTTTTATGTTCGTTTCTTAAGGAAAAAAATAAACAATATTGTTTTTTAGTAAAACTTCTAGGGCGAAGAGCAATTATACCTTTCCAAAAAAGAGAAAAATCACTAGCTCCTCACCGCCCAATAGAAATTTTCAAAATGACAGTCCTAATCTTTAAACTCATATTTGCTGTTAATATTGAAAATTTAGCATTGAGCTGCTAATATTGAAAAAAAAAACAAATTTCACTCTGTTGAAGAAAATTTTGACGTATTGTGCTTTAAATATATGCAAAAAATGCATAATCCATTATATTTATATCTTTCAAATAACTATATCTAAAAAAATATTTAAAACTTAATGAGTTGCACTTTTGTAACTTTATTCAGTTTCTAATGATATGTACCGTAATTTCGGGTGTATAGCCCGCAGATCAAACAATTCAGTTTGGACCCAGAAATTTTATTCAGTATTTGAAGACCAATATTTACTGTGTAAAAAGTTACATTTTATTTTTAAAAATTTCTGGGTCGAAACACGATTGTATGATCCGCGGGCTATACACCGGAAATTACGGTAATTTGATTCATTTCATCACAATATTGCTGAAAGATGGATTTTCAACATATATATGTGTGTATATATATCCCTGTTCTCAAACAAATTATTTAAAAATTATTCATTTATGTTTAATAAAGCATATATATATTGTTTATACACTTACAGAAAATACATATAGCAAATTTTATGATATTATGTCAATAATGTCTAAAAGTAAAGAACTTATCTAATAGTATGTAACGAAAAATTTAACATCTGGTGTAATGACAGCAAAATTTTATAATTGTTTTACTTAATTTGGATGAATGAAAAAAGCTTACATGTTTATATTTTATTGAAGTACAGGTGAAAATGTCACAAAGACATACCTCAACAACCACTGAGTATGTCACATTCACACTACAGATGAATTTTTTTTCTTTTGATCTTTCGGGTTTGATTTCAGATGGTAATGAATTAATTAGTTTTGTTAGAAGTGTCATTGCAGTCAGCATATTAGGCTCACTATTTTTTTTTTATATAATTTGTTTTGATTGACTCGATGAACAACAATATTTAAAGGGACCATTTCATGACTTTTCAATTAAAAGCTGATTTATAAATTCATCATGTTGTTTAGTTATTATTATCGTCTTAAGATAATAAGTTGACATTAAATTTTTTAAATGCAGTTTATTTATTATTTGAACAGTTGAAAGTATTTTTCAATAAGAGTGCGGGCTGTTGATTTTAAGTCGGCTGTTGAGCAATGTAGTGTTGGTAAAGGAACTGGTACTATTTAATTTAATTTTTATTGCTGTAAATAATATTTGTTATTTTATTATTGTATGTATTATATTTAAGCAAGAGTAGAAATACACGATATCGTAGTCATTTTAGTACATCGCATGAAAAGCTTCAATATTTATCATTAAACATTCACATTTTATGAAAATTTTGTTAAAATTGCTCATATTTTCACTATTTTTATTTTATAACTATTGAAAAGATATTTTTACGTACAATTAAAAAAAGTAATAACAACCTGCCTTCGGTTAATAATAAATTTTTGATTAACACATTATTTTTCACAAAATTCTTGATTTTAAGAATTCACAAGATTAAACACACTCTTAGCATTTAAACATGACAAACAACAATAAATAATAATCTGCCTACATTATTTGTCACATATACATTATTTGAAACTTATTTAGTGATTTTATATTGAAATGACTTTTTTTTTTATGCAGTCTTTGAATATAGATCTGCCATTAAAAACATTTTTTAAAAAATTTCAAAATTTAGATATTTTTTTTTTATCTTAAAAAATATTTTACTTGTAATCACCTTTAATTTCCTTGATCCTGTCTTAAAATGAGCTATAAACATACCCAGTTTCATTGAAATTTGTGACAGTGAATTAAATATCTTAGGCGAACTGACATGGAATGACTCTGCTTGATTTGATTTGAAATACGCCTCAAAATATTTTTAAATATGAAATACTACTAAAAACACGCAAAATCCCACTACTTTTATTTCAGAATCAGGTAAAGGACACCTTTAAGTATATCCCCCACAAAAAATAAATTTAATAAAAATACCGCCTTTTGTTAATAATGCTATTTTAGGTAATGCATTATTTTTCATAAAAAATCACGACTTCAAAGATTAAACATTTTTTTAGACACACTTAAAATGTTATATAAGCGTAACAGTATTTTTTCTCATAAAATACGTACCCTATATATTATGCATAAATTATTTGAAGATGATTTGTGGAACAGATATTGAAATATGTCCATATTTATGTCATGCTACATTTGAAAATCGAGCAGTCAAGAATGCCAACTGATGGCAGTTTTCAAAATTTTGACAATTTTTTTCTCAGAAACTATTTGACCAAGGAGTAAAAAAAAATACTGGGAATCATATCTTAATAAAAGGAACAAACACACGCAGTTTCATCAAAATCTGTGATGGTGGGTTACATGCCTGCCTGAACTGACATGGAATGACCCAAGGATAACAGCGGTAGCGACAATGTGAATTGCTAATTAGCATTTAAATAATGTTACTAGCAATGTAGTATAAAAAAGTGCAAGGAGGGAAATAAAGAGACAGCAATACTTCTATTAAGTAGTATTTTTCCAGTTTGTAATGTAAATCGTGTAATTACATACAGCAGTAAAAAATTATTCCGTGTATAACGCGCATCCGGGATTTTTGTCCTAAATTTTTGGAAAATAAAGTGCGCGTTATACACGAGTAAATACGGTATTAAATAAATAAATAATTTCATTTTCATACCATCCGCGGAAATAAATTCCTACATCCTCGCAATAGCAACCTCTCCGTTTGAATGCTGCATACGCACGAAAGTGGAATGAACTTCGTTATATAGAATATATTTTTCGTAATATAGAGATTAATTTACATGTTAATGGTTTCCAAAGTCAAGGTTCAGCAGAAAATTTCATTTAATAGAAAACTTCGTTAAAGGGAAGTTCAACTGTATATATATATTTTTTCATATCCGCTTTTATTAGGGTTTCGTTCATCTCACGAAACTCTTATAGTCTCACTTCTCTGTCTGTCCGACGTCCGTCCGTCACAGTCTTGTTCTCGGAAACTATTTAAGTTACAGGCTTGATTTTTTTCTTTTCACATTGAGCTTAATACCCCCTGTCCTTCCCAAAATAATAAAATTTTGAAAAATCTTTATATTATTTAATTTAGCGAATTCGTTCTTTTTCAATTTCAAAACATAATTTTAAGGGGTCACAAGACCTTTAAACTTTCAAAAAATTCGTTTTCGGCTTTGCTTTATTCTGGATGTTTTAAAGTTTCTCAACAATATGCAAAAAACCGCATTAAAAAATTTGCATTATTTCTTGAGTTATAATCATTTATAGACGATCAGTATAATGGAAAGTCCGTAGATATTGAAACTTTAAAAAGAGTTTTCTCAGGTTAGTAAACTTGGAGTTTGCGCGCACTGTTACTTTTAAACTATGTAAACTACAGCTTAAAAAAAATTAACCAAATATGCATTTCTTTATAGTCTACACGCTAAAACTAAAAAAATTCACATATTTTGGTTATTTATTTTTTTGCATTTGAAAAACTTTTTAGAAATTTTAATATATTTTTGAACTTTTTCTTATTTTGTGTTAAAATTAAATTTTAAACAAATTTTTTTGCGTACATTTTGATTTTAAGTTAGAAGTATGTGTCTTATGATTCTATTTTCAAAAATTGTTTTCTATTGTGAGATGAATTTTTAAATTTAAATATTAATTTTGTGCATACAATATTTATTTTTCTGGATAATGTAGTTAAGTATATATACTTTAGGCAAGAAGTGGTAAAAAGATCTTAATTGCATATTGTTTGTGTTTTGGCACTTTGAAGAAGGTGACGTTTTTTGATTGTTTCAACAAACTCAAAAGTCCTGTGCCCCCTTAAATTTAACAAATATTCCCTAGCACTGATGGCGTCGTGGTAACGAAGATCTCTCCCATGCAGTAGATTTTGAGTTCAAAGCTCTCAGCGAAACTTCAAAATTTCAATTTTTATTCAAACTTAAATTTGTAATGTTTTGCAGAATTTCTTTTTAATAGTAAATTTGCGAAATATTATATGTCTCCCCCCCACCCAAAAAAAAAAAAAAAATAGAAGAAAAATATCCATTTAAAAAATGGAATTGCATTGAATTTTTTTAACTTAAATCTGTAACTATTTTATTAGAATTTCTTTTTAAAAATAAATTGGTAAAGTATTGTGTGTCACCCTCCCCCCCTCCCCCCCAAGAAATAAGAAGGAAAACCCATAAAAACCGTAAGAAGAACTTTTAAAAGCTAAAATACAAAAGAGAGAAGAAGGCAAAATAGAGAGCAGAATTTTTATTTGATGCTACCATCTATAGACATTTTTATGAATTAACCAAAATCAAATAATTTGTAATGTCACATGATTTAAATCTAATCACTTCTGATTATCATTATTTTACGTCCGATTTTATTGATCGATTTTAAAATTTCAGATATTTGATAGCACTTCAAAATTTTAAAGAAGGAGGGGGAGTTTAATTTCAGGGAAAGGGGGCTGCGCCAACAAATTTCTTAAATCGTAGTGATAAATAAAATGTTAGGATACTAAGAATTGAATAATAAGGATTTATTAATTTTAAATTGACAATTTTGATTTATTAATTTAAGGATAAAATGTTTTAAAAGAGATATTAAATGAAACCCTCTGTGCGATCTACGATCACACTTACCCACTTGTTAAATAATGACTGTCTATTTAGATAGTGTTGCGAGAAGAATTATTAATCATTTGGAAAAATGGCTATTGTCCTCGTCAGGGTAGGAAATCAAAAGCATATCTGAAGCGTTTTATTAGTTTAATCCGCATTTTATTCGTTTTCTGATTGGTATATACACTAACCTTTACTTTCAACAGAGATGGATGCTTCTGTTGCCACTATGACATAAAAGTAATAAAAACTACAAAAAAAATTAATAACTCAGAAACAAATTGAGATACAGCTTTCAACAAATTGTATTTAAAAGTACATTTTTTTCTCTATACGACGATGTAAAAAGTAATATTGTGGGATGTTTAGAAGTTTAAGAATGAAATTTCATTTAAAATGGGTCGTCATATTTCATGGAAATCCTTTTCCCGAAAAGCCAATGAACGGGGGCCAACAAAGGGCCAAACATGCCCTTGGATAATACGTAAGTTTCAGGTGGATAATACGTACGAGTCGCAGGCGATTTTTGTCGCTTGCAATTTTTACGTGTAAATAACACTATTAATGTTTAATTCATGGCGTACTTAATGTATGAACTCCGTGTGACTTTTTATGTCTTAAATTTTAGTCTTCGAAAAAATCATTTTCGAAATGGTCGTTGTAATTTGTTAAATTGCATTTTTTTTTTAAATTTATTTCTTTATTTTTATGTTGACTAGAAATATCAGAGAATTTAAACATAAGCTATTTGTGGCCACTCTACTTTTGTAATGCATTTTGTAACAGCATTATAATGAATTAGTTATTCCAGATTTATTTTCACAATTTCATAGTAAATTCTACCATCTTACTCCTAAACAGGCATTTTTATGCTGCTTGCAGATGAATTATAACTGCAACACCACTATGTTAAATATTGTTGCTTTGATTCCTTTTATTTAACATCACCACTAATTTAAATATTACTGTTTTGATACTTTTTATTTAACGTAATCAAAGTTTTATTGATTGATTTGTTTTAAAATAAAATATTTACTACTTGTATGGTTTTTCCATCCATAATTTTGGGAAATAAATATGCAGTCTACTTCTGATTATTGACACACTTATTATAAGTCAAACTCTATTAAATGACACTCCTCATACATTTCATCATAGAATTTGCTTGGGCAAAATGATTAATATTATTGGATGTCTGTGGCTATATTCTAAAATTCTGGCAGAAAATGCATTCCGTTTTATATATAATCAATTAAACAGACTTTAACCATGGCAAAAATGCTAATAAATTATTAAAATATTGTTAAATTATTTCACTATAATGTAAATTATATAAAATAATGCAGAATTATGTCGCAATAATCATTTATACTAGATCTAAATATTTATTCTAGAAATCTACAGAAATTTCAACTAAACACACCCGTATCATTTAGAATTGCTCTTGTCGCAAAATATTTTTTTTCTCCTTGCTTGTAAAATGCTTGTATTTGTATAAGATATGAAATTATAGAATTTACTCTTTAAATTTGCTTCATTTTTTCATATTTTCTTTGTGAAAAGTTATCTATATATTTAAAACGCTAAGCTTTTTAACTTCGAAGGTCCGCGAGAAGAAACTACTGCATCAAATTACACCATTCTTTTTTTAAATGAAATATATTTGGCCACAGATTTGTTATCGTACATTTGTTTCTTCAAATATTTTATCAATTAGATGTAATTTTAAATTAAAATTCTACAGTTGCGCATGCGCAGTATATAAGTACAAATTTGCCTTTAGAGTGACGCGCTGCACATGCACAAAGTTGCTCGCTCAGCTGAACTGTCACATCATAGGTAGAAGTTGTTTTAAGAGCTTTTCTTTTTTTTTCACAAAGTTAATATTATTTGGCTCTTTCAGAATTATTAACAATTGAAAAATTTATTGTGTCGATATAAAGAGCTAGATGCGGTTTGTTTCGGAGGGGGGGGGGGGGGGTTGAGTTGAGTTGATTTTTGACGGCCGATTATCTTCACGAGGGATATAGGCCCGGGGAGGAGTGCCCTCCGTGGGGGTATTCCTAAGGGAACCTAATCCGTATTTACGCATGGAAAATCCACGGCTCGAAGAAAACCACGAAAACTCCGAACGATTAGGCCGACGGGCGCGATTGGGATCGAACCCAGCACCTCCCGTCTACCAGCTTCGAGAGCAGAACCTCTCGGCCACTGGTGGGGCTTCGGAGGGGGGGGGGTCATAATGTTTTGATCATATTGCACACAGTGATTTGAGGCTAAAGGTTAAGGCTGGTGATCCGTCTTATGAATTGCCAATAGTTACACACGAAGATTGGGAAACTAGCATTTTAAGTTGTAGCTGCTTTGAAAAAATAAAGTGTTATAAATATTAAAACGCAAAACTATTTCTGTAAGATCAGAACTCAAATTCGAGACAGTTGCGTATGCGTCAACTGTATTTCGAACCTCTTCAATTTAGAAGAAAGGCAAACTAGTTCCTGCTAACGTAGCGGGTTAAAGCAGCAGTTTAAAGCTCTGAATTTTCGTAGAGGACGCAGGTTCGAGCCCAAGCTTGGCAAAATGTGTAATATTTTTGTCGATAATTCATTTCAATAATGACATATTTTATTAGGAAGAGAATTTATGCGATTTATATTTTGTTATTACTATTATTTGAATGCTTTATAATTAAATGAACTTTAACACTCAATAATGTTTTGAAAAAATAATGATTTTATATTTAAAATATTTAAGCTAAAATATTTTGCATGTAATTATCAATTAAATAAATTGAGCTGATCTACAATTTTCATTATATTTTCTGACCATTATCAAGAATATAGTATAAGTCTGTGTGCCAGAAAGAAAAGTTTGTCATTCAATTTGCGTAAAAAATAAAACGGAAAGAATGAAAAATATTCATATAAGAGCTATAACAGAAATTACCTTGATATCCAGGTTTAATATTTAAAAAATGCATAAAAATGTAAAATAAAATTCAAGTTATAAAAAATATATATTATAAATCATTAGCTGCATCAGGTTTCAAATTTAGGAATAAACAAATAAATGATAATAAATATTGTTATTTTAAAAAAAAAGAATGAAAGAGGCCATAGTAAGTAAAAATAAATTATCTACCCGGTAGTTTTAGGTAAATTTCTGATAAAAAGCAAGCATAATTGGTGGTAAATTATCAACTTAAAATTCTTTCACTTGATTGAATAGATCAGACTGACAGCGCCATCTACCGCCTTAAAGAAACAGGAATCACTTATGCAATATAGAAATTCATCATTCAATAAGTAATTTAAAAGCAACTAATTAAAAATTCAAGAATTTTTGTAATGAAACATTCAAGTTATTTACCGTCAAATCTTGACGGGTAGTATCTAGAATTTATTATAGTAGCTAGTATAACATCTTTAATCCGGGAACTTCTGTAATCCGGACATTTTGGTATGTTTATTTATTCTTATTATCAATTAAAGACACAGTTGTTTAAACCATGCTGGTTTAAACCAAATGGTTTTTTTTTTAAAAAACATGGTGTTTTTTTTTCATCTGGTTTTTTTCTCTTTTTCCCTAATGTTTTCATTTATTTTACATATTATTGAAAAATGCAAAATCCAAGTTATGGGGAAGCTACAAGCAAAGCTTTAGAAAAATGATGAATTAATAAATTTGTAAAGTGACAAACATTTTTAATCAATCAAACTTTTCTTATAAGCTTTAAATCTACATGGCAGACTAACTAATTTTTCTAAAATTTTTTCTTTAATTTTTCTTTAATTAGCTGCGAAGAAAAAAACAAGTAGATAGTTTTCTTTCTTCTTTTTTTAAGCCTTTATTTTTCAAAATAGCCAAAATGGTAGAATTGAGCTAAAAATACACTTTTATTACTTGGATTGCTTGATTAGTTAAGATTAACTAAGGATTACATTATGCCTCAGTGATGACATAATCATAAGTAATTCTCTCCATTGGTTACTCTTTGTTCTGTATGCTAATGAATGATTGGCTGTGAGTTTTCTTTGCTGTATCATGGCTATTGGGTTTAGTAAGCCTTTGTTTTTCTTGCATTCCTACATTGGGACTGGGGTTTTGCATTATGATTTTATTGTTACCAGCAGTAGGGTGGAACTTAAGTATAGGGTAAAAAAAAAACTTTTTTATTTTAATGTGTAATAGTGAAAACTTTTTTCCTTTTTGGATGTCTAAACTTTTGGCTGAAAAGGTTTTTTTAAATTAAGTTGTTTTCCGGTTCCTCAAGGAGGTCAAAGTTTTGAAATTTCAGTATAAAGTAACTGAAAGTAAACAACGTAGCTGTTAGCTCATATCTACTTTTATTTAGCAAATACTATCCAGAAGTCACCACGAGGAGGTGGTTAAATATCGACTTCCACCCTCCTTACCTCCCTTTGTTATGAATTAATTAAATTGGATATTCAACCTACTGTCTTTTTAGGCAAACTTTGTCATTACATTGTTCGAATTCAACTTTCCCAAGATTAAGCCGTCTTTTGCTTAATATTTAAAGACGGTTGACGCAACTCGCGGGACAATTTTGACACACGTTTCCACTGTTTGAGTATGACAAGGAAAATCTAAAATTCAGGTGTATCCCATGTTTGTATTTTTTTTTAAGTTCTTCATCCGATCAGACCGTCAAGATAGGATCAATGTTTTTATAGTCTATAATTTCAATATGTTCGCATTTTTTAAAGTCGCTTTCCTACTGGTCCAGAAAATCCTTTTGTACCCGTAGTTTTTCAGCAAGATGTTGAAATAAGTATCTAAGAAAAAAGTTCATTTGCATGTAATAATCAAATTATCCATTATAAAGTTTTTAGGGTATTGCTTCAAATGTTTTAACAACTCCAGATTTGCATCTTGCATTAAAGGCATTTCTGTTTCACCTAATAACTCTCAAACTTGAAATATCTGTATTATTATTTTAAAAATACACCAAAATTGCAGTGGCTATATTAATATAAGAAGAAGATATCAATGAAATATGACCAATATATTTTTATCCTGGTTTTTGAACTGAGACCAGATGTTCGTCTTTAATGATTCTTTATACTTTTTTCCCTCTGCTTCAGTTATCATAGCGTTATCCTTTCTGCCATAAAAATACTAACCTTCTAAAATTAACTCATTTCGTCTTTCCTATCTTTCAAATTCTTCCTTTTCTTTCTCTTTGTCATCTTCAAGTCCTTCTTTCAGTTACCTTTTCTTTTCTCTTTGTCATCTTCAAGTCCTTCTTTCAGTTACCTTTTCTTTATTATCATCAGAAATACCCATATTTTCTAAGGTGCCATTTGCAATAATATTTGCAGTTCTGTCAAATACTCCGGTTCTTTCACCGTGTTGATTACACAGACCTGCAAAAAAAAAATACTTTTTGAAAATTGCATGAATTTTGATAACTAATTTTTATGTTTTCTTTATTGCCGATTCCGAAAATGAAATCCATTTTTTTCTATCACGTAAGGATTTTTCACAAAATGATTGGATATTTTTAAAGAAAAAGCTGAAATCACGAAATTTGGACATTTCATTTAAATTTCATTTACTTATAAATCCATGTAAATTGCATTTATATCTGAGTTCAAGAAAGAGTTAATTGTATGTAGAAAGTTACAAGTCCTTAGAGTAATGTTTTTTCTTTACATCAAAAGTTTTTTTGCCACTTTTCGTATTGTGAACTTTGCAGGGATTGTCCCTTTGTAGCATCCAGCAGTAGTCGGCTATCATGCTGACATTCCATTTGCCATGATATCGCCTCTCCATTTCCTTTATATCCTGGTGACATCTTTCATCTTGTTCCTCACTAACTGCACCTAAATTTTCAGGGAAATAGTCTAGGCGTGAATCGAGTAAATGAACTTTTAAGCTCATATTACACCCTAAATTCTTGAATTTTTTTACCATCTCTTCTACAATAAATTTGTAGTTTGGGTCCTTTTTATTGCCAAAAAAGCTTGTAATAACTAGTTTGAAAGATTTCAAGACATTTCTTTCGTTTTTTTTTTTCATTTTATTCTCAAATTTTCATCTCTCATCATTTTCCTGATATCTGGTCCTACAAACACACCTTCCTTCAGTTTTATTTCGGATAAACCCGGGAACTGCTCACAAAGGTATTTGAAACATTCACCTTCTTTTGGTAAAGCCTTGACAAATTGTTTCATAAGACCTAATTTTATATGAAGCGGTGGAAGTACCACTTTTTTTTTTTTTTTTTTTATTAACAAGATTTTTTCTGTACCAGGTTCATGAGGAAAAGGACGTATGGCAGACTTAATGTCAGGATAAGATATTTCCTTTTGTTCTTTAAATTGAAACCTTTCACATTACAAATACAAAAATAGCAATCATCACTGTGATTTTTAGGTTCTCTCTAAACCATTCATTTACCAAACCGAAAAGATTGCTTTTTACCTTGAAACTATTGCCTTAATTCTTCTACACAAATACGACAAACTTTGTGTGGAGACGCAAATAGGGGGAGAGGCTTGTCTTGATCGCCCGATTTCATGCCAAAATAAGCGAAATACACCTTTTTTACAAAATCAGAAATGCTTCTTTGTTGTTGTTTTTTACAGTATAGTTCCACAAATATACACCTGAAACAATTCGGTGAATTAGCAGATCTTCTGGAAGCCATGTTCTCCAATGCAGCAAAAACTAGAAGTAAAAATTATTACTATAACTTATAGCTCACAGGTTGGAATAAAACACATGTGTACAGCACAGAGTAAAGAAAGACACTAATTCAGGTGTAGAGATAAGGTCAGTGAGAAGGGCTGTGAAGAAGGGGTGGCGAGCAAACACCTGATAGCAAACCAAGATCCGATTTCAACTGGTTTCCTTTGTCTTGAATATTGTTTTTAATAGGTAGTTTAACGATTGAGAGAAATATTCTGTATTGAAATAGTTTCTTCTTTCTTTTTTATTAGTTCAATGCACCAATTTACTATTTTAAGTCCATAAATTTATTTATCAAACTCATATAAATAATAATTTTTGGTCCGAAATATACTAAATTCATTAAAAAAAATAGATTGCGATTTGTGATGAAACTGTACGTGATGGAATTTTTTCATTATTTTTCTGGTAATCAGCATCCAAAAAACCATAAAAAATACCACTTGCTATACCGGCAATTTTTTCATCGCAGGCTTGTGTTATCAAATTCAGGTTTAGAAAAACAACCGATTGAACTATTTCCTTCCGAACTGTGTTTTACACTTGACGATCATTCAATCAAAACATCATCTTTTTTTTTGTTTTAAAATAACTTTTTTCCTTGATATTTCCATTTCCAGGCTTGCTACACATTTTTTGTAGTTTTTATATCTATTGATCCTATTGTCATCACCCCATCTCTCTTTGGTCTTTGAGAAAGTGACGTTCTTGTTCTGATACACGATAATACTTAGTGCTTTTACACAAAGAAATGTTTTTTACAGAATTACATAACATTTTGCAATTTTATATTGGATGTGGGATTATTCTTTCTAATCTTAATATTTTTCTTCAAATTTTGACATTTCTCGCACTAGTCTCTAATCATTTTTTATGATTTGTGTATCAGAAACCGTTGGAATTGAAGGTCTCAGCAATACACTTTTAATTGTATCATCAACAGCTTTAGATATTTTAGAAATAGTGTGTACCAGATTCCAGCTGTCAGATTTTAAGTTAAATTGAACCCCAAAATAATGTTTCATAACTTCTTCATATGTTCGTCAAAGATGACAGTCTAATGTTAATTGTTTTGGTTCACGAAATACAGGACACTTCAACAATTATCTAGATTTAGGTACGTTAAGAGACTTTGTCACTTTTGACATCGAATGTTTATCGAAAAATAATTAAAGAAACTGATAACACCCGTTAAATCGGACTAACTTGTTATGTGTCGCAGCCAAATAAATCAGAGACAATGAAAGCCGACGCCCACGACGCTGGCTTCTTCAAAAGTCAAATAAAGTGGGGCTAACTTTTCTAAGGCACGCAAACTAAATCATTCTCTTTATTACAGGACATTAACACTTAATTAATCTAATTTTGCAAAATATAAATTTAACAATAAGCTTAAAAAACTTTTCATGCAATTATTGGCTTTTTTTCGTTTTTTTATGGAAAATCAGGTGCTTTGAGGAACCGGAAAATATCATTTTAAAATTAAAAGAAAAATATTTTCTTTTCATGGAGTTAAAAAGGAAAAAATAATCACTGTTAGAATATAAAATTCGAAACTTCGTTTTTTAGTTCCACCCTAACCAGCAGGCTTGGCACGGTTTAAATCAATTTGTTAACCAACTGTTTTTTTAGAAAAAATCTAATATAATATTTTCTCATTTTTGTAATTTAAGTGTTTCAAATTATTGGATATAAATAATTTTTACTTTTAACTATCTTATCGCAGCAGTCACCGTGAAACAAAGTGAGTCTAGGTTATATTTGTATGCATCATAATGCAAATTTTATTCATGGAATATAAGACATGGGCTTTTACTAAAAATGTTTAAATTTTAAAAGATTTCAATCTTCTACTTAATTGATTGTAATTATTTAATTTAAATTATTTTTAAATGAAGTTATATTACTTATATATCCAACAATGTTTATTTTTATCAATAAATATGCATATATATGTAATAGGAAAATGTATTTAAAAAAACCCGGTTTAAACAAAAAAAAAACCGGGTTTTTTGGTTTTTTTGAAAAAAAAAACAGGGTTTTTTACCAACCCTGATTAAAGATCGTCAGAGCATATATATGAATGAATTTCAGAATGATTAAGAAAAATGAAAAGACTACGTAATATACTACTGTTTTTTAAATTTTAAAATTGTAAAAATTTCTCAATTACATATGTAATTAATATTAGGACGTGAATTTCAAAACTTGCCTTATCCAAAATTTTAAATAATCGTGTTTTCTCTATTCTATTGTTAAATCTGCACCAAAAAAGCGCCTACAATCTGCAAAAAGAAAAATAATTTTTTCCCGTATTTCTGGCATTGTAAAATCTTGATTTACAATGAAAACTAATGGACGTTGTTAGAGCTTTATTGCGATTTCTCAAAAATTGATTTTCTGGATAAGGCAAGTTTTGAAACTTGCGTCCTTATATAGAACTTCTTTTTTTTAATATGAAGTTGTAAAAATTCAGAATTGATGTTAATTTTACTATTTTTATTTCTTTAAAGATAAAAAGATGTCAAAGAAAAGCAAACAATGTAAAACGGTTTTTATTATTATTATTTCTCTTATTTAATTTGTGACTTGATCGATATTTCTAGGAGCTATATATTTAATTTTTTATAATATTAGTCTTACATATTACTATTTTAAATATGCTTTTAGAAAATTAGTTTCAGTATTTTTCATGATATGTCTGTTATTATTGCGATTTGTATTATTTATTGAGTATTTATGAATCAGAAATCGTAATATTTAAAAAATCGTAAGTTATTGTTTTTTGTAATTTATAAGAGATGACGGCACTGCATGAAATATACATATTTTTTAAAAATATATTTGAGAGCATTTTGTATTGATCTTTCTCTACGTTTTTCATTTAGTTTTAACTTTTAAGTTCTTTGCATTTTTGTGTTGACATATTAATGAGAGATATTATAGCATTATTATTTATCAAAATGCATTCTAGTTTCAAAACTTCAGTAATCCGGAATTTTCTATAATCCGAATTCGTCGTAATCGCGATGATTCCGGATTAAAGAAGATATACTGTATATTCTATATGTAGCACTGAGCCCCATCTATAACAGGTGATCTGTCTTCCTATTTCCCGACATGATTTCCAGCGGTTAGCGAGAAAGGAAACAGTCACGATAATTTTAGTTCGCATGCATGGCAAAAAATTCTGTTTATCGTATTCCCTTCCATGATTAGAGAATCGTTTATTAACATAAGTATAGCTTAATTAGAGACGCATAAATTATGATAACTGTAAATGGGAACAATAATATCCAACATTGGCAATGCGGACGAGTTTTTACCTTTTCCTTGCATGCTTCAATTGCCTTGCAAGATTCTGACTGCTGACTGAGAATTCCTCTTATATATGGCGCTCACTGATTTATAGTCATTTAATTGCAATTTATCCTTTGTACACTTAGAAAATGCATCTGATCAGTTTTTGACAAAACTCTGGTTCAGCGAGTGTCATTTAATCAGGAGTCTACCGTAGTTTTTAATACTGCACTAGACATTTTATTTGAATTCAGCTTTCCACAGTGATCTTAATATTTCATATGTTTATTTTTTCTGAACAATTTTTTAATTAATCATAAAAGTCTTACATTAACTTATTTCACTCTATTGCAGATGTATAAAGCCATAAATATAGATGCATGTCACATCCTCAAAGCAGTCTAATTTATGAAGTACGCAGTGAAACATTTCTTTAGAACAGCATTTTAGAGAAGCAACTTCTGACTCACAGCAAGAAACATTGTTTGTTTGTGAGGTGTGCGTCAAAAGATTGTCTCAAAAGTGTAATTTAATTCTATCTTTGCTGTCCTGTTGGTGAGGAAGCTTTTGTTTGTGAGATATGCAACAAGAATTTCTCTCAAAAGGGTGAATTAAACAGACGTCTAACAGTTCATAATAGTAAGAAACCTTTTATGCGTGAGACTTGCAACAGAAAATTCTCTTGTAAGAGACATTTAAGCCGGTATATGTCTCTTTATACTGGTGAGACAGCTTTTGTGTGTGAGATATGTAGCAAGAGATTCTCTCAGAAGTGTGATTTAAAGAAACATCTGTTAATTCATACTAAGGAGACACCTTTTATGTTAGAGGCATGCAACAAAAAATTCTTCTGTAAGGCTAATTTAAGCGAGCATCTGTTAATCCATACTGGTGAGAAAGCTTTTGTGTGTGAGATATGCAACAAGAAATTATCTCTTAAGGCTAATTTAATCCGGCATATGCTAATCCATACTGGTGACGGTGAAACACCTTTTGTGTGTGAAATTTGCAACAAAAGATTCTCTCAAAAAGGTCATTTAAATCAGCATCTTTTAATTCATGCTGGTGAGAAACCATTTATATGTGAGATTTGCAGCAAAACATTCTCACGGAAGAATGATTTAAGACGGCATTTGTTAATCCATACCAGTGAGAAACCTTTTGTGTGTGAGATATGCAATAAGAAATTCTCTCGTAATGGTATTTTAAAGAAGCATCTATTAATTCATACTGGTGAGAAACCTTTTGTATGTGAGATATGCAACAAAACATTCTCACGTAAGAGTTATTTAAGTGACCATATGTTAATTCATACTGGTGACAAACCTTTTATGTGTGAAATATGCAATAAAAAATTCTCTCGAAAGAGCCATTTAAGCCGTCACCTATTAATTCATACTGGTGAGAAATCTTTTGTGTGTGAGATATGCAACAAGAAATTATCTTGTAAGCGTCATTTAAGCCAGCATCTGTTAATCCATACTGGTGAGAAAGCTTTTGTTTGTGAGATATGCAACAAGAAATTCTCTTATAGGACCGTTTTAAACAAGCATCTATTAATACATACTGGTAAAAAACCTTTTATGTGTGAAATATGCAACAA
This sequence comes from Maratus speciosus, assembly GCA_963932465.1. Lineage (NCBI taxonomy): Eukaryota > Metazoa > Arthropoda > Arachnida > Araneae > Salticidae > Maratus > Maratus speciosus. Next base: position 631,589,638 of record OZ010786.1, read on the forward strand.
GAAATTCTCTCTAAAGAGCCGTTTAATCCGTCCTCTATTAATTCATACTGGTGAGAAATGTGAGAAAACTTTTCTGTGCGAGATTTGCAACAAGAAATTCTCTCTTATGAGTATTTTAAAGAGGCATCTTTTAACTCATACTGGTGAGAAACCTTTTGTGTGTGAGATATGCAACAAGAAATTCTCACGTAAGAGCTATTTAAGTGACCATTTGTTAATTCATACTGGTGAGAAACCTTTCATGTGTGAAATATGCAACAAGAAATTCTCTCTAAAGAGCCATTTAAGCCGTCATTTATTAACTCATACTGGTGAAAAAACCTTTTGTGTGTGAGATATGCAACAAGAAATTCTCACGTAAGAATTATTTAAGTGACCATTTGTTAATTCATACTGGTGAGAAACCTTTCATGTGTGAAATATGCAACAGGAAATTCTCTCTAAAGAGCAATTTAAGCCGTCATCTATTAATTCATACTGGTGAGAAAACTTTTGTGTGTGAGATATGTCACAAGAAATTCTCTCGAAAATTTGATTTAAACAAACATTTGTTAAATCATACAGGTTAGAAACTTTTTGTATGTGATGCATGTAGCAAGAAATTTTCTCATAAGAGCAATATAAACAAACATCTATTAATTAATTCATACTGGTGAGAAAACTTTCATCTGTGATTCATATAAATGTAATCAAAGTGTTCAGTATTGTTCTCATAATTTGTTTGCTATTAAATAATTTTGATTCATCTTTTTTATAAAGGCTTTGACATATTTATTTTGAAGATAATGAGATTTTTTGTTAAATAATATAGACAGTCACTAAAATATTAAACAGTGGCAAATAAAATATTTTCTAATCTTATGCGGTGTATTTATTTAGCAATGTATCGTGCAGTTTGTATTATAAGGCTTATTTATGTAATGAATTCATGATTTATTTATTAATCTAGTAAATCAGATGATAAGTTAGCTTCAACATCAGCTGCACTAAATGCTTTTTTATTTTGATTTCACTTTGTGTAATAAAAAAAATCACAATTCTCAAGTTAATTTTTATATTACACAAGGCTACCAACAACTTATGCATTGGGCATAGTAACTCTGCTTTAAGCTTTTCTACTACGCACTATGCTCCTGTTACTTGAAATTACTCTTCTGCTCTCTTGTTTACTATCACCACATGGCAATTTAGCCATCCTTAACGCCGATCGCGGTTACGGAAAAAGTTGGCTAAAATTCCGGTGAGATTTTGATTTTTCTCCTTGAGAACTGTTATGCGAAATGTGCGCACGTATCAGTAGGGGCGTTGTGATTGGATTACGTTGGATGGGCCCTTTCCTGTTAATAGAATTTCCTTATTCTTGTTTTGATTTTGTTTGTGTCGGATTTAGCTACAGTCGATGTTCTGCTTTTATTATGTTTTTGGAAGCTCTATTCGATTTTTAATGTCTGTGATATCCTTAGAATTTGTAAATCCTGTACATTTTTTTATTTGTTTGTCAATGATTGACAATGATCAGCCAAAAAATAAAGAAAATTCTGTGCAAAAGTTTTGATCACAATATTCTGCAAAGTGTCATTGTTTCGTTCTTTGGATAATTCACCTTTTGAAGAATTCTGCACAATTTGCAAAAGTACTTTTCATGTCAATCATGGTGGAAAGTTTGATTGCTCAGACCATATAATATCAGGCAGACATCCAACGTTCAGTGAGCGGAAACCAATAGTCAAAAAATTGCCAGGCATTTTTTTTTTATTTTTTGTACAAAGCGATTTATCCATAATCACGACCAAATCAGAAACGCCCTTTTCATCATTTTTATCGAACATGACGTGCCACTAAGTGCAGCTGACCGTGTTCACGAATTCAAAATCACAAAGGAATATGCTAATGCTCCTATAAAAACGACAGCCATTTAATTATGTATTGCAAGTTAGACCTGCTCTGATATGGTTGCTATTTTAAAACGCATGTCATTTTTGTCCGCCATTTAAACATATGACCGAGCAGAGTTTGCAGTGTGGAAGACTTTTTCAAGACAACAGTTCCATAAAAAAGAGATTTATTTATAATATGAAATGAGATAAATAACATTAACGACAGCATTATTTTGCTATTTACTTAAACAAAACTTAAAATGATAATTCTAATGTAGCTACATAATGAAAAGGATGTTTACCGTGCTGATATTTCAAGAGGCAAATGATCCTGAACAGTCCAGACATTTATACACAACCTAAACAGTTGTTTTGTATAAACTTGTTGCCAATCTGTAAGTACACACCTGCATCCGAAACGCCATTGGCAACAAAGTATGATGTTGCAAAACAAGGCGAATAATGCGATCCCGAAATCACTGTTACTGGCAGTTACTACATAACGTATTTGCCTTGTGAAGCCAGTGAGTGAAACGTTTTGCTGTTGCCAGTAATTTCGGATACATAAACATACTGCTCAAGTGAGGGAGAAAAAAACAAACACAAATCGATATAAATAGTAAATACCTTATGTCTTACCTTATTAAATACCTACCTTTTACTTTATGTTTGGTCGCAAAGCTGCTTCTGAAATTAAAGATGCTTTTATATACTAAAATTGATCCTATTAATAGAGATGACCTCGCAGGAGTTTATATGTTTCCATTCATTAGGGAGAGAGGAATCAAAAGTCATTATATAGGTATAACCCAACGAAAATTCAATATCAGATGTAAAGAACATATAGCAGACATAAAATAAAATAGAGGTAATACTGCTTTATCCCGGCTAAATCAAATAGAGAACACTAATATACTTTTTAACGAGAGAAAAATAATCTACAGGTCTAATTTTTATTTACAATTATTCGTGAGAGAGCCCATTGAAATTTATTTAAGAGGTTCGGGAGTTTGTAACGATACATTATCATTTCATATCCTGAATTTATGGGTTGAATGGTTGGAAAACTTACGGCATCGCGACATAGAGGGAACACGAGCAATCGCGAAAATGTAGGGCGCGTAATATGATTACTTGTTTATATCCGATGATTTTTTCCATTTTTCATGTGCATTTGTAATTTTCTGTTATACATTCTGACGACGACTCAGAAAATGAGTTGAAACATGTAAATGTAGATTTTTAATTTACTTTTAATGTGTTTTTATAACGTCTTTTAAGCAAAGAAATATTTTAATATTGTGATATGGTAAGTAAATACCTTTTAAACTTTATGGTTTATAAAAAAAAACCTTTAAATGCTTTATTTAAGCATTAAAATAGTAGATGCGTAACAATCGGCCTTCTTTTTCACCATCTCTAGAGTATCACAAAAAATACAAGGTTATAAAAATACAAGATTACAAAAACATGAAAAGTTCAAAAGATGAAAATGTTCAATAAAAATAAATTACACTTTAAACTCAAAAACAACAATCTGATCAATGTCAGGTCATATAAAACTTTACAGGTAAGGCATTGATCAGAGTGAATAACATTGTAGTAAAATTATAACCCTCCCCAATAAAAATTTAATTATCAAAAATCCTTTTACAAAATTTCAACCACTGCTCTTTAATTTGTGGTTTTGTGAAACTATCAGCCAACTTAAATTTACTAGCAATATCTTTAAGTTTAAATACTTTATTCAAGCACTAAATTTCTAAGAAAATTATATTTTATGTGAATGTGTTTTGTTTTCTGATTTTCTAAAGGAGAATTGGAAAAGGTATCGCAGAATAGAATACACTTTAAGTTAAGTACTTCATTCTGCAAAACATTTTTGACCCAAATTAATTCTTTAGCACCTTCAGTTAAACTAACATATTCGGACTCTATAGTTGAATAACGTATACATTTCTGTTTGAATGGCTACCAAGATATGGGCGTTTCATACAGAGACAAAATATTTCCTCCTATGGAGACTATCGTCTCTGTTCGCTGCAAAATCTGAATCAGAGTAACATGAGAGACTTAACTGACTGACTCTGGATAACTCAAGTTTATAAATTTTAGTATATTTTAAATAACCCAACTATTTAATAAACTATTCCAGTGAGTAATTCCAGGATTTGGCTGAAATTGAGACAATAAATTCACTGCATACATATCAGGTCTGGCCCTCCCAGCTATAAAACATAAACAGCCTATAAGATTTCTATATGGAAATCTAGACATATTTTCAATTTCTTCCTTAGTGGAAAGTAAATCTTGTTTCGACAACACCAAGCCCCTGGGAATAGGTAATATAAAAAGCTTACTGGAAACTTAAACTTTGAAAATGTTTCAGAAACTTTCTCAATATAAGAAGTCTGGTGAATAAAAAGATTGTTTCCAATCTCTTCAAACTCTATGCCCAATAGCTTTCTAGTTGTCCCAAAATTTTTAAGTTAAAATGTTTTTGCACTAAACCTATCCCAAAATCTAAATCATATTTGGTTTTACCAAAAAGAACAATGTCGTCAACATAAAGCAAAAGGATTAATCTGGTCTGAAACACGTACACACAATTGTACCAATCGAGTTTGTAAAAATTTAGTTTGGATAAAACATCAATCCACCTCAAAGAACCATTGTCTAACACTTTGGTGCAGACCGTAAATGGCCTTATTTAACTTACAAACTTTATTTTTTTTAACAAAACCCTCAGGTTGGTGCATGTGTCCATTTTTATCTAGATTTCCATAAAGATAAACATTGTTGACGTCTACCTGGACATTACCCCCATTTTAACAGACATGAAAATATGACAAAGAACTACCTAACTATTGAAAAACTATCGACTGGACTACCCCTTTAATTTCATTAAAACCCTTAGACACCAATCTAGCCTTATACCTAACTATCTCATTTTTTCATTTCTTTTTTAAGGTATACACCGGGTGATTACCAAGAATTTTAGCTTTTTTTATGCTATCATAAGATCTCATACATAACGTTCAATTCTTGGTTCATTGCGTCCGTCCAATTTGATGCTTCAGGGGTTTTAATGGAATGATTGTAGGTTTGTGGGATTTTAATCCCAGTTAAAATTGCTTCATTTACTTTTAAATATTTAGATAGTTTACCAGACTCTTTATTTTTACTACTAAAATCAAATAAGTTTTTATCACATTCTATTTTATTTACTTTACAATATTCAGTTAATTCATTAAAAGATCTTATTCTTGTATTGAATCCTTCTATGCCATAATAGATGTCTGTTTCATTTCTTATTTTGCAGGGTACTGCTTTACGGGTCCATGAAATAGATGTACAAGGTTTCAATTTACTCTGTTCTAAAATTTGGTTTGAATCCGATCTACTTATTTTTCCAGTGTCACTTCCCAATTGAGACATATTCTCAGGTTCTACATAAAAAAATATTTCCATCTTCTGAAAAATCAAACAGCAAAACTTAAATTTTTGCTCTTCAAATTTTGAAACTATATCTACCCCCCCTTTTTGTTTCACCAAACCTAACGTTAGCAGTTTCTACAATTTTGTTTTAATCTATCAACTAAATTCCTAGTAGCCAAAGTAGCCTTTAGTTATTTGAGCATAGTCACACATGATCCCTAGTTTAGCTCGCATATCGAGCTTCCTTCTGACCTGTTTGGGCACTCCAACATAGGCTAAACTACTGAATTTTTTCAAATGAGAAACGTAGGGTTTTCTACCGGAATGCATCTCAAAAGGGGTCTTGTTATTATGTTTGTGACATATCCTATTCCAGACATAAGAAAAACACATTAAAGCTTCAGCCCAAAATTTTTGAGGCAGACCACCAGCATTGAGCAGAATTTTAACACCATCAAGAGCAGTTAAATTGAAACACTCCACGACATCGTTCATTTCGGAGCTATACGAGTTCGTTTTCTCGTGAGAACTTCATTGCTTTTCCAAAAAAGTGTCCAATTCTCAGTTACAGAATTCTAAACCACTGTCAGTTCTTATATGATTTTCATATTTAAGTACCTTTCAGCCTTACTTTGAAATTTCAAAAGTCTAAAAAAGTCAGACTTATTCCTTATAGTGTAGGCTGTAACAAACCGAGAAAATCATTTATGATGGTGAAAAAATACCTACTCCCTCCACTCCATGTGGTGTCACTTGTAAAGGCCTACACAAATCCATATGCAAAAGCTCTAGAGCAGTTTTAGAGCTTATTTTTGCTACTGATTTAAACGATGTTTTTTTTTTATGTAGCAAGTTTACAGGAGATGCTATCCTCGGCTAACTTTGATAGCACTAGAAGACCTGCAACACTTTCATTTTTACTTGTGTTAACTAGACACTCGTTATTAACGTGACAAAATCTCTCATGCCACAACTCACTTAAGTTAACTTTTTCTTTTGGAATAGCAGAAATATCAACAGAGTTGCTTTCTCCTTCAAACTTAGTTTTGTTGCCAAAGGATTTTAAAAAATACAAGTCATTTTTTCTAACTGCATAAAATAACCAATTCCAATTTTTTTCATATACAACAAATTTGCCAACAAAATTTTCACCTAATTTTTCAACTTTACTACCGGACAAGAGATTTCTGCGTAAATTAGGATTATACAAAACATCTTTAAGGATAAGTTGATCAAAACCACCATTTTTACACTTTATAAAAAAATTACTGTACTCTTCCCCTGAACAGGACTTTCTTTTTCTCCAACTGCAAGAGACATCTGCATATTTGAAACTGGTTCAAAATTCAAAAACAGATTTTTGTCATTACAAAAATGTGCAGTAGCAGCTGTTTCAAACACACAGCTACTGATACGACCAAAATCAGATGAATTTACATCAAGAAAGTTTGGAGAAATTTCAATGAAACTGGTCTCTTGTTGGAGGAGTTACATTTTACACTATTGTATTTTGCATTATTACATTTTAATTCAGCATTACTGGATTTGGAAAATTTACTTTTATATTGAGAATTATTAGATTGAAAACTTTTAGACTGATTTTTAAATTTACAATTAGCAATTAAATGACCACATGATTTGCAACAATAACAAGGACCTATTGATTTACTTTGATTAGCATTAAAACTCTCAGATTTAAAAGATTTACCTGTTTTACATTTAGTTACTTCTCCAAAAAAGACAATATTAGTATTAGAAAAATCCTTTTTGGCTAGCTTCAATCTATTTTCTTCCAACAGCAATTCCGACTCGATCATGCCCGGAACAAACTTGCTATCAGGCCACCTGTAGATTGCTTGCACTGTAGACTGGAACTCCTCCGGTAAACTTCTGATCATCTGGTAACCCATATACAAAGGCTGTATAGTATGTCCTACTTCACGAAATCGCCCGGCTGCTTGCTTTACTCGACAAATGAATAGTCCAAGATTCTCGTGGGGAACATATGAGACACTAAAAAAATCGTCTAACAGTTGTATAACACGAGCTCTTGTGGTAGGTTCAAAATGCTCTTTCAAGATTCTCCAGGATTCAGCTCCACTTGTGGTATTGGCAATTAGTATCTTGATTTCAGATGACAATGTTTAACCCCCCTCACTGACAAGCCCGTGTTAATACGTTCACTAAGCTCCAGGTTTCACTGCAATACAAGCAATATTTAAAGTAATATAATTCTATTAATTTAATGTATTTTTAATACATTGAATAATGATTAATACTTCCAAGGATTGCATTCATATTCGTTATTAAGTTTTTTTTATAAAATGTTGAAAGAATCATCTTTTTTTAGCATTTAAAAATAAAATGCAGAGTAAACAACATTACTATTTCCCCTTTTCCAAGACTGTCAGAGGGCTAGTAAACAATTGTATAGAATCTTGCTTTTCTTAAATTCATCTCATTTTTTTCTCTCCATGTCAGCTGGTCTGCTACAGGAACGATCTTTTCAGCTGCATCTTTTTCCGATGACTCACTATTTTCTTTCTTACCGGCGTCTGAATCAGGATTTTCGGTGAATTTTCATGCACCAAAATGCATTAGCATGGCTTTTTCACCTCCCAATTTGTCGAAGTCAAGAGAGCAACATTCTGGAACTCCTTCCTTTTTACGGCCTCCGTCTAAATACTCGGGAAAAACTTTTTATAAATGCCGGTAATCAAATTCACAAACACTCAACGTCCCAGCACACTTGACGCCAACACGTGTAGTCAAGCGCTTTGGCAAAAAAAATAAAGTTCTACGCGCATGCTGCATTCTGTTTCTAGTACCGCATAGTTCGAAGTTTGCATGTGCGAATATTTATATCTGTTACATAATATTTATATAATAATATTATATATATAATTTATATGAATATTTTGGATAGGCTTGTAGAGTTCAAAGAAAAGATTTTTTTATCCCCTTGTAGATTGGTTCAGTCTACACAAGTTGTATTATTGATTATACTAGATACCTCTAATATTGATGTTGTTACAATAAAATTACCGTTACAAAGTAAGGATGACGCTGAAAATTTTAATCTGCATGTTTCTAGCGTTATGAAGAAATAATAGTTGACATAGTTCAACCAGATAGATCAACATAGTTGAAAGTGTTTACGAACTCTGTTTGTTGTATATGTTTTTGGGATTTACTATGGATGGAAAATGTGTAGCATTTACGATTCGTTTACAGGGACATTCAAAAGAATTCAGATTCATACGGTCTGTAGTGGAAAAATCGTTTGGGGTGTATTTTATTTTTATTGATATTACATTACTTTAAACATATTGAAATTAATATATATAAGGTATACTGGAAGACGCTAACTGTAGAACAGAGTGTGCATAGAATTTATTGTTCATTTACAGGGACACACAATAGAATTTTACTACAGTACTCCTTGAACAATAGTTGCTGGAAGTACGTTTTCAATTGCGGTATGCGTTTTTAAATTTAAATATTTTTTTTTTTTTTTTGCATATTACTTGGTGCGTATAAATTCTATAGTTAAATACAAGGCTGTACGAAAGATCTCAAGTACATTTTCGTTTATTGGCGGAAAGTTTTAAAGGGGATATTTTAAACTCTATTAAACATTTAACTGAATTAACTTTTAGCATACTATGTAGTATATTTTTCAGACTGTTGATGATAATTACAGAAATTGGGTTTTGAAATTGTTTATTTAGATATCATCTTTCAGCTTCATAAAGTGTGAAATTTTGTTACAGTATTTTGAACGTGTTGGAAAATGTTTCATAATCTATGCTGAACGTATGATTTTTCGTTCTTAATTATTTTTCTAAAAATAATAGATTTATTTTTATATAGTTTGTTAAGCACTGATAGTATGAAGTACATATTCTAAAGGAATGATACAGAACTGTAAGAATACACAGTAGAAAAAAACGGACTAAAATGTGGAAATCGTACTGTCAATCGAGACGGCAGTACTATTTCTGTATTTTAACGGAAATTTCTCCCCTCAAATTCCAGAAAATTTTCCGTTTTTCTGGAATTTACTGGGGGGGGGGGGGGGATTTCCGTTAAAATATGGAAATAGTACTGGCGATTGCCAGTACGATTTCCGCATTTTAGTCCGTTTTTACTTACCCATCATACGTAGTATAGGGTAAGTGCTGAACTGTAGAAATCGAAAAAAAATTTTGACGGATTTACACGTTTCAGACACTGGAGATTCCGAAAAACATATTTTTAGAAAAAAAAATTTGTCTGTATGTCTGGGTGTGCGTCTGTAAACGCTCTATCTCCCGAACAAATTGAGATAGAGACTTGAAATTTGGTGTGTACTTAGGAAGTAATAATGAGAAGAAGCCTATTGAATATCAGTAACCTCGATTATCCGGAACTATTTTTTTCTGACTCTCGAAATAATCGTTCTGATTAAAGGTATAAAAATTTTTCGAAATTGTTTATTTGAAGGAGTGAATATAAAAGACAATAAAAAAAACCTAAATTTTGCATCATGAATGAACTCGATCGGATAATGAGTTGCCAAGATACAGTGGAACCCGGTTAAGACGCTCACGGTTAATACGCGATCCCGCTTAATACGCGGATTTTTTCGGATCCCTTGAACATCGCCCATAAGACTAATGTAAAAAGATCACGTTTAATACGCGAACGGTTATGACGCGATCCCGCTTAATACGCGATAAATTTTCGGTTCTTTGAGGAAAAAAATCACGCTTAAGACGCGAATTCATTGATCAAGATGCGAATTCCTTCTTTCTCCTCGAGTGTTAACGATTAGAGGATTTATATTATTCAGATAAAAAACACTGTTTCCGAATATTATTTTATTTATTTAGCAACAGATTAATTAAGGCGAAAATTACTAATCGGAAATAGTGATAGATGTTTGAATAACAAAAACACCCCATTAAATTAGCAAAACTGCAATTCTTCTTTGATCCCACCTCCTAACATTCTTTGTCTCTCGGTTCGTGTACGTTTTTACTGTAGTAGAGAGAGATAGACGCATTCAGGTTACTTAGATACGTCACAAAAATTATTCTGATTAGAGTTGTTCCTACGTGTTGTTAGAGATGTTTTAAATGTACTTTATACCGCTACTATGTTTTATAATGCATATTGGCAACAAAAAATGAAACTCGCAAAAATTAAATACGACTGCGATTGGATAATTCTCTTATGTTTACTTTACTTTTTGCTATATCAATATTTTATAAGGATAGTTTTTCTTGTTATATTGATAATGAAGAACAGATTATAATGGTACTCATTATTACAAGTACTAAATATGATTTTAAAAACTGGGTTGTGCTTCAAAGATTTAACATTATTTTTCTTTCTGTTTAAAAAAATGAGTCTAGTAGGAAAATTATTTTTGGTTGCAACGCATTAATCGACAATAAATTCATGTTGAAATCTATATTTATTTTCCGTTGTTATTCCAGTTTGTCCTATAAAAAGAAACAATACGTTAAAGTGGAATACAATTAAATTTCAATATGAATATATGTAAAAGACTCAACTTTCCACCGTAAACGTATAAATGAAGCTCAATTCCTACAACATTATATAAATCACGTTTAATACGCGATCCCGCTTAATACGCGACTTTTGGCCGCTCCCTTGAAACGCGTCTTAACCGGGCTCCACTGTATTTGCAATCCTATTTTTCCCACTCTTCGATTTTTCATGACCCCGTATTTCATTCAAATTTCAATTCAAAGATATATTTTAATTGGAAATGAGATGCTTAATCCGACGCAGTAAACTGTTAGCTAATGCGATTATAAATTTTCGACTTATAAGGATGTTTCTTTTACGCAATTCGGTACTACTCGATTATCCCGCCGACCAAAAAACTATCGCCAAACTATAAGATTAAATGTCAATAATGGCTTATCGTAAATGTCAAGCATTTAATCCATCTCCATACCTATAAGGGGGAATCCTGTTATGTCGCCAAATACCGCCAAGTTTGTCGCCAGCTTGGCGGTATATCGCCAAATTTGGCGACCAAAATTGGTCGCCAAAAGTGACGCGAAAGTGGCGGTATTTCTAATATTTCGCCAAATTCCCATAGACTTCCATTGTAAACCAATTGTGTTTACTTGCTTACAGAAAATCAACAAATTTACCCTTAAATGCCGGGTGTTGCTTTTCGGCAACATATCCAATTTAGGCTTCTAAAATAATATTAGAATAATATTGAAACTATAATGCCTAATGTTGCCAATAAAATACATTCTGAAAATATTATTAAATCGATTTTCAACACGTAGATGGCAACACTTGTGCTATTTAAGAATAAAGATAGATTTATTTTTTTCAATTGTTGCTACTTGTTCTTTTTGTTTTGTTTGGAAGCTTGCGAAATACCCTATTTTGTTTTGCAATGAGCAAGTAAAATTTATTCCTTATTATAGTTCCTAAAATTCTTGTGTGTTTAATATTATAGAATTTTATCAAGGAATTTTTTTTTCAATTAAAAACCAGTATTGACGATTAATAACAAACTGTTTTTTAGTCGTAAACCATACTTCAAACAAAATATGATTTTTTAAAGTATTTTTACCATTTTTTATTTAAAAAATGAAAGCCGAAAAACATTATTACAATAATTTTTGAAAATTTAGGCATTTAAGGATTAAGATATTTTAACACAACAAAAAGTAATATTAGCTTAAGGGGTTATATTACAGGCGCGGATCCACGGAGGGGCCCCCCAAAATAATATAAATCCACCGATTATCGCGAATTTCGAAAAATGATCGTTGAAAAAAAATCAATTTCGTCAGTCGTTCGCAGGTAAAAGGATCGCAAAAGGAACGCGAATTTCGTCAACGGATCGCGCAAAAAACCCAATTTCGTCAAAGGATCGCGAAAAAACGCGAATTTCGACAAAGGATCGCGAAAAAGCGCGAAATTTCGTCAAAGAATCGCGAAAAAACGCAAAATTTCGTCAAAGAAGCGCGAAAAATGCGAATTTCGTTAAAAAAATCGCGTATTTCATCAAAGGACCACAAAGGAACGCAAATTTCGTCAAAGGATCGCAGATAAAAACGCGAATTTCGTCAAAGGATTGCAGAAAAAACGCAAATTTCACCAAAAAATTGAGGAAAAAAACGCTAATTTCGCGAAAGAATCGCGCAAAAAACGCTAATTTCGTCAACAGACCTCTGAAAAAATAGGAATTTCTTCAAAGAATCGCGAAAAAAATACGCGAATTTCGCCAATTAGAACCGGGAGGAGATTCCCTAAGCGCGCATACACGGGAGTGGGGGGGGGGGGGGGTTCGATCGGGGCAAAGTAGGGAAGAACAAATTTACCAAGTCGGTTTTTAAGAAATCAACACACCATAAGCATTTTAGCTTTTAACTGACTAGGATTAGGATATAATCCTTTTTTGTTCATTCATCAAATACCCCTTGAAATTTACCAATGTGGGTGGCAATAACAGGACATTTTTTACACATTAGTGGCTTTCTTCGGAAAACATTAAGATGATTGCACTTTTCAAAGGACCTTTTTTTTCTTGTTGCTTTCTTTCTTTGGAAATTGCTATGATTCCCATTCTTTTCTCAAACAATAAAGAACTCCTCAAAAATATCGTTATACAGAAATTAGAATTGCAGCTTCTTTCAAAGAAGGAAAAGTTTCAACACCTTAAAGGGATCCGCATAACGTTGTCAATTTCTGTTATAGAGATTCAACAAAAGGTACACGAAATGGCATCATCCCCCACCTCAACCCATAGTGTCAAAAATTATGGCGCCATATGCCTTTTGACAGGACATAATCCTGTTTTGTTCACTAATTGCCGAAACCACAGTGAGGTTTACCATTGACACCCGGAAAGTGTTTGGTTTCGTTTGCTTGTATGTCTATTCCGCGAAAACTGCCGTTAAAAGCGTTGGATTTATATCTTGGGGGGGGAGCGCCCCGATAGAAACCCCCATGGATGTGCGCCTAGGAGAATCTCCCCCTGGTGCTAATTGTGCGTTTTTTCCGCTGCCCTTTGCGAAATTCGCGCATTTTTTTCGCAATTCTTTGACGAAATTCGCATTTTTTGCACGCTTTTCCGCGAAATTAGCGTTCTTTCCTTAATTATTTGGCGAAATTCGCATTTTTTAGATCCTTTGGCAAATTTCGCGTTTTTTCTGCGATTCTTTGACGAAATTCGCGTTTTTTTCTGCAATCCTTTGACAAAATTCGCGTTTTTTCTGCGATCCTTCGACGAAATTCGCGTTTTTTTCTGCGATCCTTTGACGAAATTCGCGTTTTTTCTGCGATCCTTCGACGAAATTCGCGTTTTTTCTACTATCCTTTGACGAAATTCGCGTTTTTTTAGTGATCCTTTGACGAAATTCGCGTATTTTTTTTTCGCGATTCTTTGACGAAATAAACATTTTTTCCGAGATCTGTTGACGAAATTCGTATTTTTTGCGCGATTATTTCTCGAAATTAGCGTTTTTTGCGTAATTGTTTGGCGAAATTCGCGTTTTTTGCGATCCTTTGGCAAAATTCACGTTTTTTTCTGCTATCCTTTGACTAAATTCACGTTTTTTTCTGCGATCCTTTGACGAAATTCGCGTTTTTTTCGTGGTCCTTTGACGAAATTCGCGTTTTTTCCGTGGTCCTTTGACGAATTTCGCGTTTTTTTCCGTTGTCCTTTAACGAAATTCGCTTTTTTGCGCCATCCTGTGACGAAATTCGCGCTTTTTGCTCGCTCCTTTGACGAAATTCGCGTTTTTTGCGCGATTTTTTGACCTGCGAACGATTGACAAAAATGATTCTTTTCGGCGAGCATTTGTCGAAATTTGCGATAATCGGTGAATTTATATTTTTTGATCCAAGGGGTGGCTGGCGATCAGGGCGATCTCCTCCCTTCCTTGGATCCGCACCTGTGAAGAGGTATACACACCACTTAGATGACATTTTTGACTTTCAATGATGTTAAGGCCCCTTCAGATTTCTGAAGGGGATCCTTTTTCAGAGATTATCCTCTTTCAGAAATCTGATATTAAAAAATGGATGTGATAGTTATGTTTTTCAGCTTTCTATAATTGGTTCTTATGTATTTTTTAGCGCTGAATCCCAAAATGAACTTCATTTTTTTACCACACCATAACGTCAGTTTTTTTCACAAATCGCAAATTTTTAAGAAGTCGAAATATTGCGAAAATCTGCTACTATAAAATGGACGTAACTTTTTTTTCATAATAATTCATTCATTTTTTTGCTCATGCATGGATTTTTATAGTTAAACATGTAAAATATTGTGTATTTAAAATCTTTATAATTTTATTCCATGCGTGGAAGTTTCTTTGAACCGCTCATGCTCTGCTTCCCGCTTTTCTTTTAATCCTCTCTATGGGGTTCATCTCGGTATTCTCTTTTACTTTGGCGGCTGATAAGGCTGGAAAATTTGTCGCAGATGCATTTAAAAATTTACTTTCTTTTGTTAAAGCTTTGACAAATTGATTTGTGAGATTTTCGCTATATATTACTTTTTAACTTTGAAACTTACGATTTGCGAAAATCGTGACTTGATGGTGAAAAATGAAGGTCATTTTCGGATTCAGTGCTAAAAAATACACCAAAATCAATTATCAAAAGTTAAAAAACACAAACATGGCAGGCTTGTGTTATTAATGTTGTTCACTATAACTAAAGAACAAAAAATAAGATAAATAATTACCATAGTACAAGAGTAAAAAGAAAAAGAAAAAGAAAAAATAAGGCATTTAATAAATAAATTCTGTTATAACGTTTTTAATTTTATGACCTAAAAAGTAACAATAAACCATATTTTGAGGAGAGGGCGGGATTATATAAAAAGGGTGTTGGATAACCGAGTGTTTCGGTTAATCGGATGTCGGATAATCGAGAGTCTGTAATATTTTCAAATCGCATTAAATATTTCATATTCATTTAATAATTAACTGCACGGAATGATTTGAGCAACAGAAGCTATGACTACGTTGATTATATGTCACTCGGTATCGCCCCCCTCCCCCCAAACGATTCTCTGGATCCGCCCCTGTTATATTAATTATACTTAAGGGAGTCTAAGTAAATTAAATTATGAATAAAAGAAACATGATACAATGCTTAGCAATTTGCAAAGATCCTAGGCTGTTCGCAAAGAGCCGGATTTCTCAATTAGCCTACAACATATATATCAATGATGGGTAAGTATTACGGTGTCTCTCAACGACTAGTTTTACAGTGTACCACAAATTCAATAATGAGCATAGTTAGACTTTTGCTTTTTCAAATTCATCATAATTAAGTATAATTTTTAATTTTTTAAAATGAATTATATAGTAGTTTATAAAAGAAGAGTAATTGAGCATTCCATTAATGGACACTGGCCTTAAAATCTATAAAATTGACGCAATTTTTTTAAATGGCAGTATATAAAATTCCAAGTTTTCTATTGCTATGAAAAAAAATTCCAATTTTCTGCTTCCTGACTCGTTTAATCTAAATTGTCAACAATAACAACATTATGTACTAAGAGGAACCATGAAAAAAAAAATCTAAATTTTTATTTCCTATTTTTTTATGAACCGAAATCTTTCAGGAGGGTGGGGGGGGGGGATGTCCATTATTGGATATTTTTAATCTGTCATCAATCAGAATCAAAGCACTTAGTATCTTAGCATACTCTCAACTAGTAACTAAGATAATTATAGCGAATTTTCATTTATTTATAGGGTGATCATTCAAAGAAAGACCAAAGTTATAGAGTGGGTCTATAACATTAAATATTTCACTCTTTCACACTGTACATGGTGTGTTGTTCACAAACTTTCAAGACTCTCTGAGAATACGAAATTTATTAAACATTTTTGTACAACGAACTAAAATTCTTCGAAATATGACCCTTGGGTATCAACACACCGCTGCCAGCGTTTTTTCCATTGTTTATAGGATCCCTGGAAGTCTTCGCACGCGAGGCTGTTAAGGGAGCTCGTCGAAGTTGGAATCGTGGATCGCCGTAAACGTGTTGAATCGCTTCTCTTTCGGGTTTTTCTGGATCCGGAAGAACAACAAAAAAAAACTAGCTGGGAGCGAGGTCGGGGGCTTGTGGCAGGATTGCCATGTTAAACTTACAAGGGAACCACTTTTGGTGTTGCTCGCACCTAGCATTCAGACCTGGTGCATTTTAAAGCCCTATATTATGAAGTTTGAGAATCGATAAAATTTTTCTGTTAAAATCATATTTCTTGATTATATAGCAGCATAACTTTCTGAAAATGGAATTTTCGGGACCACTTATCGGACTATTAACATTGAATTTTTTTAAAGAAAAGCATTTAAAAATAAAAATTAGTTAATAATAAGTATAAAATATTGAAAAAAGTTTGAAAATCCCTTCAAAAACCCACGAATTTGATTTTGAAAAATTGCAACTTTATATTCATATTTTTGGCGGGGAAACAGTTGGCGTTTATTTTCAAAATTAGAGCTTTCCGGCAACCCTAGCCAAATGTCATAGCTGAATTTGTAATAGCTAGAAATTGCAATGTCCGACGTCCGACCTATTTCGCCACAGTAATTTTTCTAAATTGTGTAAAAATATTAATTTACTTTATGATTACTTTTACCAAAGGCCCCTTTAATACAGCAACAATTCATTTTAAACATTCCAAACTTTATTTCATTCGATTTCAAAAGAGAATAGTTTGCTTATTTTGTATTTCACTAAAAAATAGTTTTGAATGATCTTCGAAGCTTTTATAGAATTATATTTATTACTTATATATTTATCGTCTGCATAGAAAAAAATAATAAAAACCTAATATTTGTTTCTTATGCTATCAATTATAATAAAAAAAATCGCAATCTGATATAATTCTAGTAATATGTTCTGTACGTTTTCTCTTTGGATAAAGCGGGCGGGAAAATTGTAGCGCCATATTTGGCGACTTAACTCACTTTTGGCGTGAAATAAACAAATAAATATGTAATAATAAAAAATTAAAAGTATAAAAGAGTATATAAAATATTATTTTAACAGAGAAATTTTTTCGGTTCTCTAACTTTTATGCATAGGGCTACAAAATGCACCAGGTCTCGATGTTAGGTGCGAGCAACACCAAAAGTGGTTCCCTTAGCCAAAACTTTGGTGGCTGCGAGCGACGTGTAAGACGGCGCATTGTCCTGGTGAACAATCCAATCGTCTCTGATATCAGGGCAGACGTCCCGCGTCAGGTCAGTTTTACGCTGGAATGCTCCACCATTTGAAGGATCGAGTCCGGCGCGTTCGCCCAGACATCAGAAACGATTGCATTGTTCACCATCCATCGGGATTGCATCCATCAGAAGAAAATGATCCATTCTAAAGGTATAAGTTCGATTGAAAAAAATAATTTCTTTGAACTATTTTCTTAAAAGTAACGGAAATATACATCAAAGAAATGTTACTAGTACCATAAAAATTAATGAATTACGTGAAAAATTATATTTCATGTCCTTAGTTGGTGACGATTTGTGTCAATCCGGTTTGTACGAGTTTTTCGCTTATCCGAGGTGAGCTTTGTCCATATTAACTCAGATAATCGGGACTTTACTGCATAGCAAATTATATTTAACTGTAGAAAAAACAATTTAAAAAATGCATTCAAGATTCTAAATAATTGGGGAAAAAAACGTTTCAGAGAGCATAGTAAGAATATTTTCTTTAAATAATTCCACGAACCGGAACAATATTTTCCATACTTTCACGAACCGGAACAATATTTGTCACAATTTCACTAATCGGAACATCGTTCCGGTTTGCTCCGGTACATTTCGAACCCTGATTATAAGCCCCCTCACAAATTTAACTTTTGAAAAAGGGGCTGACAATTGGTATTTTACTGTATATTAACTATCTCTTTGAACAGGAGATTTTATCCTATCTATATCCTCTTCGGTCCCTGGGTCCCCATACTGAGACCTCTGTTCTTTTCCTTGTAAAGGCTAAAATGTCCGATTTTTTTACATTTTCACATCACTTTTTAATAGCTGAATTTTTTTTTTTGCGTTCAAAGCAAACGAATAAATGGCAGCATCTAAGCTGATTCCCACATAAAATGAAAGACAGTATGACCAAGAAAGTGAGAAATTTTCATAAGTATTTAACTTAAATCTTTTTCTATAAAAATTTTTGAGGATTTGTAGATTATTTACTTGTTTAAAGCTCTTAAATTTGTGATTGCGTTAATTTATGTTAATGGTTCTTAAATTCATGTTTTTAAGGGGTTTTGTAGTTTTAGATCCATATTTTTGAACCTAAGCGCCTAAAGGATCAATTTTAGAAAAGATATTTTTTCTGTCATCTACGATGTCATTTTGTTTGCAAAAAAAAACAATGAATAAGCATTTGTATCATTATTTTAGCTTCGGAACTGAAGAAGCTAAAATAATTTTTGCTCTTCAACAACAAAACATCAGCATCTATTGCAGAAAAGGATTAAAATCTCATGTAACAAATGTGTTTGTACAAATGAAAATTACTCTTATGAGACATATCGAATTTATAGTCCAATATTTTTGCAGTTTTTGTTTGGAAAAAATGTTTTGGTGATCATTCTATAATATTTAAAAGAGCGTTTATCCACATATATCCTCGTCTATTTTAATAGAAAAAACATAGTAAAATCACCCGAAAATAATCTATTTTATTAATACAATATTGCGTTGAAATAATGCAATTTACTTGATTTTTTTTAAATATACGTTATAAAATACAGTAATTGTCACATATTATGGGATTTAGTTATTATCTGTCTCATCTGTAACTGCAACTTTAATTGTAGCGTCATACACACCTCAGATTAAAGATACGATATGAGAAGTCTGTTGTACACACCAAGGGTAGCGCTAGAGGGGGTCCGGGAAGGCACATGCCCCCCCCCCCCCCTGACGTGTTCAAAATTCAATTGTCGTCGGGGAAAATATTTTAAATTTTGAATCTCGGGCTGGTCGGGTTGGGTCGAGAGCTCATTTTTTTCTTTGTTTATCGGATTGACTAAACTCATTCTTCTGGGTATGAGTCGGTTTCTGATTGAACTTTGATTCTTGCAGTATGGATTCAGGTGAATCCGATTTTTTGAAAAAAATGTCCAAATTCCTTCAGATAAAAATTCAAATATTTGATAAATGGATGACTCTTTACATGCTTTTTTTCTAGATAAAAGATAAAATTTATACTGAAGTTATCATCATATAATATTTTCTTATAACTACACTAACCACCTTTGGCGACCAGTTTGGTCTCCCTTAAATGTATGCTAAGCATTGTATAATGTTACTTTTATTCATAAATTAATTTACTTGCTTAATTCTTCGCCAAATCAGAAGATTCTGATAGAGAAATCAAGAACTCTGCATTTTTATGTTATCCGGGCGCAGTTGATAAATCGCGAAACATTGTTCGGACGCATTTTTTCGTATTTCATTATTTAATTTAAAATATAATCCTTTCACTCATTTTATTTAAAATACACAAATTTTATTTAAAACTGAAATATTTAAAATCCACGACTTTTACTTATTTCTTTATTTAAAAAAAAGAAAGAAAAATAATAAATAATACCATAAACCATGACATTTAATTTCAACATCATAGCGTTGTTTTAATTCAGCATGTGAAAAATAAAAAAAGCTTACTGGCGAGTTAAAAAATGATGCTATTTGCGAGATTTTCGACCGGCTAATATAAAAGTACCAAAAATTCTTTGCGATCATGGCAACTTTTAAGTAGAATTCGAAAAAATAATTTTGATTAAAAATTGCCGCCCTGCATGTCAAAAGCGAAGAGTTCACCCCGTAACTGTTTATGACAGTCACATAACTTGAACTATTATAATATAGATGAAATGACTGCGATGGAAATAATTTGTCGATTTTCTGCTGCACCCGGCTAACATTAAAGTGCCAAAATGGCCGTCTGCTATATAGAAAGCGAAGTGGCCAGACCGGAACTGTTGATTACAGTCACATGATTTAGGCTATTATTATAGAGATTTCAACATAAAAAAATATTATACTGAAGTTATGATCATATGCTATTTGCTTATAACTACATTAAATTGTGCATCAATTTTTTCTAATTATGGATGGCTTCGTTTGGGTTCAGTTAAGAACACAGAGGTTGAAAATTATTTTGTCGGAGTCGGGTTGGATGGCAAGTAGAGTGCTGCATCGGGTCGGGCAAACTGAACCTGACACGACTCGCGGTCTGGACCGGATGGTGTTGAACCTCATCTTTTGTCTTTACGAATCGGATTAAATTTAATTGTTTCAGGTTCGGGTCGATTGTTGATACTTACAGCTCTTGATTCGAGATGAATCGATTTAACAAAAGAATTTACAAAATTTATTTAAAGATGAAAAACTATATATTTGGATATGTACATGTATATTGAATTTTTTACTTCAAAGTTAAAATTAAACATAATTGACACAATTGCATAGTTGAATTACAATATGGATATAGTATATACCGGGTGTCCCAAAAATGACAGATGGATTTTAAAATTCAATAACTTGCAAACAGTGACAGATATTAAATTTTTTTTTGCAGGGGTGTTATGTAAGATGTCAGGAGTTTTTATGCTGCGATTCTCAGTTTTAGTTACTAATAGCATCGATAGATGTCGCTGCAAGCAATAACAGCTCAATCCAGGCTCTATTTTTCGGCCTCTCTCTTTTTCCATGCGAAAAAAGGAGATTAAAATGTATTGAATGAATTCCGAAATACCAAAATTGGATCTGAACTGAGCACCTATTGCTCTCAGCGCCATCTATTGTTTATAATTCGAACTAAAATTAAGAATCACAGTAAAAAAACTCCTGACATCATACATAACCCTCCTGCAAGAATTTTTTAAATATCTGTCACCATTTTCAAGTTATTGAATTTTAAAATCCATCAATCATTTTTGGGACACCCGGTATATATATATATATATATATTTGTGATTTAGGGTAGGGGTTTGGTTGAGGTATTTTGGGTTCAGGTCAAAATGCTGAGGATGAAATTTTTTGTCGGGCTCAGATCGCCTTTTGAGTAGAGTCCTGCATCGGGTAGAGCAAACTAAACGCAATCTGACTGGTGGTTTGAGTCGGATCCGGCTAAAGTGAATAATTTTTTAGAGGTTTGACTTCAATTTTTACTTTATTTTATCTTTACAAGAAGAAAATATTGGATTCCCAAAAACTTTCGACTTTCAGTTATCGACGGATTTATACGTTTCAGAAGGTCCTGAACCCGATTTGACTAATTTTAGAAAATGTTTGTCTGTCTGTATGTGACACAAATTTTGTGGGCGCTCTATCTCAAGAATTAATGCACAGAATTTAATAAAAATTTATATTCAGTTAGTCTCTGATATAAATTGGTGCTGATTAATTTTCGGTACAAATCACCCATCAGGTGCCGCTGCTATGCTGCATTTTCATGATTTCTGTAATAGCTATATATCAAGAACTAATGCACGAATTTTCATCAAACTTCGCATACAGGTATATTTTGATATTAATTGATGCTGATTATGTTTTGATGTAAATCGGAAGCGGTGGCGCTGCTATGCTGTTTTTCTATGGTTACCGCAATAGCTGTATCTCAAAAACTAAGGCACGCATTTTCAAAAAACTTCAGATTCAGGTATACCTTAATATGAGTAGGTGTTGATTATGTTTTGGTATAAATCGCTAAACAGGTGGCGCTGCTATGCTGCGTTTTCCATGCAATAGCTCTACCTCAAAAACTAATGCATGAATTTCCATCAAATTTCAGATTCACTTAGATGTTGACATAAGTTGTCGCTTATTAGCTTTTGGTGTTAATCGCCGAACAGATGGTGCTGCTATGCTGCATTTTTCACGATTTTTGCGATAGCTGTATCTCAAAAACTGATGCACGGAATTTAATCAAACTTCTTATTGTTCACTTTCACATAAATAGATCATTATTACGCTAGAGTGTATACAACGAGACAGGTGTCGCTTTTATTCTTTTTGGGTTGAGAATTTTGGTTGCGGATATCTAAGAGAGTGAGTGCCGAAATTCAATGATTTGTTTGAAAGATGCGATGCTCCTATTTTCTTTTTAATTGCACACAATTCAATGAACATATATACAGTAAAATCTCCCTAAAGCGACCCATTCCGTTCCAATATAAATTGGTCGCTCCGAGAGGTGGTCTCTTAATAGAGGTCATGTTTAAATCTAGATTTTAATTCTTGAAAAAAGTTAACAATTAATGTTACTAAAATTTATTTTTCACATTAGGAATAAATATGAAAATTTAAGTATCAAAACAAAAGTTAATTACATAAGTTAATGACTGCAGGGTTTAAAAAATGAATACATTGACGTTTGCTTTGATTTTAGGGTTTTATCTTTTATAACTTTTATTTCCAAGTCTTTTCGAAGTTCAGTAAATAAATGCAATTTTTTTGGACCGGAACAAATAATAACGATTTCATTAATTTATCTATTTCTTCGAGAGTTTCGTAACAGAATAGGGCACGGGAGTTTATTGGCCGTCATTCTTAATTTGTCATCAGAGTTAAATTCATTGTCTAAAAGGCACAAAGGGGTTTAAACACTTAAAATTTACCTGTATAAAAGAAAAAAACCTAAACTTAGTTTAGAAGTTTGATGAATAATGCGCTCTCCTGAATTATTTTTCAAATAAAACCTTCTTCAAGCGACCAGGAAAATAACGGAATTTTTTCATTTTCTTCAAAATAATGGGTCGCTCATGGAAGGAGTTCAACTGGGATGGTCTCTGAATGGAGGTAAAATTAGTATTGAGCCTATGGGAATAAATTTCGTTCCATGAAAAAATGGTGGTTCAGGGAGGAGGTCGCTTAATGGAGGTGGTCGCACAGGGAGGTTTCACTGTATTACCTTTATAACTCTCATGATGGGCATAGATTGTCATTTAATTTTGGTACCGTGATGGCAGATTTTCAAGCATTAACGTATGAGATGGAATTGGCACGTCCGGCTAGTTCATTTGTGTTAACTTTAATCGTTTCTGGCAGATGGGTTCGATTTTACACGATTTCTCAAAAGATTCTCCAAAATATATTTTAAAATGAAAAATTATATTATTTGAGTATCAACGAGTACCACATATACACAGATATATTGATTTTTCTACATAAAAAATATAATTGATACTACAGATATAATTGCAGACTATTTCCCCATTAGAATATGAATTTTTTATTTTCAATGTCGGTTTTGTGTCGAAGTTTGTGAGATTCGGGTCAACTAATTTCTTTTTTTTTTTTTTTTTTTTTTTTTTTTTTAACTGATTCAGATTGAAAAGATATAGAATTCCAGGCTTCGGATCAGGTATAACTCAATCCTCAAAGGACTCTACGCTCTTAAAATAATCCGTGAATTGAAGTAATTTGTTGTTAAAACGTCAAAAATCAGCGCTTTAATTTGCCCATTCCCCCCCCCCCCCAAAAAAAAAGAAATATACAGAAAACCCACCATTACATGAAATACTCGCACCTAAAGTAGCATGTTCGTCAAATTACATGGGGGTTCCGACAGCTGTGCTGCCTAGTACTTTTTCGTATAAGAAACAGAATTTATAAATTTCTTTTGTCTAAAAATAAGCAAAAATCACGAACCTAAACTCAAAATTTCCTAACATTCTTCGGTCAAAAGACGAAAATTTCTTAAAATAAGAGGAAAATTTCTTCAAATCACTGGGATATTCATTCCGACATTTTCAGTCCGGGCTCGGGCATGGAAATTTTTGGCCGATGCAGACCTCTACTTAGAGCCAGCATCGGGTCGGGTTATTCACTTTTACCCGCATCGGTTCGGATCGGCGATATATTTTTGTTGCGGGTAGGGTTCGGATCAAGTTGACTTATACTTTTTCGTTGCGGGTAGGGTTAACTTTTATAATTTCAGGTTCGGATTAGGTTTTAACTCTTGCGGGTCGGGTTCGGGTTGACCGGATAATTCAGAATGTCCAAAATACTTTTCAGATTAAAAAATCTATATATAATAAGACCTCCATAATGGGCACTCCCGAAAAACGGACATCTCCATTTAGTAAACACTTTTTCCATTCCTAACACATATATTTTTGTAAGCTTATACCTCTTTGAATAGTAGATACCTCCCAGTCTACACACATGTTATACAACTTGTTTATGTGTGCATAAACTATCACAAAAACGATGCATGTTTTATTGTGTGTGTCAAAAACGAAAAGTATGTAATATTTTTCATATTTCGAAAGAAGAAAAAATGGTTCCTAAAGAAATGGCAATCTGTTATCACACTTTATGCCATTTTATTTCTCATGTAGTAAATTGAATATATACTAATTCATATTCAAATACTTATTTATTTTCATCTGATACATACTTGTGGTCAAACTTTTTGTGAAAATCCCAATAAACACTGTTGCAAAAATGTATAAACCGCATGAATTATTGTAGTGTGAACTTAATATTGCCAGATGTTCCGATTTACGCGGAATATCCCGATTTTCAGGGGATACCGAGACCTGTCCCACAGGATTGCTAAATGTTCCGCTTTTTCACCATACCCAATAAACGTCTATGTATAATATACAGTCGAACTTGGATAATTCGAAGTGCAAGGGACTACTGCAAAACTTAGAATTATCCAAACTTCGAATTATCCAAAAAAATTTATTTTTATGTCGTAAAATAATCAATCTCAACAGAAATTGAGAAAGAAAAAAGTGTTTATTAATTTTAAATAAAAAAACTACAGTTTTTTAAAATATTGAGATATTACAGATTGCTTTAACGAGCTTACTTGATTTTTTTAAACAAAATCTTCAAGGATATCTACAGCTCGAAACACATCGTCACTCACGTTAGATTGTTCTTCTACATAATGACGATATTCCGCTAGATGAAAGACTGTCAATATCTTCATCGTCTTCTGTTGCAATGTTCTTATTGTTTAGAACTTCGGATAGAATATCAATTTCAGATAAGCCCAGCACAAATGTCTATGTTTTTATCAATGTCGACGTAATCATCAAATGGTATGTTGTTTTCCCATGAAACTGGGGGAGGTAAATTTTCTTCATCTAAAGGCTCGCTAAAGACCTGTTCCTGATGAATTCTGCTTTCCAGAAACAATTTGCTATTGTTTTTTGGCTCACTTTGGACCGTGCATTTAAACACATTCTTGATGCATCGAGGAGGGTAATGGGAAGCTTTTGGGAAGATTCAGTAAGCAGGTGCTGAACGACTAGGCATCCGTAGAAGTGCTTCAGATTTTTAATGATGCCTTGATCAATTGGTTGCACCACTGAGGTCATGTTTGGTGGAAAAAATTCAACCGTGACATTTTCCATAGCGGGTATCGATTTATGAGCCGTGCAGTTATCAATAAACAAAATGATTTTTCTGGTTTTTTTTTGTATGTGCGATTGAAATCTAGCAGCCACTCTTCAAACAGATTCGCAGTCATCCATGCTTTTGTGTTAGAACGGTATTCTATAGGCTTTGTTTAGACATTATTAAAACACCTTGGATTTCTTGATTTTCCAATCTTCAGTAAAGGTAACTTCTCAGTGTCGTCCATGTTTGCTCCCACAAATAGGGTTATTCGGTCTTTACTGTGTTTTCCTCCACTACATTTTCACCTTTAAAATCCAAAGTCTTTGCAGGGGTACAATTGAAAAAAAGTCCAGTTTTGTCGACATTAAAAATGTCTCTGTCCTCTGTATGCTCAATGGTTTGAACAACTTTTTCTTTCCACTCATTTACTGCATCTTGATCCACACTTGAACTTTCACCGCACACAGACTTAAAGGAAATTTCATTTCTTTCCTTAAATCCATCTAACCATCCGGAGCTTGCTTTGAGGTTGTTGTTTCCTAAGCTGGCTGCAAATTCTTCCGCTTTTGCACGAATAAGAGTTCGACTGAGAGGAATGTTTTTGTCCCGCGCTTGCTTAACCCACTTCAAGACACACTCGTCCACATCAGGATTATCGGGTTCTCTAGCTCATTTGCGATTTCGATTAGATTTCAAAAAAATTTATTTATTTTTCAAAAAGGTTGAAAGAGTGTTAGGTGCTATTCCATACTCTTTTGCGATGATGCATTTCTTCTTTACACCCTTTTCTACCCCACGAATCACAGCAATTTTTTCATCGAAAGATAAGGTTTTATACGGGACACGGGGCTTACTCAACGACATGCTTGCACTGAACTCTCACCACAAAAACTAAAAGCACAATGAAGAAAACTCAAGCGACTACAGTCGTGGTTTCGAAGGAATTGCAACGCGCGTCATCTATGATTTATCGCACTGGCGAGAGGTTGAATGTGTCACTTACAAGGGAAAAGGCGTACGTTCCTCCTCTCTTTATCCCTGCTCTGTTTTCTAGAACAGATAAGACTATTCTCCCACCCTCTTCTCTTCCCTAAAGAATTTTCCACAATGGCTAAAAATAACTCGTCCACTTTTCAAATAACTGCATTGAAATTAGATTTTGTCATTTTTGAAAGGGTAAAAACTTCGAATTAAAGAAGTTGGACTTCGAAGTTTCCACAATAGCTGAAAATAACCCGGCCACTTTTCAAATAAACTGCATTCAAACTAGATTTTGTCATTTTTGAAATTTTAAACTTCGAATTAAAGAAGTTGGACTTCAAAATAACCAAGATTTTTTAACATTAACTGAATACAAGTTTCAAGGGACTGACAAAAAACTTCGAATTATCCACGAATTCGAATTAAAGACGCTCGAATTATCGAAGTTCGACTGTATATAGTAGACAAAAGGTTCCAAACACATTACTGTCTACAGGTAAGAATTACTGATGTTTTCCACTGCACACATATACTATTTGCACAGCCGTAGATGTATTTGAAACCAGAAACAGCAAAAAATAACTTAAATTGAAAACGTAGAATTAATCATACCCCAAATAAAAGTATTTTTCATCTTAAAACTTTAATCAGAAAGCCAGTTTTAGAGTCAAGGAATGTCACTGTCTGAAAATATGTTTAACTTAGCAGTTTTTTAATTCAAATTTCCCCATCATCAGAAATTGTTAAACATCTACATGGTGTAAAAAAACTATTGAAAACTTTTAGATAATATAAAGCGGGATCAAAACTTCAAAAAAAAAAAAATGTTTGGTGCTGGTGATGATATACAATCCAATCTCTGATTCCCCACCAATAAATAATAAAATACATTATTTAATAGTATGTTTATTTTTCTCATTTAATATATTTTCTTCACAAGTACTTTGCGTATAAAATGAATTTTAAAACAAATGTATTTTTATTAGTGTTTCTTTGTGTATTCAGTCCTGGGAACTAGAGCACCTAGAATCTAATTTTTATTCCTTTTGCAGATAGTTTTTCATAGTTTTATGATCGCAGATATATTGTATGTACCC
The DNA here is from genome assembly GCA_963932465.1 of Maratus speciosus. Taxonomy (NCBI): domain Eukaryota; kingdom Metazoa; phylum Arthropoda; class Arachnida; order Araneae; family Salticidae; genus Maratus; species Maratus speciosus. The sequence goes on from OZ010786.1 coordinate 631,617,428, forward strand.
TATAGTGACAATTTTATTGCATAAAATTTATTGTGGTACAGATGCCAGGCAACTAGGGATTACAATCCTGAAATTCCGCTTTATTTTTAACCCCGAAAATCCAGGGATTTTCGGGATTGTCTTTTTTTCAATAAAACAATATTCATCTGAAATTATAGAATACTCGTATATTTATAGACTTTCGCTTTTGGAAAAAAAATCAACTAATTTTTATGAAATTTATATATCATTGAAAAAGAATATACATTTCAAGTATTTTTTGCATATATTTCTAAGCGATTAAATCTTTTAACGTGGAAATTTTTTGACTTGCAAACAGACTTGTATAAAACTAAAAACTTTCTGCGCACACAAATATTGGGTAAACACTTTCTGCAAATTAATTTAATGTTTAATAAAACAACATGTTATATTATTTCACGATTTGAATTAAAAACAGTAGTTTTAAAATAATTACAAAAAATTACCAAATTAAAAATTAATTAATATTAATTAAAGAATAATTATTTTGGTTAAAAAATAATAAAGCTAAAAATCCATGATAAGAAAGGACGAATTTCTTATCAATTATTTTGACATTGCATTTAGGAACAGCCCAATCCTTACTATTGTGACTTCTTCGCACAAAATGCCAGTCACTCTGTTCACAGAAATAATGTGTCATTGCTTCTGAAACAGCGGAATCGCATTTTATAGGGAGAGGTCCATTCACAGGTATCATCATTAAAGAGACCCATGCGTTTTTACCGTGCTGCCCTTTGACGAAATTCTAGTTTTTTCCGCGATCATTCGACGAAATTCCCCCTTTTTCGCGATCCTTTGACGAAATTTGAATGTTTTCACGGAATTCACGTTTTTTGAACGATCCTTTGACGAAATTCGCATTTGTTTTTGCGATCTTTTGAAGAAATTCGCATTTTTTCTGCGATCTTTTGATGAAATTCGTGTTTTTTTCTATCCTTTGACGAAAATCGGGTTTTTTTTACCGATCCTTTGACGAAATTCGCATTTTCCGCGACTGTTTGACGAAATTTGCATTTTTTCGCGATCTTTTGATAAAATTCCAGCTTTTTCCGCTATCCTTTTACGAAATTAGTTTTTTCTTCCACTCTTTTGACGGAATTTGCGTTTTTTCTGAGGTTCTTTGACAAAACTCTCTTTTTTCACGATCCTTTGACGAAATTCATGTCTTTTCAGCGATACTTTCCCGAAATTAGTTTTTGCGATCTTTTGACGAAAATCGTGTTTTTTTACCGATCCTTTGACGAAATTAGTTTTTTTCCTGCGCTCCTTTGACGAAATTTGCGTTTTTTCGATTCTTTGACGAAATTATCTTTTTTTTCACAATTCTTTGAAGAAATTCGTGTTTTTTTCCGTGGTCCTTTGACGAATTTCGCATTTTATCCGAGATGCTTTGACGAAATTTGTGATTTTTTTCTGCGAACGACTGACGAAATTGGTTTGTTTTCGGCGACCATTTGTTGAAATTCACAATACTTTTGAGTGATTTTTTTTTTAATTTTCAGATCCGAATGCCTTAAATTTTCGGAAAATTCCGAACAGAATCATCCCTGTCAAACAATAAAGGAATCGTACATAAAATTGAAGAACATTTTTATTTTTTCATTATTTAAAAAAATAAAGAAAGAACAAAAATCACGTTTTTTTTCCCTAAATATTTTTCCGCAAAGTTTCGAATTTTGCGGAAATTTTTCCACGCACTGCGTGCACGCGTGTGTCTATATTATACAACTCTGCTTGCAAACAGATGTAACCCACTCCCACACATCTTGTTAGTCAGGAAAAATTAAATCATTTGTTTATTTCGATTTCGCTGAGTGTGTAGAAAATATCTTTCACTTCATAAGTATGTTTTGAATTAGAGTTCACTGATAAGCGTTCCATTTGTGTATCATTGTCATTATTATATGTTAAATTCTTTGGTTTTCGTGCGTTTATACTTATTTTTCATTAAAGATATCTAATGAAAAGGATTTTCTAGCTCATAGGAAAAATAATGATACATCTTCAGCAGGGAACTACCATTTAACGTCAAAAGGTGGAAAAGCGCTAAATGTAAAAGATCTAGCGCAGTGCTTAAGACATTGAGTTGATCGACTAAGGGGGGGGGGGGGGGTTGCACATACATTTATCTACGAAACATGGTTTAAAGTTAAGAAGGAATTTAATATAACCTCTCTTCCTTCCACAAGACAAGGTTGCATAGAAGATACATTGCTTTCTAAAAAGCGGAAAATAGAGGTTTATTTTTGTAGTGATGAGGAATCACTGGATTTAATTTTATCGCGAATATCCTCTAAAGACGGTTTCTCATTTAACGTTTTCACATACTTATTAATAATTAATATTGATTCACATAACTGATTTAAGAAACTTAATGACAGCTTTAAATGCTATAATGATTTACCAAAATATGCAGAATCAATTCGAAATCGTCTAGTGAATTAATAATTCCATAATAAAGGAGTTAATTACAAGAGAAATACAAACTTTTAAAATTTCAGGAAAAAAATTTAATTGTATGTAATATTTTTTTAAATTATGTAACATTTTCGGATTTTAATAACTATCTCTATTTAGAAATTTAAACTGTACATAAAATTTTTTTATTGTTGTTATGTATGTGTGCGTTAAGTTCTTTTATTTCAAGAAAACAAAGCGTTATGTTAGGGAAAATCTTGCATTTACGATTCCTAGAATTGCAATCTTTAATTACGTGGTTATGAGAATAATTTAAAATTTAATTAGTACTAATTTAAGAGTAATTTAATAACTCTTTCTTTTTATTACAGCTTCACAGCATTTTTTCATTGAGAAACTAGTGTTTGGAATTCATCCTTTTTAATCACATTATGCCAAGAATCAATTATAGCTTCAATAAGTTGTGTTTTATTAGATGGACACTTTTTTTGTACAAGTATTTTCAAACGTCGCCACAAATTTTCTATCGGATTCAGATCAGGGCTGTTTCCTGGCCAGGGTAATAATTGTATGCTTTTATTTTTAAACCATTCTTTGCATATTTTTGCTGTATGGGATGGAGCTGAATCCTGCCGAAAGATAAATGGAGCTTTATTGCGGAAGAGATCCCTGATGAAAGGTACCAATTTTGGTTCCAGGACAGTTTCGATGCAAATTGGTGGTAGCTGGAGTCTGAATTTTTTTTTGTCGTTCATATAGTAGCTGAAGCTGTTAGAAAAAAAAGCGAGTGAATCGGACCATTTTTAAAGGAGCTGTAATAGAAGGGCCCGAAAGGGGCCAACTGACAGTTAAAAACAGGGCCCTAACATGAAAACACGTTAAAATGTCTTAGTACTTAGAACTTCAATTAGTCAAAATTAAGCATAGGGTATGAATTATTCCTTAGAATAATAATTTAAAGAAATGCACAAAATATTGGGTAAATGTTTAAAAAAGCGCCCCAGGGCCCCAATAAAAATATGAGGGTTTTGGCCCAAGAAGAAGAGTCCAAGACTCAACTTTAAAATTATGCACCGAGAAGGTGCAAAAATTAGGGGGTGAAAATTGCTTGGCGCACAAAGAGTTCAAGGGGCTCTACGGTTCCCTAGGGGGCCCCAGTGTCTTATATGGAATGTAGAAACGTGAGAATAACTAAATGGAAAAAGGATCCTAAAAATAAAGATCGGATTAAAAGAAAGCAATTTATTAACAATTCATTTGCACAAAAACTTTAAGGGGCCCTGCAAGGGTCCAGGGTCATAACTGGAAAGTAGACAGGCGTGAATAAATAAATGGAGAAAGGCCCCCCAAAAACAAAGAAGATTGGATAAAAAGGGGGGCAAGTTATCAATAATTTTGTGCATAAAAACTTAAAGGGGCCCAGGGGCCCGGGTCCTTAAAAAAATAAAAATCTGAGTCTCACGTGCACCAGGATCTGTCTTGGACTAACCTCACCTAAATTTTCAGACTTCTATGTGTGGTAGATTTTGCTAGTCATTGCAGACAGACAGACAGCGATTTGTTCTTTTATTAGTATAGGTTTCACTCTTTAAATTTAAAATATAGATTACTTTTCCGAACGAATCATCTGTGATAAAACACAAAAAACATTAGAAAGTTGTGATACCTGTTAAACCCTGTTATAATATGATATTTTCCAAACGTCTCCAAAAACTCTTCCTTAACTTATTATCATATAAATATGAACTGAATAGCACACAAAATAAGTACATTCGTTAGAATTCAGACAATGAGATAATCTTTAAGCTTCAGTAAATCTATTTAGATAACTATGATTAACATTATTAAAATAAAATCAATTTTGTTCTCAAAATTGAAAAAAAAAAATCGGACCCAAAAGGGTTAAGAACATTGCAATATTTTCAACATGTTAGATCAGTTGGATTATTTTTCTTCAAGAGATACTGTTTAATCCTGCGAAATACACTCACCAGCTTAGATTTCATCTGTATGTAATGTGTGTAGTATGTTAATAACACATTTATTTTTTAAATAAAATCGAAATAAGATTTTATTGTGTTTTATTTGTTTGTTTGTTTTTTATTGTATACACCTAGCTGCTGGAAATTTGTTTTAGTTATCATTATATAAAGAAAGTAACAGACAAATTAATATGAATAATAATATATACAGTAGAGCGCCGATTATCCGAACAAGTTGGGACCGACCCTAGTTTGGATAAATGGACAGACAATTTAAGAAATGTTTCTGACTATACTAAAACCTTCATACTTTATCCAGGCTTAGGACTAGCAGCACCAGTTAGTGCTGGCGTGTTTAAAAAAAAATTATATTTTTTGTCTTTTTAATTTTTTTAAAACTTTTTTTTATCATTTTCTGAACTTCAGAGATTATAATTTAAACAAAAAAGCTTTTGATTGTTGCTTACTTCAAAGAAGACTTTTTTTCAATGCTGCCATACCTCAAATTCTTCTTAAATGCGTTAGTTGAATAAGATCAGCATTCTTCTACCGTTCAAGCCATTTCATAGCTGTTTCCAAACATTCAAAGACTTCATAATATGATGGACGTGGGTCATTTTCTTCAATTTCTTTTTCATCTTGAATCTCATCCACAAACTCATCATCATTTAACATCTGATATTCAGGGTCATGTATGTCACTATTTAACAGGGTTGGTAAAAAACCCAGTTTTTTCAAAAAAACCAAAAAACCTGTTTTTTTTGTTTAAACCAGGTTTTTTTTGGTTTAAACCGGGTTTTTTAAAATATACTTTCCTATTACATATACATGCATATTTATTGATAAAAATAAACATTGTTGGATATATAAGTAATATAACTTCATTTAAAAATAATTTAAATTTAAATAATTACAGTAATTATGTAGAAAATTGAAATAATTGAAATATTTTTAGTAAAAGCTATGTCTTATGTTCCATGAATAAAATGCTCTACATAGTGAAACATTGATACCTTGAAAATCTTAATAAACAATCTTTTGATTACTGTAACTACAGTCGGACCTCTATTTAACGAACCTCTATTTTGCGAATTTCTCTATTTTGCGAACTTTTCCTTGGAACCAAGAACATTTTGCAAATTTCTACGTAAAATAACCTCCAAATAGCAAAGTGCATTCTCTATTTAACGAACTTTTTCTTGTGATCTAAAATTTTTTTCTCCCCATTTCTCAAAATATTTCTGGATATTTCAATCTTATTCTTTCTTTAAACACATTTTATGATGTTCAATGGCCTTGAACTGGTTTTACCAGGCATCTTCTTTGTCAGCAGTGAGAATTCGGTAAGTACGGAGGACGAAGACGATAATACCTTAGAGTAACTTAAAATAATGTGGATACAGATGAGAAAAAAAGAAGAAATTAACCATGATGTACAGATTGATGATTGTAATTCACTTAATTCTGAAATTTAAACCTCGGAAACACTATTCGAATTAGATATTTTCGACAGTGTCAAAAATAAAAACAATACAGCAATGAATTGCGATGAAGACGAATATGATGATGATGGAAAGGATCATGATGCAGCAATTAACAAAACTTCGTATGATGAAATGGGTGTAGCGAGCATTTTAAACAATCCGACGCGGAATATAGTTAGAAGAAAATACGCATGAAGGGGGTTTTAGTGCATTGCAAAGATGCGAGACGTATTATGAGAAAAAGCATTTTTTTAAAGAAAAAAACTCATACAAAATTAACAGAGTTTTTCAGAAACTAAATTTAAGGACGCATATGTGAATGTATGGTTAAAAGTATTTGTTATAATAAGAATAAATGCGATAAGGTCATTAAAATTCGTTAGTTTTAATGTAAAACTATTTACTTTAAAAATAAAATACAGTGTATTCCCGGACAATGTTTTGTTTTCCTTGTAGATTTCAAAGATTTAAACACATAGAAAAAATGAATTGATGATGGATATTGGTGAGTAAAATAAATAAAACAAATCGATAAAATTTATTTAAAAAAATATGATTAATTACTTTTAGTAAAAATATTTAATGTTTATGAATTTAAAATCTGTTTTATGTAGTTTAAAGTATTTTAAAAGGTGAATCTCTATTTAACGAATTTTCCATATAACGAACTTTTTTCCGGGATTTAGCGACTTCGTTAAATAGAGGCCCGACTGTATAAATAAATATATGTAGTTTCATAAATACAATATACTTTCCCATGGCTATTCAAAATAATTTCTTTGAAATATTTGCAATCTGAGATATCCGATTTTTCTGCTAGAACACTACATGAACAATTATTATCTTTTATTGAAAGCAAAGCTTTTTATAAAGAATTCCTGGAATGGTTTGAATTTAGCAGTAGAGTCTTTACACGTTTCAAGAAGTATTGTATATTGTCATTTGACATTTCTCAGAAACTGCCAGGTAAAAAAAAAAAAAAAAAAAAAAAAGGCTACAGTAAAATAAACAGAAATTCCTATTTACCAGCTTTTTAGACTACTGAAAACATTGATCCTAAAATGGAAAGTAGATTTACAAAACTTGTCAATCTTAAAAGAATTCAGAAGGTATTCGTCGTATACCCTCTGCTACATCCCAGGTTAAAAATAGAAATTATTTATATCCAATAATTTGAAACACTTAAATTACAAAATTGAGAAAATATTATATTAGATTTTTTATAAAAACCCAGTTGGTTAACCAATTGATTTAAACCATGCCAACCCTGCTGGTAACAGAATAAAATCATAATGCAAAACCCCAATCCCAATGTAGGAATGCACGAAAAACAAAGGCTTACTAAACCCAATAGCCATGATACAACAAAGAAAACTCACAGCCAATCATTCATTAGCATACAGAACAGTGAGTAACCAATGGAGAGAATTACTTATGATTATGTCATCATTGAGGCATAATGTAATCCTTAGTAAATCTTAACTAATCAAGCAATCCAAGTAGTAAAAGTGTATTTTTAGCTCAAATCCAACCATGGTTTAAACCACGGTTTAAACCAAACAACTCTGCTATTTAACCACTTGTTAATTTCCCTTTCTTCATAGCTTTGAATTCTTTCCATCTACTTTATTGTTTTACATTCCTCATTTTGGTCTCTCTTAATTTGAAGGGAAAAAACGAGAGAAACAGACTGTTTGGATAATTGGAAGTTCGGTTGAAAAAAAAAGGAGAGAAATAAGCTGTTCGGTTAATTGGAGTTCTGATAATCGGGGCTCTACTGTATTAAAAAAAAAGATTAATATTATAACTGATTTTGTGGTTTTAAAGTAATTTTCTTGAGTTTTGACTGCTTCCCTATTCTTATCATGGATAGTTGGCTGGTATAAAACTGATTTATAGAAAAATATGTATATATACAACAATTATAGTTTATCTAGATGACAAGAACGTTTAAAACATTATAGTGGCAACTAACTTTTAAAAGTGGCCACTAATGAAACTGAGTCTACTGGCCACTGGCTACTAACTCAATTTCTCAGTTTTCACCTATACAACAGAGCAGAGGCTTAATTTCAAGTAACAGCAGCCTAGTGTATAGTAGAAAAGCTTAAAGCGGATTTGCTATGCCCAATACGCAGTTGTTGGTGGCCCTGTGTAATAGAAAAATAAATTAAGAATTCTAAAATTTTTTATATTACACAAGGTAAAATACAAATAAACTGGCACACATAGCTGATGCTGAGGGTAACTTAAAAACTGATTTACTAGATTAATAAATAAATCATGAATTAATTATACATAAATGAGCCTTATAATACAAACTGTATGATATGTTGCTAAATAAATACACCGTTTAGATTAGAAAATTTTTCATTTGCCACTGTTTAATATTAGTGACTGCCTATATTATTTAACAAAAAATCTCACTATCTTAAAAATAAATGTCAAAGTCTCTATAAAAAAGATGAATCAAAATTATCTAGTAAGCAAACAAATTATGAGAACTATACTAACACTTTGATTACATTTTTATGAAAATTTCTTGTTGTGTATCCGAGATGAAAGTTTTCTCACCAGAATGATTTAACAGATGCTTGTTTAAATCACTTTTTTCAGAAAATTTCTTGCTGCATATTTCACATATAAAAGGTTTCTCACCAATATGAATTAATAGATGACGGCTTAAATGGCTCTTTTGAGAGAATTTCTTCTTGCATATTTCACACATAAAAGGTTTCTCACCAGTATGAATTAACAGATGCTTGCTTAAACTGTTCTTTTGAGAGAATTTCTTGTTGCATATTTCACACATAAAAGGTTTCTCACCAGTATGAATTAACACATGGTCACATAAATAACTCTTATGTGAGAATTTTTTGTTGCATATCTCACATTCGAAAGGTTTTTCACCAGTGTGAATTAATAGATGCTTCTTTAAAATACCATTACGAGAGAATTTCTTGTTGCATATTTCACACATAAAAGGTTTCTCACCAGTATGAATCAAACCATGGTCACATAAATTACTCTTACGTGAGAATTTCTTGTTGCATATCTCACACACAAAAGGTTTCTCACCAGTATGGATTAACAGATGCTCTCTTAAACCATTCTTCCGAGAGAATGCTATGTTGCACGTCTCACATATAAATGGTTTCTCACCAGCATGAATTAATATATGCTGGTTTAAATGACCTTTTTGAGAGAATCTCTTGTTGCAAATTTCACACACAAAAGGTTTCTCACCATCAGCAGTATGGATTAACAGATGCTGGCTTAAATTACCCTTACAAGAGAATTTTTTGTTGCACGTCTCACACACAAAAGCTTTCTCACCAGTATGGATTAACAGATGCTGGTTTAAATTACCCTTACAAGAGAATTTTTTGTTGCACGTCTCACATACAAAAGGTTTCTCACCAGTATGACTTAATAGATGCTTCTTTAAAAAACCATTACGAGAGAATTTCTTGTTGCATATCTCACACACAAAAGGTTTCTCACCAGTATGGATTAACAGATGCCGTCTTAAATCATTCTTCCGAGAAAATGTTTTGTTGCAGCCTTAAGAGAAAATTTCGTGTTGCATACCTCACACACAAAAGCTTTCTCACCAGTATGAATTAACAGATGCGTGCTTAAATGGCTCTTTTGAGAGAATTTCTTGTTGCATATCTCACACACAAAAGCTTTCTCACCAGTATGGATTAACAGATGCTGGATTAAATTACCTTTACAAGAGAATCCTTTGTTGCATGTCTCACACATAAAAAGTGTCTCACCAGTATGAACAGACATATGCCAGCTTAAATTACTCTTACAAGAGAATTTTCTGTTGCATGTCTCACACATAAAAGGTTTCTTACCAGTATGAATTGATAGATGTCTGTTTAATCCCCCTTTTGAGAGAAATTCTTGTAGCATATCTCACAAACAAAAGATTCCTCACCAACATAACAGCAAAGATGAGAATTCAAATTAAACTTTTGAGACAATCCTTTGATGCACACCTCACAAACAAACAATTTTTCTTGCTGTGAGTCAGAAGTTGCTTCTCTAAAAAGCTTTTCTGAAGAAATGTTTTACTGCGTACTTGATAAATTAGACTACTTTGAGTGATGTGACATGTATCTACATTTATGGCTTTATGCATCTGCAATAGTGTGAAATAAGTTAATGCAAGATTTTTATGATTAATTAAAAACTTGTTGAGAAAAATAAACATATTATGAAACATTAAAATCATTGTGGAAAACTGAATTCAAATAAAATGTCTACTGTAGTATTAAAAACTACTGTAGACTCCTGATTATATGACACTCGCTGAATCAGGGGATTGTCGAAAACTGATCAGATGCATTTTATAGGTGTACAAAGATTAAACTGTAATTAAAATTACTATAAATCAGTGAGCTCCATATATAATAGGAGTTCTCAGTCGGCGGTCAGAATCCTGCAATGCAAAAATGAAGCATGCAAGGCAAAAGTAAAAAATAGTCCGCATTGCCAATGTTCGATATTAGTGTTCTCATTTATTATTATCATAACTTATGCTTCTCTAATTAAGCTATACTTATCAAATTAATAAAAAATTCTCTAATCACGGAAGGGAATGTGCATTTTTTGCCATGAATGCGAACTAAAATTATCGTCAGTGTATCCTACCGCGCTGACCGCAGGAAATCATGTCGGAAAATAGGAAGACAGATCTCATGTTATAGATCAGTGGTTCCCAACGTGGGGCATACGCTCCACAAGGGGGCGATATGACTTTTCAGGGTGGCAATTTCAGAGTTCTTATTAACAAATTTTCTGTCATTTTTTTTCTAATGAAAGTAGTTAGTCTAAGAGCTGTTAAACATTTTAGGGAAGGTATTTGAGGCACCCTGAAAATTTGTGCAACACTTCTTCTGTAATGGCTGAATACAAAATCGAATGTCTGGCTGAAGGATCGTGGCCCAAAAACTGTGCCAGACACGTGTCAAGTGCCATTTTTTGACTACCCAAAAAAAAGGTATTTGAGGCACGCTGAGATTGAGACAGAATAATATTTATAGTTAGAAAAAAAATATTTTGAAAACGACAGACACTTTAGTTGGCCCAAAAACTGTGCCAGACACGTGTCAAGTGCCATTTTTTGACTACCCAAAAAAGGTATTTGAGGCACGCTGAGATTGAGGCAGAATATTTATGCATAGAAAAAAATATTTTGAAAATGACAGACACTTTAGTCGGCACAAAAACCGTGCCAGACACGTGTCAAGTGCCAAATGGCACTTGACACGTGTCTTGGCACTTGACACGTGTCTGGCACAGTTTTTGGGCCACGATCCTTCAGCCAGACATTCGATTTTGTATTCAGGCATTACAAAAGAAGTGTTGCACAAATTTTCAGGGTGCCTCAAATACCTACTCAAAAATGTTCAACAGCTTTCCTACTAAGTGTCTTTCAGTAGAAGTCTGTTTTTCATTGGAAGTCTAAAAATATAAATATAAGATTTTAAAAAAATTTAAAAATAACTAAATAAAAATTTATTTTGGAAACGTTCCCATTTAAAAGTTCAAACTACACTGACACCGGGATAATTATGTGAATTTTCTATAGATATTTTGACACCTTTTATATAAAATCATTTGAATTTTTATGGTGATAGTTAATCTTAATGTTAGTAATGTTGTAATATTATTTTAGTAAAACACACATCTTTTTTTATTTATTTATTAAAAAAAAAAACCTTCTACATCTATTCATAGTGCCATATGCCCTATGAAGGAACTTTCACATATGGAATTTTGTAGAGTATATCTAAAATTTAATGTTTGGACATATTTAATCTAAAAAATGTTTTAAATTATGCTACTTTTATGAAATTAGAAAATCCCCGAGCGCATCACGGAAGTAAATGGGTAGAAAGTGAACTTCTTATGGCTCTTCTCCAGACCATACACACAATATATAAATATACTTCATGGCATTATGCATTCTAAAATTTAAAGCCGGAGAAAACATGGTTTTCAAATAATAGTAATGGAAAAAAGAAAGCCCGCTATCAAAGAAGTATGTTATGAGGGGAAAGAAAAATAGTTACTTAAAATGTATAAAAGCGCGAATCCGAAAATGTTACTTGTGAATTAAGTTATCCATACAATCTCAGCGATAAACAAATATCATTTTTTCTTAATGAAGTACTACTAAAATCCATTATAAAATGTATCAATTCCATCAGATGTAATTACAAAATGTGAGAGATTTCAAGAAATTTTACATGCGAAGATTCATGGCCTCATTGCATTCATAAAGTTATGTTAAAAACATACTTGTAATAAAAGAATATGATTTTGATAAATTAAATAATATGAAATCTTTTTAGTTAATGATATTTTCGGATTCTTCCGGGAAGATAGAAGCTTATATAATAAGATTTATTTTATATAGAAGGGAGGGGGAGGGGGGGGGGACATCATGATTTTAAAGATGCTTTGGTGGGGCGCGGCCAAAAAAAGGTTGGGAACCACTGTTATAGATGGAGCTCAGTGCTATAAATAGAATATACAGTATATCTTCTTTAATCCGGAATCATCGTGATTATGACAATTCCGGATTATAGAAAATTCCGGATTACTGAAGTTTTGAAACTAGAATGCATTTCGATAAATAATAATACTATAATATCTCTTATTAATATGTCAATACAAAAATGCAAGGCACTTAATAGTTAAAAGTAATTGAAAAATGTACAGAAAAATCAAATCAAAAAACTCTAAAATATATTTAAAAAAATTACGTATATTTTATGCTGTGCCGCCATCTGTTGTTAATTACAAAAAAACAATAACTATACGATTTTTTAAAGATTACGATTTCTCATTTATAAATACTCAATAAATAATACAAATCGCAATAATAACAGACATATCATGAAAAATATTGAAACTAATTTTCTAAACTTATAGCGAGAAATATTAATAAAACTTACAATTTATTTAATAACTTTATAATTACATTAACATATTTAAAATAATAATATACAAGGCTAATATTATAAAAAATATATATATATACTTCCTAGAAATATCGAAGTAAGTGACAAATTAAATAAGAGAAATAATAATAATAAAATCCGTTTCGCATTGTTTTGATGCCACCTTTTTATCTTTGGAGAAAGAAAAATAGTAAAATTAACATTAATTCTACAACTTCACATTAAAAAAAGAAGTTCTATATGAGGATGCGAGTTTCAAAACTCGTCTTATCCAGAAAATAAATTTTTGAGAAATCACAAAAAACTTCTAACTATGTCCATTAGTGTTTATTGTAAATCAAGATTTTACAATGCCAGAAATACGGGATAAAACTAGTTTTCTTTTTGCAGATTGTGGCGTTTTTTTGGTGCAGATTTACGAACAGAAAATTTTGATAGAGAAAACACGTTTTTTTTTTAAATTTTTGGATAAGGCAAGTTTTGAAATTCACGTCCTCATATTAATTACATATGTAATTTAGAAAGTTTTTACAATTTTAAAATTGAAAAAACAGTAATAAATTACGTAGTCTTTTCTTAATAATTTTCTGAAATTCATTCATATAGTGTGAACTCGTGTAAAACGCGAACGCGTGTATAACGCGAACCCCTACTTTAGAAGAAAAAATGGCGATTTTTTTTTATCTTGTATATGACGCGCACCATAAACTTGACATGCAAGTGAATGAATGACTAAATAAATTTCAGTAAAGAAATTCGAAACAAATGTTACGTCAGGCCAGGAAAAAAGGCGAAAATGTATTTTTAGACTTCAGATAGGGAGTGAGTGACGATGGTAGGAATGAGCCTCGTATCACGTTGTATTGACGTCACTCACTTAACGAAATACTTGAGAGCGTCTTTTGACAACGTGCGAGTGATTTGGAAAACCTATGTAGATATACTGCCACATTTAAGTTGAAAATAGTTCAGTATCTAAAAGAAAATGGTGACCGTGCTTTAACCCTTTCCGGCACAGTGTGCCCGGGTCGGGATACCTAATTTTATTTCCAAACTTACGAACGGCACCAAGAATATTTTAGTAAAATTTTGCTTTTACAATGAATAGTTAAAGTAACATGTTTTTAATTTCTAAAAAAGTCGTTTTAAAATTCCGGTGTGAGTCAATCATTTCATCATTTTACAAACAAATTGTCCGTGCCGGAAAGGGTTAAGTCAGAAGTTTGGGGTTGGTAAATCAAGTGTGCAAGAGTGGCGTAATATGGAAGAAAAACTGAAAAAAGCACCATCCAATAAGCGTGCTTTTCGGGAAAAATTTAAATATTCGCAAATGAAGAGGCAGTTTTTAATCATGGAATGGATTTGGGGGTTCTAGGTCTCGATGGCAATTTTGGTGTTCGAAGCCTGTAAAATAGTTAGGAAAATGAATATTCAGAGAAGAGATTTCAAGGGGAGTTATGGATGCGTACGACGCTTTATGATCCGTAACAGTCTCTGTATCAGGTGAACAGGGGCGGATCCAGAGAATCGTTTTTTGGGGGAGGGGGGGGGGGCGATACCGAGTGACCTATAATCAACGTAGTCATAATTTCTGTTGCTCAAATCCTTTTTTGCAGTTAATTAATAAATGAATATGAAATAATTAATGCGATTTGAAAATATTACAGACTCTCGATTATCCGACATCCGATTCACCGAAACACTCGGCTATCCAACACTCTTATTAAGCAATCCCGCCCTCACCTGAAAAATATATTTTATTGTTACTTATTAGGTCATAAAATTAAAAACGTTATAACAGAATTTATTTATTAAATGTCTTTTTTTTTCTATTTCTTTTTACTCTTGTACTATGGTAATTATTTATCTTATTTTTTGTTCTTTTAGTTATAGTGAAGTTTTAACAACGTTAATAACACAAGCCTGCGATGATTGTGTTTTTTAACTTCTGATAATTGATTTTGATGTATTTTTTAGCACTAAATCCGAAAATGACCTTCATTTTTAACCATCACGTCACGATTTTCGCAAATCGTAAATTTCAAAGTTAAAAAGTAAAAAATAGCGAAAATCTCTCAAAGCAATTTGCAAAGCCTTAAGAAAAGAAGGTAAACGTTTTAACCTTCACTGCATGACATGCCATATCTGGCACATACCTAAAAACCTTATAATTTTCATTATGTGCCATGAATTCGGCTAATATGATTACTATAACTGATCAAGAACAATCCAAAGCGAATAATAACACTAATTTTGTCCATGTCAAACGGCTGCATTATACAAAAAATTAGAATTTGTTCTTCGGAAACAAAAAATATTTCAATCAAGTTATTAATGTAAGATTTACTTTCATTATTTTTATTGAATACTTAAAAATATTAATATAATAATTGTTGCAGAGTGTTAAGCAGATAAAATTAATTAATTTAAGCTCATTTAGTTGCAAAATATAGCAATACAATATGTTAAAACCCTAAATGTGTACATATGGCAGACACCATAAAATATCAAATTTTAACTGAAATTTTGAAATTTAATTTTTTTTTACTATTTTTCCTATTATTAGACCGATATATAGATTTCAAATAAAAAAATTCGTAAAAATAGAAAAATTCGTGCAGTGAAGAGTTAAATACATCTGCGACAAATTTCCCAGACTTATCCACCGCCAAAATAAAAGAGGATACCGAGATGAACCCCAGAGATGGACCTTTTAATCTTCTCTATAGAGAAGATTAAAAGAAAAGCACGAAGCAGAGCATGAGCGGTTGAAAGAAACTTCCACGCATGGAATAAAATTATAAGGATTTTAAATACACAATATTTTACTTGTTTAACTGTAAAAATCCATAACATAAAGAAAAAAATGAATAAATTATTATGAAAAAAAGTTACGTCTATTTTATAGTAGCAGATTTTCGCAATATTTCGACTTTTTAAAAATTGTAAAATTTGCGATTTGTGAAAAATACTGACGTGATGGTATGGTAAAAAATGAAGGTAATTTTTGGATTCAGCACTAAAAAATACATAAGAACCAATTATCGAAAGCTGAAAAACATAACCATCGCATCCATTTTTTAATATCAGATTTCTGAAAGAGGATAATCTCTGTAAAAGGATCCCCTTCAGAAATCTGAAGGGCCCTTAACACACCCTTGAAAGTCAGAATTTCGTCAAAAAATCGTGCAAAAACGTGAATTTCATCAAAAAAGCGCGAAAAAAACGTGAATTTCGCCAAAAAATAGGGGCATTTCGTCAAAGGACGACGAAAAAAACGCGAATTTCGTCAAAGAACCACGAAAAAAACGCGAATTTTGTCAAAGGACCACGAAAAAAAACGCGAATTTCATCAAAGGATCGCAGAAAAAACGCAAATTTCGTCAAAGGATCGCAGAAAAAAATGCGAATTTCCTCAAAAGATCGCAGAAGTAAAAGCGAATTTCCCCAAAGGATCGCAGAAAAAACGCTAATTTCGCCAAAGGATCGCAGAAAAAACGCTAATTTCGCCAAACAATTGCGGAAAAAACGCTAATTTCGCTAAAAAATCGCGCAAAAAACTAATTTCGCGAAAGAATCGCACAAAAAATGCGAATTTCGTCAAAGAATCGCGAAAAAATTACGCGAATTTCGTCAAATTGCCGCGGAAAAACGCACAATTAGCACCAGGAGGAGATTCCCCTAGGCGCGCATCCACGGGGGTGGATCGATCGGGGCGGTCGCCCCCCCACCCAAGATATAAATCCAACGCTTTTAACGGCAGTTTTTGCGGAACAGACAGACAAGCAAACGAAAACCAAACACTTTTCGGGTGGCAATGGTAACCTCACTGACGTTTCGGCCATAATGTTTGACACTAATGGTGGACGATGCCACTTCATGTACCTTTTGTTGAATCTCTACAACAGAAATTGACAACGTTATGCGGATTCCTTTAAAGTGTTGAAACTTTTTCGTTCTTTCAAAGAAGCTGCAATTCTAATTTCTGTATAACGATATTTTTGAGGAGTGCTTTATTGTTTGAGAAAAGAATGGGATTCATAGCAATTTCCAAAGAAAAAAAGAAACAAGAAAAAGAAAGGTCCTTTGAAAAAATTAAGCATCTTAATGTTTTCTGAAGAAAAGCACTAATGTGTAAAAAATGTACTGTTATTGCCACCCACATTGGTAAATTTCAAGGTGTATTTGATGAATGAAAAAAAGAAGATTATGTCCTAATCATAGTCAGTTGAAAGCTAAAATGCGTATGGTGTGTTGATTTCTTAAAAACCAACTTGGTACATTTGTTCTTCCCTTCTTTGCCCCGATCAAACCTCCCCCCTCCCCCCCCGTGGATGCGCGCCTAGGGGAATCTCCTCCCGGTGCTGATTGTGCGTTTTTTCCGCGGCCCTTTGACGAAATTCGCGTTTTTTGAGCGATTCTTTGGCAAAGATCTGCTGACGAAATTAGCGTTTGCACGATTCTTTCGCAAAATTAGTGTTTTTGCGCGATTATTTGGCGAAATTAGTGTTTTTTCCGCAATTCGTTGACGAAATTCGAGTTTTTTCGCGATCCTTTGGCGAAATTCGCATTTTTTCGCGATCCCTTGGCGAAATTGGCGTTTTTGCGCGATCCTTTCACGAAAATCGCGTTTCTTTTGCGATCATTTGACCTGTGAACGATTGACGAAATTTTTTTTTTTCGGAGACCATTTGTCGAAATTCGCGACAATCGGTGGATTTATATTTTTTGGGGATCCCCAAAATATCCCCGTGGATCCGCGCCTGCAGGTGAAGGACAACGCTATCGCAGAAGCTGCCGGAAGAATACGAAGAACAGCATATCAAGTTCTTCCAGTACGTTATAAGGCTACGAAAACGAAAGAGATATCAGTTGTCGCAAATCGGCAATACAGATCGAACTCCATTGTAATTTGATGTGCTGGAAGCTACAACCGTTCATCCCGTTAGGGATAAAGCATTGAAGTGTGCACAACAGCAGAAGACAAGCAACGATGCGACATTCTGCTGGCCATTACGGCTGACGGCCGCAAGTTGTCACCATATGTGATTTTTAAACTTAATTCTATCCCTAAAGAATCTTTTCCAGTCAGAATAATTCTAAGAGGACAGGAAAACGGGGAGGATGACGGATGAACTTATGAAAGATTGGATTAACGTTGTGTGGGAACGTCGGCTATGTGCTTTACGTCAGCTATCGGCGCTGGTACTGGACAGTTTCTGTGGAGGACACAAGACGTCTGGAGTAAAAGAGAAAATTCGTCGCTCAAGTGATTTGGTTGTGATACCAGGTGGGATGACGAAAGTGCTGCAGCCCTTAAATGTTGTCATCAACCGACCATTTGAGGTTTCACTTCGGCATGCTTACAATCGGTGGATGACAACAACAGATCACAACTTCTCTACAACCGGCAGAATGAAGCGTACGTCACTCCCAACTGTATGTGAGTGGATATGTGAAGCTTGGAATTTCATCTCAGCCGAGATGATAATAAAGAGCTTCAAAGTGACTGGAATTTCCAATCAGATGGATTGAACTGAAGACTATGATTTACGAGGATATCGACGTTGCGAGTACTGACATAGAAAACAGCAGTAGCGGCAATGAGAATTGCTAGTTAGCGTTTAAATAACGTAACTAGCGCTGTTGTATAAAAAAGTCCAAGGAGTGAAATAAATATACAGCATTACTTCTATTAAGCAAGATTTTTCCAGTTTTCCTCTCTTCTTTGAATAAATTTCTTAATTCATATGTATATCGTGTGATTACATCCAACAGTGAAAAGTTATCTCGTGTATAACGCGCACTTAGGGTTTTTGCCTTAAATTTTTGGAAAAAAAGTCCGCGTTATACACGAGTAAATACGGTATATGCCAGGGTCGGCGAACCTTTTTACACCCGCGTGCCCATTTTTTTTTTCAAAAAAGATTTTGCATGATCATGACGTGCCAAGCACCAAAAATAATTTAGTGGATTTCTGGATTTTTATTCATTGGGATTTAAAAATATGGGACAATACACATCTAATAATTAGATTAACATATATTATAAAGTAATAAAATGGTGAATGCGATGTCGGTTATACCAGATATTAATATGGTGTTCAACCTATCTTTAAGGATGCAAGCTGAATTCGAGTTATCTAACAAGTGGTTTCGGTTTCTAATATTTAAGGTTTTCGTATCCCTTCCGAAAATAATGACCGGAAGGTATAAATAGAGCGAACAATTGTGAAAACTACATATTTTATACCAACTCGCTCTAGTTTCATCACTGGGAGTTTTACTTATACTGTCTGACTTTTTGATGTTCTCCCAACCTTCTCTTAATATGATGACTTATTGAGCCCACATTGAAGTAATTTAGAAATTCAATTAGTTGCTTTCCAATAAATAAAAAGAAAGAAAAGCCCAGTATGTATAAGTTTCGTGTTTTGTTTAACCTCATTCTATTTTGTTTTAGGATTTCAATTAACGCCGTGCCGAAAATATTCTATCGCGTGCCAAGTTTGGCACGCGTGCCATAGGTTCGCCGACCCTGGTATATGCTATGGCGCCATCTATGATCTTTAATTGATAATAAGAACAAATAAACATACCGAAATGCCCTGAATACAGTAGTGCCCGGATTAAAGATGTTATACTAGCTACTATAATAAATTAAAATGAACTAGATAGTGCACGCCAAGATTTGACAGTAAATAACTTGAATGTTTCATTAGAAAATTTCTTGAATTTTTAATTAGTTACTTTTAAATTAATTTTGAATGACGAATTTCTATATTGCATATAGTCCAGGCAATAGGGAATTTTACCTAGCAAAATTAATGGTAGTTCTGGAAATCGGCTTACTTTATGTTTTTTGAGTCGCTGAATCCGAATTTGTAACTTCCCACCAAAATTTCCCCCGGTAACCCCCCAGATTTTGGTAAAAAGCCCTCAAAAAAGATTTTTATTAAAAAAATCAATTTTTTTTTTTATTGTTTTAGGGGAAAGTATCTAGAAATTCAAAAAGTAGACAAAATTTGCAACAAATTAGATATATGACATTATGACTTAGGACGAAGGGGAAGGGGGGATCTGCCTCGGAACATGCGCGCGGTGCTGCGTGGGCTAAGTTGCGCAATTCCACTTAACCATACACACGTGTACATTCGCCCTCCCATCTCCCCTCCGAACTTTCCTTATAAGGTTTACTTTAAGTTTTTTGGGTCGCTGAATCCGAATTTTTAACTTACCCCCAAAATTCCCCCCCCCCAAAAAAACAGTTGTTATTAACTTAAATTTCTTATTGTTTTAGGGGAAAAGCATTACGAAATTCAGAAACTAGACGAAATTTGCAACAAATAGGATATATGACATTATGTCGTAGGATAAACGGGGAGAGAGGGGGCTGCCTCGGAACATTCCCCGCGCGCTTTTCTCAAAAACCAAATTCTTTCAAAAAATCGATTTTTTGGGGAGTTGCCGGGTGAAATTTTGGTGGGAAGTTACAAATTCGGATTCAGCGACCCAAAAAACATAAAGTGAGTCGAAATCCAGAACTAGTATTAATTTTTCCAGGTAAAATCCCCTATTGCCTGGACTTCATAACTTAGTGCACGTAGCGCCGCAGTGCATGTTCAGAGGCAGCCCTCCACCTCCCCGTACATCCTACGTCATAATGTCATATATCCTATTTGTTGCAAATTTTGTCTAGTTTCTGAATTTTGTAATGCTTTTTCCCTAAAAAAAATAAGAAATTTAATTTAAAAACAATTATTTGGGGGGAAGTTAGAATTCGGATTCAGCAACCCAAAAAACTTAAAGTAAACCTTATAGAGAAAGTTCGGAGGGGAGATGGGAGGGAGAATGTAAACGTGTGAGTAGTTAAACGGAATTGCGCAACTTAGTTCACGCAGCACCGCGCGCATGTTCCGAGGCAGATACCCCCTTCCCTTTCATCCTAAGTCATAATGTCATACATCTAATTTGTTGCAAATTTTGTCTACTTTCTGAATTTTTAGATAATTTTCCCCTAAAACAACAAAAAAATTGATTTTTTTAATAAAAACCTTTTT
Organism: Maratus speciosus; assembly: GCA_963932465.1. Taxonomy (NCBI): domain Eukaryota; kingdom Metazoa; phylum Arthropoda; class Arachnida; order Araneae; family Salticidae; genus Maratus; species Maratus speciosus. The sequence continues at coordinate 631,638,378 of OZ010786.1, forward strand.
GGGGGCATTTTACCAAAATTTGGGGGGGGGGGTGTTTGCCGGGAGAAATTTTGGTGGGAAGTTAAAAATTCGGATTCAGCGACCCAAAAAACATATAGTAAGCCTTTTTCCAGAACTACCATGAATTTTGCTAGGTACTATACGTGCCCTATACGGTCTCTATTGCCTGGACTAATAAGTGATTCCTCTTTCCAATTGCATAAGTGATCCAGAATTTTAAGTTTATAATTTACCACCAACTATGCTTGCTTTTTATCAGAAATTGACCAAAAAATACCGGGTAGAGAATTTATTTTTACTTATTAGGGCCTCTTTTTTTTTGAAAAAGTAACAATATTTGTTTTCATTTATTTGTTTATTCCTAAATTTGAAACTTGATGCAGCTAATGATTTATAATATATGTTTTTTATAACTTTAATTTTATTTTACATTTTTTAAATATTAAACCTGGATATCAAGGTAATTCCTTTTATAGCTCTTATATGAATAGTTTTCTTCCTTTCTGTTTTATTTTTTTACGCAAATTGAATGACAAACTTTTCTTTCTGACACACACACATATATACTCTTGATAATGGTCAGAAAATATAATGAAAATAGTAAATCAGCTCAATTTATTTAATTGATAATTACATGCAAAATATTTTAACTTACATATTTTAAATATAAAATCATTATTTAAAAAAAATATTATTGGGTGTTAAATTTTATTTAATTATAAAGCATTCAAATAATAATAAAATTAAAACCCTATAACTTCTCTTCCTAATAAAATATGTCATTATTGAAATGAATTATCGACAAAAATATTACACATTTTGCCAGGCTTGGGCTTGAACCTGCGTCCTCTACAAAAATTCAGAGCTTTAAACTGCTGCTTTAACCGCTACTTTAGCAGGAACTCATTTGCCTTCCTTCTAAATTGAAGAGGTTCGAAATACTGTTGATGCATACGCAATTGTCTCGAATTTGAGTTCTGATCTTACAAAAATTGTTTTGCGTTTTAATATTTATGATACCTTATTTTTTCAAAGCAGCAGCTACAACTTAACATGCTAGTTTCCCAATCTTCGTGTGTAATTATTGGCAATTCATAAGACGGATCACCAGCTATAACCTTTAGCCTCAAATCACTGTGTTTATCTTCTGTGTGTAATATGACCAAAACAATATGACACCCCGAAATAAACCGCATCTAGCTCTTAACAGGTTGAGTGCAATGGTGACTCACTCTGAAGCTGAAAAATTTACAAAGTTTTAAGTAATTTTTAAGAAAGTATAATCCTGTAATAAATAAAAGGTAAGTAAATTTTAAATAAATTTTCAGTAATTACTTAAAACAATATATTTTTATCTATATTTTTAGTTTTATATCATAATTTAGACAGTCAGACATCGGTGAATAATGCGTTCTAAACGGAAAGTTCAGTGTCAACCACCGGTGACTGACCGGTGAATAAATTTTTGAATTGTTAATAATGCTGAAAGAGCCAAATAATATTAACTTTGTGAAAGAAAGAAAAGCTCTCAAAATAACTTCTACCTGTGATGTGATAGTTAGCGAGCGTCTTTGCGCATGTGCAGCGTGTCACTCTAAAGGCAGACTTGTACTCAAGGGCGGATCTGGAGAGTCCTCAAGGGGGGGGGGGGCGATTTTAGAAATTTGGAGACTCCAATCTGATGCGCGAGTCGGGGCTAATTTTTTTCACTGCGGGTCGTGTTACTTCTACTTTTTGCTGTGGGTCGGGCTTGGGTCCGGTTGACTATAATTTTTTGCTGTGGATCGCATTTGGGTCCGGTTGACTTCTACTTTTTGCTGCGGGTCGGGTTTGGGTTCGGTATACTTATACTTTTCTGCTGCGGGTCGGGTTGACTTCTAATTTTTAGCTGCCCTCTAGCGCATTGGGTTTGGGGCAGATTTGCATACATTACTTCCGGTTTGGGTCAGTTTCTGATTTGGTTTTCACTCTTGCGAGAAGGATTCGGGCCGACCCGAATTTGAAAAGAAAGTCTAAATATTTTTGAAGATAAAAGGTAAAGTAAAAGATCCATAACTGACATGCCCAAACAATTATTCAATAATACTTTTTAATCTTCAGGATTATGTAAAAAATACTAGTTTGTTATAAGACCGCTTATCTCTTTATATCTAAGATGAGTTGTAATTAAAAAAAAAAACTAGTATGTTGGGGCCATCACAAAACTTTCTCCTATATAAATCACGTCAATTAAATCATTTAAATAGTACAAGAAATAACAACGATTTAGCACCAATTCATATCAAAGTATATCTGAATTTGAAGTTGGATGAAAATTCGTGCATTAGTTCTTGAGATAGAGCTATAGCGGAAATTCTGAAAAATGTAGCATAGCAGCGCCACCTGTTGAGCGATTTACACCAAAAATAAGCAGCACTAAATGATATCAAGGTGTATCTGAATCTGAAGTTTGTTGAAAATCCAAGCATTAGTTCTTGAGATAAAGCTATTGTGGAAATCGCCAAAAATACAGCATAGCACCGCCACCTGTTGAGCGATTTACACCAAATATTAAACAGCTCTAATTTATACGTCAATTCATGTCAAGGAATAACTAAATCTGAAGTTTGATGAAAATCCGTGCAATAGTTCTTGAGATACAGCTTTTGCGGGAATCGTGAAAAATGCAGTACAGCAGTGCTACCTGTTGGGTGATTTACACCAAAAATTAAACAGCACTAATTTATATCAGTGACTAACTGAATCTGAAGTTTGATGAAAATTCGTGCATTTTTTCTTGAGTTGGAGCTATTGCGAAAATCATGAATAATGCAGCATAGCAGCGCCATCTGTTGGGCGATTTTCACAAAAAAGTAATCAGCAACAAACTATATCCTGAACAAACTGAATCTGAAGTTTTATGAAAATCCGCGCAGTAGTTCTTGAGATATAGCTATTGCAGAAATCGTGAAAATTACCACATAGCGGCGCCACCTGTTGGGCGATTTTCACCAAAAACTAATCAGGTCCAGTTTATATCAAGGTCTAACTAAATATAAATTTTTGTGAAATTCCGTGCATTAGTTCTTGAGATATAGCGCCCACAAAATTTTTGTCACATACAGACTCACAGACAGACATTTTCTAAAAACCATCAAATCGTGTTCTGGGCATTCTAAAACGTATAAATCCGTCGAAAACCGGAAGTCGAAATTTTTCACGAATCCAATACTTTCTTCTTGTAAAGATAGAAGAAAGTAAAAAAATGCTTTGAAACTTATTAAAAAACATACCGAGTGTCCTAAAATGGACAGACTGATTTTAAAATTCAGTGACTTGCAAATGGTGACAGCAATTTAAAAAAATCTTGCAGGAGGGTTATGTAAGATGGCATGAGATTTTTTGCTGCGATTCTTGATTTTACTTTACAATAGCAGCGGTAGATGGCACTGCAAACAATAGTTGTTAAATTGGGCACCGATTTAGCGCCTATTGATTGCAGCGCCATCTGGTTTCTATTCTAAACTGAAAAAACTCCTGATCAGGGGTGATTCTCAGTTTAAAAAAAAAAAAAAAAAAAATCTGAAATGTTACAGCAGAGGGGTGGGGATTCCCTTCTGGCACTAATTATTCTTGTTGCAGGTCGAGTTAGCCGTTTTCGATCTGGGTCGATTTGAGGCTGAGTGTAGATTCATGCAAGCTCGGTTTGGGTTAAACCATTTTGTTCAAAAGTTAGTTCAGTATATTATTTCAGATTCAAAATTATACCTATAATAATAAACATAGGTGTATGTATGTGTGCTGTTTCCCAAAGAGAGCACTGTATTTTTCCCACGACTCTTTGACGAAATTCGCATTTTTTTCGCAACTTTTTGACGAAATTCGCCTATTCTCCCAGCCCTTCGATAAAATTCGCGTTTTTCCGTAACTGTTTGATGAAATTCACATTTCTTCCATTATTCTTTGACAAAATTTACCTTTCTTCCGCAACTCTTTCATGAAATAAGTGTAATTTTGCAGCCCTTCGATAAAATTCGCGTTTTTTTCCCTCCACCCTTTGACAAAATTTGTGTTTTTTTTCGCGATCATTTGACGAAAATTGCATTTTTTCAGCGATCCTTTGACGAAATTCGCGCTTTTTAAGCAATTCTTTAACGAAATTTGCTTTTCTCCGCGATCTTTTGACGAAATTTGAGTTTTTTTGCGACCCTATGAGGAAATTTGCGTTCCTTTCGTGATTCTTTGATAAAATTAGCATTTTTCGCGATCCTTTGACGAAATTCGCTTTTCTCGCGGTTGTTTGACAAAATTCGCGTTTTTTTGCGCGATCCTTTGACGAAATTCGGGATTTCCGTGATCATTTGAAGTACATCGCGTTTTTCCGTGGCCTTTTGACCAAATTCGCGCTTTTTCCGCGCCTCTTTGACCAAATTCACGTTTTTCCCGCGATTCTTTGGCGAAATTGAAGTTATTTTCTGTGAACGATTGATGAAATGGATTTTTTGCGGCGACCATTTGTTAAAATTCGAATTTATTTTTATGTCCGAATTTTCGGACAAAAATTGCGCCTTTATTTTATTACATATTTCAAATCTGTATATATTTTAGAGTTCTAATATCTCCAAAATCTTTGTGAAAGAGTTTCTTTTTTAACTAGAATTAGATCATTAAAAAAAATGGTTTGCTGCGGAAATTGCGGGTTGCGCAAATTTTGCCACTTTTACGTTGGCCGTGGAAATAGCGGGATGCACAGTGAGAGGATTAAATTTTCGGAAAATTTGGAACACAATCACCCCTGCTCCTGAGATCTTACATAACCCTCCTTCAAGTATTTTTTTTTTTTTATATAGCTGTCGCCATTTGCAAGTTATTGAATTGTATTTAAAATCAGTCAGTCCATTTTAGGACACCCGGTATATTCAGTAGCTATATGGGATGATGGCTGAAAGAAGCATATTTAAAAAAAAATTAAATCTGGCTTCGATATGTCAGTTAGAGGTTTACCAGGGCTGAAATTTCCAGGTCCAACCCACAAAAAAAAAAAAAAAAAAAAAAAAAAAAAAAAAAAAAAAAAAAAATTATTAGCCCGGTATAAAAGCTAAAAAAATCAACTACAGCCCAGCCTGCATTTTGCAATTACAATTATTCATTAAAGCACACTTACTTATGCGCATATTTTATTTTACATTATGTTCGAAAATCATGAATACAGAAAAACATTAATATTAATGTCTATTTAGGCAATTATGTACATAAAAACTACGTAAAAATCATTACTTAGACAAATACATTCAAATGGAAATCCAGTAAGAAAATCAGTTTAGAATGAAAGAAACGGATGATAAAAGAAAATCCGAATTTTAAAGCTCTACAAAGAAAAAAATTCTGCATAGCAGCGCCACCTGTTGGGCGATTTATACCAAACACTATTATGGACCAATTTATACCAGGAAGTAACTTCGATACCTAGCTCGGAAAATTTCTTACTATTATATGTTGGCAAGGCTACAAACGCAGCACAAGATGGAATATTTATCGTGAGTCAGTGACCTGGGACAAACACGAAACATAATTAAATCCAGCATCGATAGAAATTATATTAATACATGGAAATTATTCCAGAGAGAAAACATTCGCCTTGCATACAATATTTCAAATGAAAATCAAATTTCAAATTCCAAAGTAATTGCTTAAAAGGCGCAAAGGCCAACATAGTGAAAAAGATTTCAAGCCGAGACTCGAACCCGGGCCATCAGTATAGCGCACTGACGTTCTACCGACTAAACCAATTGAAACGATACCTAGCTCGGAAAATTTCTCACTATTATATGTTGGCAAGGCTACAAACGCAGCACAATATGGAACATTTATCGTGAGTCACCGACCTGGGACAAACACGAAACATAATTAAATCCAGCATCGATAGAAATTATATTAATACATGGAAATTATTCCAGAGAGAAAACATTCGCCTTGCATACAATATTTCAAATGAAAATCAAATTTCAAAGTAATTGCTTAAAAGGCGCAAAGGCCAACATAGTGAAAAAGATTTAATAGTGAGAAATTTTCCGAGCTAGGTACCGTTCCAAGTGGTTTAGTCGGTAGAACGTCAGTGCGCTATACTGATGGCCCGGGTTCGAGTCCCGGCTTGGAATCTTTTTCACTATGTTGGCCTTTGCGCCTTTTAAGCAATTACTTTGAAATTTGATTTTCATTTGAAATATTGTATGCAAGGCGAATGTTTTCTCTCTGGAATAATTTCCATGTATTAATATAATTTCTATCGATGCTGGATTTAATTGTGTTTCGTGTTTGTCCCAGGTCGGTGACTCACGATAAATATTCCATCTTGTGCTGCGTTTGTAGCCTTGCCAACATATAATAGTGAGAAATTTTCCGAGCTAGGTATCGTTCCAAGTGGTTTAGTCGGTAGAACGTCAGTGCGCTATACTGATGGCCCGGATTCGAGTCCCGGCTTGGAATCTTTTTCACTATGTTGGCCTTTGCGCCTTTTAAGCAATTACTTTGAAATTTGATTTTCATTTGAAATATTGTATGCAAGGCGAATGTTTTCTCTCTGGAATAATTTCCATGTATTAATAGCAATAATTTATATCAGGGACTCCCTGAATCTGAAGTTTAATGAAAATTCGTGCATTTTTTCTTGAGATAGAACTATTGCGATAATCTCGAATAATGCAGCATAGCAGCGCCACCTGTTGGGCGATTTTTACCAAATTGTAATCAGCACCTAACTATATCCTGGACTAACTGAATTTGAAGTTTTATGAAAATCCGTTGAGTAATTCCCGAGATATTGCTGTTGCAGAAATCATGAACCATGCCGCATAGCAGCGCCACCTGTCGGGCGATTTTCACCAAAAACTAATCAGGACCAGATTATATCAAGGTCTAACTGAAACTAAAGTTTTGTGAAATTCCGTGCATTAGTTCTTGAGATAGAGCGCCCACAAAATTCTTGTCACATACAGACTCACAGAGTGACAGACAAACATTTTCTAAAAACCATCCAATCTTGTTCAGGACATTCTAAAACGTATAAATCCTTCGAAAACCAGAAGTCGAAAATTTTCACGAATCTAATACTTTCTTCTTGTAAAGATAGAAGAAAGTAAAAAAGTAGATTTTTAAATATGCATCTCTGTAATTTATCAAATCAAATTAAATTTTTAAAGATTTCGCTAAACAAATGTACAACATAAATTTTACGGACAACAAATAAGTAAGATGCCAGAACAACTTGGGCTCGGGGAAACAAATTTAGAGAAGTACACGGGTCGCGATCGGTCCAATGCTGTTTATCATACGGGCTGACACGGACCGAACGTTTAGCTTTTATTCCGGGACGAGATTCGAGCTGGAAATTTTGGCCAATGCTGACCTCTAGGAAGAGACCTGAATTTGCAGAAAATTTTAAGATCAGGGCACGGCCCGGCTCTAAATGAGAGAAGACCTGACACAGGCCGAGTCTCGTGGATTTAAACTGGTGGCGCGACCCGGGTCGGGTCGCGCCGGGCTCGAGCTTCACCCCAAGTCATTTCAAGTGAGGATGCATAATGCCGTTTTGAAACCCTTTTTTTGCCCAGGGGGGGGGGGCGATCGCCCCCTCGCAGATCCGCCATTGCTTGTACTTATATATTGCGCATGCGCAACTATAGAATTTTAATTTAAAATTACGACTAATAAAACATTTGAACAAACGAATGTACTGTAACAAATCTGAGGCCAAATATCTTTCATTTAAAAAAAGAAGGGTGTAATTTGATGCAGTAGTTTCTTCTCACGGACTGTCGTAGGAAAAAGTTTTAATCCCTTAATTATCGCTCCCGTGATATTCACGGGTTGTGTCTTTTGTTCAGATTGTTTGATTCGTACCAGTTTTATAAAATAGTGCAATTGGCTTTATTATGATACCATTTTACCTGTCATTAAATAAGATGAATATTTCTTTATCAAAAAAGTGGTGTGAATAAGCAATTTGAATTTTTAAATCGTAATTTAATGCGACCGTTAAGGGGTTAAATATATAGATAGCTATTCACAAAGAAAATATAAAAACTAGTGGGTAAGTGTGATCACGGATCGTAAGAAGATTTCGTTTAATGTTCCTTTCAAAACACTTTACCCTTTTGCAAAATCTGTTAGTTCCACATTTCGCAACCAGGGGCGCACTCTATCTATCTATACTAATAAAAGAATAAATCGCTCTGTGTGTCTGTCTGTCTGTGTGCGATGGCTAGGAAAATCTACTGCACATACGAGGTTCAAAATTTTTCTGAGAATAGCCCAAAGTCTCTTCTGATATACCTGGCTCCCAGAATTTCAAAATTCTAATTAACAGCTGAGTTATTAATTATCAACCGTCACTCACTTTGATTAAGAATCCATTTCGGAAGGAAAATCTCTGACGCATGCGCTGATACGCAAATGAAGAACGGAAAAAAATATTTCAGGGGTATTTTGTCATTATTTATTAAATAACATCGTCCAAACAGCTTAGTAAAGTTTAAAATGGAAGACATGTTCTGAAAGACTGTACTCTTACGTCTCAAATGCTGCCATCAATTAAAAAATATATCGCAACTAACCCCTTGAAAATAAAAGTTAACAAGTAGGAAATTGCTCGTCAAACGTGGCAAATGAGGTGCGTTCGTTCTATAACTAGTTTTATAAATATTTTTTGCTCTCCATGTTGTACTGAATGTATATTTTTTTACACTTTATAAGTGCATAGTCTGTAACATCATTAAAATGCACTTGCAATAATTGTAACGGAAAAATTTTGAGTGCCCCTGTAATTAAACTATACATCCAATTTTCATAAAATCTGAAATGGCTCGACAAAATTTTGCAACAATCATATATTTAAATTTTCAAACGATTCGGAAGACTGTAACATCATTAAAATGCACTTGCAATAATTTTTTCCCATTGGCCATAATGTAAAGAAAAACTTTTGAATGTCCCTGTCATTAAACTATACATCCGATTTTCATAAAAATTGAAATGGCTCGACAAAATTTTACAACAATCATATATTTAAAATTTCAGACCGTTCGGTCGGGTAGTTTTTGCTCTGTTATATGCGGACGGACAGACGGACTGAACGACGACTATAGGTGCTACGTATTTATATAATTACGAACGCACCTAAAAAAGGATCGTTTTTCTGAAAAACGTTTTTCTCCCTTATTACAACACCTCCCCAGAATGCAATATTAAAGGTACTGACAAATCAAATATATGATTCTAAAGCTGAATTTTTCTTCAAAACAATGGTGTAATTGGTTTTTAAAAATTTGCATTTTAACCCTTTCAAATACACCGCCAAATGCAGGTCACTTTCCGCCTCATAAAGATGATTTCCATTTCGGTTAAATGTTTATCCTCTAAAGTACGCATATTTTTTATGAAATTTTAAAAAGGGCTTGGTTTTAGTAATATTTACGATCCATTAAAATTTCAGAGAATTTGGACAGTAATCATTTATTTTATTATTCTAAAGCAACCGACGCGACGCGGAAAAAAAAATAAAGGCAGAAACTATTTTCGCTCCGATATGGAACGTTAATTTTCTGAACTTTTCGTAGCAGTTGTGGCGTAGTGGCTTAACCCCTTGGTTTTCTGTACGAACAGACCCAGGTTCGAAACTAGATAGGGCAAAGTTAAAATTTGAATTAGTACATTTTTTCTATTTTAAGGATTTTATTTTTCTTTGAAGAGTATCTAAAGTGAAAAAATGTTCCTAAGATTCCGTTATAAACAGGCTTTACTCTATTGGAAAATAAATTTGCTGGATAGTACCTTTTTAAAAAATTTATATAGCATATTTGCTTGCAGTTTTATTATTTCTTTTTCAGTATTACAGTTTCGGATGCATTTGTAATTACTTTTTCATCTAAAGATTTTAAATATTAAAAACATAATTAAATTTTAATTGAGTTCACCAATTAATTTTGAATAAAAGAGTTTAAAATGCGAGATAAATAAAAATTAAAAACCTTAAACACTGACTTTACACAACTTTCCAACTGATGAGTCGGGCCCTGGTAATTTGCAAAATCTCTACCTCCTCACCCGCCCCATTCTGTACCGACCTGCGATACAAATTTCCGGTTTATTTAAGAATATTATTAGGGGCTTCTCAGTGCATAATTTTAAAGTTGAGTCTTAGTCTTCTTCCCAGACCAATACCCTCATATTTTTATTGAGGCCCCAGGGCCCTTTTTCAAACATTTAACCACTTTTTGAGCATTTCTTTAAAATATTATAACGAATAATTCATATTATTCCCTATGCTTAATTTTAATTAATTGAAGATCTAAAGTGCTAAGTACTAAGACATTTTAACAAGTTTCATGTTAGGGCTCTGTTTTTAATTATCAATTGGCCCCATTTGGGACCCCTTTTACAGCTTCTTTAAAAATGGTCCAATTCAGAAGCTTTTTTTTTCTAACAACTTCTTAGGTCCTCCAGATACTATATGAGAGACAAAAAAAAATTCTCAGGCTTCAGCTATCACCAATTTTGAATATTAATCGCCTTCTTGTGGGCCCTTGGTGCAGCTTCTTTAAAAATTTTCCGAATTGCTTGCAATTTTCTTTAACATAGGTGTAGCGTCATCCGATTACTTTAAAAGCTACTAACATCTTTATGCCCAATTACATGCCAGTTATGTCCCTGGCCCTCCTTAAAGTTTTTGCACCACTCTGGCTTCCCAGGGTCCGGTCTTTCTTTATAACTCAGTTACCACTTTTTTCGAACATTAATCTCCTTTTTAGCATCAACTTACGTTTACTCACTACAGCCGTACATTAAAAATCGTGTTAATTTAAAGGTAACTTTAGAAAATGGATTTCATCAGTTTAATAAATATCGTGTTAATGTTAAAAGTAATTCATGAAATTTACAAGGGGAGAGGTCATTTTCCACCGCTTGGGGGCGCATTCTTTCCTCCAATTCTAAGGACCTAATTTCAACGGGATTTGGTTCATTCAACTTAGATTACAACTACATTCTGTATTATGAAATTTTATCTTAGACTTCAGTTACCAACATTTTCTAACATTTCTAGGTAGGCACCTCTGGCGGTAAAAAGTGAAACTAAAATAAGTAAGGCTATGATGCATAATATGAAAGAGTGGTCAAAGATGTGTAGGCAGAAGTTAGAAAAGTGCCCCCCCCCCCCCAAAAAAAAAAAGTTATTTCGGACAAAAGAATACTAATAGTTTATGTATTTAAATGCAGAATAATTAAATTAAACCATAAACAAACAGATATTTTTAAGATATTGTATTTATGAATAAAATGTAAGTATTTTAAATGTAATTAAATGTAATAATCGAATTTATTAAGGGACACAACTATCAATGATAACGGAAAATTGTAGGGAACCTAATGCTCTTTATTCAATCAAAAAACGTAGATGGATATAACTATAAAATGTATGCAAACATTAGATATAGGCTTGAAGCAAAAAAAAAAAAAAAAAAAAAAAACGTGCAGTAATTTTAAGTAACGAAAGGACAAATTAATAAAAATACAAATAAAACATCGAATTGACTTGATGATGTAACAAATACATATAACACGTTTAATTTTAACGTTAAGTAAATGTGATATTTACGATCCTCCATTATTGGCACTTCACCGTAGAGTTTGGCGACAATTTTTTGGTCGACAGGATAATCCAGTAGTACCTTTATTTTATTTTACTATTACAGTAGACTCTCTTAAATATGCACAGCTTGGGACCAGAGGTTTTACGGATTTCTGGTAAGTGCTTTGTTTACACTTTTTAAACAGTACTTTGAATGCAATGATGCAATCAAAATTATAAAGAAACCTTGCAATATAGTAAAATATTAAAATAATTAAGTAAAGTAATAAACTAAAATGATAAGAAGTAAGATAATTTAAAAAATTGTTAAATTATTAAAAGTAAAGTTCAAGTTAATAATTAATAATGCATCATTAAATCTGCATAATAAAGATAAGATAAATTTTCCTTGAAATTTTGAATTAAACTTCCCTCATAATGGTATCCTATTAATTCACATAAAAATCATAAAGTAAGGAAGTTTTATTTCATGTTTAGCCAGTCTTAATAACCAAAAAATCTCGATTAATGCATAAAAAGATTTTGATTACCAAAGATTTCAGGAATATCTTTATTTATTTATTTTTATTTTTTTTTTCAGAAATAAATTGTACTTCCTTCATGAAAAATCACGAGTTCAGTCTTATTATAGAGAATTAATTACATATTAAAATACAAACAGAATAATATAAAACTAAAAAATTCTGTATTTTTGATGCTACATCTGAACTGAAAGTTTCATTGTTTACATCTGTGATGGGCAGAATCCCAGAACAGGCGAGACACCCCAATTGGCGACTTTCCTGACAAGCGACAAACACGACGCATACTCCAATCTAAAGTGTGGCAACCTGAAAACTAATGTGATTGGTCCAATTTCCTGAATGCTTCCAGACTGTTTTTTACTACGTCATCATCCTGGAAAGTACAACATTTATAAATAATGACGTATTAGAAACACAGAAAAGCTTATTTTTATGAGATTCAAAATAAAACAAACGATTTCAACATAAGTTTATTGAAAATGTGAAATTTTTAAAGTATCTTTGCAAATCAAAGTAACGATTTAATGATAAAAATTTTCATTTCTCAACAACTTTCAGAAAAAATCATGGCGTCATTTAATATTATAAAGTACGGGCCTATATCAGAGTAAACATTGAACAATTCTTTTCTAATTAACGGAAGTATGACCGCTTCGCGTTCATAAAAAAATAATATATATCACTGAATATAGCAACCTAGTTCTGCAGCAATCTGAAAAACACAGGAAACTCGTTAAAGCGGCAATCAGCAGGCTTAGATAAAATGTAAAACTGTCTGCAAACTCAAATAATTTCTTAAAAATTAGGCCCTCCTAAGTCCTATATCGCCACTAACAGCAAAAGCGAAAAAGTCCTCTTTCCAATCCCCCACATTACGTTACATGCTCTCAACCCCCCCCCCCCCCCTCTCCAGTTTTCTGAATTAGACTTTATTGAAAAGAGGATAATGTTTACTAAGATATTAAAACCGAATTCCCCTTTCGAATGTAAAAAAGTCACTGCAAATCGCAGAGAAATGCTAAACAAGCGCATAAACATTCGCTAAAATTTCCAACCAAATAAACTTTATTTAAAAGAGATCAACATTTAACATTTACTTTTCAACACAAAATTTATTTTTAATCTGTTAAATTAATCTGCAAAGCCTAAAATAATCTGCAGCACCTGCTTCGGTGCAAGGTTCTTCTACAATAAGGTTGTTCCATTTGAAGGATAGCCAATCAGAGTAGAGCAGGACTGAAACGTCACGTGGCGGACAAGATCGGAGCTCGATCAGCCGTGAGACAGTAAATAGATGCGTAAAAAGACCGAAATACGAAGTAAATAATTTTTTTTAAGCAGATTTTCGAAAAGTAAATTAAACAAAATTACTTTCCTTAAAATAATTTGGACAAATACTGATTGGAGTTAATCAAATATAAAATACATAATGGTTAAATAATATCGCGATACGTTTGTTAAAATTCAAATACTTAAGTAAATTCGCGAAAAAAATTACCTTTTTAATGTGCAAAATTACAAATGAAAACTTTTAAACTATTGTAAAATAAAATGAACGAATGAATTATATGAATATGATTACACATGAGTAGTAATGAAAAGACTAGCATTATCAAACAGAATAAATTAAACAAAACTCACACTTCAAAACTTTTAACAATAATGCATTGTCCAATTACTAGATATAAGTTTTCAAAAATTTTCGAATGTCATTATGCTTATACAGGATGAAAATAATACAAAAATATTACTCTATAATTAAACTAATTCTATTATGAAAAAAATATGTACTATACATATTATTTACATTATATTATTAAAATAACAATATCGTTATTTCATATAGTGTTGAATTCAGACACTTTTCTCCGGGAGGGATTTCTGTGGCTCCGGGGGGGGGGGGGGGATTGCACTTTTTGACCATTGAAAACCCAAAATCTCAAATGTTCCGGAGGGGACATCGCATTGCTCCGGGGGAGGGATGTCCTCACCCGGGCCACCCCCTGAAATCAACACTGATTTCATGTATACAAAATTTCAGCAAAAACTGAAAAACTTAAAACAACTTCAGTATTAAAATTTCCATGTTATCTTATAAAACACATCAAATATAACATTTCTTCATACAAATAGGAAACAATAGAAAGAAAATTTATGGAAGTACAGTAGAGAGCCGATTATTGGAACCCCAATTAACCGAACTTCCAATTATCCGAACAGCCAATTTCTATTAAAAAAAATGTTTTTAAACCGAACTTCCAATTATCCAAACAGCCTATTTCTCTCTCTCTTTTTTTTTTTTTTTTTTTTTTTTTTTTCTTTAGATTTGTAAAAGGAACTCTGTTCAACTTTTAGCCAAATACAATGAATTTTCTCCTCTGCGAGTTTTGAACTTTGAACTTTTTTTTCCCCATTTCATGGCGATTTGTCTGCATTTGTGAAAGAAATCCGGCTTTAACAGTTTAGTCCAATATAGTAAATGCCTCTTCTTTTTCTTTCATTAAAGTTTATTCGGAATTTCTCGCGATTCTCTTATGCAATTTTTAGAGATTTTCCCGTTCTGCAGAAATTTTTTGACATTCGTAAAAGGAATTCGGTTTTAAAATTGCAGTAAATTTTGTCCTCTGCGATTTTAGTGTTTTTCTTTGCGATTTTCCAGAATAATAATCGCCAGGATGTCGATGCTCTGATTTGAGACTATGTACTGTATTGTTAAATCAGTATACTTGTTCTGTGAGAGTTATGAGAACACGTTGATATAGCGCATTCATTAGATTTTATTCAAAAAGCCTGTTTAAATAATAGAATAATTAAAATCATTCACAGAAAAAAAATTCCAACGCAGAACAGCATACAGAATAATACTGAAACGAGCGAAGCGAGGGGAAGTTGTCCGCCACGTGACGTAATGCGCGAGCAGTTAAGAAATCTTTAGAGTTGGCGCATCGCACGAATGGTACCCCCCTGCTTCGGTGCTGCACTGTTTCTGCTACCGGCCCGCTTTTTCAAGAAGGCTCACGTTTTCAGCACCAGCCTTGGCGAGTTGGCGAAAGCGAGAGCGTTCAACTAGCTCTAACGCCAATCATCGTCTTGTGTTTTGTTTTGAACCGAAATGGCGGAAGACGAACTAGCATATTTTAGTCCTACCTAAATTAAAGAAATATTTTCAGTTATCTGTTCTAGATGAAAAGAAATCTTCTTCGAAAGAAATTGTATTACGAATTCTTATACTCTGTTTTATCGAAGGCCTTTATTACTTTTGATGATATAGACTAAAATTTTGATTATTTGATCCCTCAAAAATCTAAATTTTCATTCAATTGAGCATTATTAATTCCCTACCTCTTAAACAAAAACTCATTACCTTCATATATTTAGATATTTGATTACATATAAAGATGGATTTATGGGGAGCATGAATTAATGCAGTTTCAGTGCATTTTGATGTACATAAACACAGATTTTAAAAAACACTTGTGGCAGAAAATTACTATATTTTCTGCGATGAACTTATATAATTAATTTAATACCAAATCATTCTACAGAAACAGCCCCCAAAGTCGAGTGAAAATAGGCCAAACCAAGAAAGAAAAAAAAACCTTTCACACCCCCAAACAGGATGTTTAGAAATTGCCTTTTTAATGTGAGATGAAATTCTTTAGGGGGGGGGGGGGTAGAAAGAAGATTGAATGACTATATTTTGTTACTTCAAAGTAACAAATAAAATCATTAGAGAAGTTTTTTAACTGTATATGATAGTGAGGGACTATAGATTTAAATAGTTAAATTTATCAATTAACAAATAGAAAAAACAAACCAAAAAATTAAAAACTTGGAATATTTAACTTTTTTTGGGGGCGTCGCAGAATTTGAATAATTGGTCTTTTACTTATAGTTACTTCAAAGTAATAAATAGTACAGAAAATTTAAAAAACTGTAAAGAATTAAAAAAAAAAAAAATGAAAGCGTGCGCACAAAAGATTAATCCTTATTATTATTTTTTAAATCTTTCATTCTATTTGTTTCCTTATCTTTTTTTATGGTAAATTATTTATTTATTATTTAAAAATCAACAGACAGAGCAAAACAGTAAACTTTATGCACTGTTATGGATAAGCGAAGGAATAGTTAACATTTCAAACGCAATTTTAACGAATCTTTTCTGTAAGGCAACAATGAATTTTAAATGGGCAAAAAATAGTGTGATGGAGGAGAGGGGGGGGGAGAGAGAAAATTCGAAATGGGAGGTTGCCTCAGACGATTGAGCATTATTTTATTGCCACTTCAACTTAATAAATAGAGCAATATGTGTGCAGAATGACGAAATATAAAGTGTGTGTGTGTGGGGGGGGGGATTTCCTTCGAGAGAAGAATTTACATGATTTATTCAAATATGACGAATTATTATTTTTAAATAATAAATAAAACAACTAAGGCGAAATAATATTTAAAAATATGGCAAAAATTTTAAAATAAAAAACTGAAGAATTTTAATGATTTTTAATGTTGTGCACTAGGGACAGACCAATGTCTTTTTCATAAAAACTCAAATAATGATAAAATTTTAACATATTAAAATATAATAATAGTAATTGATTTAATTCCATGCATCAACTTGCAATTATTTTAGCTGATAGATTTAATTGCAGGATACGGCTAAATAATTTATGCTTCATCGTTCAATCTAATTATAATCGAATTGATTTTAGTTTCAACTTCCTATTAACTTCTAATCGCAATTAAATTAAAAACAATTAATTTTTAATGATTCTATATAATATGAAATAATTTAATGAATTATTTCAGTGAAAATGTGTTTTATTAATGCAATCAACACGTCACATAATTATGCCGCTTAATAATAATAATAAAAAAAATTAATTCAGTAATAATACTAATAAAACTATGTTCAATTGTGTCATAAAAACATGATCAATACAATTATAATTATTAAAGAAAATTTTTATTACTGTTTTTAAAATACGTTCTCAATTTCTTCGAACATATAGCGAATTAAGGAAATAAATTATAGAACTGAAAAAAATAACTTATGTTTGAATTATATATATTTGTGCAATTAAAAGTTATTTTAATCCGAAAAAGATCTTTGTTTTAAACAAGGTTCTAATTGCAAACCACGGTGAAATAACATTTCGTCTAGCTTTTTACATTTGCGGAAAAAACAAATGAAAAAAAGGCACATCTCTTCCTCTCAGCAAAGGAATGGGGTTGCTGTTCGCTACGCGTACGACGTCACGAACAAAAAAGGGTGCGTAGCGTTGAATTCATCCCCGCGCCAACCCTTACTCTGGCGATAAAGTGCTCAAAACGTGAGCCTTCTTGAAAAAGCTACCGGCGCCGACAAAAAAAAAAAAAAAAAAAAAAAAAAAAAGCATTGTACCTGCCGTTCCGGCATAAGCCTTGCACTTCCAATATTTTTAATTTTAAAAATATATATGCCACGGCGCTTCTTCCATAGTACATGGCAAATAATTTCTAGATAGCTTTTTTAATCTGCAGACCTTCTCACAAGTCTGCGATGGGCCTCGCACAGATTCTCCGCCTGGGGTCTTAATTTTTTTATGAAAAATTTGTAAAAAAAAAAAAAAACATCAGAACTGTCTGCAAACTTTGAAAATTTTCTGCGAACGGCGTTCGCGTGTTCGTCTATATTATCTGACTCTGGCAATCAGTGAACATTGTATGAACGCTTCGCGTTCATTAACTGAAAAAAAAAATCACTGGATTCAGCAGTTCTCGCTGTGTAGAAATCTCAAAATTCAGCAGTTCTCGCTGTGTAGAAATCTCAAAATTCAGCAGTTCTCGCTGTGTAGAAATCTCAAAATTCAGAAGTTCTTGCTGTATAGCAATCTCAAAATTCAGTAGTTCTTGCTGTATAGCAATCTCAAAATTCAGTAGTTCTTGCTGTATAGCAATCTCAAAATTCAGTAGTTCTAGCTGTGTAGCAATCTCAAAATTCAGCAGTTCTCACTGTATAGCAATATCAAATTTCAGCAGTTCTCGCTGCGTAGCAATATCAAAATGTACAAAACTCGCAAGGCCAGCATACATGAGAAATATACAATAAATGCCTAATATAAAACACTATAACAAAAAATCCATAAAATTAGTAACATACCTTAACAAACATCTCCTTTCTTGAAAACCAACTCTATAAAATGTTGAACTGCCATAATTTCGTAAATTTCCAGTCGTCGATAAACTTCATTTTCTTTCCAGCAAAAAAAAATTAACAAATACTCACAATTTCAAACTAAATTACACAGGTACTTTAACTTTCAAATTTTACAACTAAAAACAGCAAAAAACATTAGCAATAACAAACTTTTGCCTTGCCGTCATTTAATTTTACAATTACAAAAATCCCTGCCGGCCCGGCCTACAGGCAGAGGTAGATTTCGAAGTCAAATATACTAATTTCACAAACAAAAACTAAATCATGATTAGAGATAAATCCACTTTAACAATTTTATCTGGCCGCTTTTGACGAGTTTTTATTTCATTTTTATATAATAGCTGGTTTTATAAGAATCATGTTAGGGAGGTATTCAAAAAAATACTTTTACATGCTCAACAACTCGACATTTTCTGGCATAATTCCAGATTCATTTTTAATATAAAAAAAATATGAAACTTGCTGACATGATTTTTGAAGAGATTTATAAGCGACCTGTGTTTTTATTTTTTGTTCAATTAATTAAAACTTGATATATAAACAATTATTTTCTCAGAAGAACAATATTTTTCGTTTCTAACACAATCGCTTCGGGAAATTCCGTTCAAAATGCCCACTTTGACATCATTTTTTGAAATATATTCTGCCTCTATCCAAAAATCGATCATTACAGTAGATTATATAGTTTCTGAATAAGCGAATCTACCAATTAAATGCATTTGAAAGCAAAAATGAATTTAAAAATGAGTCAGAAAATAAGCAGTTTGGATTTGAGTGACAATGGTTTTTCCAACACAATCCACTTCGGTAGATTCGGTTCAAAGTGCCCTTTTTAACAGCATTTAAAAAAAATATATTCTGCCTCTATCAAACAATCGACCATTACGGTAGTTTATATAGTTTCTGAGTAAGAAAACGTACCAATTGGAAGCCTTTGAGAGCAAAAATGAATTGTAAAATGAGTCAGAAAATAAGCAGTTTGGATTTGAATACAGCCATACTAAGATGATTTTTTTTCGTCAACCGCTATGTATTTTTAATTTGTTTTGCTGTAAGAATTGGTCCTATCCAAAACTTGTCTGTATAGATGTTGTAGACAAAATTAAGAAGATATATGATAAATTCATGGGAATTTTATATCTTTTGAATTGACGGAGTTAGGGATTTTTTTCTTCTTCAAACACCCTTTTTGTTTTCGTTTTTAATTTTTTTGCGGTACGAATTGGTCCTATCAAAAACTTGTGAATATAAAAGTTGTAGATAATGTTAAGGAGATTTATAATAAAATTAATTGGATTTGATATCTTGAGAATTGACGAAGTTAGGATTTTTTTTCTCCCCAAAACCCTATTTTTTGCGCCCCTTGAGCCCATTTTTAACTTTATCAAAAATCTGTGATACATAAATTTTTGACCCTATTTTTAGAAGTAATAAAAACTTTAAACTGATTTGATATGTACAAAAATTAAGAAGTTATGGGGGGTTTTCTGTCTTCACAAAACCCCTCCCTATTTCCATCCCCTTGGTCTGATTTTGCCCATTAACGAACTTGACCGAGATTTTATGGCCATTGATTTTATGTATCAGTTTGGAAGAGATTGGTGCAGAATTACGAAAGTTATCGTGTCCAGAAGAAAGTGATATATATATATATAGATAGATATATAAAGTTTTTTATTGAGGGTGGTTTTGGGTTCTAGGGGTCATGATCGGTGTAGATCTGCAAAAATTTTTCAGAAATTCCAACATAGGAACGATCCTAATAGGTAGTATTTCATACGAAATCTACCTAAAACATTACGTCTTCCTTCTACACCTCGTTCTACACAAATTACAAAACATGCGGAGTTGAGTTGTCAAAGGTAGGCGTAACCATCCAATACACAAGAAATCAACCAATCCAAATTTAAGATCAGACCACTGTAGGCGTGGAAAGAATTTACGAAACAAACTGGTAACAACAAAAATCCATTTATCGTCTCACCAAATTCAATGATGCCAAGTGTCTCGGCTGTTCTGGGATTCAGCCCTGCAATGATGTGCGGATTTCAGGCATTTGCAGATTTGAGGGAGTCTACTGCAATCAAATTTTCAAGTTATGACAGTTTTGAAATACAGATGCTTTTTCATTTAGAATAATTATACATTGTATCTAAATAAAGCTAGTATTAAATTTTTGACCACGACCAAATATAAAATAATATATAAAAAGTTTGGTTATACAGTAGACCCCCTCTCAAATCTGCAAACACCTAAAATCCACACATCATCACAGATGTAAACAATGAAACATTCAGTTCAGATGTAGGGGAAAAATTACAGAATTTTTCAGTTTTATATCATTCCGCATGTATTTTAATAGGTAATTCTCGATAATATGATTGAACTCATGGTTTTTTGTGAAGGAGGTATAGGTTTATTTGTGCAAAAAAAATCAAGATATTGTTGATAATCCTTTGGGACCACTGGTAATCCTTTTACAAAATCACAATTTTTTTTACCAAATACATGTATGTAATAATCAATACAAAAACCCTTAACGGGTTAAAAGTTTGTGACGCAGCACTTTATCTTATGCTCTAAGAATTTTAAATATGGAACTTAAAAATAATGATATCAAATTTTGAGTGACGCTATGCTATTAATTATAATCTCTCTATATATTATTTATTTCATCTTTTTATTTTTTTATAATCGCATGTGCAAAAATTATGTTCAATTAAAAAAAAATGTATAAAAGTTTATTCACTGATGCTTTAACATTTACACCTCTCATAAATTCCAAGTATGAGTTTTAAAAGATATGATATCAAAATTTTAGTGACGCTTTGATGTGGCTTTAAACGATTTGTTTTAAAATTAAATTTAAATTATTTTTGTTTTGGCTAAGATATATTCACACATCTAAATAATAGTTTTAATTTTCCAATATACTTTAAATATGTCACTTTCACTGAATTTATATAATGCATTTAAATGTATTTATTTGAATAAATTGATTTATCCTTTGTCCAATGCTATTAAAAATTTAAAATAAGATTCACGTAAATAATTTTTTTGCCTCATAGTATCCATTTGAATACATTTCCCTTAGTTTGGATACAATGACGCAAAAAAATTATTTACGCAAATCTTATTTTAAATTTTTAATAGCATTGGACAAAGGATAAATCAATTTATTCAAATAAATACATTTAAATGCATTATATAAATTCAGTGAAAGTGACATATTTAAAGTATATTGGAAAATTAAAACTATTATTTAGATGTGTGAATATATCTTAGCCAAAACAAAAATAATTTAAATTTAATTTTAAAACAAATCGTTTAAAGCCACATCAAAGCGTCACTAAAATTTTGATATCATATCTTTTAAAACTCATACTTGGAATTTATGAGAGGTGTAAATGTTAAAGCATCAGTGAATAAACTTTTATACATTTTTTTTTAATTGAACATAATTTTTGCACATGCGATTATAAAAAAATAAAAAGATGAAATAAATAATATATAGAGAGATTATAATTAATAGCATAGCGTCACTCAAAATTTGATATCATTATTTTTAAGTTCCATATTTAAAATTCTTAGAGCATAAGATAAAGTGCTGCGTCACAAACTTTTAACCCGTTAAGGGTTTTTGTATTGATATCATTGCTTTTTTGAGGTTATTGAAAAAAAATAAATAAAACAATAAACACACACAAAAAAAATTAAATATAAAGAATTCATAGTCAGGATTTCAATTCACCTTCAATCTCACCCCCCTCCCTCCCCGCAAAAAAGGATGACCATATTTCAATTTTAAAGAGCACCGTGCAATGAGATTTTTATAAGAACTCTTTGGTAAGATATGGAAGTAATGTACAACATGCATGTTTAGAGGGTATTTCTGTTGGTTTGCTTCAGAGATATAAAAAGCTATGTTAAATTTTACTATATAAAAAAATTACTTTGTTAAGAAAAATAGCAAGAAATATTACTCTTTAAACCTTTATATATATATAACAATCATCGCTCACTATTAAAAGTAATTCCATACATTTATATTAAATCCAAAACTACAAATTTCTGCTTCTCCCTTTTCTCATTCCTAGTGCAAAAAAATTAAACATTCTTTAATTTTATATAAAATAATCTTTCACCATCCCTATTTAAAATTCTTTATTAACAATAATAATAAATCATAGAAAATAATCCCCTGAGCTCCGAAGATTCCACTTCTGCTTTTGCACCCACCTCTTCAGCTTACTTAAATAATAAAATCTTTCAAAAATTAGTTTGAAATAAAAAAAAAAAAAATCTGCAAAATTTGTTGCTCACTAACATAAATAAATAAATAAGCACTAACTTCCCTAATGTACAGTCATGGAAAAAAAAGTAAACACCCCCTACTAACTCCTCAACAAATTACCGTAGAAGAAAGTTACTGGTACCGAACGATTGGAAATAAAGTCTACTTTTAAATGTATGTAAAATTTGCTTAAGGGGTTATCTACATATTAAAACGAACCATAACTTTGTTTTTTTCAATAGCAGTACACAATTTTTACAGCATAAATGAATTCTACACCATTTAATTAGCCTAAAAACAAATTTTTATGCAATTCGTACTATAAGTTCCCGAGAAATTAATTATTTTAAAACAAGCTTATTTTAAGGGCTGTATCCAAATTGAAGTTCGGTACTCGATTGTTAACCGAGAGAGCCCCCTTCTTGATCAAGGCACCTTAAGCGTCACTCAAGCAGTCAATGAAGTCTGCTAGATTACAGGACAGCGTAAGACATTTCAAAATATCTAGTCACTTCTATCATAGACGGCCCCTTAAACCATAATTTTGCCGTTTTTTAAGCATAATTTGAAAACTATTTGGAAGAAAAATGTGAAATTTTGGATTTCCATAAAGCAGGACTTAATAAATCTAAATCCATCAAAAAAAATTTTAGGTTACAATTCATAATTTTTTCGAATATTAATTTCATAATTCATATCATAAAATTATAAAAATTGCAAATTCAACGTATTTATGTTTGGGTATGTTAGTATTACTGCTACACAAAAAATTAGCACATTAGGAGCATGATTTCAGGAGATATGAATAAAAATATGAAAATATAATTTAACATTAGAAGAACTAAATTTTGAATGTTTATAATTCAAAAACTTATTATTCAAATTACTTGAAATTTGGTGCCTAGGCATAGTTTGAACCGAAGATTTGAAATATCTCGTTAAAATTGGGTATTGCCATTGAAAAAGGTGAAGTTTGGATTTGTTTTAATATGTAGATGGCCCCCTAAGCAAATTTTATATACATCATTTAAAAATAGACTTTATTTCCAATCGTTCGGTACCAATAACTTTTGTCTACGATAATAATTTGTTAAGGAGTTAGTAGAGGGTGTTTACTTTTTTTTTCCACGACTGTACATTTCACCTCTTCTCCCTCCCCTACTCCCCAACATTAAAAAAATTTAAATCTTTATTTTTATACAGAAAATTCTTCTATATAAATTATCCTCCTATTCCTCAAAATTACCACTTCCCCACTCCAGCCTAGAGATTTCAATCTTTAAAGCTTTTTAGAAAATCGGATCTGCAAAGTCTGTTGCTTAATAATAAAATATATAATCATGTACACTTTTAATTATTTTTCACACAATCAATTGATGTCATGATAATAGTTGTTCTGAGCGAATATTGTGTTGGCTGGGCTGTCGTACAGATAGCTCAATTGGAAGAGTACTGGCAATTAAAGCCAAGGGTTATTAAAGTTCACTGTAATTCAAGATGTTTAACCCCTTCGCGACAAGAGCCCTTTTGTTAATTTTTAACCTTTTACTACATGTTTTTAAAAACAGAAAATTTTCTGTAATTGAATCACAGAAATGCTCCCATTAAAGAAGGTAAACTTTACAATTAAAAATAAGAGGTGAGAATAATGAAGGATTATGAACACCTTAAGTGGCCAAGTATACCGGTCGCTCATTCCCAAGGGCTTAAAGATGCTTTTTTGCTATTGTAACCTTTAGGATTTACAATATAAAAAAAATCTTAATCACTTCTGAGGTAAATAAAGACAGTGAAAAAAAATCAAGATGGCAATGTTTTGATTGGCAAATTCTAAGCTGAGTAATTTGTGCTACAGAATGAAAAAAATATAAAGTTGTAATAATGTCCTCTTGTTACAGATACTAAATCTTTAAGGTTTTTGATGTGTGAAGTACATATGAATACAGTAGAAGATCTTTATAATGCACACCTTGGTATGAGAAGTTGTGCGTATTATAGAATTTTGCATTATATAGATCATATTTCATACATCATTAAATTTACTTCGTATACATGCTTTAAATTACATTCCTTGGAACCAGAAAATGTGCAAATTATGATATTTTATATAATAGGTATAGATCACACATTATTAAGTTACTTTTAAAGACATTACCTTGAAATATAACATCCAAATATGCCTGGGCAAAATCATTATAAACAGTGGTAACTCATGACTGACAGTTTTGGGAACACTAAATGCATGGCTGGCCAATTTATTCTTTTTCACTATTTTTAATAATGAAATCTTTGCCTTATTTTTAGCAGAATTTTCTTCCATTAAATAAAGCAAAAATTAAAAAAAAAAAAAAAAAAAAAAAAAAAAACTTTTGGAAAGCATGCATTTTAGTGCTGCAAGAAAAACCTGTCATGAGCTGCTCTGATTATAACACTCATTTACAAAAAATTTTAATATAATAACAATGTTTTCATTACTCCAAAATAATGTGTTAAAGGCGATAATGTATCATATTTAGTGTTCCAAGAAATAGCAATATTTGTAAAATACATGTGCTTCTTAACTGAAAAATTCATTGTTTATATCTGAGAAATACATTACATCTTCTGCATTAAAATTTTTTAGTGGCAGGCTATTGTGATTGAACAAGGACTGCTTGCAGAGTGCTTTTAAGGATTTTACAATATAAAATTATGGCTCTTGAACTACTATTAATCAAGGTTCTTCTACAATAAGGTTGTTCCATTTGAAGGATAGCCAATCAGAGTAGAGCAGGACTGAAACGTCACGTGGCGGACAAGATCGGAGCTCGATCAGCCGTGAGACAGTAAATAGATGCGTAAAAAGACCGAAATACGAAGTAAATAATTTTTTAAAAAGCAGATTTTCTAAAGTAAATTGAACAAAATTACTTTCCTTAAAATAATTTGGACAAATACTGATTGGAGTTAATCAAATATAAAATACATAATGGTTAAATAATATCGCGATACGTTTGTTAACATTCAAATACTTAAGTAAATTCTCGAAAAAAATTACCTTTTTAATGTGCAAAATTACAAATGAAAACTTTTAAACTATTCTAAAATAAAATGAACGAATGAATTATATGAATATGATTACACAGGAGTAGTAATGAAAAGACTAGCATTATCAAACAGAATAAATTAAACAAAACTCACACTTCAAAACTTTTAACAATAATGCATTGTCCAATTACTAGATATAAGTTTTCAAAAATTTTCGAATGTCATTATGCTTATACGGGATGAAAATAATACAAAAATATTACTCTATAATTAAACTAATTCTATTATGAAAAAAATATGTACTGTACATATTATTTACATTATATTATTAAAATAACAATATCGTTATTTCATACAGTGTTGAATTCAGACACTTTTCTCCGGGAGGGATTTCTGTGGCTCCGGGGGGGGGGGGGGGGGGGGATTGCACTTTTTGACCATTGAAAACCCAAAATCTCAAATCTTCCGGAGGGGACATCGCATTGCTCCGGGGGAGGGATGTCCTCCCCCGGGCCATCCCCTGAAATCAACATTGATTTCATGTATACAAAATTTCAGCAAAAACTGAAAAACTTAAAACAACTTCAGTATTAAAATTTCCATGTTATCTTATAAAACACATCAAATATAACATTTCTTCATACAAATAGGAAACCATAGAAAGAAAATTTATGGAAGCACAGTAGAGAGCCGATTATTGGAACCCCAATTAACCGAACTTCCAATTATCCGAACAGCCAATTTCTCACTTTTTTTTTTTTTTTTTTTTTTTTTTTTTTTAGATTTGTAAAAGGAACTCTGTTCAACTTTTAACCAAATACAATGAATTTTCTCATCTGCGAGTTTTGAACTTTGAACTTTTTTTCCCCATTTCATGGAGATTTGTCTGCATTTGTGAAAGAAATCCGGCTTTAAAAGTTTAGTCCAATATAGTAAATGCCTCTTCTTTTTCTTTCATTAAAGTTTATTCGGAATTTCTCGCGATTCTCTTATGCAATTTTTAGAGATTTTGCCGTTCTGCAGAAATTTTTTGACATTCGTAAAAGGAATTCGGTTTTAAAATTGCAGTAAATTTTGTCCTCTGCGATTTTAGTGTTTTTCTTTGCGATTTTCCAGAATAATAATCGCCAGGATGTCGATGCTCGGATTCGAGACTATGTACTGTATTGTTAAATCTGTATACTTGTTCTGTGAGAGTTATTAGAACACGTTGATATAGCGCATTCATTAGATTTTATTCAAAAAGTCTGTTTAAATAATAGAATAATTAAAATCATTCACAGAAAAAAAATTCCAACGCAGAACAGCATACAGAATAATACTGAAACGAGCGAAGCGAGGCGAAGTTGTCCGCCACGTGACGTAATGCGCGAGCAGTTAAGAAATCTTTAGAGTTGGCGCATCGCACGAATGGTACCCCCCTGCTATTAATCAAATACAGTAATAGGGATAAAAAAATCATTGAATAGTTTATTTTAAAAAATTACTTCTATTTTCATCAGATATACTGATTATTACTACCATATATTATATGTAACATATTTATTAGAAAAGTTACAACTATTTTCATGAAGTTTTGGATCCTCCCCTCCCCCCATGACATACTGTCAAATTTCGCGAGGATATTCTTTCTTGTGTTGTTCCTCCCCCGACCGAGAATGGAGCGGGTTTTTTACAATCAACCGATTAATTTTGTTTTTCTTTTATTGCTACTTTTTTATGTTAGTGTGGTGATCTTTCAAATGCTATTGCACAACGAGGCGATAAACGCGCTACTCTGTAAGTGGCACGGCAACCCTCCAGTGTACAGGTGGAATTGATAAAAAGAGTTTTTGTAGTCGGAATATGCGGAATGTTACAGAATAGTGAATGGTTTAATGAAAGCAGAATAAAAACTTAATATTTAATTTAAGATGCGAGTCAGATTAATATATTAATTGAAATGGTTACTGAGTAATCACTTTATTAGTTTATACAAAGTCTAATTATCATGACAGCTACAATGCAGCTGCTAATGAAATTTTGTGAAACCAATCTTTTCTAAATAGTAACATGTTCTGAATTGTTCTTATTTACAATAATACTTCATTACCACAAATACCATATAAGGGAGCTGGCTACTTTTATATTTTTTAAAAGTAAATTATTTAAAGCTTTCTTTTAAGCATATTAACTTTAAAATTAAATAAAAACAAGTATCTTACTTTTGCAAAAAAGCTGTTTTATCTTATTTATCTATAAACTTTAATTACTAAATAAGGAAAAGTATCATGATGAAAATTTTTACTTTTAGGAGCTCAAAACAACCAGTCAGGATAAAATGGTTCATTTTGAGCTAATCGTGATAATTTAAGTATATAAAGTAGAATTTACTATCAGTCAAAAATATGTCCAAGACTGAAATCAGTCCTGAGACTGAAGGTCTTGCACCCATGGCTGTAATCAATTAGCCTAAAAGAAATGCTTCAGGTGTTTTTTTTTTTTGTTTTTTTTTCTTCTGTTTTTCTTTTGTTACAGAGATAAACGGCAATAAGAATTTTCTTCCCCTTTAGGTTAAATTTTATAAAAATAAAATACTACGATGCTTTAATTTTTGAAGCTGAAAAGAGTTATAAAAAAAATAAATAAATAAACGAAAGATGTCATTTTAAGTCAATTTTCGTTTATAATATTATTAGAAACGATTCGCAAATGAATCATTTTATAAACGGGATTGGAAATCTTAATTTTGATTTCGTCATACTTTTTATTTAAATTGTGCGTTCTTTAAAAATGAAAGATTTTGTTTAATTTCTTTAAAAGAAAACTCAAAATTAAATTAGTAATCTATCTGTATTACACTCACATATCACAAGAAATACCTATGCCACACATGAACGTTATTTTGTAAGGAAAACAGTTATAAGTATTGTTGAAAATAAAAACAATTCAGAACATTATACTAATTAGAAAGGATCGGTTGCAAAGGATGCTGTCTGGATAATTAGAAATTGTACTCACTTGGAATTGTCACCCTTGGAATACCAATTCAAGATCTTTGATATTTCTTATTTCTTCAGTCAACTTCGCGTATCGCGTAGTGATACATGGCGAAGTCTTATGGCGAACGCGATGAATTTTCATTTCGATACGGGAATTTTCGATAAATATCGAATTTCGATACGAGAATTTTTTTTAAAATGTGAAATATTTTCTCCTTAAAAAATGTTTACTTACTATGAATAACAATGAAATAAAATACCTATAATTACAAAATACTGCTCCATTTTAAAAAATCAGTCTAAGTATTTTAAAGCACATACTAAACTGTTTTCGTAGTTTAAAAAAAGATTTATTGCCAATATGCAGATTTTTAACTGTGACCTAAACCGCGCAAAACCGATGTGCAACATTCTGTCTGCTAGCCCATAGAATAACATGTAATCCGCGATCCTAAGAAGTCCATTTTTTCATGCGGATTATATAAAAATTAAGAGTTTTCCTAGATACTAGGTTAGCCTTATCCACTTCGTCAAAAACAGATTCATTTTATATATTAATGTTTTAAAAAAAATCTAGACCGTTTCGGAGAAAAAAAAAAGACAAACTTACACCATCGAAATTGCTTTCAAAATGGGTTTACAGATCTGAAAATATACTGCACGTAGAATTGTAAAAAATTCAGAATAGGATTAGACTGCAGATATAAGACTGTTTTAAAAAAATCAGAACAATAGGACCTATATTTGATGAGTTATTAACAGGCGGCTTTTCGCATTTTCTTTGATGTCGAGTTAGCTGTATATATGAGTTCCGCCATCTACGAATTCTACGATACGATACGATACGATTTTAGGCTTAAGGCTGCGTCACTCGGAATACTACCGTCTTCCATGATCAAGCAGCCTTTTTGATTATTATGACTGGTTAAACCTGAAATAAAGTTGCTGCATTTTATGATTTTGATGTGAATTAATAGGTTACATTTATCAGGAAAGTTTTGTTGAATAATTCAAAGAAAATATATCTCATCTTTATAATACATATTTAATTATACATTATTAATTATTTACTTGACCTTTACTTTCAATCATTTTTAAAATTATATTACTTTTTATCACTTTAGTTTATTACTCAATCATTTTAATGTTTTACTAATTTGCAAGCATTCATTATAATTTTGATTGCATTATTACAATGAAATTACTGTTTAAAAAATGTAAACAAAGCAATGACCAGAAATCTGCCAAATTCTAAAATCTGCACAACCCCTGGTCCTAAGTTGTGCAGATTTGAGGGAGTCTACTGTATAAGAACACTCTTTATATATTTTTAAATTCTGTTAGGACAATGGAATTTTATGAAAAGACCCATTTTGTGAAGGGGCTTTTTTTTTATTAAATAGAATTTTGTGAAGGGGGTCCTCTGCGAGCTACAACAAAAAATTTTCTTGAATCGACCTTTCATTTACAAATACTGCTTAACTTACAATGTAAGAAATACAAGCTTAATGCAATATTTTATTAAATATCAACTTTCTTGTTAATAGATGCTTACCCATAGAAAACCTTTCTCAAAAGCAGAATGTAAATTCATATGTAAATTCTGCAGAGAAACTTCATAATGAACATGTGATTAATTACATTTCTGTTCTCCTGTAAACAACAACACAAAAAAATATATATATTAAGATTAGAATTTGTATTATAGAATATGATAAAGATTATCACAAAAAGCATACGGCTTTTTAAACTCAGAAAAAAGTAAAAGAATTGTTGTTTTTCAGCATTATAAAAAATTATGGTACTTAAAAATTAAATGGATTTGTGTTGTTTCAAGAACATCCATGATTTTCGATATTTTTCAAAATTTATTTAAGTAAAAAAAAAAGCAGTCTAAAATTTACCAAAAAATCAATAAAAAATCAATAGAGATCATTAAAAAATAAAACTGGATGTGATTTTTCCCCAAAATTAAAGCAAAATTACAAGAATTTTTTATTTTTTTTAATTTGTTGTCTCAACAAGATAAAAGTTGCATCAACCCTTAATACTTTTATATAGGCCCAGATAATGGGAATTCACCAGCCAATGACAAATAGGGATTTCAGAGACCCCTTATTATCACAATCAGAATGATCGGCATTGGAACTTTTCAAGATAATTTCCCTCTACTTTTCCATCTGATTGAGTCAGGGCTTAATTTCTGCCGGAGCTCAGCTCCGGTACTTCTCTGTTTTTAGCAAATTTTTAAATTTTGGTCAAAATTCACCGGAGCTCATAAATACAGGGCTCCGGAGCCCAGTACAATACCGCTTCTGAAAAACCGAAGCCTAAATTACACAGTTAAACACAGTTGACAGTTAGTCATATACAGGTATATATATTTAATTTTTTTTTAACCATTTGGAATTTGGAAAAATGGTTATTGTCCTCGTCAGGGTAGGAAATCAAAAGCATATCTGAAGATTTTTATTGGCTTAATCACATTTTATTCGTGTTCTGATTGGTCTATACAGTAATATGTCCCTTTACTTTCAACAGAGATGGACAGCAGAGTGTTGCCATTATGACAAAAATGTAATAAAAGCTACAAAAAAAAATTAATAACTCAGAAACAAATTGTGATACAGCTTTCAAACAAATTGCATTTAAAAGTACATTTTTCTTCTCTATACGACGATATAAAAAGTAATATTGTGGGATGTTTAGAAGTTTAAGAAATAAATTTCATTTAAAATTGGCCGTCAGATTTCTTGGAAATCTCAGGATGGAAAAGCCTTTTCCCGAACAGCCAATGAAAGGCTTGGATAATACATAAGTTTCAGGTGGATAATACGTACGAGTCTCAGGCGATTTCTGTGGCTTGCAATTTTTACACTATTAATGTTTAATTCATGGCGTACGTAATGTATGATCAACTCCGTGCGATTTTTTATGTCTTAAATTTTACTCTTCGAAAAAATCATTTTCCAAATGGTCGTTGTAATTTGTTAAATTGCATTTTTTTTTTCTAATGAAAATGCATTAAATTTTGAAAATAATGTATATGAAATATAAATATGAGGATTGAAGTGATGGCGGAGGAGGAGGGGTGGGGGTGGGGGGCTCGCTACGGTTTTAGTGCTGCCGAATATTCGGGCTCCGGTACTTTTTTTGTTAGAAATTAAGCCCTGGATTGAGTAATTTTACTTTTAATATAGAGTTTCTCCCAACTTTAAAAATAGACAGTGTGCTATATGGGTGAAGGGAAGAAAAAGGCACATTATATTCATATGGACATTTTGTTAAAGAATTTATAGTATTTAAATGTTAGGGCAAAACTTTGATGATTTAACAATAACAGAAGAATTTTTTTTTTAAATTAAGCAAACATTTTTTAAAAAGAAAAAGCATTAAAAGATGCCATTTTTTTAAGCTTAGAATAAAGAACGAGATATTTTTTGTATGGAAAGGGGGGAGAAAAGGAAAAAAGGTCGGACTTGTTTCCCCCATAAATAAAGAGCCTGCAGGAAGCAACAACTTCCTGAAACTATCTGGGTCAAAATTTGTTTACAAACAAGCACGTTGCTTTTGAGAACTAAATTAACACATCATACAATATAATTATATATTTTGCTTGATTAGAATAAAAAGAAAATAAATTTGCTAATGAAAATAGTTGATTTTGGATGAAGCTGAAGCATTTTTCCACTTCACTTGGTTAAGCGTGAACTTTGTTAATGCAAGCAAAAATGAAATTTTATAATCCATTTTTCACTCACTTCTTTATCTGTCATAATTACAGTAGACTCCCTTAAATCCGTGACCCTAAAATCCGTGTATTTTTTCAGATGTAAACAATGAAATTTACAGTTAAGTTGCAGAAACAAAATTCAAGATGGTGCCGAAATAAGCGACTACTGCAATGTTTTTTTTACTAAATTGTTTGTTAACAATTCTTTTTAGGCTATTACAGCTGACTTATTACTAAATAAATTTACATTACTTTTGATTTTGATATAAATTAGCATATCTATATCAAAAATTCCAAGTTTTGAAATGGAAAAATATACGAAACGGAACGCTATTTAAAAATTGTTGTTAGCGGAACTTTTTTTTAAATTATAGACAAATTTATTTCTAAACATACAAAGCTGTATAAGAAAAGCATTCAAGACTCTAAATAACAATGAAAAAAGTTACAGTGAGTGCAATAAACTATATGTTCTGATGATAGCATTAACACTGTTCTCCTTGCTACCACTAGATGGCAGCATAGGAATTTTGGAATCGAATTGAATCGATTTCATTGGTAATAATTTAATATTTTTCTAAATTTTTATTTTACATAATTATTTTAATAAATACTTACTTTTAAATTAATAAATTATTTTAATGTTTCACTTTATTGTAAGCATTCATTATAATTTCCCTTGCTTAACTACCAATCAAAGTAATGTTTCAAAAATGTAAACAAATCAATGACCAGAAATCCACAAAATTCTAAAATCCGCACAACCTCTGGTCCCAAGCTGTGCGGATTTGAGGGAGTCTACTGTATAAAAATTACGTGCACAGTTAAGTTTCTGATGAAAGTACAGCATTTTAATATCTTTAGAACTAAATTATAAATTAATTTTAAAGCATTTTTCTGGTAGCGGGAAACAGGAGACAAATCCCCATACATAGTTAAAATTAATATTAACTTGTAGAGGAGAGTGGGATGGAATGGGACAGTAGGTTTTTCTCTTTATGTATCATTCTAAACATTTCATGAATCACACATTAGATGATACAAAGGTTACCCAATCTTTAGTTGAAAAAAGTTGCTGATCTGCATATGCTTTCAATTGTATATAAAAAGGATTAGTTCAAGAATAAAAAGTAAATCTGTTTCATATACTTTTTATGCTTTCCGTATATTAATGACTTGTTCTTGCATATGTAATAGTTTCCCTATTTATGGAGCATTATACTACTGTATATTATCCATAATTTAAACTAAGCCTAAAAGCAGCATTGTTGTTTATAAAAGAAGTTTAACATAATAAGTGGGTATTGGGAGGAATGGGACATGCCAGCCAAGGGAAGAAGGGAATATTCATTCCCTTCTTTTTAATAAGATGAATGTAAATTGCTAATAAGCAAATACTTTTAAGAGTGTAATATGTTAATTATAACAGTGATAATATATTTATTTGCTTCAAAATGTAAATAAATTAAACTGATGATTTTTTTATGTCATCCGTGATTGACAATCCTGAATTTTCCATCCAGTGATGAAGACACTCGAATTTGATATTGTGGCTCATTATATTATCAAACATAGACTGCATATGTAGTCGACACTAGACTATTAGTGCCTAATCACACTTTGTTTTATAGCTGTCCCATACCTCCCTGTAATTGGGAGGTATTTGACACATTTTGAAACTTACAATTTTTTTTATTATAAAATTGCTTCTCCAGTGTTGAGTTCAGAGGGTGGCCCGGGGAAGGGATAACCACCAGAAGATTTGATATTTTGTGTTTTCAATGGTCAAAATGCAATTTCCCCATCGGAACTCTACAATGTGCCCCTCGGAGCCACAGAAATCCCTCCCGGAGAAATGTGCCTGAATTCAACACTGCTTCTGTATATTATGTTTCTATAATGTTCGAGGACATTAGAAAGTGTTTTCTTTTCTATTCTATAAATTTTAATTTTTGTTTTAATGTCTAACAAAGCTAATTTTCTTTTTTTTTTGTAAAAAATGCCCCATTCCTCCCCATTCTCTCCTACAAATATCCTACTTTTAGTTTTACTACATATTTTTTGTTCAAGCTTTTACTTTAAAGGAACAGCACGCAAGGGTAGGCATTTTTATTAATATTTATAATGTATAAATACTTCTTTTAAGCTTATTTCTTAGTTTTAAAAAAGGATCTCTAACACAGTGATCCCTTTCAAAACATAGAGATGATGTAATAATTTTATTAGGAAGTTACTATAAATCAGAATTTGACCCTTTTAATATTTACTTCAAAGATGTCATTCGCCTTGCAATCGTCAAATTAATGAATACGCGATATATGCAGCGAAGTTCGGGGGGAAGGTACTCATTCCAGATTGCCTTATTTTAGCTCGGTGTGTGTGGCTACGTAAGAAAAATCACCCAAAAGCTCGGTTCGAATGTAATCTAGGATTTATACTGGGTCTCATAATTTTTGACAAGGGTCCTGGGTTATTTCACATTCAATAATGGCAGCCAGCATACAGCTATATTAACATTCAGATTTCGTTACATTTATGGAACTATTTGCCTACCGATGAAACGTTTTTCTGAGACTGTTAGTACAACCATGAGTCATACATAGGGTTATCCAAACACAATGAGAAAACACAGAACCTATGTTTATTAAAACAATAAAAGATAACTGAATCAATTTTAAGAAAAGCAATTTTCCAACGCTACAGCCAATGCTTTAAAACATATAAATAAAAACAAATTACATTAGCGTGTTGCCAACAAATTAAAAACATTATTAGAGGGACGAGCAAAGTTTCACGATCTGATTAATGGAGCTCAGTGACGGTGATAATCAATATGTCAGTAAAAATAGTACATAGCTTCCTTCTCTATTAAGCCAGATTAAAATCAAAATGATGGTCTGACATGACGATTTTATAATCAAACAGCCTTTCAACCACAGTTTTCAATCTACTTCTACTTATGTATTTTAGTTTTGGGATTTGGCAACACTCGGAAATTAACTTTGTTTATATTGCGTTTAATGATTTGAAGACTATGTCCAGTTTCGCGAGGTGTTCGTGGTCGAGGTAGGTTGCTGTCGGCCCGGCTCCGTGCTTCAAGTTGTGGTGTCCCCGTTTTGTCTCTAGAGCTACAGGTTGTAGTTTTTCCCTTTTTTTCATTATTGCTTTTTGTTTCAACGTGGTCTCCAGCCCTGTGTGGCGTGGTAAGCTTTCCGCGTTTGTAAATGTTTACTTTCTGCTGTGTTTAAGAATTGTTTATTTTTATTTTTTTCTCTGACTCGCAGGTCGAGGACTGGTTGTGTTGTTTTTATCGTTCAGTATGTCGTCCATTTTTACTATTACAGATGCGAGTGCTGGTGACCCAGAAATATATGTGCAAGAAGTTAGTAGTCCTTCGCAACAGGTTACTTATGCGTTCGCAAATGGAGTCTCCAGTGTTTGCGTCTTTCTTGAAGCGACTGAGGGTAAGATTCCTCGAAATAGGCCTGTGGCTTTAAAAGCTGATTTTGATAAAATAGTTGGTCCAAATGCGCCTTTAAAAATTCGTTTTACCAGGACGGATAAATTGTTAGTCGAGACGTCTGATGCTCAATGCGCTCAGGCGGTCTCTGGTATTGACAAATTACTTAATGTGCAGGTCAAGGCGTATATTCTACAGGAAACTATCACGTCACGGTTTGTCTTACACAATATCGATACAAGTATTAGTCTCGAAGAGTTGGGAAAGGAAATTCAAGCCGAAAATAAGCTGAAGGTTAAGGATTTGCGGCGTTTTACCAGAAAGGATAATGGTGTTACCAAATTAACGGAAACTGTTTTAGTGACTATTTACGGCACATTTATTCCTGAAAGGATCAAGTTGTTTTATATGACGGAAAGAATTAGACTTTTTTATGACAGACCACGCCAGTGTCTTAACTGCTGGCAATTTAACCATGCTACCAGCAAATGTCCGAATGAAACCACCTGCAGGAAGTGTGGGGGTAAACATGCGTCTGCCACATGCAGTACTGCCGAGCTTACTTGCTCTAATTGTCAAGCCTCCCACCTGGCGTCTGATCTGAAGTGTCCAGCCCGACTAAGGGAAATGGATTTCCAAAAATACAAATCTGATAACCATTTATCAATCACCGAAGCCCGTAGACTGTATGCTAAGATTTCTAATCCAAAAACGTATGCTGATTCTGTTAAAATGAACTCTGAAGTAACCTTGAACCCCACATATGTAACTAAAGCTGATCTCGAGCAAACGATGGAGCTCTTTTTTCAGCGTACTCAAGAGTGCATCCTTAATGTGTTACAACAACAAACGAACTTATTTATACAAACCATGGAAGGATTGGTTAAGTCTTTCACGGCGGCCTGTGCGGCCAATACACGGTCTGCTGGTGCTTCTAAAGATACGGTTGGCAGCTCTCCCTCCGATCGGCCGAAGAAAATAAAAAAACAAAAGGTGACGGCCCAGCGGCTATCCTTAGCGAACTGTCGGGAACAGGTTTACAGTAAAACGAGCGGGAACGAGTTTGTTCTGAAATCGGGCTCTGAAGAAGAGTCTGGTGGCGACGACATGGAACAGGTTTAGCGCCCCCTCCTTCTTTGTTTTTCTCCTTTTTTGTGCTGCCCTTTTTGGTGTTCGCCTGTTTGGACTTTTTGTTGTTTGTGTGTTTCCCAGGTGTTCTTTGTCGTTTTATTTATGGTGCAGTTTTCGATCCCCTTTGCTGTGATCCAGTGGAACTTGAGAGGCATTAAAAATAAAGTCCATTGGTTGAAGTGTTCCCCCTTTTCGAAGGCCGATGTTTTTGTTTTTCAAGAATCTTTTCTTAGAGTGGATGATTCCTTTGCCTATCCGGGTATGGTGATCTATCGTCAGGACAGAGCTGGCAGGGGTGGTGGTCTGCTCACTGCTGTGAGTAGGAGGCTTACCTCTGTAATGCTCGATTTGGGCTCTCTTAGCACCCAGGGTGTGGAGGTCCTTGGGGTTAGGGTTTGGATGGCAAGACGGTGGGTGACTATCGTCAATGTTTACGCTCCCGAGGGTAGAGTTAGTGAATCGTGGCTCCAGCAGCTTACCAATAAGATTTCGCATCCCTTCCTGATTCTCGGTGACTTTAATCAAAAGCATCATGCCTGGGGCAGTTCTTGTAACACTTCGGGCTCTGAAGAGATTCTAAACTGGCTTCTCAACAATAATGTTTGCATTCTTAATACAAATCATCCAACTCACGTCACTCATTCTGGCTCTGCATCATTGATTGACCTCTCTTTTTCAAGCCCTGATTTTTTTCGGCAAACTGACACATACGTTCACCCTGATCTGTTTGACTCTGATCACTGGCCTATCATCCATAAAATTAACCATGTGACTACGAACTACCTGCATACTTCTACTAATTGGGATGGAGTCGAGTCTTGCCTTAATCGGACCCTGGATGTTCATGATGTCACCTCATTTGAGTACCTCCATAAGAGCTTTCGGGAGGTTCTTTCCCATAATTCTTTCAAGCATAGGGTGCAGCGTCGAGATAACCCCCCCTGGTGGGACTCACGTTGCGCGTGGCTCCTCGGCCAAAAGCGGAAATTCCTGAGATTAGCCAGAATAAACTTATCGAGGGATTGCTGGAAATCGTATAAGTCTTATGCTGCTCAGCTCAAGCGCTACATGAATTATCAGGCTCGCAATTACTGGGGCGATATATGTGAAAAGGCCGCCAAAGGTACTATCTATGGAATCATCAAGGCTTTAGCCAAGAGGAGTAGCTCTGAGGAGTCAAATTTCTATTTGATGGACGAGACTGAAGAGCTTCTCGACAGGTCTGACCAAGCCAATGCTTTTGCCGAGCAATTTCGAAGCACCCGTGAGTTCTGTAGTATCCCTTTTGATCTCAGCAGTTCGGATGAGCATTGGAACAACCCGATCACGTTCGAAGAGCTGAACCGTGCAATTCAGGACGCGAAGAATACCACCCCTGGCGAAGACGGAATTCCGGCTCGAGTTTATAAAGCTCTTACAATTGGAAACAAACAAAAGTTGCTTCGGCTTTTTAATGATAGTTTCATGTCGGGTAGTGTTCCGGATTGCTGGAGAACGGCGGTGATCCTGCCTATCTGGAAGGTTGGGAAACCTAAAGGGTTTCTTAGCAGTTACCGGCCCATCGCTCTCACGGCTGTGGGGTGCAAGATTATGGAGCGCATCCTCCTCAAGAGAATCCTCGACTGGGTTATGCCTAGACACCTTTTCAATGATCGACACTTTGGTTTTCTCCCCAATAGCGACTGCACGAAGGCTTTGAAGCTGTTTTACTTAGACATTAAGCGTGCCAGATTGGAGAGGAAGTACATCATCGCTCTCAAGCTTGACATCCACGCGGCGTATGACTCTGTATGGAGGGATGCTCTTATTTACAAGATGGTTAGCCTGGGCATTGCTGGAAGAACGGCCTTGTGGATCTTAAAGTGGATCGAGATGAGGAAGATCAAGGTTAAGTGGAGAGGTGTTTTCTCTCATCTGGTGAACTCTTTTCGTGGTGTGCCGCAGGGCAGCGTCCTTTCGCCCATCTTGTTCATGATCTTCCTGTGGGATTTATTCGAAGCTGTTGATTCGGGGGTCCAAATCATTGTATATGCCGACGACATCCTTCTCTACTTTTCAGATCTTTCCTTAGAAGACGCTTTTTTGAAACTTCAGGAGATGCTGAACAGGATCAATGCTTGGTGCACTTATTGGAAGCTTGAGCTCCGGCCTGATAAATGCTCGGCAATAAATTTCTCTCGGCAAAAGGATCTTCCCCTGCAGAATTTCAGTCTTCATGGATCAGACATCCCGTGGCAGAATACTACTAAGATCTTGGGTGTCATTTTTACTCACAACCTGTCTTTCAATCAGCATATTGAGTTTTTGTGTAAAAAATGTATGAAGCGCCTTAATTTATTAAAAGCTGTTGCCAGTCCTCAGTGGGGAGCGAAAACCGTCCATCTCATTCCTTTGGTCAACTCCCTTATTCGGGGCGTTATTGATTATGCGTGTCCTGTGTACGGCGTTGCAGCTAAGACCTCTCTAAAGAAGCTGGATGTGGTGTATAATGCGGCCCTCCGTTTTGCGACCGGCCTGCCCAAGTGGACTCCCATCTTCAAGCTTTATCGTGAATCCAACCAAGCTCCTCTTAGTTTTCGACGAAGCTATCTTACCTCTTCCTTTTACATCCGGTGTACGTCTGCTGTTAATTTTGGTCGTCCCTGCTCCAATTATTTTCCTGATGGGTTTTCTTGGACTACAGACCATGCTATTGTGACTCCTGATATGCTGATTACTTCTCACTGGCCTTGCGGGAGCTTAAAAGATGTCTGTAAGATCATAGTTGATGAGTTGCCGTTTCAAACTAAAAATCTCCCTCCCACTGCCATCAGTCAGTGTTTCAGTCTGTACATGGATGAGTTCCGTCATCTTACCAATTCTTGTTTTATCGCCACGGATGCTTCGAAGAACGATTTTAAAACTTCTATTGCTGCTGTTAATATTACTGAAGATACATCCTGTGCTTACCTCACCCATCATTTAAACTCTACTTTTACTGCAGAAGCTCTAGCCCTTAATCTGGCTGTCCAGCGCTTTCTTATCAAGAGTTACAACTACTTTATTTTGTCGGATAGCAAGTCTGCCCTTGAAGCTTTAATACATATTAACCATAGGTCCCCAGCTGTCATCTTAGACCTTTTCCAGTCTTTATGCAGCGTCCGTGGTTCTGTGTGTGGGATTACCTTGATCTGGGTCCCTGGCCATGTTGGTATCCTTCCTAATGAGAATGCTGATAATCTGGCTAGAAATGGCCCGTATGCGGTTAGCACTTATAGTGGGGTGGCCCCTGAAGACTTAAAGAGGCATTTAAAGGATCAGCTTCATGCTAGCTTCCAGAGCTGGTGGAATGATTGTAAATATGCAGTCGATTCGCCGTATCTTGGTCCGAATATTTATAAGTGGACGCATAACCGTAAAGAGGATGTTTTTATTGCTCGTTTCCGGACGCAAACGGCTGTCACTGACAGGAAGTTATATATTTTCAAGCTTAGTATTTCTCCCACGTGCTCTCTTTGTTCTACGGAGGATGGGACGGAATTCCATTACGTTTTCAAGTGCCCGGCTTTTGATGCTGAAAGAACGATGCTACGGGATGCCATGGCATCTGTTAATTTCTTTCCTGATGACTGGACTGACTTTTGGGAATGTATCAACTCTAATCGTCATTGTTTTCGTCTGTTCATCAATCTCTTCCTCGGGAGCGGGCGTTTTTAGTCGCCTTTTTCCGTTTATCCTTTTTCGCTTGTTTCATCACTCTTGCTTAATAGCTGTGTTGTCTTTTTGTTTTTGGTGCTGCTTGTCTGGATGAGTTGTTGGGCTCCTTCGTTTTAGGTTGCCCCTGGTTTATTGTTTAGGGTGCGTCTTTTTTGTGTTTTTCGGGGTAGTTTTTGTCCTCTTGTTGGGGTTATCAGTTCGTGGTTTGTTGTGTGGGCCGTCCCACTTTGTTTCTGGTGGTAAACTGGTTCTTTTTGTTCCATTGGTTTGGGTATATGTGATCATTTGAGGTCATGCCGGCCGGAGCCGCAGCGCCTACCTCAAAGCTCAAATAACAAATAACAAACTATGTCCAAGAGAAGATTGATCTTCTTGCAGTTGAAAGCGATATTTTTTACTGTATTACTATCAATAGATCCTAAGTTTCTTTTAATGTAAAATCCCAGCACTGTTGTCAAACATGAGACCCAGTACAGAATATACGGTATAATTCTAAACTATGGTTGGACTGAGCTTTTGACGATTTTTCATACACACGGCCAAGCTAAAACACTGCAAACTGAAAAGGACCCCCTCCCCCACCCCCGTCTACCAGATTGTGCGTGCTACCACCGACTATTCATTAATTAGACACAACTCTGATTGTCAGAAGCTCTGCTGAGAAAATCATTCTATCATCTCCATGTTTTTAAAATGCTTAACTACATTAAAGGCAGTTTTTTTCAAACTTAGAAATTTGCAAAATGAAGTGTATTTATAATTTATACATTCTAAGTATTAAAAAATAAAAAAAAGCTAAAAACAAGAGGCCCTATAAATTTATATTGATTGTATTGTCGCTAAGTTCATGAAGATTATATAATTGCAGAGACTTTTAATAAACCTTGTAAAATTGATACTGTCAAGAATTTGTTTTATGTAAAAGTTTTTAATTTAGTGTCCAATATTTCCTTGTCAAATAACATCTTTTTAAAAATATTTTTTACATACTAGTGACATAAAACAGCATTTAACAGTCTCATCAGATTTACTAAATTTGCACTACAAATGCATGAATCTACTGATGTCACTGAATTAGCACTTTTGTTAGTATTTTTCTGTTACATATGCTAATATTCGGTTCAAACTAGTGCACTTGAGAGTCTTAACGGGCACCCAGAACTGGACTAGACTTCTCTATTACTATGTTGGTTGAGAACATTAATTTTATTAAAATTAAGTGCCTTACTAATGCTAGTCTGAAAGAGGTTTCACCAAGCTATCAGGATCGTATTGTTTGTAAATCACAACAAACCAACACACTAAGGGACGAAATATTTTTATAAGATTATGTAGGAAAACACGTACTATGAACATGAAAGCAATGATGGGTCACAATGCTGGATCCATTGCAAAAATTAAAGAGATGAAAGCACTGTTGCATCATTTATTGAGCTCTTTACAGATATACGCTATCCCCGAGAAAATGTTTTCTGTATAGATGAAAGTAACCTATACTTTCTGAAATGAAAACTGGAAAATTGAGTTAGTAAGCCAGTGACCGGTAGACTCAGTTTCATTAGTGGCTACTTTTAAAAGTTAGTAGCCACTATAATGTTTCTTCAAACTTTCTTGACATCTAGATGAACTATAATCGTTTTATATATACATATTTTTCTATAAATCAGAGTTTTATACCAGCCAACTATTCATGATAAGAATAGGGAAGCAGATAAAATTCAAGAAAATTACTTTAAAACCACAAAATCTGTTATCATATTAATTTTCTTAGAATATATTTTTGGATTATGTGTATATGTTCATAAATACATTTATCAATCAAATTACTGTTACTTTCTTTATATAAAAAATAAGTAAATCAAAATTCAAATAGCTAGGTATATCTAAATTAAAAAAATGATCAAATAGAAAACACAATAAAATGTAATTTCGATTTTATTTAATAAGTAAATGTATGTGTTATTAACATACATACTATACATTACATACAGTAGAAATCTAAGCTGTTGAGTATATTTCACAGTATTAAACAGTATCTTTTGAAGAAAAATAATCTAACCAGTGGCGCAGCCAGAATTCGGTTCTAGGGGGGGGTTGAGTTTTTTGATAAAGGTGTTCGCCGGTTATTTGAATCACCGGTTAATATAATCTGTCTTTTTAATGAATCAAATCATAATGCTTTTTACCCGCAGTTACATTGGTTGTGTTTCATTGAAACAGCGTTTACAGTATTAGAGTTAGAAAACATAAAATGCACCAATGAAATAACCCCAAACTAGGTTAGATTTATAAAAAGTGTTTAAAGATGATGAGGCAAACTTTAAGAGTTGTAAGTGTACAGTCCAGCAAATAATTTTTGCATAGAAAATAACAAAATTCCAATCCACTTGTTCAAGCAAAAATACACAGGATTTCATTCCAAGACAATCTCGAATTCTTGTTTTTAACTTTAATAATAATGAAGCCATTTTTACAAAATTTTCAATATACTTACCGTGCTTTTTACAAATGTAACAACATCACGAAAATTGGTGGAATTTATCATCATTTACGTCCAATTAGGTAATCCATATTTTGGAATGTAGTTGATATTAAACATGGTATTTTATTGGGGGTTTTTTATTGTGCACTTCCAGTACTTTACATGACATCGAATTTGCCATTAAGTAGCATAAATCTGTTGAAAATTTCGTTAAAACATCTTTATTATTGTTAAAGTTCTCTAAAAATATCCGGGTTCATACTGAAGTCGTACCTGTACTAATATTATAAAGAAGTAACCTTTTTTTTGTAGGGGTTACTTTTGGAACTACCAAACGGATTTAAAAAGATAATCTGTCGTGTGCGAACTTAACTCGCATACAAAGGGTTCCATACAAAATATCAGAACTGTTCAAAGATAATATTTACTTGCTAACATATAACAATACCACATGCCATAATTCAATTCTACTAGAATGAAAACCAATGAATATTTCTCCCTCTAAATAACACAGACTTTGTACAAAGTTTAAACTTGGTAGAGAACCAACCACGCTTCGGAAAGAGGTCGCATAGATTCTCACGAAAAGTCACTTGTAAATCATATTTCATGTAATAGTGGACAATAGTAAAGGAATAAAAAAAGTACGCTTAATAACGTGAAACTTTTCTATTCATTTTTAAAAATAAAAGCATATACAGACATAATTATTGAAATGATTTCTAATCAAAAAGTTTTTTTCCTTGTAAATGAATTATTTAATGAATTATAAGCAATTTTTGTCTCAAAATTACTGACTTTAATGTCTTGGAATTATTATATGAATTATCTTTTTAATATTTGCCTTCAATAATTGAATTCAGTTGGAATAAAAAGTGCTTATCACTATGTTTCACCTTACCTAAAACAAAGATCTTATACAAAGTTTAAACTTGGCACTGTGCCAAGCACGCTTCGAAAGGAGGTCACAAAGTAGCAACACTGTTTTGATCCGTACCGTTGTTTTCTACATGGGCTTTTAATTAATATCTCGGCAAATTACAGACACATTTTTTCGAAAATCATTACCGACAATCCTTGGAAGATTCTACGTCGCTTAGGTACACCGAGTGCCCTCAACTCCCCCGCTGACCGCCAAAAAAATAAGACGCACGAATGATCTTATAATAATTCCGATTTTACTTTTTAAGCGTAGAGTGGAACCTTAATAATAATGGCAAAATGATGGTGACTATCTCCGTTTCAACATAAGCTATATTTTACATCGGTAAAACAACGGCTAGAAACATAGAATTTGGCATGGTTGTTAATTTAGAGACTTAAAAGCATGCCCTGAACAGTTTTTTAAGAATTCGAAATTTTAAAGGGTGCAAGAGCGAAAAAAAACTTTCTAAAATTGCGATTTGTGTGATACATTTTGCATAGAAGGTTAGAATCTGGCAAGGTGATAACTTTTGGGATGTACAAATGCTCAAGAATGGTTCCTAATAAAAAAAAAAAAAAAATTCAATTTAAAAAGGATGAAATGAGCGGAAAACGGTCCGAAAACGATCTAAGGGTAATGTCAGAC
Organism: Maratus speciosus; assembly: GCA_963932465.1. NCBI lineage: Eukaryota > Metazoa > Arthropoda > Arachnida > Araneae > Salticidae > Maratus > Maratus speciosus. The sequence goes on from OZ010786.1 coordinate 631,683,095, forward strand.
GGACGTCTTTTTGCACGCTTTTTTACTTATGTATTATCCGTACACAATGCTAGCAGCATTATATATCCTTAATTATGATTTATTAGGAATTGTTAGAGCTAGGTACATTAAGTTTGGCATGGCTGTTACTTTAGAAACGTAAATGATCACCCAGAACAGTTTTCCAAAAATTCGAAATTAAAAGGATGCAAGAGCAAAAAACGTTCTAAAACTGCAGTTTGTGCGATATACACTATATGGCCAAAGGTGACCGGTCACTTGCGATTTTAGACGTTTTGTTAAATATCTAGAAAAATGCATGAGGAATTAACCTGAAACTGCAGGTGTGTAAACAGTATAGTATAGGTCATATATTTCCGCGAAGATTTTTTTTCGCGAAACCCCATAGGGGACCGTCAACAAATTGAAAAGGAACTAATATCTTTTGGATAACTCTGTAAAAACTAATGTAGCAAAAACTTTCAAACTCAAGATTATTAATAAATGGCTTATTGTAATATACTGTGTTCATTTTTATGAGGATAGCATGTATACTCGTAGAGAAATTAAGGTTTTTATAAAAACAGTCCCATATTTCGCCAAGTTTTTTGCTTATAATTTGCAGAGTTCTTAATATATAAAAAAAGTTCTTTTTAGAAAATATGACAAACAACATTGTACATAATACTCTGCAATCATAATTGAAAAATAATAAAAATTGGATGTAAAATGAGGAGGTTTATTAAAAAATGTTTCACTGCGCATGCGCGAATTCAATCAAAATATAATGTCCATAATGTATTAGCTAATTATATAGAGCAAGTTTTGTGACAGTCTCAAAATCATAGAATGAAAATTCTGAAAATTACCGTCGATAGAATAAGCTCGAAATTCATTGTTCCCCAAAAGAAGCAAAAAGATGACGGGTTGTATCAAATATCTGTTGATTAGTGCCAAGATAGCGTACAAAATATTGCACGTACTACTATATTTGGATTGACCGGCCATATAGTGTAGTTGGTATAAAAACTTGGTTTTTGACATGGTGGTTACTTTTAAGGTATAATGAGAATGAGAATAATAAAAAATAATGAGAATATTCCATAATATATTCAAGTAACCGTTTTCTATAATAGTGAGTGACTATAAAGCTAAAACTGCAGATTTTTAACAATGTGCTTATTAATTTAAATTAATGCATGATTAGCATAAAATTGTGTATAATTATATTTTATACAGTCTAAGAAAATGTTTTACATTTAACCCCTCTCTTTTCAAAATCCATACTCACAGACATATTATCTATAACTCAATAATATTACAATAAATGCTTCTTTCCTACGTGACACGGGTGGCAATGCTTCTCCTAGAGCAAGCCTAGAGCAATGCTTCTCCAAAGGAACAAATGGTTCGAAAGACGCATTGATTGCGATAATTTGTTCAATCACAATCAGAAACAGCTTTTTACAACTTTATAGTTACTACTTTTTTCATTCTTATTTTACAAAGATTTTTACTTGGGTACGTATATAATTGGGAGCAGAAAGCGTAAAACAGGGCGTTTGAAACTGAGAGAGATCTGCAAAGTGTATGTTTCATGTTTTTTTCTGAAATTCGATGGTCTATTATTGTTTCGAACATGGAACAAAGACAGAAGTGCAATTAAGAAATGGCCCATTGTATAATACTTAAACTCAAAGAGTCTGTGTGGCAGGAAATGACCATTCTTTTAGCATAAGACGTCTCGAAAAAGTGACTTAGTCCAAATAACCAATTTTCACAAAGCTAATGCATGTAATATGCGCTTTCACAGTTTTAAGTAGAATTTTCGCCGTTTAATTGAATCACTGTTGAATAGAGTTTGATTTCTCAAAGTGGCGGATTTAGAAAAACGCCAAAACGTTTTAATATTAAATTTGGTTTTGAATCATATAAGAAGCAATTATAGTAATTTTTCTTAGCTCTGGGGGGTGTTTTAACCCCCAAACCCCTCCCGTGGCTGCGCCACTGAATCTAACTGATCTAACATATTGAAGATATTGCAATGTCCTTAACCCTTTCGGGTCCGTTTTTTTTTTTTTTTTTTTTCAATTTTGAGAACAAAATCACTTTTATTTTAATAATGTTAATCGTAGTTATCCAAATACATTATTTACTGAATTCTAAATATTATCTCATTGTCTGAATTCTAATGAATGTACTTATTTTGTGTGCTATTCAATTCATATTTATATGATAATAGGTTTAGGAAGAGTTTTTGGAGATGTTTCGAAAATATTGTATTACAACAGGGTTTAACAGATATTACAACTTTCTAATGTTTTTTGTGTTTTATCACACATGATTCGTTCAGAAAAGTAACTTATATTTTAAATTTAAAGAGTGAAATATATATATAAAATAAAGTTATCGCCAACAGTGCAAAGAGAATTAAGCAAACTTTTATTGTTATTATACATATGGCCTAATTAATTCATGGACTACCTGGGGTTCAGCCTCTACATTTTGGGGCCTCCAAGTTAGAATGAACAAATCAGAAACATTAATTTTTATATTTTGTGTCCCTTGTTAAAGAAATATTTTTAATTGCAAATTAATTATTTTAATTGTAATTAAGCTCACAAATAATTAACAGGCTCTGTGCTCTACTTCAGCTTTATCGGGCTCTGCAATAAACCTGATTTTTTAGAGAACTAAGGAGTTTTTGACAGGTGAAAGTGACAAATTGATATGATTTAATGCTGTAATCAATGAATGTTATTCTAAAAGTTTTTACAAAGGGCGTGTCATTAATGTGTAAGTGTGTGTGTTTTTTTTTTTTTTTTAAATATACCACGACGCAGACAACATTTTTTTACATTATTTAGCTTTTAAGAACGAATTAACTGAATTCCCATACAAATCAATACTAAATCTATGATCGGTTAAAGAACAATTCGGCTAGCGAACACTGTTTTGGAACATATTAAGTTCGTTAACCAATCACCCACTGTATATTATCCATAAGTTAAACTAAGCCTTCAAGTAATATTTTTGTTTATACAGGAAGCCCAATAGCAGAAAATTCTACAAGTGTCTGTGACAGATATTTCAGGGACAAGAAATAATCTGCAGGTAAAATATTTTTATGATTGAAGCGTTAATTAATCAAACTATCACTTACCTGTAGCATTTTTATGCATATTATAAATTGTTATTAATAATAATCTTAAGTTTTTGTATTAAGTAATAAAGAACTAAACATAATATAAAACAAAACAAAGGTTTGAAGAAAAAGAATCTGCAAAAGAGAAAAGAAAATCTGTGACTCCTGTCTCAAACTTTCTGCTACCGGGACAGGAAGTTTAACATAAAAGAAGGTAGTGAGGAGGCATGGGACAAGTCCAAATCCTTCTTTTTAATAAGATAAATGTAAATTGCTAATATGCAAATATTTTTAGAGGGTAATATATTAATTACTATAACATTGATAATATATTCATTTACTTCAAAATTTAAATAAATTGAACTGATCATTTTTTAATGTCATCTGTGACTGACAATCTTGAATTTTCCTTGTGATGAAGATACTGGAATTTGATACTGTGGCACAGACAGTATCAATCTATAAGTTTTGTTAAACTGTATACCTAGTAAACATTAGACTATTTGTGCCTTTATAGTTTTGTTTTTTAGCTGTCCCATACCTCCCTGTTAGTGGGGAGGTTTGGGACACATTTTGGAACTTACAATTTCTTTAATTATAAAATTGTTTCTGCAAATTATGTTTCTACATTGTTCAAGGACTAGAAAGAGTTTCATTTTGTATTCTATAAATTGAAATTTTTGTTTTTTTGTCTAACATCTATAAGTTGATTTTCTTATTTTTGTAAAAATTGTCCCATTTCTCCCCACTTTCCCCTATTCTATAAAACACATGTGTTACTTTTTCTGTTTCTTTGGTTCTATTGTTATTAACATTGGTCTGAAGAAAGGCTTTTTTAAAGGGTCTTGAAATAGTTTCTTACCTGTTTTTCATTATATTTTTTTCCATTGATGTTACATATTAAACACATTAATTCAGTACAAATTTGATATTTATTTGCACGATTTGATCAGTAGATATATATCATGATATTTATCCAATATTTATCTTTGAAATATCAAGATGTTTGATATTTTAATATGTATTTGATTTTTATTTTCAAAATACCATTGGTATTTACAATCAAAACAAGTATAAATGAATTATGCAAATATGTTATTGTGTAACTAAGTATCTGTAGACAAATAAATTTTGCCTCTAGCAGTGACTTTTTTAGCCCCCCCCCAAAAAATAATAATAATAATTTTCAAGCATTGCATGTAAAAATGAATTTTTAAATGTTGAACCAATGGTTGTTTGGAACAATACAGTAGACTCCCTTAAATCCACGACCCTAAAATCCGCGTATTTTTTCAGATGTAAACAATGAAATTTACAGTTAAGTTGCAGGAACAAAATTCAAGATGGCGCCGAAATCAGCGACTACCGCAATGTTTTTTTTTACTAAATTTTTTGTTAATCATTCTCTTTTGGTTATTACATCTGATTTATTACTAAATAAATTTACATTACTTTTGATTTTGATATAAATTAGCACACCTATATGATGACGCATCGATCTTACGATCGCTTTACCACTAGATGGCAGCATAGTACTTTTGGAATCGAATTGAATCGATTTCGTCAGTAATAATTTAATATTTTTCTAAATTTTTATTTTACATAATTATTTTAATAATTACTTACGTTTAAACTAATAAATTATTTTAATATTTTACTTATTTTAATGTTTCACTTTATTGTAAGCATTCATTATAATTTCCCTTGCTTAACTACCAATCAAATTAATGTTTCAAAAATGTAAACAAATCAATGACCAGAAATGTAAACAAATCAATGACCAGAAATCCACAAAATTCTAAAATCCACACAACCTCTGGTCCCAAGCTGTGCGGATTTGAAGGAGTCTACAGTATTAACTTAGAACTAGGGCTTGGTAATATATCAATATAAAATGCAAATCGTGATAATGATATTATAAAACCCTATACAATAGCATATCACGAATATCATAATTCTGATGTAAACCGCGATTATCATCATTCTTCACTAAATCACAATATTAAAATAATATTCTTCGACTCAGCCTAAACCGTGATATTAAATACAGACTCCTTGGTTCAGTTATGATGATACTAACAGAGTGACTTCTCCCAGTCTAAATTGGGATATTAAATACCGACTAATTCAGTATTCTTGATATTAGCGGTGTGACTTCTCCCAACCTAAACTGCGATATTAAATACGGACTTCTCGGGTTCAGTGTTCATGATACGAATGGTATGTGATTTCGTTTCAGTGTTTATATGATGGGCGATAAATATCATACATGTGGTTTTCGATGTAATCACCAACAGTGGATGATATTTTTTTTAAAAATGGTATTGACAGTGTAAGCTGAAACTCTCAGCGTATGTGCCAGACACCACAGCTTTCATTTCATCATGGTATTTAGATTTCAGTGATGTTGATGAATATTTGTTCTTTGTTATTTAACAATGTGTGAATCAGGACAATAAAGAAATAAAATATTACATTTTATTTGCAACAGTGGATTTAATTGGACAAATGAAATAATAATTCCATAGTAGTATTTATTAATGTCTATTCTAGGATACAGAAGGTTTTTTTTTTTTTTTAATGCAGATATTTTGACTGTGAAGCAAGTTTTTTTCTCCTCATAGTTTCTTTTAAAAATCAACATTCGTGTAGTATATATGAGTATTTGGTATTTTACTGCTCTGCTATCATTTGTTTGTGGGGAGTGGGAGAGAATATTTAGATGTTTGTTTATTTATTTAATGTCACTAGAATTCAAACTAACAAACAGGGCAGAAAAATTAACTAAGTACAGAACCATTTATCCAGAATGCTTGGGGTCAGATCTATTCCGGATAACTGGTTGTACATTAAAGCAGCATCCATTTGATAAGTTTTGTGGAATATGTGCGGTTGTGACATTATTTCTGATTTTAAATTATTAGATTACTTGGATTAAAAATCACTGGAAGAAAGATCAAAAGTTAACAAGAGTTTAAAAGACGGTAATTTATGGGAATCCCTTAGGAACAAAAATTCTCCTGTTTCCTCTGCATAAAAATTAAAACATCTAAAATACAACTAAATATGTTTTCATTTCAACTACTAGATGCTGTCATCAAATTATACAATTGTTTCAAGCAAAGCCTATGTCAAACTGGCAGTGTATGACACCTTTTTCTGCAAAGATTCTGAAATCAGTCTATCTGAAGTATCATTCCGGATAACTGGTTTCTGGATAAATGATTCCATACTGTATATAGAAAAATTAATCATAATATATTAGATTAATTTTTACCACATGCAGCATTTACCGCAGTTCCAAAAGTAACCTCCGATTTGTTCTGTTGAGCTGATTCAGATATCAGATCAGATACCTGTGATCGTGAAAGGTTACTTGGGGGAATTAGTCCTCCATATTCATCCAGGGTGGCACAGTCAGTAGAGCATTGGCAGCTTCAGCCAAGACATCCCTGGTTCGAATGCTGGCCCAGACTTTTTTCACCCACTTGGAAATTTACACCTGTTATGATTTATTTACCAATTGAATAATTGTGTTAAAAATTAATCTTATATGAAAAAAAAGTAAATTCTGTGGCTATATACAATCCATGAAGGATCCAAACCTGCAGTGCCCATCCCTGTTTTCTTGCCCCTGGGACTTGCGGTGCTATATAGCATATGTCCTGACCAGGTCAGTGTTGTATTCAGGGGGTAGTCCGGGAGGGAGACATTTCGCCCTCCCCCGGAGCAATGATATGTCCCCCCCCCCTGGATGATTTGAGATTTTGTATTTTCAATGGTAAAAAAGTGAAATCCCCCTTCCCCTCTCTATAATGTCTCCCCTGGAGCCACAGGAATCCCTCCCGGAGAAAAGTGTCTGAATTCAAACTGGGCCAGGTGGTTAGCCTAATGCAGGACCCTTGGTGTTTAGGTCTAAAGCTAGCTTGGTACTCATTTTTTTTTTTTATCCCAAAGTTGTTTATTAATTGTATTACCTAAATTTGTCTTTTATAGGGGTTTTAATTTTAATCTTAAGAGGTGTATGTAAGGGGGGGGGGGGTCGCAGTGGGGGAGTTTTCTAATCTATAGTATCTTTAAACATGCAGGTTTTGTCAGCTTTAAGATAACATGCACATTATAAATTGCTTGATATGGTTGATTCTGGAAAACATGCTAATCAGTAAGAAATACATAATTAGGGTCATATAACTGCATAGGCAAATCAGCGTTTGTGCAGAATCAAACTATTTTTTTTTTTTGGTAACCTTTTTATGATTAATAACATTTTGTATAATGAAAATCACATGTTCAGTTTTACTTTTTTATATATATTTTTTCTTTTTTTACTTTTCCAGTGTAGGGGCCTTGGTGAGATAGAGAAAATAGATTTGGCGAGAGAAGAAAATTTGGCAACATATTTTCTGGTAATGTATTCACTGTTTTTTATACACAAGTAATTTTTTTAATATTTATACAATTTGTTTAAGATAAAGAAGCCAGTTATATATTTTATATACAAACAGAAGTAAATTGTATATAATGAACAATAATTATATATATAGATAGATAAGAGGATTTGGTATTTACATATAAGTACATTTATAAACAAGCATAAAAGATCATTAGGTTTGTTTTCATAGCTCTTTATATCATTCAGTAACAAATCTCACTTTCTGAATTGCGACATTAAAAAAAAAAACCGGCATGGATGCTGTACTGGAAAAGTACTTTTTTGTGTTTGGGGGGGGGGGGGGGGGAGATAAATCCCAAACTTGGCAGATGTTCTTCAAACAGCAGCCATCTGTTCTTTTTAATACTTAAGTATCATAATTTGTTTTAAAGCTGGAATATAACACTTCTTATTCTTTGTGCATTTGAAATGTTATATTTTAAACACAAAATTTTCTAGAGTCTATATTTATGGAATGTAATTTTGTAAGGGCCTGTAAAAAATATAATTTTCTTCTCAATCAATCCCTGGCATCAAATCTGTTCTATTAGTTTTGTGTTACGATTCTCAAAAAAATGTTAGCAGTATTATTTTTGTTTACATTTATTATTTTTTTACAGTTTGCCATAATACTGCATACCATACATAGGCACTTGTGGATATGAGCAGTTCCATATAAAGATTGGAGTCCATTGCAACATAATATAGACTGTGTTCTACTTATTTCATGAAGGACATTCTTGATCAGATGTCTGTCTCATGTTATCAGCCTGAAAGATAATGCTGTGCCTACTATCTTCCAGTGAATCTTCCAAAGGTGAGAAAATGAGAATAATTCATCTTGCTGAGTAATTATACTTTTTAACAATAAAGAATATTAGGGTTCACGGTTCAGTCTTTACTGGCAATTACTAATAACTTTTATGCACATTTATCAATAAATGTTATATTGCTATATAATTGTCATATACTATATGCAGTAGACTCCCTCAAATCCGCACAGCTTGAAACCAGAAGTAGTTTATATTTTAGAATTTTGTTGAGGTCTGCTCAAGCTCATTGTTTTGTTTACATTTTAAAAACAATAATTCAAATGCAGCTAAGCATTGGAAATTATAATTAATGCTTACAATATAGTGAAATATTAAAATAATTTAATAATTAAAAACATAAAATAATTATGTGAAAAAAAAATTAGAAAAGACTAAATAAAATGTTAAAAATAAATTGTTTTTCTCTCTGCAATACCAGCATTCTGTCACTGTTTATATAGATATTTAAAATATTTCTTTTTGTTTTATGTTGTACACCATTCTAGGGCATATTCCATATGATTGTGCCAAAAAGTAGAACAAGTAGATGAACCAGAATCATACTTTTTTAGGATCTCTTCTTTTTGAATTACTGTCAAACTAACTTTTTTTCTTTTCTATTAGAAATATTGGAATCAATCAGCCATATTAGCCAGAATTACATACGAAATCGCGAAAAAATAAAAACCTTTACAGATTAAAACTGAAATTGATGGATGCAAAGTAGTAAATACAGTAGATTTTTATAACAGAATTCTCCATATAACACACAACTTTTCAGATGTAAACAATTTTGCAGTTAAAAAGCACCTGAATTCCCACATTGTAAAAGATTGCTACTCTCTTGAAAACTAAATTTGATACATTAATTCAACTTTATCCCTTTTATTTAGAACTTTTTAATGAAAAAAAATTACTATTAATGCACAAAACATTTTTTAAAATGAGATTAAAATGAATGATTTGGGAAAAGGTATGTTTATAACCATGACCATGTTATATATAGGATAGGATCATGTTTATAAAGTATATTTAACAATGTGTGGAATGGTCTATATAATGCAAAAATTTATAATCTGGATAATTTCTGGTGACAAGGAATTCAGTATAATGTATTTTGATATGCTTCAGACATATCTGGGTATATTTATAAGGTAAATTTAAAGATTAGTGAAATGTGATCCATATAACACATTCTATATAACGCTCAACCTTGCGTTTTTAGGTTTGCGTTATAAAGATCTTCTACTGTATAAACAATGTGGCTTCAACAGTTACGCCCATATTCACCAACATGAGTTAACTCCCGAGTCAGTGTTAAATGCAGGGTAGGGTTATTTCAAAATCGGTATTCACCTAATAAAATGCATGATTTAACACTAGCTTTGACTCCCTATTTTTAACCCTCCTATTTTGGGGAGTTGACACTTTGATTAGGGCCAATGCATGCACAGTATCACACAAACAAACAAGATGACTATGATTATGGGTCAATGCATGTGCAGTATCACACAAACAAACAAGATGACTGTTGTTGCTCGCTGATGTTTTATTATGACATCCTGATAAAAATTTCAAATATGAAAGAAGAAAAGTTTTGAGGGTTTATTCTGTCTACTTCATCAAAAGTCTACAATGTTTATTGTAAATTTTCATGTTCCATCAAGGTTAAAGTGTATTAAGGTTTGTTATATTTTTCTTCAAAATGTGAGAATAGGCAGATTTCAAGTCGCCAAAGTTAAAAGCTGATTTTAATCAGATAAAATTAAATTTTTTTCCTAAATGATTAGGTTGCTGAAATATATGTTCTGCCTTCAAGTTTTTGTCATTAAATGTTCTTAATAAAAATTTCACATTACTATGACATACTATTTTGTATTTTACTGATTCTTTTATTTTATTTATTTCTAATAAAAACACGTGAAATTAGTTCAATTAAATGCCCTGTCAATTATTTTAATCATTATTTATTTATAATATGTTCTTTAAAACTTCATTTGACAAAAATAATCCGCAATAATGAATGTTTTATTTTAAAAGTCATAATCACAAAGTTACATTCTGAATATTTTTATGCAATTTAAGCTAGCTCTTGCCATGAATATCTGAAACTGAGATATGTTATAGGAAGGGGTGGGGAATTTCTAGGAAATCTTACCAGCCATTAAACCAACGTACAGTTGGAAATTTCTATGACAAAATTATGCAACTCAAAAAATAGTTGATTGGTTACTATTACTATAATGCATTTTCATATTTTTTCCTTATAAAATTAAGAAATATGAACAAGAAATGAAAGTTTAATATAAAATTGAACTTAGTACCATGCTTACATCGCAGTAATTAGGAATGTTGATAAATATAGCTGACTACTAAAAAAAAGTTTTTGTCATACCCCAATAGTTTGCAGTTTTCAAAGACTACCTAAAAATTTACTCGCCCTGTCAGAAAATTAACTCGCCACTGGCGAGTAAAATTATGCATTTCCTCACTTCATTTTAGGAGCAAATTGTATCGTTTTATTAGACAGTATATTTGAAATTAGAAAAATTGTTTTCTGATGTGTTCAAAGCAATTTCAGTTTTGTTATACGCGATTCAAAATTATTCACTATGTAGGATTTAGTTTAGTGAGTCAACTTTCTTGGCCATAATATTCTCAAGATCTATACACATCAATAGATATAATTTTGAATAAATTTTAAATGTGCTTTTAGTATAAATATAATCAACTAAAATAACAAATTTAACTTATTTATTTCTATATAGGGTAGATGTGCCAGTAATGGACACCCTTAAGGAATTTCTTTAAAAATTATTTTTTTATTAATAGTTATAATTATTATATTCCAGTTTTTTCAATATTATATTAATCTATCAACAATATTTAACCATTTTTATAGCCTCATTTCCCCATATGGATAAAAATTTTATTTTAAATAACAGAAATATATCAAAACACCCAAAAGCCCAGTAATGGACACCCTCTGGCCCAGTAGTGGACACCCTCCGTTCCAGTAATGGACACCCCATAAAAAGTAATAAATATAATTGTTTTTATGACTGTATTTAGAACCAGAATTTAATGAATACTTACTAATGAAACAAAATAGTTATTTTTAAATAAATTTAACAATTAGGATACCAGTAATTAATAAAATATTTGTGATAATCATTTACTGTTTGCATCAATTATTGTAATTATCAGAAGATCGATGTTTTAATTGTTTTAGATGGATAGTTTAAAATACTACATATCAGACAATTACAGCTATCAAATTATTGAAACAGTGGTGGATTTGATTTAAAAGGTAATAGAAAAAAAAAAAAGTTTTGGAATATTAATGTTTAGTTTTGTGTCACTATTTTTAACAATCTTCCAGATATTACTTGATATACCATTTATAATAATTAATATTACAAATATGAAAGAAATGATATTGTGAGTTGAATATTTTAAATACTAAATAAAATAATTTCAAAATAAAACTGTAGAACTGATGTTTGAGGCCACTGATCTGCAGATTTACTAGTTTCATGAATATTACCTATAACTTTCATTAATAGTATTACTTTTTTTTTTTTTTTTTTTTTTTTTATAAGGAAACATTTAAGACAGAAAAAGGATTTTTAATAGCTTCTGTAACTTAATTGTTTTTATTTGAACGGAGAGCGGTTAAGCCCTATGAGCCCCTCTTTGACCGTGCTCTTAAACAGTATTTTCTGCTTCCTGGCTGGTTTGATTGGCAGATTATAAAATATGTGAGGTATATATATGTACTACATAAAAAAAAATAATAAAATAAAACATCAAAATTTTATTAATCACATAAAATAACTTAAAAGCAGCTATTTATAAAAGTTTATGTGTTATTACATTTTGGTAAGTATAATTTAAAAATTAAATTTGATTATTTAGGTTTGCAGTTAAGCGAAAGTATTTTATGCACCATAAACATTACTAAAATTGCATTTTTAGCAATGTCTACATGGGGTGTCCATTACTGGAAAATGACTAATTAACCATCCCAGTAATGGACACCCCCTCTTAAAACCTTAAAAAGAAATGAAATTTTGTAATTAGCCATTAGTATGTAAAATTCAAAGTTTTCTATTGCTACTCAAACAAAAACATTCAAATTTTGCATGAAAATAAATAATATATAAATTAATTAAACAAAGCCAGCTCTTAACCTCTTCATTAAGATTTTCACAGAAAAACAGCAAATCTTTGAAACATTATTTTCTGCTTCCTGATTGGTTTGATTAAAAGTGTCAACAATAACATAGATTTATAAAACACACAAGGGAGAATTATAAAAAAAAATAATTAAAGCTAAATATTTATTAGTTATTTTTTTATGAACCAAAAACATCAAGGGGTGTCCATTACTGGAAGGGTGTCCATTACTGGCACATCTACCCTATATATTTAAGTACCCAAAATAATTTGTATTTGTTATTGCCTAATTCATTTGCAATTTGTTTTTTAAATAAATTCTTTTTTAGTAATGTTAATTTTTTAAAAAATCCCACAAAATACTTTGTTTGCAAAATTGTGTAACTGTTACATTTTTTATTTTCTATTGAGCTTTCAATTTATAACTTCACTACTGATACTATTATAAATATATATATAAAAATCATTTCAATAGTTCCTGAAAAAGTAGTACTTCAATATCAACTGTTTTCAATAAGATTTTACAAATGTTGTAGTCACCATAATGTAAAAGACGTTTTAGATTATGGATCCATGCAAAATTAATACTTGAAATACATGGTAATAAAACTATTAAGTGGGACCAGTGTTTAGTTTTTTACATGTTAAATTAAAATAGAGCTGCAGGATGACATTATATGAGCAATGATTTAGTATTAGACACTTCATCAGTGCCATAAGTTATCCGTGTTACTGCATTGGTGATGAATAAAAAAATAACTCAATTTTTTTACATAATGTGCCAAATAAAGTCATTGTGGCACTGCTAAAAAGAAACTTTTTCATTAAATCAGGGTACGCTGATTTAAATCAGCTTGATTTTAATCATGATTAAAATCATGATTTAAATCACTTGATATTTTTTAAATCATTGATTACAATCACACAATTAAATTTTTCCATTAATAATGTTTAACTGTACTCTAAATCAAAATAAACCTTGAAAGAGTACATGTTATTTAAAAAATATATAAAGGTACATGTTCTCAATACTCTAAGAATGTCCTTTCATTTTCAACAGCAATCTTCTCCTTGCTTTTCTTTGTAGACACTCACTGGATAGTTAAAGGAATTTATTGAGTGGTGTGATATCCCAATGTGAATGCATAATAGAGAAGAATTTCCTTCTTTTGACCATTGACCCCAACAGGTGTTAGTTACAAACCTGTTTTTAAGCACACTTGAAACAAAGAACTTGAATTTACTTTTGCACACTGAACTGTAGATAGCAATACTTGTTATAGTGTAGGGCAAATTGAAAAATTTAAAACAAAAGTGGCCGGTAGAAAAAATATCCAATATGGCTTCATTTTACTGATGATGCAACAGTTTCTGGTAAAACAGGAGAATTAGTTTTTCCCTAAGCGTTAAATCTGCTGTAGCTAAAAAATTCATGATTACATTTCCCAATTTAAAGTAAATAAATAACTGATTACCTTGATACTTTGCCAATTTTTTTCACTGAAAATGTCAGTATAAGGAACTTTTATTAAAAAAGACTTTAGATTTAATATTGCCAGCTGTAAAATTTAATATTTTTATTGTTATTTTGATCTTACATTGAAAAAAGGATTCATTAATATTTTTCTGGATCCTTATTCTAGGTTTAGTCTTGCATTTGTTTACTGGTGATGAATTATAATCCTTTTATTTATTGTACTAATACAGCTGGCTCCCTCAAATCCACACAGCTTGGGACCAGAAATTGTTCAGATTTTAGAATTTTGTAGATTTCTGGTCATTGCTTTGTTTACATTTTTAAACAGTAATTTCAATGTAATAATTAGGAATGCACCGAATAGTGATTTTGGCTGAATACCGAATATTTGGCCTGCAGGTAAATTGAATACCGAATATTCAGCTAGCCGAAAAGTAAGTGTTAGGCCAAATACCCAATATTCAGTCAGCCAAATATCGACTATTCGGCTGGCCATGTATTTTTATATCTCAGAGTTTAACAGTATTAAAAAGTTTAATTTTAAACAATTTTATATAATGTTTAGCTTTTTCTAATATTTAGACTTTTTTTAAAAATAAACAATGTACTAAAAAAAATCTCTGTTTTGAGTTGTTATTTAAGAGGATTGTTTAAAACTTTTAATTAACAAAATTTAAATTCCATGCCTTTTTCTGTGATTTCAAATAAATGAATAGAATTTTCTTATACTGAACAAGAAACAACATATTATCTCACTTATTCCTTCAAAAATGAAAAATGTGTCACTACAAGCAGTAGCTACATTTTCTTTCACAACTTCAGCAAAAATGAAAACTTTTTAGGGATATTTGCATCATATTTAATTTATTTGTATAAAATGTGATGATATCGGAAGTGACTGAATTTTGGCCAGTGATACAGTATAAGTACCGTTAGCTGCATTCTTAATAAAGGAGTGTCTAGCTCAGTGCTGTGTAGATATGAATGGTTGCAATTTCCAGCACTTCCTGTCATGTTATCATATTTTACAGAAATTAAAGTAACTCTGTTAACAATACCTTCATTACTGTTAAAGTTACAACAGAAAATTAAAGTTTGACTTTGGATGAGATACACTGTATTTTTAACTCAATAAGTTAATTGCTATCGTTGTTTGCTGGACTAAACATTGCCTGTTTTGATGCATATTATTACCCCTGATAGGCACTTTTAGGGTCAAATAGACCCTGATAGAATTTTTTTCCCATTTTGTTTAGAAACACCCTGTTTGCGAAAAAGCAAGAAACTGATCATTTTACCAGACAATGCTCGGGAACTTGCATTTGTATATCATAAATTCCTATGAAGATCGTCATTAAAGGTTAATTTCTTAAGTAACACTTTTAAAACAGCAAATAAATAATATAAAAGCATTCTCTTTTATTTAAAGATGATTCTGTCTAATTATTCTGAATATCTTTATTAATTGTCAGTTGAAAGTAGAAGTTGTGTAAAGCATTAAAAAATATTTTAAAGAGTTTTTATAAGCATTTGGTAGGCCAAATAGTTTGATATTTGGCTAAGCCGAATAGATACTGAATATTCGGTGCATCCTTAGTGCAATCGAAATTATAATGAATGCTTACAATATAGCAAAATATTAAAATAATTAAGTAAAGTAATAAACTAAGATAATAAAAATTAAGATAATTTAAAAAATGATGAAATTATTAAAAATAAAGTTCAAGTAAATAATTAATAATGTATAATTAAATATGCCTAATAAAGATGATGTACATTTATCTTGAATTATTCAATGAAACTTGCCTCATAAAGGTACCCTGCTGGCTTAATAATTAAAAAAGCTTGATTAATAAATAAATATATTTAGTAAAAAGATTGCGGTTATCAGTGATATCAGCAATATCTTGAATTTTTTCAGAAATTAATTTATACTTCCTTCATGAAAAAGCATGAATTCCGTCATATTAATAATAATTACATATTAAGACACCTGCAGAATGGTATAAAAATTAAAAAGTCTGTAATTTTGTCCCTACGTTTGAAATAAAATTTCATTGTTTACATCTGCGATGTTGTGCAGATTTTAGGCATTTGCAGATTTGTGGGAGTCTACTGTAATATGTATTTTAAATAAAAAGCAATAATGGGCGTTGCTTTGGTGAGTTGGTACAGTATGGTACCTTTAATGGTGTTAATTGCTCTTATGGTAGGTGATGTAATCATTACACACAAGTATAAAAATGTATATACATAAAAAATTAAATGCTATTTTTTAACCTCTATCTTAATTGCACTTTTTGAACTATTGAAAAAGTTTCATGCTATAGCCTTCAAAGTTTAAAATAATGTTGTTAGTTAATTGAAATTTAAAAAAAAATCTGATTTAAATTAAAATAATCTGATTTTTTTTTTTCATTTTTTTTTTAAATCATGATTTTTTTCATGTCCTTCATTAAATCATAAAAATGGATATCTATTAAAGGAAAAGAAAATAATGCACATTAAACATTCCGGAGAAACTATACTTTGTTTTATAGCAGAAAATTATTATGCTTTCTGCCACAGACTTTAACCCTCCTACTGTCTTGGAAAAGTGCAAAATTGTAATGTTGGTTTTTCTGCATTTTGTTTTAAATGCTTAAAAAAAATGATTCTTTGAACATTTTATAAAAAAAACTTAATAACGAATATGAATGCAATCCTTGGAAGTATTAATCATTGTTCAATATATTAAAAATGCATTAAATCAATAGAATTATATTACTTTAAATATTGCTGGTATTACAGTGAAACCTAGAGCTTAGTGAACGCATTAACACAGGCTTGTCAGTGAGGGGGTTAATATTATAAAAATATTTCTATAATTTTCGAACACAGTAGTGAGAACAACCAATTTCCAAAAATAATGATGAAGGTAGATTTTTGCTTTTTTTGCTTTTCTTCCTTTATTTGTTGAGCGGCAAATTGGAATGGAAATTTCAAGGGAGGATTTAGACAAATTGATCACTTATTTATTTTTACTTTCTTCTATCTTCAATAGAAGAAAGTATTGTAATCGAAATTTTTTTCGACTTCCGGTTTTTGACGGATTTACATGTTTTAGGGGTCAGAGATCCCAAAAAACATGTTTATAGAAAATGTCTGTCTGTCCGTGTGTCTGTCGCCATTGTACCATCAAAAAGTGTATGAAGTTATGCATAGAATTGAACCAAATTTTTATGTTAAGTTTTTGGCTATGGCAAGCAGATCCTCCTTGAATTTGGAAAAAATTCGCCGGTAGAGGGCGCTGTAATAGCGATTTTGAATATTGTACCACCCAAAAGTATATGAAGTTATGCATAGAACTGAACCAAATTTTTATTTTAAGTTTTTGGATATGGCAGGTAGGTCCTCCCTGAATTTGGAAAAAATTCGCCGGTACGAAGCGCTGTAACAGCGATTTGTGTGATTTTTTAATATTGTACCATCCAAAAGTATATGAAGTTATGCATAGAATTGAACCAAATTTTTATTTTAAGTTTTTGGTTATGGCAGGTAGGTCTTCCCCGAATTTGGAAAAAAATCGCCGGTAGGGGGCGCTGTAACAGCGATTTTTGTGCGATTTTGAATATTGTACCATCCAAAAGTATATGAAGTTATGCATAGAATTGAACCAAATTTTTATTTTAAGTTTTTGGATATGGCAGGTAAGTCTTCCCTGAATTTGGAAAAAATTCGCCGGTAGGGGGCGCTGTCACAGCGATTTTTGTGCGATTTTGAATATTGTACTATCCAAAAGTGTATGAAGTTATGCATAGAATTGAACCAAATTTTATTTTAAGTTTTTGGCTTTGGCAGGCAGATCCTCCCTCAATTTGGAAAACATTCGCCGGTAGGGGGCGCTGTAACAGCGATTTTGAACATTGTACCATCCAAAAGTGTATGAAGTTATGCATGGAATTGAACCAAATTTTTATTTTAAGTTTATGGCTATGACAAGCAGCACCTCCCTGAATTTGGAAAAAATTTGCCACTAGGGGGCGCTGTAATAGCGATTTTGCATATTGTACCATCGAAAAGTGTATGAAGTTATGCATAGAATTGAACCAAATTTTTATTTTAAGTTCTTGGCTATGGCAAGCAGGTCCTTCCTTAATTTGGGAAAAAATTGCGGGTAAGGGGTGCTGTAATAGCGATTTTTGTGCCATTTTGAATATTATACCATCGAAAAGTGTATGAAGTTATGCAGAGAATTGAGCCAAATTTTTTGCGTTTCTTTTTGTTCATGGCATGAAGGTCCTTCCTGAATTTGGAAAAATTCCGTTGGAAGGGTGCGCTATAATTACGATGTCTGTACCATTTTCTTTATTGTACAATCGAAAATTGTATAAAATTATGCATACAAATTGAACCAAATTTTTTGTGCATGTTTTTGGCTTTGGCCAACAGGTCCTCCTTAAATTTGGAAATATCGCGCGGTAATGGGGCTCTGTGATGGCGATTTTTGTATACTTTTCTAGATTTTTCGTAGTTCTATTGTCCATTGGCGGCTCGTGCAAAGGCGGGAACTCACTTCCTGCTAAGCCGGCTATTCACAAACATCTGATAACAACAGAATAAGGAAAAACTATTAATTTTAACAAATATCATGATATAGATTAACTCGTTTTTAGTTTATTTAATTGACTGAAGCAGAAATTTAAGATGAAAATCAAAGTCGGTATAGTAATGAACTAATAATATTGAAGTATTAACGTGTGTAACTAGTTTTTGAAATATTAAGATGTATAAGATAGAAGAAAGTTTTGGGATTGGCACATCCAACTAGTTACTGATTGACTGTTTACTATTGCATAAAATGTTTTAAAAGTTAAGCAGGGGGATTTTAAATAGTTTATCTTCAGGACAAAAAAGTCAAAAGCAGAAATTTTGGTGGGAGGAGGGTGTAATTTAGATTGTTTGTTAATGGCAAAACAAGGAAGAGGAGTTGCAGGGTCATGTCATAACTCCGTTCTGAAGGAATTTTTTTTTTAATAAGTATAAAACTAAATATCGTTTTTTTTTAAAACTTTTATAACCATCCAATGTTCATCTTGAAAATCATATCTATTTTTTTTACATTAATTAATTAATGTAACATTTTTACATTATTTTTTAACATTAATGTGCAATTCATGTTTTTTTCACAAAAAATTCTGTTACATTAATTAGGAGTGAGTACCAAACTCAATTATGAAAAATTTACAGCATTTTTTACGCTTTATGGAAAGTACAAGCAAGTGAATTTAAAAGATCTATAATTTTTGCACTGTTTATTTTTTAAGATATGGCAAAAATGAAACATTATTTTAATTACCTTTTTAGGATTTTGATATTTATTTCAAAAATCTATAATTTTTGCTCTGTTTGTTTTTTAAGATAAGGCAAAAAGGAAACAAAAAAAAAGAAACATTATTTTAATTATCTTTTTAGGATTTTGATATTTATTTCTCAACGTATAATTATAAATTACAGTCAACACCCTCTAATCTGGCACATCCGGGTCTTGAAGCATGCCGGATTACGAAATTTTCCAGATTATAGGATGAATGTCAGGAAAAACCTGTAGAAGGTAGAATTAAGCAAAAAATGA
Organism: Maratus speciosus; assembly: GCA_963932465.1. Taxonomy (NCBI): domain Eukaryota; kingdom Metazoa; phylum Arthropoda; class Arachnida; order Araneae; family Salticidae; genus Maratus; species Maratus speciosus. The sequence continues at coordinate 631,702,733 of OZ010786.1, forward strand.
CAGTAAAACATGTTTTTTATTCTTTAAACAGCTTGAATAGAATTAAAAAAAAAAACTCATTAATGTAAAGTACAACATATGTACATGACTATAAAATGAAAATGTGCACTGTAGGTCTACACAGTAGGCCTACTTGTGGACCTACAGTGCACATCTTAAGCAGATCTCGAATATTAGGTTGTTTGGTAGTAGTCTTCTCTCTTCTTTTTTTAGGAAGTCATTTCGCATGATGTGGAGCAGGGATGTACCGAATAGTGATTTTGGCCAAATACCAAATATTCGGCCTATAGGCGAACCAAATACTGAATATTCAACAAGCTGAATAGTAATTGCTAGGCCGAATACTGAATATTCGGCTTGTCGAATACTTTTTAATTTCAAAGTTTAAAGGCATTAAAATGTTAAATTTTAAAACAATTTTATGTAATATTTAAAACAGAAACTTTTATTCTAATAAACAAGCTTTTTTCACGTAAACTTTATGCTGAAATAAAATCTGCCTTGAGTTATTTATTAAGAGGATAATTAAAAAACTTTTTTAATTAATAAAATTTTAAATTTCATGGCTTCTTCTGTGAATTAAAATAAATGAATAAAATTTTCTTAAATTCTAAAACAAACATTTTAAAATCAAAGAGAAATTGTGAAAAAATTGGAAGAAAAATTGTACAGGATCCTATATTATTTGTTTGTCAGGAGGAGAGTAAAGTAAAAGTAAATAAATTATACAGTCTATTCAAATTTTATATGGTGGCAACTTAGCAAGAATAACTGTTCTACTTCCTTTGATTAAGGAAGGAAGTTTTAAGTGTATCCTAGATCGGTGTCTGGAGTGGGCAATCATTTTCAGAGATTGTAAACGTTGTTCTTAAAATCTTAGTAAGAAACAGATTATTTACTAGACAATGTTCAGGAACTTGCATTTGTACATAATTAATTCCTATGAAAATCCTCGTGATGGGTTAATTTTCTTAAATAATACTTAACAAACAGCAAATAATGTAAAGCATTCTCTTTTATTTAAATAAGATTTTGTTTCTAATTATTCTGAATATCTTTATATGTTGACTGTTAAACATAGAAGTTGTATAAGTTGTAAAACTATATTTTAAAAGTTTTTTTTAAGTATTTGTTTCGGCCGAATATTTCAATATTCGGCCAAACCGAATATTCAGCATACCAAATAGTTTGATATTTGGCCAAATCAAATATTCGGTAACATGGCTGAATACTGAATAGATACTGAATATTCGGTGCATCCCTAATGTGGAGTAGCAGTTGGTGACCCTACACACATGCCGATACGCTATGCCTGGCACGATGTCTATCAATCACGCATTCTGATGTTTTGTGATCGATATAAATTTGCATGTACTCTGAAAATTCATCTAAATTATTTTGTTTATCTATCGCAGAAATGAAATAAGCATTTGAATCTAATGATCCACATTCATTATTTATTATTTGGTGGCTGATATCAGTTTACGTTTCAAGTTTTCTGCAATGGAAAAAGTATTTCCTTTCAACAGTTTGGTTTTGCAAATTATTCACAGGAATGTTTTTTTCGTCATCTCCCACCCTTGGACAGGGTGAATGAGCTATTTAAAGATTTCCAATTTTCAACTGTTTGAAATGGGTTTTACGTACTAATTCCCCATTCTGATGTTCCACCAGATTATTATAAACACCAGGTGTGATTGAACAAGACATACTATTTTTTTCCGGAAGTCGTGCCAGACTGTAGAATGCCGGATCATAGAATGTTTAATGTAATATTAAACTAGCAATTTATAAAAGCATATGTTTTTTAAATATTCCATGCTTCATTTTTAATTTATGCTTTATTTTCTACTTTTTAGCCTATAAAATGTTTAATTATTGCAGTTTATGACAGCCATTTTAAAAATGTTGGCGATCATTTATAGGCGCATAATTAAATCCATTGTTGTTTCAACTCATATACAATTGTATGAGATACAAAGAATATTTGACGATTTATCACCTTTGGCAGGCTAATTGGAAAAATGCCTTGCAATCAGAGTTGGGCAAAATACATCAAAAAATCATTTTCAATACAAAATACATTGGTTTTAGAACCTAAAATACAAAATAAAAAATACTTTTCCAAAGTTAAAAATTCAAAATATATGTATTTTCAAAATACATTTTTAAAATTTAAAAAAAATTGTGAGTGAATTTCACTACCCAAACACAAAGGACTTTTCGAAACTTATTAATCTTTTGAAATTATAAATTTCCAAAATAAAGAAACAAAAATGATGAAGAGAATAATAAATCAACGTATTAGAGAACACATTAATTTGGGGGAAATCTCACAACTATTATGAATGGCAGAAATCTGACATAAAAAGTATTGGGACGCCAAATAATAATATTATTCTTTAAGTGTTAATTTGTTCTCTTTTGTACAACTAGAGGGATCTGCCCTGTAAGCTATGCTCGCCAACACCTGTTGACGCCCTACAGTCTCTGAAAACATGGTAATTTGCCCTGTTGATAAAGATTACCTGATTATGGAAGACTGAATGGTGTTATTACGATCAATGGCAATCTTCTTTAATCATGTTGCTATTCATTTTAGTTTGACTGGAGAATTTTTAAGTTCCCAAGGCTGTATGTATCCACCTCTGTCTCAACAGCTATCAACTGTTTTCATGATTGATTAAAATCTATCATACATTTGAAAATAAGATAGGGCAAAATGATTAAGTAAAAAATGTGCTTTTTAGGGTAACTAAAGGGGTTTTTTTAGGCGCTGTAAGAAAATCCTTTTCAATATGGCGTTTTAAAGATATTATATATAGATATAACGTAATCCCCCCCCCCTCCCCTATTGAATGCTTTTCTCACATAATAATTTATTTGTTTTAATGTTATATTTCTTTTTTAATATTGTAATATGTAAATCTATTTTTCAATGATCAAGTGTTTGGAAATATTGTTTGGGTTTTTATGATGTAATTTTCCCCATCTAATTTTTTTTTCATGCATAATAATTGAATTATTTTAAAGTTTTCTTTCTCTCTTAATATTTACATGTTAACACATTTTCCAATTGTAAAATGTTTGAAAGGCAACAATATGTCAAAAAAAAATTACTTTTTTGAAACATCAAATGAATCGCTAATGAGATGCTGAAATTTTGAACAAAAAACTGAAAAAGAAAAAGTAGACAAATTTAATAAATGGTTAGAGATTGTTCATCGCTATCTAATCCCGTATATGTGTGCAGAAGCTGGTTAAATTGCTATGCAAAGTTTTTGTTCCTATAACATTTATTTAACTGAACTGCTTTGACCAATTTCAACAAGCGCTTAAAATAATTCTTAGATTTAAAAATTGTCTGCTTCAGGGTGTTTATCATACTTTTCTCTAAAACTACCAGTTTTCATTTTTTTTTATATACCAGTCTTTTTTATTGTGATCCGAGAAAGTGAAAAGGTCACAATAAAGTCAATTAAGCTAGCAACGCCAACAGCAGCAGCAATAGTTACTTTTTTTAGAATAGAGAGATACATGAATGTTTAATAAATGAAAACATAGGTCTTCCCACCTCAGTTAGGCTCCATTTTAAAACAGTTCTTCTGAGAAGGTTTCTCACTCTGCCAAAACTCAAAGAAAGAACCGAAATTCACTTTACATTTTAAAAACATCTTTCGCCAAAGCACTAGTTAGTAGTTGCACTGTTTTAATTATTTCATAAAAAATATTTTATAAAAACTGAAATGAGCATTCTTTTGGTATGTTTTCATCTGGAGCTTCAAAAGTATTATTCAACTTTTCACAAGCCTTTACAATAAATAATTGCTTTACAGTTCTAACGTACTTGGGGGGAAAAAAAGTAATGCAGTAAAACTCTCAATGGTCTCTTTCTTGCCTATCGCAGAACATTTTGTAATTCTCATAACCATGTAAAAAGCTATAAAATTATTTTTATAACCATTCAGCATAAATACTTCTGCAGAAGCTCTACATCCTGTTCATTAACATCTTTATTGTACTACTAGTCGAAAAAATATGTTTACTACCCGCCCAGAAACTAACTCTGTTAACGTCCAGAAACTACTTCGAAGTCTAAACAAAATAGACAGGCTTCTACTTCCCTGTTGTGAATCACTGATTTGCTGTTTACATGCCAGTTTGAAATCTAGAATGTATTTTTAGTATTTTGAAAATACAAAATACTTGGAAAAAGCATTGCAAAATACTTTCATTTTGTCGGTTTAAAATACAAATGTATTTCAAATACATATATTTTTGATACTGTCCAACTCTGCTTACAATTAATGTATTACTTTATCAGTGATGGAAATTTAGAAATAAAAGATAGGCGTCAAATGAGGACTATTGTAAAAATTTTAGATGTCAAATTAAAATTTTTAGTTGAAATTTCTAAAATTCATTTTTAACATTACTGTAATATTGTATGCTACTTTTTAGAAAAGCACGAATACTTGTTTTTATTTAAAATTATTGAAGTTCTTAATCTTCAAGATTATAATAATTGTTAAGCAACTGTAAAACTGATATAAAGTATTTTTAGTTATTGCTATATTTAGAAATTATTATAAAAATGCATTTAAATATGTAAAACAAAATTAAAACTTGGTAACTTCTTAGCAAAACAAAAACAATATTTCATTCAGCGTTGATCATTACATTTGAATTTAGTAAAAATAAAAAAACATATGTAATGCATCTACATTTGAATCTTGAAACATGAAAACAACAGGGGCACTAATGTTTTTTTTGTGTGTGTGTGTTAACCGATAAAATAATAGGTAATAAATATATATTTTTTTAAACTAGGCGTCAAATTTGATGACTAAGAATAATTTTGTTGTCATCAAATGTAATAATTTAGTTGTGTTTGATGGCTAATTCAAACACTGTACTTTATAAATTCAGCCCTAAAAAAATTTAAATGTCATAATGTAATCAGAAACACACATGTGAACATAATTTTTATAAATATTATACAGACATACATACAATAAATACCATAAACCCAACTGGAGTGAAAAATTAGCCAGAGCCAGGAATCGAACTTGGGACCACAGTATACAAGACTGCTGCTCCAACCACTGAGCTACTCCGGCTGATACCTGGGTCTGCAATTTCTCACTAATAAACCATGTCGAGAAAGTCGCCAGCCATCTATATGACAGCCTTAGATGACCGGACAACGATGAATAGATTTTACTATTTCATCGATCTACAGTAAACATAATAAAACACACATACTACAATATATATTAAATCACACATACACAAATAAATAACGCCTGCATTCAACAATTAAAGGTAATGTAATAAATAAAGGTTGATGTAATAGTAAAATCTGTTCATCGTTGCCCGGTCATCCAAGGCTGTCGTATAGATGGCTGGTGACTTCCCCAACATGGTTTATTAGTGAGAAATTGCCGGCCCAGGTATCGGCCAGAGTAGCTCAGTGGTTAGAGCAGCAGTATACTGTGGTCCCGGGTTCGATTCCTGGCTCTGGCTAATTTTTCACTCCAGTTGGGTTTATTGTATTTATTGTATGTATATCTGTATAATATTTATATACCTTTGACTGTTGAATGCAGGTGTTATTTATGTGCGTATGTGTGATTTAATATATATTGTAGTATGTGTGTGTTATTATATAATTTTTATAAGTCTAACATATCAGAAAGTGAGTTAAAAACAATTTTAAACTTCATACAAAATTTTCTACTTTTACATACAAAATTTCATACTTTTCATACAAAAAACAGATTGAGTGTAATAAATAAGGATCAACCAAAACAAGTTTTTAATACCAAAACCAAATTTTGGTTATATTCCTATTTTTGGCCAAAAACGAGAACAAAAGTATCCAACGAATATTTTTCAAAGTAATTAATACATACATAAAAATAAATAATAATTAATTATAAGTATTTATTAAATAGACACAATTATTAATTAATTATATGTGTGGCCAAAGTTGGTTCTCTGTGCCTCTGACCAAAACTTTTCATATAAAATGTAATTAATTCATTAACGGCTCTGAATCATTTTCTAATTATACGAATTTCATCTAATCAAAAAATGTTTTAGGTAGACAGACCTCGATTTATCTTTTATAATCATTTTTGCAAATGATCATCTGTTACACTAGAACTTTCTCAAAGAGTATTCAAAACACTTCTGTAGTTTCAAACTAAAAATTTTCTATTAAGTCTGGAGCTTTTAATGAGCATGTGAAAAGTGTCTTCAAAATTTAGTCATATATGCATTACTTGCTTTCTATTTTTTACTCACGTCTTGAGTCAGTCATGACCGATAATTATAAACAGTGAAGTTCATAGCAATAAATAAAGAGTGTCTCATTTGCGCTGATACAGCTCAAATCAATGAGTAATGTTGAAAATTTCCAAAAGGAGAAACTAGATTTTTGGAATACAAATAGTTTCGGTTGAGTTTTGGGCTGACATTTCATAGTGTTGTAATACAAGAAAAGCTTGTAACAGCAATTCAAATATTTTTTATTAAATAAAATTTAATTTATTATAATGAAAATTTCAGAAAGAAAAAAAAATTATTGAATGAATAAGATATTTATCACATTCTCAAAATATGTGTAGAAGCTAATAAAAGAAATTAACATGTAACACGGGGATATATAAGTATTAAACAAAATATTAAAAACTCTGTAATACTAAAATATTTGCATTCCTCGGGGAAAATTTTATACATACAAATTAAATTCATTCTAATAAAATTTAATTTATTTTTAAATAAAATAAAGCCAGGTCTGATTCTAGACCTTGGCGCAAGCTAGAGGCACTTTTGTATTAATGGGGCTGCTCACAGTGGTGTTTATAAAATATTCTTTTTTTTTTTTTTTAACCAAAAAAATCAATCTGCAACACAACGAATTTCAACTCGCCTCTAACCCAAAATACTTTAACCTTAAATGAAAGGAAAGTAAATTATGTTTTGATGCCAATTCTAAAACTAATCTACAGTTTTTATATATAGGGTGTTCCGAAAAAACGTGGACAAAATGACATGGCAGATCCGTCAAACAACAAGGATCAAAAATCGCATAGGAACATGGGGTCGCAACTGCGATGCGGAGCCGCTAAAGGGCGTCTAAAATAATACATAACACAAAGAGAAGAAACAAAATCAATACAGAATATTTTATTGATAATTACCTACTGACATGCGACTTATGCATGGCAAACGTTGCGCCTACAGGAGGTGCTCAAAGTGTTCACGAGATTCATCGAGACATGCCTTGCATCGGCGTTGCATGGAATTGCGCACCTTTGCAAAGATACCACGTGTATCTCGAACACATCCCGCTGCCTCAATGATTCTTCTTACCAAGTCTTATGGCGTTTCAACAGGTGTTTCATACACAAGTCCTTTTAAAAAGCCCCATAAGAAGAAATCCACGGGAGACAGGTCTGGTGATCGTGGTGGCCATGCAATTGGTCCACCGCGACCAATCCAGCCGCCAGGAAAAGTAGCCTGCAGATGTGCTCTGACGTCTGTACTGAAATGTGTGGGAGTGCCATCGTGTTGAAATTGAATGCGTCGACAAATACGCATTGGAACATTATTCAGCATGTCTGGCAGAACCTCTTGCAAGAATGTTAGATACGTGGAACCGTTCAGCCTGTTTGGTAGAATGTACGGACCAAGTAAACAGTCTCCTACAATGCCAGCCCACACGTTCACAAAAAATCTTCGTTGTTCGGCATGCGGACGTGTAGCATGTGGGTTTTCATCTGCCCACGCATGCAAGTTGTGACAATTCATCACACCCTCTAATGAGAATGTAGCCTCATCCGTGAACAGAATACTTGCAGGGAAATGTCGGTCGGCAGCCTTTTCTTGCACATACCACTGCGCAAAATCCATACGACTGCTGTAGTCTCCCGGTTGAAGTGCCTGGACGCGTTGTAAATGATATGGGTAAAGTCCATCGTCGTGTACAATGCGCCAGACGATAGTTTGGGGAATATGGGTCTCTCGGGATACAACTCGTATACTTGTTGAAGGATTACGCTGAAGTGCTTGGACAACTCTTTCTTCAGCATCAACTGTCCGAGATGTTCGTTGGCGATCTGAATCTGGCTTGTGCACGTCTAACAAGCTGGTTTCACACAATCTTCGGTGAATAGTGGCAAAGAATGAGCGGCTAGGCATCTTTCTACTAGGATATTTGTGACGATAAATTCGCAAGGCTTCTCGTCCATTGCAGTTGGCCATGCCGTAAACTAAATGCATGTCAGCCAATTTGCGGTGCATGTAACTAGCCATGTTACGCCCAACGCACCCACGAATCGAATGAATTCAATCTCCTTCTGCTCGGCTCGTGTCTGCACCGCAACGCCCTCTCGTGCTTCTCGCGCCCTCTACAGGCGTTTGTGACCCCATGTTCCTATGCAATTTTTGATCCTTGTTGTTTGACGGATCTGCCATGTCATTTTGTCCACGTTTTTTCGGAACACTCTGTATATCCAATATCAATTTTATCTTTTATGTAGAAAAATAGAGTTATCTCTGTTGTCTAATATTCAGATAGAATAAAATTTCTGAATAGTGGACACCTCAGGATCATTGAATAGGGTCTTTCATCTCAATGGGTTCTTTCTAATCTCTTTTTTTTGGTTTAGAGTAATAATTTTTTTTTTTTTTTTTTTTTTTTGATTGGGGTGATTAATTTTCTTTCTATAGGTTGGGTTCAACCTAGAATAATTCTTGCAGGTGAGATTTAAGTTTATTGAAGTGTAGTTGCTGAGATTTTCAGAAAAATTAATTTTCTACAGAAGTATGTTTCAGATGAAAATATTTATTTACTTATTTATTTATTGAAATGCACACTACAGATGAATCCGTTTACAGTGTTGCAAGAACATCATAAAAAATAATGAAAAACATACATATATATAAACACATAGCTATAAATCCCATACAACATGAATACAAACACAAATTAAGAGATTAAAAGTTCATAACATATATCTTTAAGAGCAGTAAAGGACATATAAAAAATATCAAGATGCACAGAAAATTCATTAAATATTTTGTAAAATGTATATAAAGAAAAATTACTAACATAATTATATTTAAGAAATGGTAATATAAAAAAATGATTACACCTGAGGGATCTGTTTGGAACATTAAAACTAATAGAATAAATACATATTTTATTCTGAATGAGTATATATTCAATTTACTTGCATGAGAAATATAAGAAATGTATATAAGAATATATAGTACGAGTATATATTGTACATAAGAAATATGATCATAGATTATTTTACCGTATAGTAAAAAAAAAAAAAAATTATCTCGAAATATGAAATATATTACGAGCATATCATTTTCGGTACTCACAAAAACATGTGTATTGTTTTTGTAATAATATATGCAATGCACACATACGCATGTTATGTGTGTGTAGATTGGGAGGTGTCCAGTATTCAGAGGTAAAAGTATAACTATATAAGTGTTAGGAATTGAAAAAGTGTTTGCTAAATAGAGGCATCTGCTTTTCAGGAGTGTCTGTTGTGGAGATTTTACTCTATAAAGATTTTAAGCCTAATAAATATTTTGTACTTTTTTTGAAAAATCAGATCAATCTGAACTACAAAAGTCAAAACTTGAAACACAATGAGGGTCAACACAAATTGCAATGAGAAAATGTAGCACATCAGGTCTTGGAGCGCTGGCCTTAGAATCGGATCCCGCTATAAATCTCAATTTTGAATAAGTAATAAATACATTTAGAAATTCAAAAGGGAGAAGGGAGTCATTTTTTATACTGTGCAATTATTAATAATAAACTACCAAATTATAAATTATTACTAATTTGCAAAACATTGTTGACTCGCTAAACTAGATGTTTTGGGGATATGTTATTTCTAAACATGGGCTATTAAAGTTGCAGTGACTTTTTTCTATCTATTTCTACTTTACATTTTTTGTGATTAAACTGGAGATGTGTATGAATTATACCGTGATTTCTATCATACGTTTTTTGTATGACAAAAGTTAAGTTTTGTGCAAGCGTTTAAAATTAAAGTTAATAATTCCCGAAATTATTGTAGTTAAACTGGGAAAAGAGCATGTAAAATAAATGACTCCACATTCGAGGGGGGGGGGGGGGGTCATGCTCCCAAAATACGGGCCTGATTATATATTTGTCTGTTATATATTGATATGTTGATTACTTCTCTTATGTCGAATTGTATTGATATCGAACTGCTTTCTTTAACCTAAAATTACTGAGTAAAAAAATATCATGATTCTTACTTTCCATGTTATATATGTGTACATATTATATATGTCGTAGGCTAATTGAGAAATCTAGCTCTTTAAAAACAAAAAGTGTGGGTTGTTTGGCAAATATCCAGGCTAATTGGCTAATCATATCTTTTTTTTCACAGCCTGATATTTTTCAGGCTTATTGCAAAGAATTTATGCAGCTTCAGGCTAATTGGAATATTACCATTTGTTTCTTAGTCAGCTTGATATTTTTTAGACTTATTGCAAGCACCTCGTTCTGAAGTATCAATATAATCTGCAGATGAAGTAGATTTTTAGTGTTTTCCCAGCATTACATGGAAAAGGTGGATTGCTGAATGAAAATTATTATAAAATATATATATATAATTTCTTTATTAATGAAATCTGCTGATAAGGCAGATTTTTATTTTATTTATTTATTTATTTATTTTTTTAGTGTTACAAAGAAAAGATGGGTCATTGAATGAAAATTATTATAAGACATATACATGAAATTTTCTGCAAAATGGAATTTGCAGTTGGACCAGTTTTTTTATATTGACCAGCACCACACAAAAAAATAGGTTGTTAATGAAAATAATTTAAAAAAATGTATGAAAATTACTGCAATAAAGAAGTTAAATAAATCCATCATACAAAAAAAGGCACAGCTGTTCTGCTATTGAAAACTTTACTTTTATTATCTAAGATAAATGAAAAAGACACACTAATAAGAAATGATAGGTGAACAAATGAACATACTATAAGGCAATGCATTTCGTACAAATAAAATAAAATACCTGAATACATTAGTTTGTTATATTACGACTGTTAGTAAATCAGTTCCTACAAACAGTTGTTTATGATATGCTTAAAAGCATTCTAAACACAAATCTAGAGCATCAGGGCAAGCTTTGCAGTAAAACATAGTATCCTTGCGCCTGTGATTTTTAGCGCATTGGTGTATTTTTTTCTTAGTGTTCTTCCTTATTCACTACAAAATGTCCAATTTTTGTTTCTTCGTGCGATTGCAATTATTTCCCATTAATCGGTGCACAATCTTCCAACAGTAGATGCTCAATTATTTCCATTCGATGTTCATAGAAAGCTGAGTCAGGGGTCCTATGTGACTGAAAAACAGGGAATTGTCAGAGAAAATGACAAGTTAGGGAAAATTAAAAAATTTTCTAAAACTTGAAAAAGTCATTGTTTTTTTTTTTTAATGCACTATGGTGAGTTAAGCTTCTCCCGAGTTTCGAGGTCCGTCTGCAAAAAAGTTCCGATTTTTCAGTTGCAAGTAGAATCTTTGTTAAATTCACATCTTTAACATGAAGATGTTTTAGTTATACAAATTTGTCCCCAAATAGACGATACGTCTGTAAAAGAAATGTTAAGCCATGTTAACTAGGATGTGATGGATCATGAATATTTAAATAAGAAAAAGAAATTTTTGAAGCAAGCAAAAAAGAAATAAAAAAAGAAAAGCTGTAGCTGAAGTTAAAGCATTAAAGCACAAAAAATTGAAAGTTGCATAACAAACTGCTTTTGAAACGACACAACTTGTTAATATGGTAGCAGAACTGTCTAAAAAATGTGAATGTTTAATATGTACAAATCAATCAGTGCTTAAATTCTAACAAAAAAATACCTGAGCCCTAATATTCTGTAATACTAAAACCATACCCCCCGCCGTCTCTCCAATCCACATATTTATATTTCATACATTATTTGAAAAATTTAAAGCATCTTTTTTTTTAGCGAAGTAAAATTTTTAAACATATCTTCCTGCATATAGTTAACTGACAACTATTCCATTTTTTAATTTATGGCTCCTTTCAAATAGAAATCCTTGCCAATTTTAATGTTAATTAATCACAGAATTTTAATTAATCACAGAATTCACAATTAAATAAGGTAAGGATTATGATTCAGAAATAGTGTTAATACAAAAAATGAAAGATGCGATGCTTGTATAGAAAAAGGCGAAACATCGCATGATTGCTTTCTATCAGAATAAGAAACAATACATGGCAATTATATCTACCGGGTAAGCCGAAAGTTTGTTAAAACTTTAAAAATTCATAAAAGGAAAAAATTACGATAAAGAAATGCGGTTTGCAAGAAAGGGCTCACAAGGTAGTCGGATTTTTTTTGCAGCAAAAAACTTTTTAGTTAAAAAAGTGACCTATAGAGGACGCTGATGACCCGAAACACAATGAACAGGACTACAGTATGCTCCATTTATTTATTCTTGCAATAATAAACGCTCAACATGACCTCCAAAACATCCTATGACACAACTAAGGCGACTCACAATGCCCATTACAGCTGAATGCAACGTGTCAGAATAAATTGCAGAAACCTCATGACAGATGAAATCTGAGTTCGGCCAATGTTGAAGGGGATGAACATTAAGTGATTTCAAATAGCCCCAAAACCGGAAGTCGACTGGAGTGAGGTCGGGTGAACATGGCGGCCATGCGATCTTGCAACCTCGACTGATAAGTCTGTTTTCATCAGAGGTACTATATAGGAATGGTGTCACTAGATTGGCCTGCATAAAGCTTATTACAGATAACACACCTCTTTGATTTAATGCGAGCAAGACTTTGTCACGCAAAAAAGTGAGATAACGCTCAGAGGTTACTGTGCACGTTTTACAGCCCAATATGGGACACGGTTCTTCAATGGAGAATGGTCCGAAAGTGAAAGATGAGGTGAAGCCGCACCAGACTGTCAACTTGGCTGAATGCAGTAACTTCGTTATGTATTCACGAGGATTAGACGTCGTCCATATATGAGTGTTCTGGGTGTTGACATCCCCGCTTATTGTGAAGTGCACCTCATCCATCCAAAAAAAGTTGAACAACCACTGATAGTCGCTTTCAATTCTTGACAAATGAATAGCACTCATAAAATAAAATAATTCTTGATAAGCATAAACTGTATTTATTATGAACTAGCAGGCTACGCCCGCTACGCTGGTCGATTTTTCCAAACGAACCATGAGACAAACAAAATGTGAATTTGACCTTGTATTTTAAAACAATGTGGACCTTCACCTGGGATATCCTTTTCCACAATGCTGAAAAAGATGCGAACGTCATTGCGATATTATATTACCGCTGAATTGCAGAAATTTTGAGCTATTAAGAAGCAATACTTTCAGTTGATCATTTACAGTGCACTTTAGTAGGGAAATGAGGTCATTATGACAACAGGAATTAAAATGTTCTCTAATCTGACACTATTAAATTAGATAGCATTACAATGATTACAGAGATTGACCATTGAATAGGAATAATGTTAGAATAGTTAACTTTTGGGTGCTTGTTCTTGAACTCCTGGTCTCTCAGCTTGAGCATATGTGGTTTTGGTAGCTTAAATACAATCTCATTGAATTATACGTTATACTTCGTAATAAATGTCCTCTCTTGACAGTTTCTATTACTACTTTTTCCATCTTTGAAATTCCAGTAGAGTAAATACCGTCAAAAATGTATTAAGATGATTGTATGTACTTTAATAAATGATTTGCAGACAAAAAGGAGTATTTAACTATTTTTAACAGAAAAGTGATGCATAAAAATGTGTGTTTTTAAATCTGAATCGTTTGAATAAAATTAAAATAATATAATTTTCATTGCCTTTTCATTTTGTAGACCAGTTGAAATCATGTAACAGTTAACCCGGGAAGAAACTCTACGACTTAGAAAAATAAACTTCATGCATTTAATGAAATATTTCTAATCATCCATGATCGACCTCATTCTGAGGGTTGGGACAAACATTAAAAGTGATGCATTAATATTGTTACACATGCACCAGAGGTAATTGCAAAACAAAATTACCCTCCAAATTACGTTCCAATAAATAATGCAGTTTTTATTGACTCAATTATAGGTATTTTACCAACAAATCACCATACCTTAAATAGGAGTGACAACGATAAATAAAGTTAGTTATACAAAATTTTTAGCAATATGCCTTTTGGTCAATACGGATTGAAGATTTATTTTGCATTATTCTAAAGAGCCTCTAAACACGGAGAAATAAATAGGCTTTATATTTACATCATCAAGTGTAAATTATTATTCTGTCTATTGTGTAAATAACCCAGATTATGAAATTAACTCTTAATTTATTGCTACGTGACAGATATTATTACATTTGCCAACATTGGAATAATAAAGTTTTCCCCCTCCATTGAAAGTATTGTTTTTTATGAGGTAAAATAATTTGAGATAAAGAATAAATAATAACAGAACTTCTTTTGTTCGTTTGCTTCATGATGAAACACAATAATTTCAGTAATAATGAAAAATCATGAATTTACTAATCGCTAAGTACAAATTTCATGTAATCTTCTGCAATCAGGTTCACTGTCCAAAGTCTCTTTCAAATATAAAAAGAAACATCCAACGGAGTAAATACGCTAATTAGCGGGTAACCTGATTACGGAAAAATAATCCAATATCTTTTTAAAAATATCAAAAGTTATCTTCAAAAAAGAAGAAAAGATATGCAAAAAAAAAAAAAAAAAAAAAAAAAAAACTGAAAGAGAATGACGAATTAAAAAGATTATCGAAAATTTATTTCAGTAAGCAATTTTTATTGTAAAAATGTTTTCTTTGTGGTATTAAAAATGCATAATTGCATAAATTTTCTTAAGAATTATCTTTAATACTTAACATTTGAAGTAGTAGACATTTATAAAAGGAAAACTGGCCGTATGTGTTAAAAAAAGAGTGGATTATATTTGCTGATCTACGTTCGATGTTATAAAAGTCGGAAGATTGGAAAAAACAAACCAGCATGTTTCCGTAGTAAAGTATGTGAAATATATTTTAAATGTCTGAAATTAAAATATTTTACAATATGTGTGTGCGTGTGTGTGGGGGGGGGGGGGGGGGCGCAGACTTTTGAACTAAAATGTAAGTATTAACTCCACTTTTATAATTTTAACTGCTATTTATATAGTTCAAATTTGAATATAAAAAATTGCTCAACAATGCTGTATTACGTTTTAAAAATCGCCTATAATGTGAACATCCCTGGGGCTGATGTCAGATTTACGCCTTTTTGGATTAAAATCAAATTGTTTGGCGACAAAAGTAAAATCTGCTAGTTTTTTCTGTAAGGGTTAGATAATAAAAAAAAAAGTAAATAAGAAAAAATAACAAATCAAAAACAAAATTGTTACTCATTTGGAAGATCTCCTTAAAGGACATACTCAAAATATTTTGAAAAAGGAAATGCTAATAAAATTACTCATGTATGTAAAAAAGATCAGTCAAATGTAGTGGCAGAATCCAAGTAGAAAATATGTAAAAAAAATATAATATTTTCGAGTATTTGGCACGAAAAGACGAACGCTGCACGCTATTTGGCGAACCAAAGCATTTCGTGGCCAAATGCAAGAGATGGAAATGCATTTATAAATTACTTGTTAAATAAGTATTTAAATGCGTAATACTCAACGAATTTAAACTTAAAAGATGAATTAATTTATTATTTTTTCTGTAAGCTTATATAGTCTATGCAAATTGTGTGTTGCTGTAGTTATTTAATTTTATACAGTGTCCTCGGCTGGATAAGTTTTAAGTGTATTTTGATTAAGAATGCTGTCATTAAAAATTTCGATATTAAGTCGTTGTTTCCATGGCAATAATACTTTTCTTTTGTTGTCTCTGACACTAACAATATCGAAGTCAAACTGCCAATGCTCAGAATCTGACCTTAATTTTGAGTTTGAAACAATTTTAATCCATTTAAACTTTGTTCTAAACAGCATAATTACTATCTTTAAATTTCATTATATACACATACATGTACATGACAAAACTACAGTCATAAAAATGTATTTATTTAAGTTAAACTTACTTAAACTAACTTCGTATGGAGATTTGAAAAAGTTTTCTTAAAGAATATTTATCATAGTGTTATTTCAAATTTTGTTGCGTCGCCAACCAGCGTTAAATCGCAAAAAAAATGATTTTTTTTTTTTTTTTTTTTTTTTTTACGAAAGCTAAATCGAGGTTCTACCGATTTTTTTTAAATAAATATATATATCCTCATGAGAAGAATATTCTATATATTTTTTAAATATTTCTAAGTATGCGCTTATGAAGATTATTTTTCTTAACCTGATGCAAAAGAAAGATAAATCGCCAAATCCTGTTTTAATTGCAATATTTCAACTGCGTAATTTTTTAAGCATTACGAACATTCCCTTTCGTGTTTAAATTACATATTTTATTTTTTTAATATTATCACTCGTCAAAACTGATTTATTCTTTTCTTTTTTTTAATTTAAAATAAAATTAGTAACAGTTTTTTTTTATTTTATTTTTCGAGGTGTAATAGCCATTTCAATTTTTCATCAACGATAAAATTCGCCAAGAAATAAAATGGTAACCTTATCGCCCAAAATAGCAGAACTTTCCACCATAATTCTATAACTAATCTACGTAGAACGATGTGTTATATTTTAAAACCTTCTCTGAAACGATATCTATCTAACAGTGTAAGTTCCGTCAAAATCCATGCAGTAGAGCTCGAAATATAGATGTTCGGAACGAAATTTCCGTTTGGATTTTATACATACTAGTTGCGTAGCAACCCGTTGTGTTGCTTTTGAATTGCATGAGACAATCGATCTTTTTGCGAAAAAATTAAATCTTAACTTTATTGTAAATTTAGAAAGCCATTGCAATATTAATTTTATTAAGTATAATATTTCAAATAATAAGTTATATTTACAATTTAAAGTTAAAAAATGCTATAAAAAGTGATAGAAAATCTTTATTAAGATTGACGATCGTTTCGTTGCACAAACGGCAACATTTTCAAAATCATTCAACGATAGAAAATATTTTCACATATTTCACATAATTTTTACAATTTAAGTCAAAACTTTAACAATAAAAATGCACATATTCTATAACTTTATTTGCCTAGAGCTTTTCGCTCTTCCAAGATTTTGCTTCGAATTTCGGAGTTCGTAGAAATGATGTCATTTGGGTCAACTTATACAAAAATGAATTTGTTTGGACGAATTTATTCAGAAGCATTTTATATTTAGGAATTAAAATAAATATTTAAAGAACTATTTTTTTTTTCCTCGCTAAAACTTTTTTCTTTTTTTTTCTCGCTTTTTCGCATTTTTAATGTCCGCTTCTGAAATGTTTTATTAGCCATCTTAAGGCAATGGTTGAAAATCTACTTTACGACTTTAAATTAAATGAAAATAACTTACGATGTTTGTTTTTTCTTTTGACGTCAACAGAATTTATCTCAATGTTCCATTCGACAGTCAAATTTGTGTTTCTAAAATAAACGGATTCCTGAAGCTTGAATATGTATGAGTTCGTATTTCGTGAAATTTTCTTGAAAACTACAATAATTTTTTCACTATTTATTCAAGTATACGTTAATTTCAGTTTAAAAATGATTTCAAACAATGACCTAATAATCCTTGTCATTTTCCCTTTTCTCTCTTTTATCCACAAAAATGGAGCAATTTTAGTTTCCATCATTACAGAAATGTCATCAAAAATAAAGTAAAAATTTATATCTCGAAAACTAAACAAATTTTAAATTCTACGACCACGTTTATCATCCTCGGACCCATGCGGATAACTGGCGTTAATTTGATCACCCAACATTCCATATTCTAGGAGGAACAGCTGTGAAATACAAATGGACAGTCACTTTTTAATATAATAGATTGATGAAGTTTCAATTTTGCTATAAAAAATTAGTCAGGGACAAATGCTGAATTATTTATATTATTCTAAGTGCAAATGGCTTATTCCGTAATGGAGCCTGTACGCAATGGATATAGATTAAAAAACATTATTCTTGAAAATTATTTAAAAAGACATAATAAATAAATCAATTAAGATAAAGTTTTCAAGAAAATTGCATTTGAAAGTAGATTTTTTCCCCTATATAACGGGTGTAAAAATTAAAGATGCGCGATGTTTAGAAATTAAAAAAATTGCAGTAGCAAAGATTGCAAATCCGACATTTAATCGTCAAGCGTTGTCATTCTCAAAATGACGTCAGCCGTACGCACGGACATATTTTTCCTTTATAATATAGATAGATTTTCAAACGTGAAGTTCCGTTTGTCAGCTAAAACTTTGCATGTGAAAATGTATTATTTTGGCTTGAGGGTCTAATTTCAGTACCGCGAAGTACAAATTCCAGAAACTGATCTCTTTTAGCTGTATTCGTGTAAAAATATGTAGTTTTATCAAAGAAAAGGATTGTTTTTCTTTTAAATATGGCACTTACTGAAGCATTACGCCAAGTGTCTCAATTTCGGTATCAGCCGAATGAAAATATATTGTAACATTAGCTTTATGAGCGAAAATGTTTTTTAAATAGTGACGTCATTTTCTGTTCAGACTTAAAATAAAGTTATTTTTTATTGTAATGAGTAAATGGTATCAATAAAGATAAATAAACCCCAATATTTCTTTTTTTTCTGAAACAGTGGAAATAACACGATTGCTACCATTTTGAAGAAATTTCAAAAAATCTTTTCAAATTAAATTAAAAATATAAAAGTGAAAATATTTAGAAAAATAGCTAATGCGAGGATATCTACAAATGAACAACTTTCATTTAAAAAAAGAATTATTAGCAAAATTGTGACAGTAGAAAGTTCAAGGAAGATGTCTAAAAAAGCTATCTTGTGTTTTCAATATATAGATTATTTTTTCTCTTTTACTTTAACAGTTGCCTAGCAACTCTATTTCATACAAATTACATTTAAAAGCACATATTTTTCCCAATTCGGCTCTAAAAATTTAAATTGTTCGACTACATATATGTTAAATTCGTGCTTTTTTATATATTATTCTTTCATTTATTTATTGATGAAGCTTTAATTTCGTTGTAGAAAATTAGCGGGATAGAAATTCTAAACTTTTTTTTGTGCAAATTGTTTATTAATATTTCGCAATGGAGCCGGCACGGCAAAATCATTTAATTGATAAATAACAACGAAATAAAGCCAAAACTCACTGGGTTTTATAACAGACGATATTCTTGACATAGCACGTATTTTATTTTCAATTTTTTTTCGGTTTTTATGAGAAAATGGCAACAAATATATACAGCAATCTACTATTTTCATTTTTTCCCCCTTTAGTTTCAACAGAAATGGAGTACTTAAGTTGCCACGATTACAAAAAAAGTAATAAAAACTACAAAAAAATTAATATCTTAAAATTAAAATGAGATACAGCTTTCAAACTAATTGCATTTAAAAGAGCATTTTTTTCGTTATACGGCGGTGTAAAAATTTTAAATGTGCGATGTTTAGAAGTATAAAAATTTGCAGTAGAGAAAATTACAAAATCAAAATTTTATTTCAAATTTCAAAGTGTTGCCATTCGCAAAATGACGTATGCGTTACGCACAGATGTGTTTGTCCTTTATAATATAGATAGGGGAGATGGGGGCACATGTGAACATCGCAGTTTTTCGATAGTTACTATAAGCTTTTTTATTTGAAAAAAATTACTAAAGATGATAGCATCTGTAGACATATGGTAAAAATTTTTTGAAGCTCTATGACATTTTGTTTGTCCTCTGTAGCCAAAACACTGTTTTTAGATCTCAAAAGTAAAATCATTGCTCCAAGTTCATAAGCGAATAATTTTATTTATTTATTCATTTATTTGAATTTGAGTGTTTTACCATATACTATGAATACTAATAAACATTTTTGATAAAATTCTTTTTCTTCTAAAATTGAGAAATGTTAATTATTCATCAATTTAACAGAAGCAGCAATGTGGGGCACTTGTGAACAGGCTAGTTGGGGCAGATATGAACAGTTCATAAGTACCCCAATAATCATTCTGTGATTCTGTTTCTTTCAGTATGAGAGATAATGTCAGTTCCATTATCTACAATTTTCCTGAAATTGAAGATATTTTCCTCTCACAAAGTTGATTTTGTATTGAAACTTCCACAAACACATCTTTCAGCAAATACATAAAGAACAACAGGCTCGTCTACGTTCAATTGTACTTTAAATAAATTTAATGTTTTCTAAAATGCAATAAGTGTTATATATTATTTTACTAAACGGTTTACAACAATATTTTTTATGCATTGTTAATACAAAAGTATTACTTTGAACAACTTTGCAAATTTTTCTTTTACATTTGTTCTAACCTTGCAATGATGGCTTACTTCCATCTCTAAAACATTTATGTATATGATGCTTTGAATGGAGATAGATACCAGTAATATTTTAAGAAAGTACAATTTTTAAACTGATAACTACCGTAAAATGCCGTTTTACCTCCCCCCCTCTTTCAAAAGCAAAAGAAGTTAGGGGGGGGGGGGGGTTATAGTCGAGATTTTTTTTAATCATTAAAAAACCCTTCTTTATCTATAATTTACAAGAAAATAAGGCAAATACAGGAGTGAGAATCTTTAGTATTTCGGCAGATTTCCGATAAATAGTATGTAAATGCCCCCCTCCCTAAAATTTCCCCCAAACAAAAACCCTTAAACAAAATTTAAAAGTTTTAATTTCTTTTTTTAAATTGCTTCTTTATTTTTTTATTTTATTGCAACAATACTTAATGAATCATCTAAGACTCTCCCCACCAAATCTACTTATTTTCATTTTATAATCTTTTGCTTAAACATATCACGCAGAAACTAGAGAAATATACATATATATTTTTCTTTATGGTGAATTTAAAAGGTAATATAACTAATGATTACTATGACAAATGAATAAAGGAATAAAAAGCACATTAAAAGATATTTTTTCCTTGTGTTCACATGTGCCCCACGTGTGTTCACAACTACCCCGCTGATGGGGCACATGTGAACAATTTTTTGATTTTATAAAACTATTAAAAAATGTAAGAAGAACTATACAGGTGATTTTGAAAAAAATACCATGTGCAAAAGAAAGTTCTGTTTACTATATTAAGTAGTTTTTGTTTATCGAAATTAATCCAGTTATGAGAAAAAGCTATATTTATGCGAACTGTTCACATGTGCCCCCATCTCCCCTATAGTAGATAGATTAGATGACTACTATGAATAACTTTTGTTATAGATTTGATTGTATATACTAATAAAAATATAACTCTATCTAATATATAAACTATATTACGGTTATGTTAGGGTATCTATGTATTTTATTTATAAAATAAATATCAAAAGTATGCAACTGCATATCAAACACACTAATATGTTCACAAATGTAATTTTCGAGATTTGTTACGTAACTGCAAATTTACGTATGTCCGGGGATGCCTGTATTTCGATTTTCAGAGGTAAGTTTACATTTTATTCTTATTACTATATCAATGTATTCTCTTTTGCTGTATAAGTTTAATCATTAAGATCTAGAATTGTAATTTGTATTTCTAAAAATGTCGTGAATTGTGCTCAAGGAATTGTAGCAAATGTGGTCTGGAAAAGTCAGGGAATTTTGTTATTCAAATAGATTATGAACCTTGTAAGTGTTTAGTCATGAACTGACAGTACAGTTTGTAAGAATTAAGTAACATCATTTCAATTATGTGAATACCTGATTTCCTTTGTACTCTTCCTTGCCATAGGATAAGACGATAACATGTGTTCAGGTAAATCGATCATTGAGGTATATTTACAGTAGCGCCAACTTTTCAAAAATATTAAGTGGGCTCAAAAATTTTTGAGTAAAATAATACATGTATTTTTCCCCTTAGTGTGTATGTGTGTCGCGAGAGAGAGGGGGGGAGGGTTGAACCGAATGACTAAATTAGAAATTAAATTATGTTTTTTCTAAGCAAATTTTTAAATTATTATAATTTTAGTGTAATTTTATAAATAATTTTATTAAAGTGTATTGTTATAAGTCCTTCCTTATAAATACATTAATATTTATTTTAAATAACATTGGAATTTCTAACTATACAGAAAGCGCAAAAAATTAAATGTCATGAAAAACATGCATTTTAGTCACCTGAGTGCTTTATCAATTCAAGACATCAAAACAGATGGCAAAATAGGCAGAAATTTGTTTACGTGAGAAATTTAATTATACATCTGCTGTCGGGGTTTTTAGTGCTCCTGTAAGTCTAATGGATGTCCTTACTATTTTCAGGATTATTTTGAGAATGTTAATAAAACCAAATTTCATTTCAGCGATTAAATAAATAAAAAAAATAAATTACGAATTAAATCAATTGAAATTGAGTGGGCGGAGGGATTAAATTATCAGGTGGGCTCCCATCCCATGGGCCCATATAAGTTGGCGCCACTTTATTATGTTGTGCAATAGGTTTTGGCTTTGCTTTGATTTGTCCGCTTTTGTTTGTAGTCTCATCTTTATACTCAGTTGAAATAAACATTACTTCTTTCTTATCTTTCCAATTTCCAATTCATACTCCATCACTATAGAGCATAGTAATTCGCTGATCTTTAATTTTGCATTTTTAACTTCTATTGGGACATTTTTACTTTCTTCTATCTTTACAAGAAGAAAGTATTGGTTTCATGAAAATTTTCGAATTCCAGTGTTCGACGGATTTACACGTTTTATGGGTCAGAGATTCCAAAAAACATGTTTTTACAAAATGTCTGTCTGTGAGTCTGTCTGTCTGTATGTGACACAAATTTTGTGGGCGCTCTATCTCAAGAACTAATGCACGGAATTTAATAACAATTTATATTCAGGTAGTTCCTAATATAGATTGGTGCTGATTAGTTTTTGGTGTAAATCGCCCTGCAGGTGGCGCTGCTATGTAGCATTTTGCAGGATTTCCGCAAAAGCTCTATTTCAAGAACTAATGCACGGATTTTTATAAAACTTCAGATTCCGTTAGTCCTTGACATGAATGGATGCTGTTTACGTTTTGGTGTAAATCGCCCAACAGGTGGCGCTGCTATGCTGCATTTTGCAGGATTTACACTATTTTTGCAGTAGCTTTATCTCAATAAATAATGCACACATTTTCATCAAGCTTCGGATTTAGTTAGTCCTTCATATGAAATGATGCTGACTACGTGTTGGTGTAACTCGCCCAAAAGGTGGCGCTGCTGTGCTGCATTTTGAACTATTTCCTCAATAGCTCTATCTCAAGAACTAATGCACGAATTTTCATCAAACTTCAGCTTTAAGTATAACTTGATTAATATTGCTGCTGATTATGTGTTGTTGCAAATCGCTCAACAGGTCGCGCTTCTATGCTGCATTTGTCATGATTTGCGCAATACCTCTATCTCAAGAACTAATGCACGAATTTTCCTCAAACTTCATATTCAGTTAGACGTTGACATAAGTTGGTGATAATTAGCTTCTGGTGTAAATAATCCAATAGGTGGCTCTGCTATGCTGCATTTTGCTGGATTTACACGATTTCAGCGAGAGTCATACCTCGAGAACTAATGCACGGAATTTCATATTTTTAGAATTCTCATGATGAACACAGATTGCAATTTAATTTGGCACTGAGATAGTGAATTTTGAAGAATTGACATGTATGAGATAGAAGAAAGTTTTGTGATGGCCACAACATACTAGTTTCTCTTAGCCTGAAGAGTTCCTGTTGTATGTGTATTTTATTGCAGATTTTTAGATAAATCGTACGAAATGTAATAATTATCCATATACAATATGTGGTTATCATTCAGTTTACTTTCCATTAAATGAAAAACTACATTCGATGCATGACATCTTCTACCCAAATCATCCATAGCCCCAGTATACATTAGCACTTTAATTACTTTGTCTTTTGGTTCTGTAAGTAAATATAATTTTATGCCATATTTGAGTTTTTTATTTTTGCTAATTTGAGAGAAGAGAAGCCTTCCTCTCTATAAAACCATTGATTCGTCCATGAATAGTTCGTTATTTGGATAATAAATTTCTTCCATCGTTTCTTATGAGAGGATCTAAAATAGGTCTAACTTTATACAGCCTATCATCAGGTGCAGGTTCGCCAGGTTGCAGGTTTTGGGAAAAATGCATACATTTCAATATTTGAAGAAATCTGTCCTGACTAATGATGGGATGTTATATAACCTGTGCGTTGACCAATACGCATGTAATCTTGGGAAATGGATATTTGCCATATGTAGCAGTAATCCAATAAATATCTTAACCCCTTCGGGACGGGAGCCTTTTACGAAATTTTTAATCTTTTGTCACCGTTTTTTAAAAACAGAAATTTGTGTCTTTTTGAATCGAGAAAATGCGCTGATTAAATAAGGCAAATTTTACAGTAAAATTTTACTGGTGAGGAAAAACAAGGATTCTGAGCGCATCATGCGGTACGTATACGTGCCGCTCGTCCCCAAGGGGTTAAACTCATTCCTTGAAAGTTCTTTCCAGTTATGTACAGTTTTGGGGCAACTGGTTTGGCATTTCAAGCTATTTGCATGGTCATTTGTTTCTTTGACAATCAAGTCAAATAACTCATCGTTTACTGTCATATTAAAATAAACAATTATCCACTTACCGGGAACGGCTCACGGACGCCAGGATTTCTCATAAACGTAATATTCCTGATACTTGGAATTGAAGTCCAATTTATTTTGGTATTATTTCCTTGAGGGTTTGTAACACTACCTTGATCAGAACCTTTGTCTCTGTCACAAATCGAATGAAGGTTGACACCAGCATTTCGAAGGGATTCGGCTTCATTATCAGTGTCACTATTTTTGCCATTTTCTTCCGCAATAAAATCAGAATCATTATCTGAATCATCAGTATCACTCCATGTCAATACTTCTTCTATTTCTAAATCCTTGAGAGCTTTTTTTGTACTTAAAGCTGCCATCCGGGATCGTTTTTTCCTACTACGGCCAGCTTCGACACTATCTGACGTCACAAAACAAATGAAACCGTAAATCAAAACCACAACTATTTCCTGATTAACACAAACATCATTTCACATTCCTGATCAAAATTAGAAGCTTTATTGGCATTCCTATCACATAGTGCTAAGTTTTGTAAAGTAGGATAATGGACGCATATGTGGCACCAACAGCTATCAAATGGTCACCCGAGCGATGCCATTCATGCATCCTTCGTACTGAATGTCGTACACATGAGTCTGATAGAACATAGTTCGGGTGCGATTTTAACTCGGTAGTGAACGCGTTAAAATTTTTCTTTATTTTCGTTTATGACAAAAAAATAAGAATGTATGTAACTGTATAATTTTTTTTTAAACTTTCTTTTTCATTTATAGAATATTTTTATAAGTTTTATTTATTTTAATTTTTGATAGTAGCTGTATATTTTGTTTATAGTAAGGATAACTGAAGTTAAATCTTTGTACAACTAGGAAATGCATCTGATAATATCCTTGTTCTGTGAGCGTCCGATAAACTGAGAGTACTGTAGTTTTTAATGCTATGATAGAATTTTGAGTTGAATTTTTATTTCCAACTGAGCGAAAAAATGCCTAGGCCGGGAATCGAACCCAGATCCTTGGCTCACAGGGACCGTTTAAGCTGCTTGGGCCGACAACCGGCGAGCATGTTTCGCCTGGGCATTTTTCGCTCAGTTGGAAATATTCAATTCGTATGATAACTTTACCAATCAGTTTGATTGTATTAAAATAATAGTTTACGTACCCATCGTTTATATGGAGTTCTTTCAGTTGCGGTTTTTTCTGTTGAGCTGTCTACATGACAGACCAGATGTTATTACCAATAAGGTTTTATCATCGAAAATCGAAATATGGTTGTCGGCCCATTTAGCTTAAACGGTAGGGCATTGGCCCTGTAAGCCAAGGATTTGGATTCGATTCCTGGCTTGGGATTTTTTCGCTCAATTGGAAATATTCAATTCCTATGATAACTTTACCAATCAGTTTGATTGTGTTAAAATAATAGTGAATTTTTATTATTTGAATTCAGTTTTCTATGCAGATTTAAAATTTTCACGAGTTCATATTTCTTAAATGTGTTTTTGATTAATTATGAAAATATACTATATTAAACTCACTTCTATTTATTGCAGATGCATAAAGCCATAAATGCAGGTACACGTTATGTCACTCAAAACAATCATTAAAGAGTAAAATATGCAGTCTAACATTTCTGTGCAAGAACTTTTTGGAAAAGCGTCTTCCGACTCGCACAAAGAGAAATTGTTCGTGTGTGAGAGATGCAGCCAAAAATTTTCTCGTAAGAGTGATTTAAATAAGCATTTGTTTTATCATACGGGTGAAAAACCTTTTGTGTGTGAAACATGCTACAAAAAATTTTCAAACAGTAGTAACTTGAAAAGTCATTTGTTAGTTCATACTGGTGAGAAATCTTTCATGTGTGATATATGCAACAAAAAATTTTCTCGTAAAGGTGATTTCAACAAGCATCTGTTATTTCATACTGGTGAGAAACCTTTCGTGTGTGAGGCATGCAACAAGAAATTTTCTTCTAAGGGTGTGTTAAAGAAGCATATATTAATTCATACTGGAGAGAAACCTTTTGTGTGTGAGATATGCAACAAAAATTTCTCTTGTAAGGGCGATTTAAAAAGGCATCTATTAAGTCATACAGGTGAGAAACCTTTTGTGTGTGAAATATGCAATAAAGCATTCTCTCTTAGGACTAATTTAAACCAGCATCTGTTAAGTCATACTGGCGAGAAACTTTATGTATGTGAGACATGTAACAAAAAATTCTCTCGTAAGGAAATTTTAAAGAAACATATATTAATTCATACTGGTGAGAAACCTTTTGAGTGTGAGATATGCAATAAAAAATTCTCTCGTAAGGATAATTTAAATAAGCATCTTTTAATTCATGTGGATGAAAAACCTCTTATGTGTCAGACATGCTACAAGAAATTCTCTCTTAGGGGTAGTTTAAACCAGCATATGTTAATTCATACTGGTGAGAAACATGTATGTGAGACGTGCAACAAGCAATTTTCTCGTAAGGATATTTTGAAGAAACATCTGTTAATTCATACTGGTGAGAAACCTTTTGTGTGTGAGATATGCAACAAGAAATTCAATCAAAATAGTCATTTAAAGAGGCATCTAATAATTCATACTTGTGAGAAACCTTTCGTTTGTTAGACATGCAACAAAAGTTTTCAAAAGTGTACTATAAATGCTGATACTAGTGAGAAGCATTTTTTGTGTGAGATATGAAACAAGAGATGTTCACTAAAACTAATCTGAATACTCAAGTTCTGTGACTAAACATTTTATTTTCTATAACCTAATTTTATAAAACTAATTTTAATATTCCTTTTTTATATTAATTTTACCAAAATAAAACAACACCTATGAAAAATGCTTAATGTTATAAAGCACTATTTATGTATAGTTTAAAATCGTAAATTTGCTATTCAGAAGCTTCAACTAGAGGTCTGCATGGAGCTTGGACTTCCTTTATTCTGTGGGTTCAGATCGGGATGTGCCTGGTGCAGGGTTGGCTTTTCCCCGTCCAAAATTTGTTTTTCCCGTCCTACCTGGAAAAGTGGTAAATACCTGGAAAAATCTTCAAATGACAAACAATATGTAAGAAATATTCCGCTTCCTGAATCTGGTGTGTAAAATTAAAGTTAGAATTGCATCATTATTACAAATTTCCCTTAGATTTAAAATTATTCTGTAGGAAAAGACTATAAATAAATAAGAATTATTGCATCTTAAGGGATGTCTTGCATCATCAGCATCTCTGGAGCGTATTTTCTCTCATTTTTCTTTCATCCAAAACAAGATTAGAAATAGAATGGGTTTACAAAAGCCTCTAAATTAGTATTTTGTTATATGATTCAAAAATCCAATCTGGAAGTGGAAGACGAAGAATATGAATACGATTACGATTGGTAAATGTTTGGGAATCTGTGCTGTGTGGTGTGTAAATATTTTAATAAATGCACTCCATTGTCCGTTTTTGTAGATCTTCCTTTTCTTTTTACTTTGAATCTATTTACTTAGAACTCAATTTTGACATTTTTAAAGGTTGTTTTGAATTCATATTTATGTTTTTAATAATCAGTTTTTCCCATGTGGGAAAAACTTAGTATTTCCCAGGACGGTAAATCCTGGTTTTTACCATGGCATTTACCATAATGGCAAAAACCTTGCCAACCCTGGCCTGGCGTTCACTCTTTCTTCACTTTTTTCTGCAGACTCTGATCGGGTAGTGCTGAACTTCTTTTTTTTCTGGGCCGAATCAGGCGTGGACTTCATTCATTCTGCAATGTCCTAATTTCCAATCCCGATCTAACCCGTTTGAAAATCATTATTGGCTTGGCCTGGCCTGGCCCAAGCAAAAATAAGAAAAATGTTGCCCAGCCCAACAATTTTTTCAAAAAATAGAGATAATTTTAATTATGTGGCGATTTAAATATTTCTAAAGAATATTGCATACATTTCTAGGCAAGAAAAAAGTACAGTAAACCCTGTGAAAGGAAGCTGTCTATGACGGAATCCTCTCTTTGCTGTAAAAATATCCTGAGCCGTGCAAAATGAATATATAGACCGAGAGACGGCAGCACATCGAGTTCACGGTTGAAATTCCAGAATTAGTTAAAACTTAATTCGCATATTAAAACGCAATCGGTCTGCCAAGTCATATCTTGGCGCAAACCACCTGAAAATCCGATTTTAGCGGTTGACTCTTAGATTTACCATTGTTTTTTCCTGCACCCAAAATTTTGAAAACATGGAGGACTGGGAGCAGGAAAACACAATGGTAAACCTACGAGTCAACCGCTAAAATCGGATTTTCAGGTGGTTTCCGCCAAGGTATGACTTGGCAAACCGATTGCGTTTTAATATGCAAATCGAGTTTTAACTAATTCTGGAATTTCAGCCGTGAACTCGATGAGGTGATTATCTGTGCTGCAGTCTCTCGGTCTATCATAATCTGTTTGCGAATAGTACAACAGACTATGTAATCTTCGGTTCAAGCTATACCTAGAAACGTGATTTCTGATCATTTGACTGATAAGTTTTTGAATTATAAACATTCAAAATTTAGAGCTGCTAAAGATAAACTGCATTTTCATATTTTTATATAATATCTACTGAAATTATAATCCTAATATAATAATTTTTGTGTGTTGTTATAATACTAAAAACCCAAACATAAATACATTGAATTTGTAATTTTAAAAATTTTATAATATGAATTATTAAATTAATATTCGAAAAAAATATTAATTGCAACTGATGTCCAGCATTAATGGAAATAAATGCCGGACTAAAATCTTAAACAATTAATTAGCAGAGTTCTCTTAAATGCAAATTGAAAACGCGATTACTGGAAAGCTAAAATCCCAACAGACCAAAAAAAATGAAGGATGTTGAAGACGATCCAAAGTTGAAAAATAAATATGTGCAACCACCTCATGTCAGTGTGTAGAAAATGAATACAAACCAAAAGTTATATTTTAAATAAAAACATTTATTAAACGAAATATAATAAGTGTAAAAAAATGACTAAATGCCTAATTCAGCTTTCTAAAGCATAGACAGTTTCAACAAGGATTTTACATCAATCCCTGTATTCATTAACCCTTTATGTGCTGAATTATGAATTAATGAAAATTTTATCTTCTAAAGCATTTTTCATGAATTTTTTAAACTACATTAGAAGATTTACATAATCATTTAATAAAATTTAGAAGGATTCATTAAATTTGAATATATAGGGATTTTGTGCAGCATTTATAACCCCACTCAAATCTTTTATTTTAAATATTTTTTTTAGTATTTTGTAGAATTAGGAAATGTACAAATATAATGTTGTTACAATAGAAATATTTCCGAATTGAAAAATTCCACCTCTCACCCGCAACGCAAAGAAAGCTGAAAAGATGCAAAGGCAAAAGAAATCATTCTTTTAAAAATATTTTTATGCTTTTGGAACAAGATAAAGTAATGCACCTATAACTCATTCTAAACTGTATTACTTCTAATCGATGTATTAAATGAATTTTATAACAAGTTATTTTAATGGTATGTAGAAGTACCGTCAGTAGATAAAGGGTTAAACAACATTTCTTTTAACATTGTCAAAGAATAACTGGACACTGGAACCCCGATGGTTTAAAATTATCGGATATATTTAAAGAGTTAAAAAGCTCAAGAAATAACTTTAACAGAAATTCATTAAAAAGGTCTTAAACTAACAATGTGTACCCAACCACCAATTAAGTCAAAAACAAGAACTCAAACAGGATTCTGTGTCTTAAACAACTCTTAATTGTACTACGTGTGGGGGTGGGGGTGAAGGGGGCACTAGCTTTACTATGATAAACTCCATTAACCTTTAAGGAAAAATGATCTTTTAACAATGAAACTATTAACTTTTAAATATCCATTACTTCTAAAATATTTACTTTACATTTAACTTTAAGAGATTAACAGAGTAAGAAATAATAGAGTTTAATAATAGAATAAGCAAAATTAATTTAAACTCTCATATCATTAAATATATTACAGTTGAACTTTATTTAATAGAAAGAAATAAAAGTAATTTGCTTGAAATACCACTCCAGTGCCAACGTCCATTGGAAATTCGAATATTTGAGAGTAACACAACAAGAACTTTAACCCGACTAAGTCGAAAGATTAAAATAAGCTATCTTTATGAAATTGTCGCCTCTGAAGTTCATGAATTTCTGTACATTATAAATCAATACAAAAAAATCCTTAACGGGTTAAAAGTTTGTGACGCAGCACTTTATCATATGCTCTAAGAATTTTAAATATGGAACTTAAAAATAATGATATCAAATTTTGAGTGACGCTATACTATTAATTATTATCTCTCTATATATTATTTATTTCATCTTTTTATTTTTTTATACTCGCATGTGCAAAAATTATGTTCAATTTAAAAAAATGTATAAAAGTTTATTCATTGATGCTTTAACGTTTACACCTCTCATAAATTCCAAGTATGAGTTTTAAAAGATATGATATCAAAATTTTAGTGACGCTTTGATGTGGCTTTAAACGATTTGTTTTAAAATTAAATTTAAATTATTTTTGTTTTACTAAGATATACTCACACATCTAAATAATAGTTTTAATTTACCAATATACTTTAAATATGTCACTTTCACTGAATTTATATAATGCATTTAAATGTATTTATTTGAATAAATTGATTTATCCTTTGTCCAATGCTATTCAAAATTTTAAATAAGATTTACGTAAATATTTTTTTTGCCTCATAGTATCCATTTGAATACATTTCACTTAGTTTGGATACAATGATGCAAAAAAATTATTTACGTAAATCTTATTTTAAATTTTTAATAGCATTGGACAAAGGATAAATCAATTTATTCAAATAAATACATTTGTATGCATTATATAAATGCAGTGAAAGTGACATATTTAAGGTATATTGGAAAATTAAAACTATTATTTAGATGTGTGAATATATCTTAGTAAAACAAAAATAATTTAAATTTAATTTTAAAACAAATCGTTTAAAGCCACATCAAAGCGTCACTAAAATTTTGATATCATATCTTTTAAAACTCAAACTTGGAATTTATGAGAGGTGTAAATGTTAAAGCATCAATGAATAAACTTTTATACATTTTTGTAAATTGAACATAATTTTTGCACATGCGATTATAAAAAAATAAAAAGATGAAATAAATAATATATCGAGAGATTATAATTAATAGTATAGCGTCACTCAAAATTTGATATCATTATTTTTAAGTTCCATATTTAAAATTCTTAGAGCATAAGATAAAGTGCTGCGTCACAAACTTTTAACGCGTTAAGGGTTTTTGTATTGATATCATTACTTTTTTGAGGTTATTGAAAAAATAAATAAAACAATAAACACACAAAAAAAAATTAAAGACCAATACAAAGAATTTATAGTCAGGATTTCCATTCACCTTCAATCTCTCCCCCCCCCCTCCCTCCCCGCAAAAAAGGATGACCATACTTCAATTTTAAAGAGCACCGTACAATGAGATTTTTATAAGAACTCTTTGGTAAGATATGGAAGTAAGTTACAACATGCATGTTTAGAGGGTATTTCTGCTGGTTTGTTTCAGAGATATAAAAAGCTATGTTAAATTTTACTATATAAAAAATTTACTTTGTTAAGAAAAATAGCAAGAAATATTACTCTTTATACCTTTATAATGTATATGTATAACAGTGGTGGAAAATTGGCGCAGAGGAGGAGCCTACTGACATCACTAAATTTTAGTAGTATTTTTCGCCTAATCTAATGACAGAATTTCTGAGTTTTTATTAAAGGGAATAATACTATAAAATATTAGTGGTGTCAATAGGCTCCTCCTCTGCGCCAATTTTCCACCACTGGTATAACAATCATCGCTCACTTATAAAAGTAATTACATACATTTATATTAAATCCAAAACTATAAATTTCTGCTTCTCCCTTTTCTCATTCCTAGTGCAAAAAAATTAAACATTCTTTAATTTTATATAAAATAATCTTTCACCATCCCTATTTAAAATTCTTTATTAACAATAATAATAAATCATATAAAAAAATCCCCTGAGCTCCGAAGATTCCACTTCTGCTTTTGCACCCACCTCTCCAGCTTACCTAAATAATAAAATCTTTCAAAAATTAGTTTGAAAAAAAAAAAATCTGCAACATTTGTTGCTCGCTAACATAAATAAATAAATAAGCACTAACTTCCCTAATGTACAGTCATGGAAAAAAAAAGTAAACACCCCCTACTAACTCCTCAACACATTACCGTAGAAGAAAGTTACTGGTACCGAACGATTGGAAATAAAGTCTACTTTTGAATGATGTATATAAAATTTGCTTAAGGGGTCATCTACATATTAAAACGAACCATAACTTTGTTTTTTTTCAATAGCAGTACACAATTCTTACAGCATAAATGAATTCTACAACATTTAATTAGCCTAAAAACAAATTTTTATGCAATTCGTACTATAAGTTTCCGAGAAATTAATTATTTTAAAACGAGCGTATTTTAAGGCCTGTATCCAAATTGAATTTCGGTACTCGATTGTTAACCGAGAGAGCCCCCTTTTTGATCAAGGCACCCTAAGCGTCCCTCAAGCAGTCAATGAAGTCTGCTAGATTACAGGACATTTCAAAAACCATCATTTTGCCGTTTTTTAAGCATAATTTGAAAACTATTTGGAAAAAAAATGTTAAATTTTGGATTTTCATAAAGCAGGACTTAATAAATCTAAATCCATCAAAAAAATTGTAGGTTACGATTCATAATTTTTTTGAATATTAATTTCATAATTCATATCATAAAATTATAAAAATTGCAAATTCAACGTATTTATGTTTGGGTATATTAGTATTACTGCTACACAAAAAAATAGCACATTAGGAGCATAATTTCAGGAGATATGAATAAAAATATGAAAATGTAATTTAACATTAGAAGCACTAAATTTTGAATGTTTATAATTCAAAAACTTATTATTCAAATGACTTGAAATTTGGTGCCTAGGCATTGTTTGAACCGAAGATTTGAAATATCTCGTTAAAATTGAGTATTGCCATTGAAAAAAAATGAAGTTTGGATTTGTTTTAATATGTAGATGGCCCCCTAAGCAAATTTTATATACATCATTTAAAAGTAGACTTTATTTCCAATCGTTCGGTACCAATAACTTTCGTCTACGATAATAATTTGTTAAGGATAGTAGAGGGTATTTACTTTTTTTTCCACGACTGTACATTTCACCTCTTCTCCCTCCCCCTACTCCCCAGCATTAAAAAAAATTAAATCTTTATTTTTATACAGAAAATTCTTCTATATAAATTATCATCCTATTCCTCAAAATTACCACTTTCCCACTCCAGCCTAGAGATTTCAATCTTTAAAGCTTTTTAGAAAAACGGATCTGCAAAGTCTGTTGCTTAATAATAAAATATATAACCATGTACACTTTTAATTATTTTTCACACAATCAATTGATGTCATGATAATAGTTGTTCTGAGCGAATATTGTGTTGGCTGGGCTGTCATACAGATAGCTCAATTGGAAGAGTACTGGCAATTAAAGCCAAGAGTTATTAAAGTTCACTGTAATTCAAGATGTTTAACCCCTTCGCGACAAGAGCCCTTTGGTTAATTTTTAACCTTTTACTACAGGTTTTTAAAAACAGAAAATTTTCTGTAATTGAATCACACAAATACTCCGATTAAAGAAGGTAAACTTTACAATTAAAAATAAATGGTGAGAATAATGAAGGATTCTGAACACCTTAAGTGGCCAAGTATACCGGTCGCTCATCCCCAAGGGCTTAAAGATGCTTTTTTGCTATTATAACCTTTAGGATTTACAATATAAAAAAATCTTAATCACTTCTGAGGTAAATAAAGACAGTGGAAAAAAATCAAGATGGCAAAGTTTTGATTGGCAAATTCTAAGATGGATAATTTGTGCTACAGAATGAAAAAAATATAAAGTTGTAATAATGTCCTCTTACAGATACTAAATCTTTAAGGTTTTTGATGTGTGAACTACATATGAATACAGTAGAAGATCTTTATAATGCACACCTTGGGATGAGAAGTTGTGTGTATTATTGAATTTTGCATTATTTAGATCATATTTCATACATCATTAAATTTACTTCATATACATGCTTTGAATTACATTTCTTGGAACCAGAAATTGTGCAAATTATAAAATTTTACATAATAGGTATAGATCACACACTATTAAATTACCTTAAAGCATGATCCAAATATGCCTGGGCAAAATAATTATAAACAGTGGTAGCTCGTTACTGACAGTTTTGGGGACACTAAATGCATTGTTGGCAAATTTATTCCTTTTTCACTATTCTTAATAATAATGAAATCTTTGCCTTATTTTTGGCAGAATGAGGCAAAAATTTAGTAAAAAAAAAAAAAAACTTTTGGAAGGCATGCATTTTAGTGCTGCAAGAAAAACCTGTCATGAGCTACAACTGATTATAATACTCATTTACAAAAAAATTTAATATAATAACAACGTTTTCATTACTCCAAAATAATGTGTTAAAGACGATAATGCATCAAATTTAGTGTTCCAAGAAATAGCAATATTTGTGAAATACATGTGCTTCGTAACTGCAAAATTCATTGTTTACATATGAGAAATACATTACATTTTCTCCATTAAAATGTTTTAGTGCAGGCTTTTGTGATTGAACAAGAACTGCTTGCAGAGTGCTTTTAATGATTTTAGAATATAAAATTACGGCTCTTAAACTACTATTAATCCAATACAGTAATAGGGATAAAAAAAAATCATTAAATAGTTCATTTAAAAAAAATTATTTGTATTTTCATCAGATATACCGATTATTACTACCATATGTTACATGTAACATATTTATTAGAAAAGTTACAACTATTTTGCTGAAGTTTTGGATTCCCCCCCCCCCCCGACATACTGTCAAATTTCGCGAGGGTTTTTTTCTTGTGATGTTCCTCCCCCGACCGAGAATGGAGCGGGTTTTTTTATAATCAACTGATTAATTTTGTTTTTCTTTTATTGCTACTTTTTATGTTAATGTGGTGATCTTTCAAATGCTATTGCACAATTAGGCGATAAACGCGCTACTCTGTAAGTGGCACGGCAACCCTCCTGTGTACAGGTGGAATTGATAAAAAAGTGTTTTTGTAGTCGGAATATGCGGAATGTTAAAGAATAGTGAATGGTTTAATGAAAGCAGAATAAAAACTTAATATTTAATTTAAGATGCGAGTCAGATTAATATATTAATTGAAATGGTTACTGGGTAATCACTTTATTAGTTTATACAAAGTATAATTATCATGACAGCTACAATGCAGCTGCTAATGAAATTTTGTGAAACCAATCTTTTATAAATAGTAACATGTTCTGAATTGTTCTTATTTATAATGATACATCATTACCACAAATACCATATAAGGGAGCTGGCTACTTTTAGGGTCACCCGGGGTAATTCCTGGTCAGCAAGTTTCTGGGATAATTCCTGGTCACAGTCCTTTTTATGTTTTAAAAATGCTTCACCAAAATGAAAAAAAAACCACAGAGGTACTCTGAACTATCCTCATTGGAATTTATTACTTAATTATGAATTTATTGTTTATTTATTTTGAAAAAAAAAATCTTTTTTAAATGGTTTGTTAAATTTCTGTAAAACAACATTGACCTTAGTTATGATACATTTTTACAAAGATCTTTGTCACAACTCAAATTTTAAATATTTTTCTTTTCTTTCTTTTTGGTTCAATTACCAACTACTTTAACTATTAAAAAATAGTCTTGAAATTTTTTATACTATTTTAAATAATTTACAGAAGTTGGTCAAATATTGCCCCATGTATCCGGGGTAAATCTTGGTCATTAGGGTAATTCCTGGTCAGTGTTTTTATCATAATTTAATTCCTTTTTATTGTCATATTTAGTGATTTTAATTGTTTCAAAACTTTGAGAATTAACTGCAACCACACTGTTCACCACATTTTAGTTGATTGTAGTTCTTAATAAAGTAGAGTCACCCGTGGTAATTCCTGGTCACTGAGTTTCTGAGGTAATTCTTGATCATTTTCGCTTTTGTTATAAAAATAACAATTTATGAAACTGTAAAAAATCTCAAAGATACTTTAAATCCTTTGGTTTGAAATATATGCCTTAATTATTCATTTAGTTGAAATTAAATATTTTTAAAAAATTATATTCGAAACTGCTACTCAAATTTCTGCAAAATATTGATCCTGATTTTTACACATTTTAAAACGGATCATTGTCATTCTTGAAGTTTTAATTATTTTATTTCTACTAATGACATATCACAGTCTTTAAAAAAAGATTATAAAATTTTTCCTCTACTATATTAAACATTTTTAAAAGAAGAAAACAGTAAGTGCTCAGAGAATAAGACACACTCTATGACTGAACAATTTAAGTTGAAATACTATCTCATTGCAAAATGCCAAAATGGTGCATAAAAATATACATAATGCCTAATTATTATGCTGTGTATTATATTAAAGGTCTGTATTGAAATTTTCTTGAAAAGGGAGCCGAAAACTTCGGTTGGCCTAAGCAAAATAAAATTGATAACAAACATTCAGTTATATTTTTTATGGACCAATAACTTTGCAAATTATTAATAAATCCATTCACAATGGATACTAATGAAGTAGTAAATACTGCTTAAAAATGTTGTAAAAATGCATAAAAATTCTTTGGCTAATTAATGTTTTGTAAAATGTACAATAGTCTTTTGCACATCAAATAACTTTGTATTAATGCCCAAATCAAAGTCTATCCTTTCTTATTCCACAATTATGAGATGAGCAAAACTTTTTGAAGATTGATTCTACTTATTTTATTACTCAGTCATAAAAAAATTAATTGTACCATTTTATTTACATGTAAAAGGATGGTGACCGATAATTACCCCAGAAGTGACCAAGAATTACCCAATTTCCGGGGTAATTCTTGGTCATTTAAAAATTATAATTATTTTAATTATAAGTGAATATATATTTAAGTAAGCATTTTATAATATAGCCATCAGAAGGGGCTTATTCCACAAAAAAATTGGGAACAATACCTTTAATAGATTTTATAATAATTAGATGGTAATGCTTTTTGACCAGGAATTACCCCGGGTGACCCTATATATTTTTAAAAGTAAATTATTTAAAGCTTTCTTTTAAGCATATTAACTTTAAAATTAAATAAAAACAAGTATCTTACTTTTGCTAAAAAGCTGTTTTATCTTATTTATCTATAAACTTTAATTACTATAAATAAGGAAAAGTATCATGATGAAAATTTTTACTTTTAGGAGCTCAAAACAACTAGTCAGGTAAAATGGTTCACTTTGAGCTAATCGTGATATATTAAGTATATAAAGTAGAATTTACTATCAGTCAAAAATATGTCCAAGACTGAAATCAGTCCTGAGACTGAAGGTCTTGCACCCATGGCTGTAATCAATTAGCCTAAAAGAAATGCTTCAGGGTTTATTTTTTATTATTATTTTCTTCTGTTTTTCTTTTGTTACAGAGATAAACTGCAATAAGAATTTTTTTCCCCCTTTAGGTTTAATTTTATAAAAATAAAATACTACGATGCTTTAATTTTTGAAGCTGAAAAGAGTTATATATATATAAAAAAAATAATAAAAAAATAAACGAAAGATACTCATATTTCGAAAAAGATGTCATTTTAAGTCGATTTTCGTTTATAATGTTATTAGAAGCGATTCGCAAATGAATCATTTTATAAACGGGATTGGAAATCTTAATTTTGATTTCATCATACCTTTTATTTAAATTGTGCGTTCTTTAAAAATGAAAGATTTTGTTTAATTTCTTTAAAAGAAAACTCAAAACACAAAATTAAATTAGTAATCTATCTGTATTATATTCACATATCACAAGAAATACCTATGCCACACATGAACGTTATTTTGTAAGGAAAACAGTTATAAGTATTGTTGAAAATTAAAACAATTCAGAACATTATACTAATTAGAAAGGATCGGTTGCAAAGAATGCTGTCTGGATAATTAGAAATTGTACTCACTTTCTCCCCTTGGAATACCATTTCAAGATCTTTGATATTTCTTATTTCTTCAGTCAACTTCGCGTATCGCGTAGTGATACATGGCGAAGTCTTATGGCGAACGCGATGAATTTTCATTTCGATACCAGAATTTTTTTTTAAATGTGAAATATTTTCTCCTTAAAAAATGTTTACTTACTATGAATAACAATGAAATAAAATACATATAATTACAAAATACTGCTCCATTTTAAAAAAAACAATCTAAGTATATTAAAGCACATAATAAACTGTTTTTGTAGTTTAAAAAAAGATTTATTGCCAATATTCAGATTTTTAACTGCGACGACCGCGCAAAACCGATGTGCAACGTTCTGTCTGCTAGCCCATAGAATAACATGTAATCCGCGATCCTAAGAACTCCAATTTTTCATGCGGATTATATAAAAATTAAGAGTTTTCCTAGATACTAGGTTAGTCTTATCCACTTCATCAAAAACAGATTCATTTTATATATTACAAGGTTCGTACGGGTGCTTGAATTTAAAGACTAAGAAATTCTTCGGTACCAATATTTTCTTATGGAAAATCTCTCCTGAAATAAGGCGAAATTTCTTCCGTTTAAACTAGATTTATTTTTCTATAAAAAAAATTCTGATATATGGCCTTGAAAATAACGGTACCCGTACGAACCCTGTATTAATGTTTTAAAAAAAATCTAGACCGTTTCGGAGAAAAAAAAAAAAGACAAACTTACACCATCGAAATTGCTTTCAAAATGGGTTTACAGATCTGAAAATATACTGCACGTAGAATTGTAAAAAATTCAGAATAGGATTAGACTGCAGATATAAGACTGTTTTACAAAAATCAGAACAATAGGACCTATATTTGCTGAGTTATTAACAGGCGGCTTTTCAGATTTTCTTTGATGTCGAGTTAGCTGTATATATGAGTTCCGCCATCTACGAATTCTACGATACGATACGATACGATTTTAGGCTTAAGGCTGCGTCAATCGGAATACTACCGTCTTCCATGATGCAGGATAAACCACATCCCCTAAGACACGAAGAAATCGACCGGCGAATAATTTCGTAATGCAACTCCAACTCCAACATAAACCCTAAATACAATAGAATACGTTCATTAGATTTAGGAGAATTTTTATTACTTATTCTCTTTTGCTTATGTAAATGTACCTCGACTTACGTCGCTATTGAAACGAATTGCTGACGTAAGTCGAGGTATTACTGTATATCAGGGTCGGCGAACCTTTTTACATCTGCGTGCCCAGTTTTTTTCAAAAAAGATATTACATGACCATGACGCTAAACATAATTTAGTGGATCAATATTTCTGGATTTTTATTCATTGGTATTTAAAATATGGGAAAAAAATTAGAATCGAATAATTAGACAACATCTAATTATTATCTAATAATTAGATTAACACATATTATAAAGTAATAAAATGGTGAATGCGATATCGGCTATGCCAAATATTAATATGGTGTTCAACTTACTTACTTTTAATAGGATGCAAGCTGAATTCGAGTTATCTAACAAGTGGTTAGGGTTTCTAATATTTAAGGTTTTCGTATAATTTCCAAAAATAATGATCCGAACGAATAAATAGAGCGAACAATTGTGAAAACTGCATATTTTATACAAAGTCGCTTTAGTTTCCTCACTGGGAGTTATACTTATAATGCCTGATATTTTTCTTTTTGATATTCTCCCAACCTTCTCTTAATTTGATAACTTATTGAGCCCACATTGGAATAATTTATAAATTCAATTAGTTGCTTTACAATAAAAAGATAAGAAAAAAAAGCCCAGCTTGTTTAAGTTTGCGTGTTTTGTTTAACTTAATTATATTTTGTTTTAGGATTTCAATCCACGCCATGCCGAAAATGTTCTATCGCGTGCCATAGGTTCGCCGACCCTGCTGTATATATTACGCTATTGTATGTGGCACAGAAATCGTGATTATTTGTTAATTGTTTAATGGCAACATCCGACTGAAACGCATCTCGTTGGTTATTGAACAGCATTTAATGCATCTCCATACCTATAAGGGGGGGGGGTACCATAGGGGGTAACCTGTTCTGTCGCCAAATGCCGCTAACTTTGTCGCCCAAAATCGATGATGTGCAGAAAAGCATGTTTTGAAAAAATATATTTTACTCATTTTATTGAAATTTTTAGGTTGGCAATAGTCGAAAGATATTAAGCGAGGGAAATGGTCATATTGGCAAGAAATAATACATTAATAGAAGTGACATAGTCATTCTGTAGCATTTCAACAATTGAGCACCAAACTTTAATTTGGATACAGCACCTAAAATAGGCTTCTTTTAAAATAATTAATTTCTCGGAAACTAATCTTACGAATTTCATGAGAATTTGGATTTAGGCTAATTGAAAGGTATAGAATTTATTTAGGATGTCGAATTTGGGTATTGCTATTGAATAAAAAAAATTTGGGTTCATTTTTATATGTAGATGACCCACTAAGCAAATTTTATGTACACCATTTAAAAGTAGACTTTATTTCTAATCGTTTGGTACCTGTAACTTTCTTTTACAATAATTTGTTGCAGAGTTAGCAGTGGATGTTTACTTTTTTTCCTTACGACTGTACATTCTAAGATGGTAACCTGTCTAGTGTCTATAACATATTTGTTTTCACTCTTATTCGATTCTGTTTTAGAATATTTTACTGCATAGAATTTTTCAGATTTTTAAGTCTCCGAGCCATGGAATACGGATTAACAATATGAATGATAATCGAGGCATTTAGAAACAAATAGAGAAAAAAATCAATGTAGTTTTACATGAGCACAGGCAGAAAGAAATCTAGGGAGGTGCAGTATTTTGGAACGGGTGCACCTGTACTTCGCAGCGTAGGGCATTTTTTAAAAAGAATATAAGCATGAAAGAAGCTAAACTAATTTTTTACTCCTCTACTAGAGAATTTTTAAATATATCAGTGTAAAAACCCGTGCAAAATAATTAGAACGCTCTGCCTTCTGAGCAATTAAGAAGGCTCTACCTCTTCAGCCCTCTGAACATCCTGCCCTGTTTAACGCTAGAATTACCATGTTTCTTGTAAACCTAGAACAACCCAAGTCATAGTTGACACGTGGTCTTCAGTGATGTTATTCCAGCTTTGTATGGGAGATACAGACATATAATAAGGTTTGATGATTAATACAATGACTTTTAATTAATAATTATTACACTTTAGCTTCCAGACTATTACTTAATATAAAATTTGGTGAATATATACTACCAAAGAAAAATTTAATTTCTAATTTCAGAATAGATACGTTGAGATTTTGACGTCTCTTTCAAATAATATATATACCGGGTGATCCAGCAATTCCGGGAGTTTTGAAATGTTAATAATTAAAAAACTATGTACAGTACAGTAGAGCGCCGATTATCGGAATTCCGAACAACCTATTTCTCTCGAAAAAATTTTTAACCGAACTTACAATTATCCGAACAGACAATTTCTCTCAAAAAATTATTTAAACCGAACTTCCAATTACCCAAACATCCTGTTTCTCTCATTTCCCCCCCCCCCCCCCCATCAGATTTAGCATGCGAAATCTTATCCCCGATTAGTGTATCGTTGTTAGCAGTAATAACGAAAAAGAAATTGAAGAAAATGAAAACGAATGCTCTGAAAATGTCCCAGGTCCATCATATAAAAGAAGCCTTTGAATGTTTGGAAACAGATATGAAATGGCTCGAACGGCAGAAGACCGCTGATCCTATTCAACTAACGTATTTAAGAATAATTCGACATAGGGCAGCATTGAAAAGAATGTCTTCTTTGAAGCAAGCAACAATCGATAGCTTCTTTGCTTAAATTATAATCTCTGGACTTCAAGAAGATGATAAAAAGAAAATTTTAAATGATAAAAAAGTAAACAAAAAAATAAATTAAAAAGACAAAAAAATAAATTAAATAAAAAAGGATTTTTAAACACGTCAGCACTAACTGGTATTGCCTGTCGCAAGTCTGGATAAAGTGTGAAGGTTTTAGTGTAGTCAGGAACATCCCTTAAATTGTCTGTCCGTTTATCCGAACTAGGGTTGGTTCCGACTTGTTCGGATAATCGGCGTTGTTCTGTACAATAGAAAGGTGCGGTTTTAACATATATGCTCAGAAACATGTGGAATTTTTGTTTGTAATGAAAATTTTTTTAAAGAAATAGTTAAAATTTTTAGCAACAGATGGCGCTGCTGCACAACGTCGAAAGCGTCTGTACCATGTGTTATATAAGCAGATGAGTTCATTGCGCAACATCATTTGTAAAATATTGCTCAGATTTCGCTTTAAGGGTCGTTTATGTTCAAACGCTTTTTCGAAGGTTAAAGAAATTGCATTTAAAAGGAATTGTGATACAAAATTTGACGTGTAAGGCAGATCCCACACTGAACAGACAAGCGTCAAAAAAGCATAAGTCAAGAGACGTTTCACCCTGTTAACAAAGAAGAAACCGGTTTGAACGCTACAATTTGTCACGTGTCTCACGCTTTTGTCTGCTTGCCTGTTCAGTGTGTGATCTGCCTAATTGCTATGTTTAGACATGCTTTCTTTGCGTGACAAAGCTTTGTTAGTTAAGCTGTTTTACAAAAAGGATGAATCGGCAAGTTTAGCTTTGCTTTCCAGTGGCGTAGGAACTTTGTACAAATAGGGGGAGCCGCGGCATATTGTGGAAAGGTAGTGGCGGGGATAATTTCATTCATTTTGGAGGATTCCTTCATAGTGTTGCTCTTTTCACAAACAGTCTGGACATAAAATAGAAGCATA
The DNA here is from genome assembly GCA_963932465.1 of Maratus speciosus. Classification (NCBI taxonomy): domain Eukaryota; kingdom Metazoa; phylum Arthropoda; class Arachnida; order Araneae; family Salticidae; genus Maratus; species Maratus speciosus. Next base: position 631,746,376 of record OZ010786.1, read on the forward strand.
TCAAAAGATCACCAACTCGTTAATCCAGTTAAAATAATTCTTATTAGATATACTTGATGCATAGAAAATTAATTTATGGACGATCCCGAACATAATATTCAAATTTAAGGCTTTTCCTATTCCCATTTACCAAAAGTTAAAGTTCTTTCGACTGTTTTGCTTACATATTCTTTACAAATCTCTTCCAAATCAATTTTAAAGGCTTCCTCTTTATAAATATGCAGTAACAACTTAGTGGTTGAGTTTCAGTTGACCCATTGTTGTTCGGAGGTGTGTTTGAAACCGGCGAAGAGCGCTTAAGGCTCCTGTCCCTGCCTGCGAAGACACTCACGAGCTAATGCTAATCCTATGGGGAGGGATTTTTCTAATATCTCGTTTGCATTTCGACATTTTTAAATAATTTTTTTAGCATTGGATAGCCGAGGTCCGTCTACACATCGCACCTTTTTTACTTTTTCGATTTGGGTCGCAGATATTTTTTAGAAAGTTATTTTCACTTTCAAAACCGGTTCTGAAAATGAAAATGTCATTTTAAAAAAAAGTCTGCAACTAAAATCTAAAAGGTAAAAAAGGTGCGATGTAGAGACGGACCTCGGCTATCCAATATAAAAAAAAATTAATTAAAAATGTCGAAATGCAGACGAGATATTAGAAAAATCCTTCCCCATAGGATTAGCATTAGCTCGTGAGTGTCTTCGCATGCAGGGACAGGAGCCTTAAAGATCTCTCAGCTGTCGCTACTGATGACGGAATCGCTAAAATAAATTCTGCCAAAAAGTAAACTTCAGAAAATAATTTCTTCACTAATTCCTCCGATGACACAATTTTAATTGCGATCGACAACTCATTTCTGCCAGTTCATTCCGGGATTAGTGTTGGTAGAAGCGTCAACAGAGTAGAAAGATTTGTCAAGTCAAAATCATCATCATGCATTCCAAGCTTTCATTTCAGATCTTCTGAAGTGGTTGAAGTTGTGTCCGTGAATATGGATTCGATCTTTATGAGAGAGTCAAAAGTTTTTTGATCAAATCGTTTTTTTTTTTAATTCATTGGTAATAAGGTCCAGTGCTTCTCTGAAATTGACTCGCAATTTTTCTTCTTGTCCAAGTTGTGCTGGAGCGGAGGGATGGCTTGTCTGCTCATATCTTATTGGAACTATCTTTTGTCTGGAGACGCTCGTCATTTTCATTTCCAAATTTAATATGGACGCTTTTCTCTCCCATTTCTTGTAGAGGGTTTCGAAATGGCTATCCTCTCTCATACGTTGTATGGTTTCTTCTAATGTTGAAACAGCGTTCTTAACGCTTGCGGCAGAAAATTCAGTTGTTTGCAGAACTTTCGCCAAGATTTTGCAAGGACCAAAAAGTTCCTTGGCCATGTTCATGCCAACAAATGTCTTGAATTTTTTAAGCATCTTATGAAACCTTTAACTTCAGCCTTTTTCTCACGACGTAGTGCTGTTGGATCTGTCAATAATGCATCAAGAGTCTGTAAAATTCTTGGATAATTTCCCAAGAATCTCGATATTGCAGCAAATCGAACTGCCCATCTGGTCGGGCAGAGAGGAAGCAACTGTTTTGGTTTTAAGTTTATGTTGCTTTCTTCTTCATTCTTAGTTGGGCAAAGAACGATTATCTTGTAAACATCTCTCCGTTTGGACAATTCTGTAATCAGATTCGATATCGTCTTGATCAAACTTAAGGAATCTGCAATTAATCTGCTGGAACGCGCCACTTCTTGCAGTGCAAGGTCCAAGGAATGATTTGCACAACGTACAAAAGACTTCGGTTGCAACTCCTCGAACCTTGTTTGGACGCCTTTCACGATGCCACTCATATTAACGGCTCCGTCAAAACAATGTCCACGAAATTTATTGAGATCGATATTGCAACGTTCAATTACATCCATTATAACTTTAGTTAGTGTTTCCCTGTAATACCAGGAGCATTCAATAGTCCTAAAAGTGTCCTCCGTTTCCGAAAAAGGGTGAGAGCACAAGCACCACCCACTCTCTCTCTCTTCTCTTTGTTGTTTATTGAGTGATTTTTTTTAAAGTAGACTTTATTTTTTAATTCAACAATGTATCGTAAACAGGTGTGGTGCGAGAATTTCTCCCGGGGGAACCGAGCGCGTCTGAAATATTCCAGGGGGAGCCCCAGCTCCCCTGGTTCCTACGCCTTTGTTGCTTTCCTATCATACAATGCGTGGGAGTTAAAACTGGAAAAGGACCTATGACCGTTACAAATCTGAAAGTTATGATAAAAAGGTTTGAGGAAACGGGCTCATTGGAAGATCGTCAAAGAAGCGAGAGACCCCAAACATCTGTTGCAGCCCCAAACGGAGCCCGGTCGCGGCAATCCCTGAGAATCACAAAATTGGCGCATGCGCATCTGCAGTAACTGAGCTCTTGAAACTTTGCCCCGGGCGCAGTTTTCTCTTCGTACGCTGCTGCCCACAAACGTTGACAGAAATAGTTGATTCCTCTATGTTTAATAACAAAACAAAGACCAAGACACGAGGTTTAAAAAAAGAAATGTTATCGCTCGACTTCATTACCTGCCTGATGTTTCTCAGAACGTTCTGTACAAGTGCAAATAAGTTATGGAAACTGGAATCTAAGAATCTTAACATAAATGACTTTACGAAAGTACTGATGGCATCATGTGTCAAATCACGGTAAATAATCTTCAGAGACTATGAAAAATAAATAAGGAAGCACAGAGCGAAATTCCCTTTTCAACTAAGCAAGGTGTAGATTCGTTAAATCAATTTGCTGTGCAGTATCGTCGAAGACTGACACAAAAGAAGTTAGACGATAATCGGGACAATCTCTTTACTCCCGAACTTTTAACGTTCTATCACACGAAGTTTAAGAAGGTATTCGATACTCTTACGGTGATGATGGCTGATAGCTTCACTTTGCGCATCAGCATAATCACGCCACTGTATGACATAATGAACCCTCCCATTACAAGAGAGAAATTAACACTAAATCTGGGTAAGAAAATGGTAGATTTCTTTCCTAAAACCCAGGCAATTGCCGACATGGAAGCATTATACTACGAGCTAGAAGTTTTGTCAGACAAAGTCCAGGGCCGTAACATAATAATTTTTTTTAAAGTCAGAGTTTGCATTTTTGGGAGGGAAATGTAAAAAGTGCATGCCCTCTTATTAATAAACTATCTAATCGAATGGTATTTTCATTTTTTTGGTAAAAGCATAATATCTTTTAGAAAATAATGTCAAAGTTGGAGTCTTGAGCCCAATTTTTGGATGCGACAGCGAGGGAAAGGAGAAAAACCTGTCGTCACGTGACAACAATCGCTTACAACTTTATAAATCATTTATTTATGAAAAATGGAAAACACTATTCGATTCTTAAGTATGTGTCAGAAAATTTCACGGCTGTTCTCAAATACCTTTCTGAATTAATTTTTGTTCGGGAACACATGAAATTGACAGGAGTTCCTATTAATATACTATGTAATCGAATGGTGTTTTCAATTTTTTGGTAAAAGCAGAATATTAGAAAATAATGTTAAACTCAGCGTTTTGAACCGAATTTTTGGATGCGACAGCGCGGGAAAGGAGAAAAAACTCGTCACGTGACAACAATCGCTTACAACTCTATAAGTCATTTATTTATGAAAAATGGAAAACACTATTCGATTCTTAAATAATGTATAAGAAAATTTCGCGTTGTTGAGGAGGAAATTTGAGAACAGTCTTAATATGCAACCCTTTAAATTCTTTTGTGAGGTTTATTATTTAAATCATACATTTTTGTATCTAGAATTTTTACCTATTTTATGTAAACCTTTTCAAATAATGTTTTCTAAATTCTGAGGATATTGTAACAGCTTTAGGCAATAATGTAACTGGATCTTCAACTTTTTTCAGTGAAAAAAAAAAAAACTAGTTGGATGTACCAATCTCAAAACTTTCTTTGACACCAAAAGAAAAACAAAACTTGAATCCATCCCTTACCAATGGCGGATCTAAGAGGGGGGGGGGGCGAAAAGGCGATCCCCCCCCCCCCTTGAGCTAATAAAAGGTTTGCAAAACAACATTATGCATGCATCCTCACGGGAAATGACTTGGGGCGGAGCTCGAGGTATCGCGCCAGTTTAAATCCACGAGAGTCTGGTTGGGTCATGTCTTCTTTCTTTTAGAGTCGGGTCGTGCCATGATCTTAATTTTTTCTGAAGATTCGGGTCGGGCCAGACTTCCTTTTCCACCAGATCGAGCCTGTCCTGGATTTCATTTTCCTAGAGGTCAGCACTGGCCAAAATTTCCAGGTCGGGGCTCGGCCCGGAATAAAAGCTAAACATTCGATCCATGTCAGCCTGTATGATAAGCATTATTGGTCCGACCACGTAATGTACGTTTACGTACATAATTGCCTAAATAGTCATTAATATTGTTTTTTTGTATTCATGAATTTCGAATATAATCTGAAAATAAAATATGAGCATAACTAAGTGTGCTTTATGAATAATTTTAATTGCAAAATGCAGGCAGGGCTGCAGTCGATTTTTTAGCTTTTATCCCGGTCCGGGCCAAATATGGGTTGGACCAGGGCTTGGGCCTGGAAACTTCAGCCCGGCTAAACCTCTAACTGACATATCGAAGCCAACTTTAATTTTTTAATAATGCTTCTTTCAGCCATCATCCCATAGTTACTGAATGTACCAAGTGTCCTAAAATGGACTGACTGATTTTAAAATTCAATAAATTGCAAATGGTGACAGATATTAAGAAAATACTTGCAGGAGGGTTGTGTAAGATGTCGGGGACAGGGATGATTCTATTCCGAATTTCTCGAAAATTTAACCCTCTCGCTGCGCATTCCGCGATTTCTACGGCCGACGTAACAGTAGCAAAACCGCAACCCGCAATTTCCGCAGCAAATCTTTTTTTTATGATCTAATTCTATTTTTTTTAAAACTCTTTCACAAAGGTTTTGGACATATTTTAACTCTAAAATATATGCAGATTTGAAATGTGTAATAAAAAATATTCGCAATTTTTGAACCTATTTTGATTTAAAAAATAAATAAATACGCAGCTACAGGGTTAAGGCATTCGGTTCCGAAAATTTACAAAATTCACCTGTCCGAAAATTGGGGCATACAAATAATCGCGAATTTTGATAAATGGTCTCCATAAAAAAAATTATTTCGTCAATCGTTCGCAGAAAATAACTTCAATTTCGCTGAATGATTACGTAAAAAACGCGAATTTGGCCAGAGAGCCTCGGAAAACATACGAAATTCTTCAAACGATCGCGTAAAACGCGAATTTCTTCAAAGGGCAGTGGAAAAAAACTCAAATTTCGTTAAAGGATGGCGGAGAAAACGTAAATTTTGTCAAATAGCTACAAAAAAAACCGCGAATTTAGTCAAAGAATCGCTTTAAAAACGCGAATTTCGTCAAAGGATCGGTGAAAAGACACGAATTTCGTCAAAGGGTTGCGGTAAAAACGCAAATTTCATCAAATGTTCGAAGAAGTGCGAATTTCATAAAAGAGTCGTGAAAAAAATACAGTGTTTCTTTAGAAAACAGCACACATACATACATCTATGTTTATTATTATAGGTATAGTTTTTAACTTGAAATAATATACTGAACTAACTTTTGAAAGAAACAGATTAACCCAAACCCAGCTTGCAGGAATCTACACTTAGCCTGAAATCAATCCGAATCCAAAACAGCTAACCCGACCTGCAAGGAAAAAAAAAGTGCCAGGAGGGAATCTCCCCCGCTAAATCGGTTCCCGGCGGAGGTAGGCTTAACGACCATTGTTTACAGCGCGACATCTATCGCTGCTATTATAAAGTAAAATCAAGAATGGCGGTAAAAAAGCTCCTGACATCTTACATAACCCTCCTACAAGATTTTTTTTAAATAGCTGTCACCATTCGAAAGTTACTGAATTTTAAAATCAGTCAATCCATTTTAGGACACACGGTACGTTTTTAAGAAGTTTCACCGCATTCTTTACTGAATTACAACTGAACTTTAGATATAAAGAGACAAGCAGTCTTATACTAAATTAGTATTTTTTACATAATTCAGAAAGTTAAAAAGTATTCCTAAATAATTATTTAGACGTGTCCGTTATGGAGATTTTGCTGCATATAGTTTTCATCTTCAAAAATATTTAGACTTTATTTTCAGAAATCGGGTCAACCCGAAACCTTCTGGCAAGAGTGAAAATTCAATCCGAAATTGACCAAAAAACCGAAATAATGTATGACATTCTGCGCCAAACCCAACGCGCTAGGCGCAGCTAAAAAGTAGTAGTCAACCCGACCTGCAGCAGAAAAGTAGAAGCCAACCGAGCCCAAACCCGACCCGCATAAAAAAGTAGAAGTTAACCTGGCCCGCGGGAAAAAGTAGAAGTTAACCCGACCCACAGCAAAAAATAGAAATCAGCCAGACCAAACGCAACATACAGCAAAAAAGTATAAGTTAATCCAACCATTAGCAAAAAATAGAAGTCAACCGGACCCAAACCCGACCCACAGCAAAAAGTAGAAGTAACACGACCCGCAGTGAAAAAATTAGCCGCGACCGGCGCTCCAGATCCGCCCTTGGATTTATTTGTAGTAATGTAAACAGTATTGGAAATGGATTTAATCGCAAATTTGAAGAAATGTTAAAAAAGATTTTGAATATCCTAAAATTTAAGTATAAAGATAGTAATATGCATTGGATTATTTTGAACAGTTAGGAGATCAGAAATGTATTAATTAAAAACGATATCCAGAGTATCCAGCCAGACATGATTTTGAGAATCTTTTCACAAATATTCCTATTGCAGGGTTAAATTATGTCCTTTTAAAAATTGTCGATTGAATTATAGCTGATACTGGTTTAGATTTTAATTTATTTAAATTATTATGCAAATTTTGTTTATATAACAACTATGTTTATACAGGTTCATATATTTATTTACAGAATCATGGAATTGGAATGGGAACAAGTTATTCTTCAACGGCAGCTAACTTATTTTTATTTTTTTATGAATTGCAATTTGTAGTGTCAATAACGATGTTAATTTTCTGACTTTCAGATATATCGATGATTTAATAATTTAGAACTATGAGTCGATTTTTTGGGAATATCATGTATCATTTATCCTGATATGCTGGTCTTGAAAAAAAAAATGAAAATAATAGTGCTGCTGATTATCTTGATTTGAAAATAAACATTTCAAATGGTATACACATTTCAATCTACAATAAACGGGATAATTTTAATTTTGAAGTTAACCAATTACTTAATTGGAGTTCAAATATCCATAAACGAGTTTACGTCAACATTATAATAGGTCAGATTTTTCGCTATTATAAACTTTGTTCGAATAAAAATTTATTTTTTAAGTAACTTTTTAATTTAACCAGCATTTTGTATTATAAAAATAACATACCTTTGAATTTCATTAATATATATACCCGTTTTACAGACAGTCTTCATTTTTGAGTAGTTGCTATGTGATTGACAGTTAATGATTTGTATTACTTAAAGTCTTCTTTGGACAGTTTTACAAGGATGTCTGCAATTGTGTGGCAACAGATATGGAACGAGCATGGACAGATTTTGGATCACTGGAAGTTGGTTTTTGTTTTTGTGGCTGTGTGGCTCGGATTTGGGTAAAATAATTTTATTGCTATTTCAGTGTATATTACATATATGTTTTAAATCAGTTGTATCTTCGAGATGTACTGTTTATTGTGGCGTCGGGTCCGGTGGGAGAGTGTTCGCGATAATCTTTCAATTGCTTTTATGCATTTGATTTATGCTTTGCGACACTCTGGCCGAAACCCACCGCCACTACCGAATAATAGTTGTTGTGAATTGTAATTAGTCTGAAACACTGCTGTGCTTTTTTTAAAATGCCCACTGCTGGCGAGGCTACAGCTTTCTGGTCGTTTTTCTTGGTTTTTGCTTGTTCAGGTTATATTTGTTGAAATTTCTTAGATGTTTGTTGGTTATTCTTATTTTAATTATGGTGCAAGATTCTAGGTCTGACGAATGCATTTAATGCATAATGTGCTATATATATATATATATATATATATATTAATTACTTTTAATATAACATTTATTGATAAATGTGCATAAAGGGTACTATTAGTAGTTGTCAATAAAAATTCAATTCTAATATTATTTACAGTTAAAAAGTATAATTATTCAGCAAGATGAATATCTAATCTTTTGAAGATTCATTGGAATATATATGAAGATAGTTTATCGCTTACCCTGACACATGAGAAAGTCCTCTAGTAAATCATATGCTCTAAGAAATAAATAGAACACAGTAAATTATGTGCTGGAGTCCAATCTTTACATGCAACTGCTAATATCCACAAGTGTCTATGATTACGATCTTTTGGAAAACTATAAACAAATTAATTAATGTTACAAAAGTGATACCAATATTTTTTAGAGAATCTTAACACAAAAATAATGAAATAGATATTTGATATCAGAGACTGATTGAGAAAACAATTAGTTTGTTTTGAAGGCCCTTTTCAAAATTTCATCCCATAGAAATGAACTCTATAAAATTGTATGTTTAAAATATACATTTCAAATACACAAAAATTATAAGTAATATATTTAAGCATAAAACACATTATGGTAATTAAGCGTTTAAAAAGAATAACTGGCTCTGTTTCAAGAACATCTGCCAAGTTTGGGATTTATCAAGATTGATTTAAATAAACAAGGCATTCTTTAAATTTATCCCCTACACCCCAACCCCCCCCCCCCCAAAAAAAAAGAGACTAGATACTTTTCGGTTAGCCGGGTGCCAGTGTTATATATACATTGTATATATACATACACATATATATAAATGCATACATATGTATATATATATACACACATATATGTATATAGGGCATTCTCACAATCTTTTGACTTTCATGTCCCTTAATAATAATTTTTATTTTAGTATATGTTCTTGTGTTTTTTTTATTTCATATACTGGGGAACATCCCATTGCATGATTGCACAACAATATTAACGAGATAAATAAGTTTTGGACGATGTTGGGGGTCCAAACACCTGGAAAACTCATATATCGTCCCGTGTCCCTGATGCTGATTTTTAAGTTTGGAGTTGTCTGGATAAAATTGTTTCAATAAAAATAACTCGATGTAATTTTTTTTCTGAAACTGGAACTATTGTTTTATATAAATAAGTAGCTAAAAATTAGCCTGCACACATTTTTAGGGTTGTTATTATTTTGTAAACTCTGTCCCTAGGTTTTAGATTCCTTACCATCCCTCTTCAAAAATTATACAGAAAATCACTTCAGATGCAGCCACAGAATTTTAATAAATAACTGTTTCTAAAAATCAATTAACATTTTCGCTACCACTTAGTCTTAACATGATCTGCCTAAAATAGCTGGTAATTTTCCTTGCTGTTCCATGCTTACCGTCCCTTTTTTTTCCCATTTCGTCCCTTTTTTCCTATACCATCCCCTTTTTTTACATTGCCGTCCCTTCTTTAACACCCCTTTAAGACAATGTTATACCAAAATTTTGTACTAAAAATACTACATTGTCATTATTTCTTATTTGAATGTCCTGTGGGTACTATGCAAATTCATTATAAGTAAAAATTTAGAAGAAAATAAAAAGTTTTAGTGGTAAAATGATAAGGAAAATTAAACTCGCAAGTTTAACTTAAACCTCAGTTAAATAAAAAAAATTTTCGCTGCTGATCATTTTTTCTTTATTTTGAATCATTAAGGCCTGTCTGTCAGATTAAAATTTTATTTTAGCAAGTTTAATTTCACCAGATTTTTATTTCCGAAAGCCAAAAGATTGTGAGAATGCCCCATATATATGTACATATACTTATATGTATATATATATGAATGTATGCATAATACTAGTGCCCGACTAACCGAAAAGTACCAGAGATTATTAAAAAGTAAAACAGAATATGATCTTCCTTACAAAATTTTATTATTCACTAAAAAGTGACAGAAAAAAAAAATCTGAAAAATTTATTTGAACTTGCACAACTGCTAATTTGCTTATGCAGTTATATAACCCTCATAACACATTATTTATTGCCTATGATGTTTTCCAAAATCATACCAAGCAACTTATAATGTGTCTACCATTTTAAGTTAGCGAACTTGCTCTTTAACCCCTTAACAGTGACATTTGTTTTCTTACAAAATAATTAAAAATGGGGCTGGACACCACTTTTTCCATACTAAAATATTTACCTTACTTAATCGAAAAATATCTGACAATCAATAAAGATAAATTTACAGTTACAAATTAGTGGTATCAAAATGCTTTTAATAACGAAGCAAGCAAAGTGTTCTTGCCCGAATCCAGTTCGGGCCACACTGTTAAGGGGTTAAAGATAAACTAGATTAGGAAACTCCCAGCCCCCAATACGAGATTAAAATTAAATCCCCTATAAAAGACAAATTTTAGGTATAATAGTTAATGAAATATAATAAACCTGAAACAAAATGAAAATAAATTAAAAAAAAATACAGGAAAAGATGCGAAAAAGAGATTTCACAATGATTAAAGTAAAAGAAATAAAGCAGTTTTTGTTGGTTAAAATGAAAATTACAAACTAGAAAACAGGAATTCTGATTTTTCAGAATTTAGTGCCGCCCCCTATGAAAAAAAAATATGTGTATATATAAATAGTACAAAACATATTTCAATTTTAAGACTTACAGCTCACGCTTTTAATATATGTAAAATGACGTCATTCGCATCCGCTTAAGAATTCCACATTTGCGATCCACTCTTAAGCATCTACAGTAAAGTATGCATAGGACGTCACTATTGCGAAATAATACACAAATGAAGCAAAAAGATGCCGTCATTCAAGAAACTCGACGAAGAAAATCGGTTATCTAATGATTCACAAGTCTTCATTTGTTTGTAACATTAATATGAATACTTAAAATTAAATTTAGTTTATAATAGCTCCATGTTTTATCAGAAATCATTCATTCAATTATTTTTTTTTCAAAATAGCACATATTTTAATTACATTTTCTTTTGGTTGTTATGAAAAAATGGCAACAAGAATATATAATTACTATTTTACAACTATTTTTCCTTTATTTTCTACAGAAATGGAGTATCTCCGTTGCCAATATTAAGCAAATGGCTCCAAAAACTACAAAAAAATAATATTTCAAAAATAAATGCAGAGATGCAGTTTTCAAACAAATTGCATTTAAAAGTACTTTTTTCTCCCAATACGACGGTATAAAAATTGAAAATGTGCGATGCTTAGAAGTTTAAAAAATTGCTACAGAGTACTTAATCGTACTGCTTTGTTCTACGGCTGGCTTTTGTATGGTAGCGTTATTTTTTGTAGACGACACAAAATAAGCTGGGAGAAAGAAATAGCATACCGTACCGGGTGCTAATAAACCTGAAACAAAATGAAAATAAATTAAAAAAAAATACAGGAAAAGATGTGAAAAAGAGATTTCACAATGATTAAAGTAAAAGAAATACAGTAGAATCCCTCAAATCCTCACATCATAGCAGATGTAAACAATGAAACTTTCAGTTCAGATATAGAGAGACACAATTGCAGAAATCTTTAGTTTTATATCATTCCATATGCATTTTAATATGTAATTCTCAATAATAAGACTGAACTCATGGTTTTTCATGAAGGAAGTATAATTTATTTCTGAAAAAAAAAATTGCTGATATCACTCGTAATCGCAATCTTTTTACCTATATCTATATATTAATCAAGCTTTTTTGGTTATTAAGGCCGACTAAACCTGAAACAAAACTTCCTTACTTTATGATTTTGACGTGAATCGGGTACCTTTATGAGGAAAGTTTCATTGAATAATTCGAGAAAAATGTATCTCCTTTTTATTATGCACATTTAATTATTAATTATTTACTTGACCTTTACTTTTAATAATTAACTTAATAATTTTTTTTTAATTATCTTACTTTTTATCCTTTTAGTTTATTACTTTACTTAATTAGTTTAATATTTTACTATATGCAGGCATTCATTATAATTTTGGTTACATTATTACATTTAAATCACTGTTTAAAAATGTAAACAAAGCAACGACCAGAAATGCGCAAAATTCTAAAATCCGCACAACCTCTGGTTCCAAGTTGTGCGGATTTGACAAGTTGTGCGGATTTGAGGGAGTCTACTGTGGTGGTGGGAGTCTACTGTCGAGTGGGGTTAAAACTAATCTAAAATGCATGTTTGAAACTAAACATACGAACAAGTGGTGTCATCTATGATCGAAGTTTGGAACTACCGTAATTTCCGGCGTATAATCCGCGGATCAAACAATCATTTTTCGACACAGAAATTTCTTTAAATACAATGTAGCTTTTTTAATTAATTTTCCAACTACTTTTTAGCAGTGAAATTACGCTTGAAATTATTGAATATTAAAGACGTGAATTATCACATTGCTAACAAAGCGTAAACCAACTTAGTGAAAAATGTCCAAGCCGGGAATCGAACCCGGGCCCCTGGAATAGATCTCCAGTGCTCTACCACTAAGGCACAAGGACGATGCCCAGCTTGGCATCTCTCACTTATATAAATCTTTACCTTTATATTAGTCTTATAAGCAGCTATACCGACTTATATAAATGAGAGATGCCAAGCTGGGCATCGTCCTTGTGGCTTAGTGGTAGAGCACTGGAGATCTATTCCAGGGGCCCGGGTGCGATTCCCGGCTTGGACATTTTTCACTAAGTTGGTTTACGCTTTTTTAGCAATGTGATAATTCACGTCTTTAATATTCAAAATGTAACTTTTTAGATTGCAGTAAATATTTGGGTTCAATTACTAAATACAATTTCTGGGTCCAAACAGAATTGTTTGATCTGCGGATTATACGCCGGAAATTACGGTATTTAATTTCATTCGCTTGAAGAAAACTTTTCATCGTGAGTAGCATTTTAGTCCAAACCGCACTCCTGTACGCAATTACAGTTGAACTTGCTTATAACGAGCCCTGATTTAACGAGGAAATCATAAATACTTGGTTGGTACAATGTTAAGTCTGTAGAAGCATAACTCGCTTTTAACGAGCAAACCCCGGTTATAGGGAGCAATATTTTTGTGATTCATAAAATTTCTATTGACTTCTGCCTCTCCAGCTCAGATAACGTTTCTTGGAAAATTTCCTTTAACATTCCGAAATTAACAGAAACTGAGTGTGCAGAAAAACTTGAAACTTTTTTCGAAGCCAGGGGTTCAAATGACAATGTTTTTTGGGCCAAGAGTCCTCTTCGAAGAACAATAACGCAAGAAAGAGACAATAAGACAGTTCAAAGCAAATTAACCAACTTCTTTTGTACTGTACAGAAATAAAAAAAACAAAAAAAAAGCAATTTAACAAATTACAACGACCATTTGCAAAATGATTTTTTCAAAGACTAAAATTTAAGACATAAAAAATCGCACGGAGCTTATCCTACATTACGTACGCCATGGATTAAACGATAACATTCCTGGACCCATCATGAACAAATTTTAAAAGAAATTTCAGTTTTACAATTTTCGGTACTGTAAATTTTTAAACTTCTACTCAGCTGGTCATACATTACGTACGCCATGAATTAAAGATTAATAGTGTTATTAACACGTAAAAATTGCAAGCAAGAAAAATCGCCTGCGACTCGTCAGATTTCCTATGAAACTTACGTAATAGCCAAGCATTTCATTGGCTGTTCGGGAAAAGGCTTTTCTATCATCAGATTTCCAAAAAATCTCACGACCAATTTTAAATAAAATTTCATTCTTAAACTTCTAAACATCCGACAATATTACTTTTTATACCGTCGGATAGAGAAAAAAATGTACTTTTAAATGCAATTTGTTTGAAAGCTGTATCTCAATTTGTTTCTGATTTATTAATTTTTTTTGTAGTTTTTATTACTTTTTTGTCATAGTGGCAACACTCTGTTGTCCATCGTTGTTGAAACCAAAGGGAAATACAGATTACTGTATATACCAATCAGATAACGAATAAACTGCGGATTAAACCAATGAAAACGTTCAGATATGCTTTTGATTTCCTACCCTGACGAGAACAATAACCATTTTTCCAAATGGTTAATAAAGTTATGTATAGTCCAGTCAAATTAGAGTTTGAAGTAGAAAATTCTGGTGTAATTGTTTTTAATGTCTTACTTTATGTTTTCGGGGGTGCTGAATACGAATCTGAAGTTGTCCAACAAAATTTCTCTCGGCAAATATGAAAAATCGTGAAAAAACCACTAAAAATCGCAGATTTTTTTGGTTTTTGGCTTATAACTTGCAAAGTAAGCTTTTTACGCAAAAGGTGACCCAATATTAAAATACAGACGAGAAAATTACCTACAATTCATGTTCTTATTATTTTTTTGTACGATATACGGCGTCCGTAGAGGCGTTGAAAAAAAAGGCGAAAACCAGTAATTTTGGAAAATCGCAAAACAGATATTCTTACCCTTTCCGTTCATAACACTAAAAGTAAGCATTTCACTGTAAACATTTGCAAACGTACTCATTTATTATTAGGTTATGTATTTTTATGATGTAGGTATACAGTGTGACCTCGAAAACCCGGCATTCAGAGATCCGCAACTTTTAAAATCCGGCATCAAAGTCATCTCCCCCCTCTCTTTTTTTTCACTTCCAACTTACGGCAAAAGTAAAAATAGCAATTATTTTCGAAATGAAAATCGAGATTAAAAAAAAAAAAATGCATTAGCTGACAGCGATATTGCTGACGCTGTGCCAAATAGAGCCATGAATAACACTGGTAGCAGCTCAGAGGAACGAGGTAAGGACCTGACAGGAGATATTGTCTCACCAAAAAATTGCACACATTAGACCGGAAAATTAATATCATCCTCAAAGAAACAAGACTCTATTTCCGAAATTAATACAATTCTCTACAATTTATGTGCAAGTAATTTTTTTGGACCTCTAATAGTTATGAGATAAACAATGACGAATACACGAAGTATTCAGCTGCCTCTTTATTGAAAACATACAAAATGCATGATTAGACGTCTGTACAGATATGTGAAACGTAAACATTAGGTTTTATAGATACAACAAAAAGATAAAAGGTGATTAATGATCGGTTAGTGTTTAATGTTATACAGTATAATAAAATAAGTAGGTAAGTATTTTTTTTTTTATATACAACACTTGTTATTATATGGTTGTAGACTTGAAATGACACTCATTAGTCAAACCGATCCCTCTTGGAAAAATATTGTATGATTTCAGGCAAGCCTTCCAATTCTTGTACACCTAAAAAAAAATAATTAAATATATTTATTTAAGTACCTGGGCGCAAAAGAGCCGTTTTCGTCCCGAGGAAGAAGATTGCTGACCCAGCCGTAGACGAAGGCTGAAACAACCAAGGGTCGAAGCTTAGGCTTCTGAGCAGCTCTGGTGCACGTAGTATTTTTAAAAACGGTGGAACTAATTGTAATTAATTAAGTAAGTAATGATTCATGCAACATTTTATCATAATATGATTTTTACGTGTTTCTTTTGTTACTTTTGGACCTCAATTTAGAAAACATATTAGCCTATTATTTTACGAATCACCGTTTAAAAAAATAATTTATGATTTATTTCTAATTGTTTGAAAATTGAGTAGTTATCCCACTGTATTAAGATAAATATTTTGATCACAAAAACAGGAAAGTTAGTGAAAAAGTAAAGGTGAAACGGAATTATTTATACATATTTACCTTCAAGTACTTCAGGGAATTCCGGATCACCCTCGTCTTCCTCTATTTCAGTAAGAGGCATGTTATTGCAACTGCTCTCGCAGTTTACACACATATTGGAGTACTTGAGGCCTGCTTTTTTGCATCCACGGTTTTTCTGGCAGGTCTTCTTGCACTTCAAGAAATGAGTTTCAAAACGGCTTGAGGTGCTGGTGGCTGTAGGTGGTTACTGGCTCCAGACCATCTTTCATTTTCTTCCAACCCCATTGTTCAGGATCTTTTTCATTCCCAAACCATTGTTGAACTTGAAAATATACCCTAAAGGAATGTTGCTGAGCTGCAGACTCAGTAGGAGGTAAGGACGCCAAATGGATTGATGTCTTGTATGTAGATCTAAGGTAACATAAATACCTTAATTTGTTTAATGACGTGGCTTCCTTGTCAGAAATTTATACAATGAGACCAAAAAAGGATTGCCAGCATCAGTAACTGCATCAGCATCTGCCATAGAGTCTTTAAAAACCTCAATGGTATTAGTTAATGCAGAGTTTTCCTTGAGAGTACGAAGAAACCTCATCTTTCCGACTTTGAACAAGCTGAAGTAGTATCACAGCCTCCCATGGCATGCAAAAATAATTTGTTATTAGCAATCAATTGATCAAGTTTGCAGTCAGAAGAAAAAATGAGTGGTGAAACTGTCCCTTTGCCTAGCTTTAGAAAATATACATTTGAATGTACACCCCTATAGCGACAAATCATGATAACTAGCAAATTTACGCCTTCACTCACAATAACTACAGAGTTATGTTGTTGTGCAAGGTCCCTGGCTGTGGTGACAATAAGTGTATCCGCATCCTCTCGTGCCTGTTTTGTGTGAATGTCAGCTACTGCAAATTTGCAATTAATTTTTGAAAATTACAGATTTCGGAAAAAAATATCAAAAGTACTACTTACGATTTTCTTGATAGTGACATTTATTCGTTATTTAATACGTACCCAAATGATATTGACATGAGAAAAAGAGAAAATTGAATGTTTAAAAAATTATTTTAACAGATATTTTATATGTTTAAAAAAATCTGATAAGTAGAGCAGTCATTTCTTCTCATGTAATTTCTCAAGCATCAATGTCAAGTAACTATCTTCTTTCTTTTTTTTTTATACAAGTGACGAATATCGATTTCGGAAATACAATCTTGTTTCTTTGAAGATGTTGTTAATTTTCCGGTCAAATTTATGCATTTTTTCGGTGAGAACTTATCTTCTGATAGGTCCTCGTCCCTCTGAGCTGCTATCAGTGTTATCGAGGATTCTATTTAGCACAGCGTAAGCGATCTCGATATCCGTTAATGCATCGTTTTTACCTTGATTTTTAATTGGAAAATAATTGTTATTTTTGCTCTTCCCGTAAGTTGGAAGTGAAAAAAAGTGTGTGTGTGTGTGTGTGTGTGGGAGGGGGGGGGGGGTAAGTTGCCGGATTTTCGAGGTCACACAGTATACCTACATCACAATAATATACAACCTAATAATAAATGAGTACATCACCAAATGTTTACAGTGAAATGCTTACTTTTAGTGTTATGAACGGAAAGGTTAAGAATATCTGTTTTGCGATTTTCCAAAATTACTGGTTTTCGCCGATTTTTCAATGCCTCTAAGGAAGCTATATATCGTACAATAAAAATGATAAAAACATGAATTGTAGGTAATTTTCTCGTCTGTATTTTAATATTGGGTCACCTTTTGCGTAAAAAGTTTACTTTGCAAGTTATAAGCAAAAAACTCGAAAAATCTGCGATTTTTAATGGTTTTTTCATGATTTTTCATATTTGCCGAGAGAAATTTCGTTGGACAACTTCAGATTCGTGTTCACCACCCCCGAAAACATGAAGTAAGACACTAAAATCAATTACACCAGAATTTTCCACTTTAGGCCCTTTTTTTAACCTAATTTGATCGGACTAACTCCCGAAAACATAAAGTAAGACACTAAAATCAATTACACCAGAATTTTCCACTTTAGGCCCTTTTTTAAACTAATTTGACTGGACTAGTATAATAAAGTAAGTATGCATGAATTTGTGTAATTTTTTACGAACCCGTTTTTTACGAGCACCCGGTTATAAGGAGCAAATATTACGGTTTCTTCGCGCTCGCTATAACCGAGATCGACTGTACTTGATTTTATATTGAATCTTAAAATGTGTCAGGGACTTTTGGGACACCCTGTATAACTTAGAGGTCGTCTCCATATTGAAATTGTAACCAGGGATCTGTCCAGACTTTTTCCCAGTGTCTTGTGACACAGCTTTTTACATTTGTGTAAAGTCTAGTCATAATTTTGTGAATTTTAAATAATCGTTACATTTAATTCCTTGCTTATCCAATTTTTTGAAGATATAGTTATGTCAAACACATAAGGTTAGTTGGGGCAACTAAGCCATGATTTTACAATGTGACTCTGGAGCTTCTGACAATTCAGCTTCAAAAAGCTAATGTTCATTTGAATTAAAGTCTGAACTTCTGTAAATGTGTTCAGTTAGGCTCCCTCTATCAGACAGAAATGCTCAAAATCACATTTTAATATTTAAAAATATAAAAATATGCATATTTCATCTTTCTTTCCTCATGGGTGCAGTTGCCCCATAAAAATGGGATAAGTGGACCAGGAGGGTCTATGTTCCACACGCGTTTATATTTTTTCATATCGGATATCAGGTCCTGTTTGAAAAAGTGTAAACAACTTAAAACTTGTATGTTGTGGCCATCACAAAACTTTCTTCCATATAAATCACGTCAATTAAATCATTTAAATAGTATAAGAAATTACATCAATTTAGAACCAATTCGTATCAAAGTATACCTGAATTCGAAGTTTGATGAAAATTCGTGCATTAGTTATTGAGATAGAGCTGTAGGGGAAATTCTGAGAAATTCAGCATAGCAGCGCCACCTGTTGAGCGATTTGCACCAAAACACAAACAGCACTAATTCATATTAAGGTATACCGGAATCTGAAGTTTGATGAAAATCGGTGCATTAGTTCTGGAGCTAGAGCTATTGTGGAAATCACAAAAAATGAAGCACAGCAGCGCCACCTGTTGAGCGATTTACACAAAAAGGTACAAAACATCATTTTGTGTCAAGGACTAACTGAATCTGAAGTTTGATGAAAATCCGTGCATTAGTTCTGGACATTGAGCTATTGTGGAAATCGTGAAAAATGCTGCATAGCAGCGCCACCTGTTGAGCGATTTACACCAAAACATAAACAGCACTAATTCATATCCAGGTATACCTGATTCTGAAGTTTGTTGAAAACCCAAGTATTAGTACCCTATAGAATGCGACCCCTGTGTATAATACAATTTCAAGGTCTGGCTTTCAGGGGCAAGGTATTTGCATTCGTAAAATGTTGAAATAATTTAATGACACCAATATTTACAAGAGAATCTATCTGAAAACAAGTAAAAGTATATTTTCGCGTACTTAATAAAGGTTAAATTTTAATTATAAAATTCAAGTGCCAATGTGGCAATTAGGAATTAAAATTAATTGATGCCATAACGGCAGCACCGCCTCTCAAGGGGTCAAGAAATTTAGTTTGATACCACTCAATATGCTTTTTTTAAATTTCATTACGTAATTTTAATAAGGCATTCTATCATTTTCTTTATTGTGAGCAAAAAACAATGGAGACATTTACTTCCCGCAGAAAGAGAAACACAAAAAAATTATTTATAACTATTGGTGTAACTGCATCCAGCATGGTCAAGTTACCCCGGATACATGTCCCAGTTACCCCATTCTTGAAAATTTTATGGGGTAACTGGGACACCGGGCTTACATTTGAACCATGAAGTAAATATGTGTAGATACCTAATAATATTAATGTAGTTATATGTCTAATCTTTGAAAAAATATATTGTTTAATAAAAGTACTTGCAGTATTTTAATAAAAAGCCGAGGAAGTTCAACCACATTGACGTTGTTTTTAAAAAAAGAAACGTAAATTTTTGACAACCTATCACAACAATGTGAGATTTATGATTGAATTAATACACGTTGTTTTAGGAAGTAGAGATTAAGGGCATTGTTCACAAAAGCTAAAACTTAAAAAACTCCAACAGTTTTTTATAAAATAGCCTATGGCCCAGTTATCTCGTGGGTCCAGTTACCCCAAATAACCTTATATTTTCTTTATTTATGTAAAAGTTACAGGTCAAATTTAAGTTTTAAATAATTAAATTTGTGAAAGATTAAGGCCTACTTTTAAGAGAAATAATTTTGTGAAGGATCCCGTTTTGAGATGAAACATTTTATGAAGAGTCCTTTAAAGGATTCAATTTCTTCCTAAACACATCTCTGGTAACAAACTCTGAAATTTTCAAAACAAACGTATTTTGACATCATAATTGAATTCGTTCAAAAACTTTACTTTAGGATTTTTGGTGAAAAAGTTTAGGAATTATGAATATTTAAAGTTTGGAATTCCTGATGTTAAATTTATTATGAATAGTGCAAAATAAATTTCAATGCGTTTTTTCCGCATAACACAAAAGCTACTTGGCAGAATGAAGTGCTACGAGGGCTGTATGATAAGTACCTGGCCTTGACAAAAAAAAAATGCATTTTTATGTCTAAAATGGGATTTATTTTTCAACATAATCTCCTTTTAGTTCGATACACTTAGCCCAACACTATTCTATTTTTTGTATCCCCTCTAAAAAATACGATTTCTCTAACCCTTCAAAATAGGCATTTGTTTCAGCAATAACCCCCTCGTTAGAGCCATTTTTTTCCGCCAAGCCATTTTTTCATATTTGGAAATAGAAAATAATCGCTAGGGGCTAAATCTGACGAATATGGTGGATGCAGCAGCAGTTCGTGTCCTAATTCATGAAATTTGCCATGGCGAGGACACAGGTGTGCACGGGTGCATTGTCTTGATGAAAGATAATTTTTTTTCTTCGCCAAATGCGCACGTTTTTCTTTCTTAACATGGTCTAAACGATCCAATAGCCTGGTATAATATTCTCCATTGATCGTTTTACCCTTTTCAAGGTAATCGACGAGAATTATGCCACGCGCATCCCAAAACACTGTAGCCATGACTTTGTTCGCAGATAAAGTCGCCTTAGCCTTTTTTGGCGCAGGTTGTCCACAAAAACACCACTGTTTGGACTGTTCTTTAGTCTCTGGCGTACTGTGGTGAATCCATGCTTCGTCAACTGTTATGAACCGATGCCAAAAATCATTTGGATTGTGCTTTAATTTCGCCAGACATTCTTTTGAAATTGACACACGAGTTGGTTTAATGCCAATAGTGAGCAATCGCGGCACGCATCTTGCCGAAAGCTTTTTCATATCCAAATGAGTTGTTGAAATATTTTGTACCCGTTCACTTGATATACCCACAGTCTCAGCAATCTCGCGTAATTTCACTCTCCGATCATTTATCAGAATATCGTGGATTTTTTCGATCATTTCTGATGTCGTAACCTCAGTTGGACGACCTGGACATTCTTCATCAAAAATGCTTGTACGGCCGTGTTTGAATTCAGCTGTCCAATACTTTATGGTTGATAACAAAGGTGAAGAGTCCCCATAAACTTAGCTGAGTTCCGCTTTAATCTCGTCATTAGTTTTCTTTTTCAAAAACAGGTATTTTATCACTGCTCGATATTCAATTTTTTTCCATTCTTGAAATATCACTAAAGTTGTTCTATTGAAATGGCTACTACACACAAACTAACCACGTGGCGGCTTGACAATTAGCCAAGTTTGTTGTAAAAGATCACCATTGCCAAATAAATCAATTTTTAAACTCTAGTAGCGCCATCTCTGGCCGAGGCCAGGTACTTATCATACTGCCCTCGTATTTTAGAATCGGATTTTTGAAGGATTTCTATTAAATTTGTAGTAAGTTACTATATAGGATTTTTTCGACACATACATAAATTATAAAATCAATATTCAAAAACAATATACCGGGTGTCCCAAAAAGGACTGACTGATTTTAAAATTCAATAACTTGCAAACGGTGACAGATATTTAAAAAATTCTTGCAGGAGGGTTATGCATAAGGTCAAAAGTTTTATTACAGTGATTTTCAATTTTAGTTCGAATTACAAACAATAGATGGCGCTGTAAGCAATAGTCGCTAAATTCAGGCTCGATTTTTGGTACTTCGTGGCCCGGATAATACATTTCCATCTCCTTTTTCTGCATGGAACAAGATAAAGGACCAAAAATCGAGCCTGTATTTAGCGACTACTGCTTACAGCGCCATCTATATTTTGTAAATCGAACTAAAATTGAAAATCACTGTAATAAAACTTTTGACCTTATGCATAACACTCCTGCAAGAATTTTTTTAATATCTGTCACCGTTTGCAAGTTATTGAATTTTAAAATCAGTCAGTCCTTTTTGGGACACCCGGTATATTGTAACGAATAAAACATCTAACATAAATCAATTTCGATAAGCTTCTTCAGAAGATAAAATATTACATAAAAAAGAAAATAACAAAATCATAAAAATATTGTAATTAACTTTTGAAACTATTTGGAATGTTCATCTTCATTTAATAAATTTTATTCATATTAGTAAAGAGCTTTAACATGCTTTTTTATAAAATCTGATATCTATGTGAGTAAAAATATACACTACAAAATCGCCGGACACTTTCGATTTTAGACACTTTTTTAGCTCACAGGCTATCAAAGCCTGAGAGCTTATGTGCTCGCCGGTTCTGTATGTACGTATGTAACGCGATAACTCTTGATAGAAACATCCCATTTGCTTCAAATATTTTTCATAGTTTCATTCTGATAAGGCGCTTCCCTGATTAGTTTTGGGTGTTCATTGGTTAAGGATAAAGGGGAAAAAAGGGGGTTAGTCCACCCCCACCCTTAATTCAGATAAATGGGTTTTTCATGCAGAATTATTCGATTTGCTCCGAATTTGGTAAACCGGTTTATTATGATAAGGAACTTCAGTGATTAGTTTTGGGGGTTCACTGGTTACGGATAAAGGGGGGGTTAGTCCCCCCCCCCCCCCCAAATTCAGATAAATGGGTTTTTCATGCAGAATTATTCGATTTGCTCCGAATTTGGTAATCCGGTTTATTATGGTAAGGAACTTCCCTGATTAGTTTTGGGGGTTCTTTGGTTAAGGATAAAGGGGGGAAAGGGTTGTTAGTCCACCCCCCCTTATTTTAGATAAATGGGTTTTTCAAGCAGAATTATTCGATTTGCTCCGAATTTGGTATACCGGTTTATTATGTTAAGGAACTTCCCTGATTAGTTTTGGGGTTTCATTGGTTAAGGATAAAGGGGGGAAAGGGGTGTTAGTCCACCCCCCTTAATTCAGATAAATGGGTTTTTCATGCAGAATTATTCGATTTGCTCCAAATTTGGTATAACGGTTTATTATGTTAAGGAACTTCCCTGATTAGTTTTGGGGGTTCATTGGTCAAGGATAAAAGGGGAAAAGGGGTGTTAGTCCACCCCTCTTAATTCAGATAAACGGGTTTTTCATGCAGAATGATTCGATTTGCTCCAAATTTGGTATACCGGTTTATTAAGTTAAGGAGCTTCCCTGATTCGTTTTGGGGATTCATTGGCAAATATAAAGGGGGGCTAGTCCACCCCCTTAATTTAGATAAGTGGGTTTTTTGCAGGATTATTCGATTTGCTCCAAATTTGGTTTACCGGTTTATTATGTTAAGGAGCTTCCCTGGTGAGATTTGGAGGTTCATTGGTTAAGTATAAAGGAGGAAACGGGGGCTTATCCCCCCCTCACTTATTTTTTGAGGGGGTCATTCGGTACCACTATTTTTTAAAATAAGAGTATAATATACAATTAGTGTGAATAGCCTGTGAACTCAATGCCATCAGTTTAGCTGGGCACTTTTCTTTTTCTTTTTTTTTAATATCTAGAGAAATTGGAATCTCTGTGTCTTTGAGAATATAAATAGCATGTTTTATCTCATATTTTTCTGCGAAGGTTTGATCATGAGGGCGATCATTAGGCCAACAACAAATTAAACAAAAACGATATTATTTACAATCACCCTGTAAAATAAAATGCTCAAAATAGTTTATAACTGTAGCATAATACTATGTGGAACTTGTACAATATTTGCTTAACAATAGCAAGTATATGCATGTAAATAAAAGGTTTCTTAAAAAATGTTTGCATGTTTTTTATAGCATGTAAGGATTTCAACCTAATTTAATGTCACTTTCAAGAAATTTCACAAAGTACATTAAAAAATATATAATTAAACAAAAACATAATTTGAAGAACAAAAAAAAAAAAAAAAAAAAAATTCCTACATTGTTTAAGCCCGAGAAGGGACAGATATTAAGATATTCCATTCAATTAGTTCTACATTTAATGTTAAATTTTTGAAACAAATTAGTTAGGTCAATTGAAGATTAAAAATTAAAAATTAAATTCATACAATATGATACTTAAAACACCCTAAAAAATTAGATTCCGTCCAAATGAAATCGAAATAAATCTTAAACTTCTTCCATTTTTAATTGAAAATATTTGTATTGCAGATTTTGTATTATGTTTATGACAATTGTACATAATATGATAAGATGCATGCAAAATACAAAACTTAAAACAAAGGGTCTAAGATTTATTTCGATTTCATTTGAACGGAATCTAATTTTTTAGGATGTTTTAAGTATATATTGTATGAATTTTATTTTTATTTTTTATCTTCAGTTGGCTTAACTAATTTGTTACAAAAATTTAACATTAAATGTAGAACTAATTGAATGAAATATCTTAATATCTGTCCCTTCTCGGGCTTAAACAATGTAGGAAATATTTTTTTTTAATTTGTTCTTCAAATTATGTTTTTGTTTAATATGGCAAGTTTTTTAATAACTACTGCATTTAGACGAACTCATTTCAAAATTAATAGAGGGTATCATCATCAGGCTTTGATGTATGTGGTATTGCATCACAATGTGTGATGTAATTTACCAATGTGTAATTCAAAATATTTCATCACTGTAGTAAGGCATGTTGCTGTAGTTTGGACAAAAACTTCCAATCTGAACGTAAAAAATCTATAATCAAAACATAAAAAATTAACTTCACTTAAATTTAGATATCCTATTTCCCACTCAGGAACGCTATGAATGTAAATGTAAATTGTGTTGAATCCTTACTGCTAAGATTTAACAATATTATAGCTGTGATACAGTAAAAAAATGAAAAATAAAAGTTTTACTTAAATTTTATTACCTTATTCTCTTCCAAGGAGTGATATAAACACATCAGAAAATTATTACCTAAGTTTAAATTGGGGTATAAATAATTCTCATCTCGGAAAAATAATACATTTTAAAATTTAAGTTATGTAATTCCTCACTAAGTTCGCTACCTGCGTAAAAATAGCTATCCATTTGAAACTTTTTACTAAAACATAAACTTGACCAAAGCAAAAACTTATTCTGAAAATATCCTTTTTATTTCTACTATGACGCCATATACACCTTTTTAATTCTTGAAAAACAAAACTAGTTCAATTTAATATTTCGCGTGGAAATCTTTCAACTAAAAAGAAATAAATTATTATTACGGCGTTCGAAATTTTTGCAACAATGAAGAAAAAATGTTACATTTTCTATGAAAAATGTCCGTTCATTCTCAATGAAAAATGCGAAATTTGGAATTATTAAGAAAAATATTTGAATAATGTGAAAAAAAAAATTGGCCCATGTTTCTCTCTGGATTGAAGATTAAAAACACCCATATGTAATATAGATTCATTCACCCATATGCAAAAGCATTTTACCATTCGGTTTTGCCCTGACGTCAGGCAAACGTCAACGATAAATTTATAATATCATTAGAATTTGTAAAGTATAAAAAATGAGTGGCATCAGGGACAAAAAGATGGGAAGAAAAAATGAAAAAGTTATGATCTTCATAGGCTTTTCTATGTTAAATTAACATTGAGAATTGATACTAGAAATAAGTATTGCGCTGCCGCGCAATACTTAAATAAAATATTAACATTTGTATAGAACCATTTTTAACTGTGCATGTACAAAAATAATATTGTATATATATATATATATTCGGATAATTTAGTAATCAATTATATAGGTCAACTCCGATAAATAAGTCAGTTGAATATTGTGAAAATTCAGAGAGGTATCAGCAATAGTGAGCTGAATTTCAATTGCTTTAAAAAAGCTAGACCCACGGGTCTAGCGAAAAGTAGCCGGAGGACAAAAGAATTTTTAATAATTGACATTTTTTTATTAACTGACTTCCAAAAGAGAAGTTAGTATTTAATGTACCGGGTGTCCCAAAAAGGACTGACTGATTTTAAAATTCAATAACTTGCAAACGGTGACAGATATTAAAATAATTCTTGCAGGAGGGTTATGCATAAGGTCAAAAGTTTTATTACAGTGATTTTCAATTTTAGTTCGATTTACAAACAATAGATGGCGCTGTAAGCAATAGTCGCTAAATACAGGCTCGATTTTTGGTCCTTTATCTTGTTCCATGCAGAAAAAGGAGATGGAAATGTATTATCCGGGCCACGAAGTACCAAAAATCGAGCCTGAATTTAGCGACTATTGCTTACAGCGCCATCTATTGTTTGTAAATCGAACTAAAATTGAAAATCACTGTAATAAAACTTTTGACCTTATGCATAACCCTCCTGCAAGAATTATTTTAATATCTGTCACCGTTTGCAAGTTATTGAATTTTAAAATCAGTCAGTCCTTTTTGGGACACCCGGTATATCCATGTAAAACTTTTGAATGGATGCGTCGATTTCTGTGCTTCTTTCTCAGTTGGAATGGGTTGGTTCTTATTATTCTTCCAATCAGAACTATAGTATCAATAAATTAGTCGTCGGGGGGGGGGGGGCACCGTAATACTTACTCATCATTGATATACTTGTTATGATTTACATAACATTGGAAGCTTTAAATAGATGAAATGAAGTAACTGGCTGTAATAATACCAGTAGTGGGATCACATCTAGTAGTAATGCAGTAGTGATAGTGAAAGCTGAAAGAACAGGTAGAGTCGAATCCTTGTCGACTGATATAACGATATAGACGTTATATGGTGCTTCTAAAGTGTAGTTAGCTTCGATGCGATAGTAGATGAATAATCAATCTGGAAGCCGTGCATTAGAATAAGCTGAAAGAGAACGTTGCAGCAGTAATTCAACATGGATATTCGAAGGTTGTTGCAGTCGTCGAGTGGTAGGCCAGGTAAATACAATTATCCAGTCTCTCCGGAATAAAGGAGACAATGCATAAGTCAACTCAGGAATTTATTTAGGCAGCTTTCGGCGGTCCAGTTTCCACCTATTCGTTGTAGCCACCATCGCTACATAGTAGTTAATTAAGGGTAAGCAAATTGTAGATAAGATAAAACATCAGGCGGCGACTAAGGGAGGGTTTTACAACTGGAAATGACACAAAATTCTGAGAAAGAATCGCGAGCATCTCCTTTTTGTTCTCCTAGCGTAGTAATACAAATATGACGTGGCTCGCGTTCTGAACCAATTAAGAATTAAGGATAACACGCCATACTATGTCACGGATGAATGGGAGAGAGCCAGCAAGGAATTCGGTATATTTGGAGCGGATGGATAAAATAGTAAAAAGGAAATCCCGGAATTAAGGCGGGAAAAGAAAATTTTTGGAAGGGAAAAAATGGCTACTAAAAGGAACATTCGAAATAAGAGAAAGATCGGAAATGAAACATTTAATTTAAGAATACTAAAAGCGTAATATTTAAGTAAATTGGGCAAACTAGATATTAAATTAAGGGGAATTTAACAGAGTTAAGCATAGAGATTATTAAGAATAAAGAATTAGCGAATATAGAGTAGTAATTTAGAATAAAACAGGGAAATCGTGGAGGTAGATCTAATAATGTAAAATCTATCTATATTATTAAAATCTGTGCGCGTATGTTTGTAACCACAAAAACTCGGAAACCAAAGGACGCAGGGCTACGAAATTTTGCACAGGGGTTGCTGGTAGGAGGCCCATGAACGATTGGGGCAAAAAATTCGAAAAAGCCTTATATTTAACCCTCTGGGCTCCAACTTGTGTATTTTAATCTTTTTGTTCTAACTGATCCCTAATTAAGTTTAAGAGTTGAAATTTTGCATACTTATAGCTGAACACCTCACATCAAACGACAAATCCTAAAATTTTGAAAAAGTCTTATATTTAACTCTCTGGGCTCCAACTTGTGTATTTTAATCTTTTTGTTCTAACTGAGCCCTAATTAAGTTTAAGACTTGAAATTTTGCATTGCATACTTATAGCTGAACACCTCACATCAAACGACAAATCCTAAAATTTTGAAAAGGTCTTATATTTAACCCTCTGGGGTCCAACTTGTGTATTTTAATCTTTTTGTTCTAACTGAGCCCCTAATTAAGTTTAAGACTTGAAACTTTGCATACTTATAGCTGAACACCTCACATCAAACGACAAATCCTAAAATTTTAAAAAAGTCTTATATTTAACCCTCTGGGCTCCAACTTGTGTATTTTAATCTTTTTGTTCTAACTGAGCCCCTAATTAAGTTTAAGACTTGAAATTTTGCATACTTATAGCTGGACATCTCACATCAAACGACAAATCATAAAATTTTGAAAAAGTCTTATATTTAGAGGGCGCTTACCTATCTCGGGTTCTATAGACCCGACCCCCTCGACTAATATACCTACGGATAGGTTGTAAAACGGAGTTTCTTTCGGATAGAGGTTTGTGTAGAATAGAGTGTTCTCCCTGGTTGCGAAATGTGGAACTAACAGATTTCGTAAAAGATAAAGTGTTTTGAAAGGAATATTAAACGAAACCCTCTGTGCGATCTGTGATCACACTTACCCACTTGTTTTTCAATGCAGAGAAGAATACAAGAGGAATTTATACTCACTGTTGTCACAACGACAAAGCAATTTTGGAACCTCTTCAACCATATCCAGATCAGATGAGACAGCTTATAGATGGCAGTGATAAATCGTCAGCTCACTTTAACGAACACATAAGGTCATATAACAATGCGTTGTCTTTTGCCTCTATGGGTGCTCATGTTACACCGCCCCCAGGTACTGGCCCGTATTGTTTTAGAATCCATGGACAAATTTATCATAATACTTCTCATCTTCATCCATCTGAAGTAGGTCAGGA
This sequence comes from Maratus speciosus, assembly GCA_963932465.1. Lineage (NCBI taxonomy): Eukaryota > Metazoa > Arthropoda > Arachnida > Araneae > Salticidae > Maratus > Maratus speciosus. Next base: position 631,775,337 of record OZ010786.1, read on the forward strand.
AAAATATGCTCAATTGTATATATAGGATTCTAATATAGCACTGCGGCAACGTATGAACAGTAGAGAAAATTTAAAATGTAAAGAAGAAATCATAAGCAAGCTTGACGATTTTATCAGGCGAGTTAACCCTTATGCACATGCTTTTAAAATGCTTCATGAAATTGAAGAACGTGTCATCACAGAAAAAGGACCTGGAGCAGCTGAAAGCGTGTATATGTATATATGCGATAAAAATTTATCAGCGGACCAGCATCGAGGCCGATACAATGCACCAAAGTCAAATGAGATAGCCATGGTTTTCCATAGTTCGGATGGTGCACCACCTACCAATGTGATATCCAGAGGGGAATTAACTATGTAGAATAAATGCCCTGAATCCTAATTGTGGCCCCATGACATGTTTTATTTTTCCCACATGGTGAAAAGGGTTGGAGTGTGGATGCTGGATGTTCTGAACTTCAATTTTACAGTTACAGGCTGTCAGTGAGAAGGAATGTTTTCAATCCCATACTTTATGGTGGAAAACTCTTGCAGCAGTATTGCGTCGATGCTTATGTCAAGGTTGAAGGAAACCATCTGAATTACAACCGCTCTAACCAGAAAACATTAAGAGCACAATCTTATTTAGGGTTAGCGGATTACCGTAATGCTCTAGCAGAACAATCTGGTTTGAAACCAGGTGTAATGGTTATTTTGCCATCTACATTCATAGTAAGTCCCAGAGCTATGCAGCAAAATTATCAAGATGCGATGACAATCGTTAGAGAATTTGGTAAGCCTGATCTTTTTGTCACCCTAACGTGCAATCCAAATTGGCGAGAAATCAAAGGGAACCTATTCCCAGGACAAAAGCCTCATGATCGTCCAGATTTAGTGGCACGCGTGTTTGATATGAAGAAGAAAGTAATGTTGACGATCTTAAAAAGAGCGGCATTTTGGGACGCACAGTCGCAGACATACATGTTATTGAATTCCAAAAGAGAGGATTGCCACACATGCCCCTTTTACTCATTTTAACTGATGATGATAAGATAAGACATCCAGCCACTATTGACACCATGGTCTGTGCTGAATTACCCGATTCCACAATTGACAATGGATTGCACGAAATTGTCAAGGCTACGATGATTCATGGATCATGTGGCGTTATAAATCCAAACTCATCTTGCATGGAAGGCGCTGTTTGCTCAAAGGGTTATCCAAAAGAGTTCAGAAATAAAATGGCTGAGAATGTTGATGGTTACCGAATGTATAGACGGCGTGATGATGGTAGTCATATAATGATAAAGAGAAATGTCGTAGACAACCGTTGGGTTGTTCCTTATAACCCATAACTCACAAAGAAATACAATACCCATGTTAATGTCGAAATATGCAGCTCTTTTAAATCCATTAAGTACATTTTTAAGTATGTATACAAGGATTGCACAAAAGTTGTTTTTGAAAATAACGGTGAGGGATTTGTAGTGTGGGATGAGATGAAGAGTTATTTAAATGCTCGATATGTTTTGGTACCAGATGTAATGTGGCGACTTCTTGAAAAGCCCATGCAGGACAAGTCGCATGTTATTATTAGATTGCCGGTGCATCTACAGGATATGCAATCTGTGTATTTTAGGGAAGCTTTTAAAAGAGCAAGTAATAAAGACACCATGCTTACTGCTTGGTTTCTACTTAACAGGTCAGATCCCTCAGCAAACATCTATCTCTACACAGAAATTCCAAAGCACTTTGTATGGAAAGGCAATGTGTGCCAAAAGCGTGTTAGATTAGGTGACTACATAGTAGCAAGGATGTATTCTGTAAGCCCAAAGGATACTGAGCGATTCCATCTTCGTATGCTGCTTTATCATGTACCCGGTGCCAAGTCTTTCGAAGGGTTAAGGACGTATGAGAATACTGTCTATGAAACATTCAAGGTGCATGCCGTGCTAGAAATTTATTAGAAGATGATGATGAATGTCAACATTGTTTAACAGAAGCATGTGGTTTTGAAATGTCGCCCAAACTGAGACAACTGTTTTCTTTCATATGTGTCTTTGGCAATCCAAATTCACCGATTTAATTATGGGAACAATTTAAGTCAGAACTCTCAGAAGATTTTGCTCGCCATTTGCCGCTACAGGAGAGTAGAGATGGAGCCCTTCAAGACATAGCCAATCATCTACGCATACACAACATGACACTTCATAGCCTTAAATTGCCTGAACCCTCAAGCCTGGAGAACTCTGTGGAAGGCGATCTCTATGATTTACAAGAAAGAGCAGAGGGACAGTGATTGTTAAACATGCTAAATCCGAAACAACGTATTATTTTTGATGCTGTCATTGAAAGTATTCAAAATGATTATGCTACTGCCGCTAAGGTTTTCTGTGTCAATGCTTTTGCGGGCTCATGAAAAACATTCCTATTCAATACTTTGCTGCATTAAGTCAGAGGAATGGGACATACTGCTATTCCCGTCGCATGGACAGGCATCGCATCTATACTCTTACAAGGTGGAAGAACTGCACATTCTCAATTTAAATTACCAGTCTCCATATTGGATAATCCAGCTTCAAAAATTCGACAAAATACATCTGAAGGAAGATTACTGCAAATTGCTAAGCTCATTATATGGGAAGAATGTACCTTGACACCTATTCATGCTTTGAATGCTGTTGATAGGCTTCTGCGAGGTTTGGTTGGCAAGGATATGCCATTTGGAGGCAAAGTGTTTATTCTTGGAGGTGACTAAAGGCAGTTTTTACCTGTAGTTATTCATGCAAACAAAACACTGATTTTTGAAAGCTGTATCAAGAATTCGTCCTTCTGGCCAACATTTCGACAGTTCAGTCTGGTTACAAATATGCGAACGGAGCCAGAGGAACTTGATTTCGTGGAATGCCTCATTCGCGTGGGGGATGGTCGGTTGACTAATGATTATGAACTCGGAGAAGATATTATTGAAATACCTCCAGAATGTTTAGTGCAGGATTCTATTGTGGATGATATTTTTGATTCGTCTGAAATTGATCTTGATCATCTTTCGGAAAGAGCCATTTTGATTCCCAAGAATGAGGACTCTTTGAGATTGAATGACAATTTTTTATGAAAAGTTCCTGACGAAGTCAAGTCTTATTTTAGTGCCGATACAATACTTTGTGATGATGAAGAACAAAAGAATTTGCAGATGGATTTCAGCAATAGTTTAACACCTTCTGGAATGCCACCACATCAGTTAAATCTTAAAGTTGGCGTTATTGTTATGTTGTTTAGGAACATGAATCCGCCCAGTGGTCTCTGTAATGGAACACGTTTAATAGTCAAAATGTTGTCGCAAAATGTTATAGATGCAGAAGTTTTGACAGGACATAAGACAGGCACCCGTGTTTTCATACCGAGGATCCTGCTCACTCCGTCGGATACCAGTTTACCTTTCCAGTTACGCTGCCCTCAGTTTCCACTTAGGCTCGCCTTTGCAATGACTATCAATAAATCTCAGGGTCAAAGTTTGGGAAAGGTTGGAATCTATTTGCCCCATCTAGTACATAAAATAAAATATGAAAATAAAACACGTGTAAACCATTTATAAAATGCATTGCAATTCCAAAATAAAATTTAAACGTATATTTCAGTATTTTTAATGCACTAAACGCCCTTGGCGACCAGTTTGGTCACCCTTAAAATTTATGTTTGGGAAAGCATGCTAAGCATTGTATCATGTTACTTTTATTCATAATATAATTTACTTAGACTCCCTAAATATAATTAACATAATCCCTTAAGCTAATATTAGTTTTTGTTGCATTAAAATACCCCAATTTGTTGATTTCCTGTAAGCAAGTAAACGCTATCGGTTTACAATGGAAGTCTATGGGGATTTGGCGAAATATTAGAAATATCGCCAAGTTGGCGACAAACTTGACGGCATTTGGCGACAGTGCAGGGTCCCCTATGGTAACCCCCCTGATAGGTATGGAGATGCGTTAAATGCTGTTCAATAACAAATGAGATGCGTTTCATTCGGGCGTTTCTATTAGACAATTAACAAATAATCGCGATTTCTGTGCCACGTACGATAGCGTAATATACAGGGTGCAATATGTTATCTATCGCCGAACTTTAATTTCTCAACCGTTGGTCGCAGACTTATAGTTCCAATTGCAAAAACGTTTCAAATGAAGTAAATATTCATGCTGTGGCATTATTTAAAGTAAAAAATCAATTTTATAAAAATTACGAAATCTAAGTTTTTATACGGTCCCCCAGTCCCTATAGTTATATTTAGTAAAAGTTTACACATATCATAACGGATACAACACAAAAAGTTTGACATCTGTATTACAAAAATTGACACAGTTATTAAATTTCAAATTTTGAGATTTTTGCACATGCTTTCGTCTTTTATTCAGGGATCAGTTAAAAGATGAATTAAAGTAACTTGAGATCAAAATCAGGGTGCTATGTCATCTTTACGGCGAAACCACCTTTAGCCGATATCGCCAAATCGGGGTATCATCAAAGAGGTTTATTTCATCTAAAAATTTGAGCTGACTTTTAGGGGTCGTATACAAAGCGAAGGATGAAACATTGAAATTAAACAGAAAAATAAATATCAATTTATTCTAATATCAGAAAGCGGTCTCAAGGTTGATGCGCTGCTTCATATAAACCATAGAAGTAGTCTCAGTCACATAGACTTATGTCTTGATGTAATCCCAGAGCCAGAGGTAGAAATCCATGGGAATCATGTCCGGTGAACGTGGTGGCACTCTACCGGACCACCGTATCCAAGGATGTGTTGACCGAATTTGGTGACCAGATACGCCCGGACGTTTTATGTTTTATGCGGAGAGGGCCCCATCATGTTGAAACCACACCCGGCATGCATGACGGAAAGGCAGCCCTTTGTACCAGTCATGTACCGTGTTTTGTAGCAGATGCAGGTAACGATCGCCCGTTAAGGTCCCATCGGGTCCAACAATCTAGGTTCCGCATATACCGTACCACACGTGTCGAACTGTTCGGGGGATGAGGAGGTTTCCAGGTCGCATCATGCTTTTGATTGTCGCGCAGTTTGCACACCTGTTATGCTCTAGCGTGTTCCGGACTCAGTACTGTCACGCTTTCAATTGTTCATTGACACCAATGGAGAACACTTTAATCATTATCTCTAGTAGATTCCGGCGTTTTATGTATTCATTTTTTATACTAGACCGTTTTCTGATATTATAATAAATTGATATTTAGTTTTCTGTTTAATTTCAATATTTCATTCTTCGCTTTCTTTACGATCCCTAAAAGTCAGCTCAAATTTTTAGATGAAATAACCCTCTTTGGTGATACCCCGATTTGGCGATATCGGCTAAAGATAGTTTTGCCGTAAAAAGGACATAGCACCCTGATTTTGATCTCGAATTACTTTAATTCATCTTTTAACTGATCCCTCAATGAAAGACAAAATCATGTGCAAAAATCTCAAACTTTGAAATTTAATAACTGTGTCAATTTTTGTAGTACAGATGTCAAACTTTTTGTGTTATATGCGTTATGATATGTGTAAACTTTTACTAAATATAACTATAGGGACTGGGAGACCGTATAAAAACTTAGATTTCGTAATTTTTATAAAATTGATCTTTTACTTTAAATAATGCCACAACATGAATATTTACCTCACTTGAAACTTCTTTGTAATTGGAACTATATGTCTACGACCAACGGTTGAGAAATTAAATGTCGGCGATGGATAACATATTGCACCCTGTATATATAGATAGTAATGCTCTATTACTGCATTGCGGGTACTACTTAATTATGCCGTCGACCAATTTCGACAAATTATATAAATCGCCAATCTACTCGCAAAATTACACGAATTGGTATAATTTTTATCTTAAATAACGAAAGAACAAATAAATTAGTAAAATATTAATAAAAATACAAATAAAACGTCGAGTTAAAAATCCCTCGATGACGTAACAAACACGTGCAATGTGTTTAATGTCAAGTGAATGTGACATTTACGATAAACCATTATTGGCGTTTAATCTTATAGTTTGGCGATAGTTTTTCGGTCGACGGGATAATCGAGTAGTGCCGAATTGCGTAAAAGAAACATCCCTATAATTCCAAAAATAATAATCATATTAACTAACAGTTTGCAGCGTCAGATTAAGCGTCTCATTTCCAATTAAAATATATCTTTAAATTTCCAGAATCCGAAAAAAATAGTTTTGGATAATCGAGGTTACTGATATTCAATAGGCTTCTTCCCATTATTACATACTAAGTACACACCAAATTTCAAGTCTCTATCTCAATTTGTTCGGGAGATTACAGACACACACTCACACAGATGGACGGCAATTATTTTTCCTAAAAATATATTTTTCGAAATCTCCTGTGTCTGAAACGTGTAAATCCGTCATAAAAAAATTTCGATTTTTAAAACGATTACAAGACTTACCCTATACTACGTATAATGGATAAGTAAAAATGAAAATTTCTTTTTAAAAATGACAATTGATAGAAAATCCCTTATCATTCAACTACTTTAAGAAAACAACTGAAAATCAGCTCCCTATATCACTGATATCTTTCTGAATTTTCTCAATATACGATTAGTCTTTTTATATGATTTGCCGTGAATAGTTAACCTCTAAATTTTGCAAAAACAACTTATATCTTTCTGAAGTTTCTTAATATACGATTAGTCTTTTTGTATGCTTTGACGTGAATAGATGACCTCTAAATTTTGCAAAAAACAATTTTGTTGTCATTTGCGCATACTTAATTAAAAATTATTTCATACGAATGCTTACTTTTCATTGAATATTTAATGTATTTATATTTTAATTATTGTATTAATTGCGTATTACACATACTGTATTTTATCAAGTTTCTTGAAAGTGGCGTTACATTTGATTGAAAACCCTGAATTCTAAAAACAAAAAATAAGCAGAACTTTCTTGAAATTTTTAAAGTAACATTTATATCTTCCTGCTTATACATGCTAAATAAACACAAATGTTATAAAACATTCACACAGCCTTGTGCTACAGCTATTTTTATCTTGAACATTTTATTTTCCAGGGTTAATTGCAAATATTATTTTTCTGTTCAATTTGTTCCTTTCCTCTCGCTGCCTTCTTGATCAAACTTTTGCTGAAAACTATATTCTCAATCATATGTTCTTTATATTTCCGAAGTTCCAGAAGAATGGACCCAATTTTTCCCTTCGGAATATCAAATTTAGTTTATAGCAAACAACAAATTAAGAGAGAGAACATGAGTACTCAGATTAATTTTTTGTGAAATTTTTTTAGTTCATATTTCACACAAAAAAGGTTTCTCACTGCTGTATATAAAACTCCTTTGAGAGAAACTTTTGTTACATGTATAACAAATAAAAGGTTTCTCACCAGTATGAATTAATAGATACCTGTTTAAATGACTATTTTGACAGAATTTCTTATTGCATATCTCACACACAAAAGGTTTCTGCCTAGTATAAATTAATAGGTGCTTGTTGAAAATACTCTTATGAGAGAATTTTTTTATGTCTCACATACAAAAGGTTTTTCATTCATATCAAATGGCAGATATTTGTTTAAATCAAACTTAAAACAGAATTGTTTGTTGCGTATCTCACACACTAAAGGCTTCTCACCAGCATCAGTATTATTTCCAAATAAAATTCTTGTTGCATATCTCACATACAAAAACAAATGGTGGCCTTCCAAAAAAAATAATTCTTGTATATTTCACACAGCAGGTTCCTCACTAGTATGAATTAATAGATGGTTGCTTAAATAGCTCTTTCGAGTAAATTTCTTACTGCATATTTCACACGCAAAAGGTTTCTCACCTGTATGAATTAACATATGCGTCGTTAAACTACCGTTTCGAGAGAATTTCTTGTTGCATGTCTCACACACAAAAGGTTTCTCTCCAGTATGAATTAATACATGTTTCTTTAAAATCCCCTTACAAGAAAATTTCTTGTTGCATGTCTCACACCCAAAAGGTTTTTCACCAGTATGGATTAACAGATGATTCTTTAAGCTATTCCTATGTGAGAATTTCTTATTACATATTTCGCACACAAAACGTTTCTCACCAGTATGAATTAATAGATGTGTCTTTAAAGCGCTCTTACAAGAAAATTTCTTGTTGCATGTCTCGCACACAAAAGGTTTCTCTCCAGTATGAATTAATACATGTTTCTTTAAAATCCCCTTACAAGAAAATTTCTTGTTGCATGTCTCACACCCAAAAGGTTTTTCACCTGTATGCAATAATAGATGTCTGCTTAAATCACGCTTACAAGACAATTTTTTGCTGCATATCTCACATGCAAAAGGTTTCTGACTAGTATGAATTAACAGATGCTGTCTTAAATTAATCCTATTAAAGAATTTCTTGTTGCATATATCACACAGGAAAGTTTTTTTACCAGTATGAATTAACAGGTGATTGTTTAAACAACTCTTATCAGAGAATTTACTTTTGCATATCTCACACATAAAAGGTTTCTCACCAGTATGACTTAATAGATGCCTGTTCAAAACATACTTTCGGGAAAATTTCTTGTTGCATATTTCACAAACAAATGGTTTTTCACCAGTATGACTTAATAGATGCCTGTTCAAAACATCCTTTCGGGAAAAATTCATGTTGCATACTTCACAAACAAATAGTTTCTCGCCAGTATGAATTAACAGATGCTGGTTTAAATTACCCCTAAGAGAGAATTTCTTATTGCATATTTCGCATACAAAAGGTTTCTCACCAATATGATTTAAGAGATGCCTTTTTAAAACACTATTACGAATGAATTTCTTGCTGCATATTTCACACACAAAGGATTTCTCACCAGTATGAATTAACATATGGCTGCTTAAAGCATACTTATGTGAGAACTTTTTGTTGCATACCTCACAAAGATACGATTTTCCTTTGTGCGAGTCAGAAAATGGTTTGTCAAAAAGCACAGGAATGTTTGGCTGCATAGTTTACACTTTAGAGACTGCTTTGATATGATGCTTGAATAACTGGTCATGAGACTGGCAGTACTCCTACAAACCGGAGGCAGGGGCCTACAGGTCTAAACCAATGGGAAATCGGCTCTCTGTGCATCAATGTAACACCAACCCCATACGACTTCATCTTTATGTTTCATTTTTTTCGTTGGAGATTATGCAGGATGGTTCAGATCCTGAAGGCGCTATATAACCCAGTGTTGCGTTGTCATGTCTTGATATGATGCGTATCTGCATTTATGCTTCAGCAAAAATTTAACTGAATTAATATGTTTTCATAATTAAAAACCTATTTAAGGAAAAAATAACATAGAAAACTGAATCCAAATAATAAAAACTCAACTCAAAATTCTATCATAGTATTAAAAACTACGGTAGACTCCCTGTTTATCGGACATTCACTTAACAAGGGGCATGACAGATAAAAGTATTATCAGATGTATTCCCTAGCTGCACGAAGAGCAACTATAATTACAAATAGGGATGCACCGAATAGTGATTTTGGCCGACTACCGAAAATTCGGCCTACAGTTGAACCGAATACCGAATATTCGGCTAGCCGAATAGTAACTGTTAGGCCGAATACCGAATATTCGGCTAGCCAAACAGTAACTATTCGGCCGAATACCGAATATTCGGCTTGTCGAATACTTTTATATTTAAAAGTTTAAAAGCATTAAAATGTAAAATTTTAAAACAATTTTACATAATATTTAAAACAGAAACTTTCATTTTTATAAACAAGAGCTTTTTTCAAGTAAACTTTATGCAGAAAAAAATCTGCTTTGAGTTATTTAAGAAGAGAATAGTGATAAAACTTTTTTATTTAACAAAATTTTTAATTTCATGGCTTCTTCTGTGAATTAAAACAAATGATAAAATTTTCTTACATTCTAAAACAAACATTTTAAAATCAAAGAGAAATTGTGAAAAAATTGGGAGAAAAATTGTACAGGATCTTATATTATTTGTTTGACAGAAAGAGACTAAAATAAAAGTAAATAAATAATACAAAATATTCAAATTTTATATGGTGGCAACTCAGCAAAAATAATTGTTCTACTCCCTTTGATTAAGCACGGAAGTTTTTAAATGCATTCTAGATCGGTGTCTGGAGTCGACGATCATTTTCAGAGATTGTAAATGTTGTTCTTAAAATCTTAGCAAGAAACAGGTTATTTACTGGACAATGTTCAGGAACTTGTATTTGTACATAATTCCAATGAAAATCCTCGTGATTGGTTAATTTTCTTAAATAATACTTAACAAACAGCAAATAATGTAAAAACTTTCTCTTTTATTTAAATATGATTCTGTTCCTAATTATTCTGAATATCTTTATAAGTTGACTGTTAAACGTAGAAGTTATATATAAGGTTTTTAAAAATATGTTTCAAAAGTTTTTTTTTAAGTATTCGGTTCGGTCGAATATTTCGATATTCGGCCAAATCGAATTGTTTGATATTAGGCCAAACCGAATATTCGGAATACCAAATAGATACCAAATAGTCGGTGCATCCCTAATTACAATTACTATAAACAAAATAAAAAGCTACTATCAAATTAAGTAAATTATAACAAAAATTCTATAAGTAAAAAATCTAACAAATTTAGGAAGAAAATTCTGCATTTACACGTATTATAATTTTTTTTTGTCATAAGTGAATACAAAGGACAATTTTAAGAAAAGACAAAAAATAAAGATACATTTTACAAGCAATAAACAGAAAAAATCCCTGCCGGCTCGGGCCTACAGGCGGAGGTAGATTTCGAAGTTAAGTACTAAATTCACCAACAAAACTTAAATCAAGGTTAGAGGCTCAGTTCCTTCACTAAGAATGAACTCTAGGGAGCTAAACATTTTGTGAAAATTCTAATATACACGAATACACACACGCATGTATATGGAATAGGTTTAAAAATGGCTAAAACAAATTCAGAAAACCTCAAAGTGTTAAAATATGTTAATATTTCCATAGTCGGGTTTTTATAATGTTTTAATACGTTTCTTCAAACTCACATGACGTTACATATTCACCTGCTGAGGTACATTATATTTCCAATATGACGTAATATATATATTTTTTTAATTCGTCACACTATTTATTTCATTTTGAGTTTTCATTCTGAAATTTTGCTATAGAAAACTTATGACGTAATATTCAATTTGTTTTCAATTTGTCAAACTATTTATTTAATTTATTTTTTCACGTGAAAAATCTTGCAATAGAAAAGCAATTGTTGAGGCGAGAATTTTATTTTTTTTAATTGTTGGCAGCTGCTATAATGAAAAATACTTATTTTTTCCTGTCATTGTTGTGTAAGAGATGGTTTTATCAGAATCTTGTTAAGGTGGTATTCAAAATTTTTAACCCTCCCCATTTCCATTCCCTTTGGCCGATTTTGCTCATTTTCAATCCCCGCCGAGATATTAGCCATCTCAAAGTTGTTGGCGAGTTTGAAGACGATTCGTGCATAATTGCGACTTTTATCGTGCGGACAAAATTTAGTACATACATACATACATATATATATATATATATATATAAACATTTTAGGTGGGGGTGGTTTTGGGTTCCTGGGGTCATATAATGAAAAGTTATGAAGGAATTTTTCAAAAGTCGCACCATGGTAATGACTGCAATAGGTAGTGTGACGTTTTATCTGAGAGGACTCAGAGACCAGATGCCCATAACGAAATAAACATCTTTAATTGGAATCTCCAGATGCCTACTATAACTTCACATGTGAATGTTTCACAAAATCCAGATGGAACGTGTAAACAGATTTAATCATGTAAATATCTTGAGAAAAGTGCTGCGTAGAAATTGTATAAACTGAACTTGTTGACTAAGATGACTCAAGATCTCACGTGGGGTATCTAGGAGATGAACTGATCTCTGAAAAAAGGCTCCGTGGAGAGTCTCTGCTGTGACACGACCCCAGACGGTCATGTTTTCTCGGCTCTGCCGAAGGAGCGATCCGCTCAGAAAAGATTAATTTTTTTTGCCGTGTAAAATACTAATGTGTGCTTGTTATGCGTGTGTCCTAGTGTCGTCAAATAAAACTCTGAAAAAAACGAACGCCAAGTTCTTTTAATTTCTAGTTAAGCTTCTTTCTTAAGTGAGTTTCTTATTCGGCGGTACAGTTGGTTGTCAGAAGTCGGATGCGAGTTCTTCGAAAAAAAGTTTGGGCACACACAAAAACTTAGTTAGCTTTTAGTATAAGCCTGCACTTTAGGCCTGCACTTGTTACCCACGGAAGAAAGGATCAAGTGAAGATCAGTCTTTCAAGAAATAGAGAGCCGTCCTGATACTGGAAAAGAAAAATAAAGGAAAGTGTCCTGTTGCAAGAGAAAAACCGTTTTCCCTGAAGTTCTGAAAATTTTGTCCAGTGGGAAAAGAGAAAGTGGAGGAAAATTAGTTTCGGATTTTCGCCCCGGTCAGCTGTAGGGAGAGGAAGGCGGAAGATCGTAGCTCGTGCGAATGAAGAAGAGAGAGGGTGTTTTCCGACCTTTGACCCTTTGTCAGCTGTGGTGAGAAAAGGGTTGCGGAGGATTGGAAGAAAAGAAAAGTTTCGGATTCGATACGGCCGCAGGAAGAAAGAAGAGACTGTTGGTGGATCCCTTGGTGCGAAGAGAATTCTGTGATTATTAGGGAGCCAAGGCCTGAAACAAAACTGTGATTGTTTTAGCGGTGGATCGGTTTGGATAGAAGAAAATTGCGAATGTGAACGGGCCCGTTTTGGGTCGAAGATAGTGTTCAGTGTGTTCCGCGTTGTGGATATATTGTTTTAGTGGACCTTAGGGTCAGAAAGTTTATGTTCGGTGGGCCATCCGGCTGAAAAAATCAGTGAAAGTGTGGATTACCGTTTAATGTCTGAGCCTTCAAGTGGGGTAAGTCACAATTTTGAATTTGGAGTTAATGTTTAGTGATTTTTAATTATTTAAAATTGCTGATTTTGTTGGGAATATTCAAAAACGGGAATGACAAAATTTGAACAAGTACTAGACATGGAAGTGAGTCAGTATTTACATATTGTTTTGTTATTGAAAGAAATTTTTATGATTGATTGTGATTATATTATATGTTAAAATAGTATATTTTTTTGTTGTATTAGAGTAGAGTGGCACCTTTAATATATAGATGGCTTTCCTGGGTAAGGGAAAAAAGGAAAATTTAAAAAAATTAGTCGATGAACTGGAACTTGCCAGAACGGGAAACGAGACCCGGATTTAATTAAAGCATTTAGTGCTGGAATCTGAGGATTATGAAGAGGAATACGTGGAGGCTCTGTATGAAACTATACTAGCGACAGCTCAGGAGGAGTTAGATAGGCAAGAGAGTGAGCGCGCCCGGTTACAAGTTATCGAACGTGAGGACATGTTGCGTCAACAGCAATGGGATGGCGATGAGGCCATCCGTAAGGAAAAATTGGAGCAAGAAAAAGAATTAAAGGAACTAGAATTAAAAAATAAATTCGAGCTAGAAAAACTAAGAATTGAGAAAGGAATTCCTCCGTCTTCAGAAAATGCAAATAATATACCTTCGCGTTCCTCGGAACAGAATTTAAAAAAATTAATCCCGGATTTTAATCCTGAAAAAACAGACATTGGCTTGTATTTGGTTCTGTTTTGAACGCCAAGCTAAACGGATTAGAATACCGAAAGAAAATTGGGTCTCTCATTTAATTGGGCTTCTGCCAGTGGATATTATTTCAATTATTGCCAGACAACCCGAGACAGAGTCAGAAGATTATGATAACATAAAAAGTATCTTGTTAAAAATATTTAAATTAAACCCGGAGAGTTTTCGACAGAAATTTGTTAGCTATCAAAAGTCGCAATCTTTAAATTGGCAGGATTTCGGTTTCGAAATCCGAAATTACTTAAACGAATGGTTAGCGGGCTTAGCAATAACTTCCTTAGACGAATTAAAAGACCTTTTAGTCACCGATCAGATTAAACGGCGTGCGAAGTTTGAAATGCGTGAACATTTCATTGACAAATGGTCCCTGCTTAAGACGGAAGCAGAAATAGTTGAATTATTGGATGGATATGAGAGTATAAGGGCCTCTACTCAGAAGGCCAAGGATACCAGAGATGTTAGGGTGGAAAAAACGCGCCCGTTGTTTCAAGAAAGGCCCCGAGAAACTAGACCACGGTTCTCCCCCCCCCCCCCTTCGAATGCAAATGCCGTGCGCGGACCGGTAAACCGAGATAGAGCCTTTGAAAAAAGAGCGAATTTGAAATGTTTTAATTGCGGGTCCGAAACGCACCTGCGTTCATCGTGCCCGAAGTTGCAGAAAAAACCTCCGTCAGTCTCCGTAAATAATTTGCAAGATGTACGAAAGGACGATTTATTGGACTCTTATACATTTCCTGGGGTTGTTAACAACCGAAAGATAGGAATTTTAAGAGATTCGGGAGCGACGCTTGATTTAATTTGTAGGAAATTTGTAGATCCGCAGGATTTTTGTGGAGATAAAATCTGGGTCCAACAACCACTTAGTTTGGAGTTAGTTTGTCTGCCGTTAGCGCGGGTAGAGATAGAGGGAGATTTCGGAAAAATTTGTACGAAAGCCGCTGTTTGCGGAAACCATTTAAACCAAAACCGATATATTTTAGGAAATAAAACTGCCGCGATGATAAGAGAGAGAACGGGGTATGAATTTTTGCCGACTGGACAGGTAAATGCAGTCCAGACGCGTGCAACTACTAGACGCTTAAAGGAAGGGAAAGGGGAGCTCGAACGGGTAGCTCAAGATGTGGAAACACCAAAGGGATTGAACGTAGCCAATCAGGAAGAACCGGGACTTCGGGATTCAACGGAAGGTGAGAACCCTATTGAAATTCCGGCGTTAGAAGTTGAAGCCCCGGAGTTGAACTTGTTAAAAATAGATAAAGAAGGGTTTTTGAAAGCACAGCACGAATGTGCAGAGTTAAAGGAATTGTTTAGCCGAGTGGGGGCGGACAAAACTGGTGGTACGACGAAAACTTATTCGGTTGTTAACGGGTTACTAGTTAGAAATCGCGAGGATCGTTTTGGAAACGTTACCAGATTGCTAGTTATTCCAAAAGGGTTACGGCAGAAAATAAAAGCATTGTGTCATGAAGGCACGTCAGTACATTTAGGTGGGACGAAGTCAAAGGATAAATTAATTCGATATTTTTATTGGCCTAACTGTTATAAAGAAATGGATGAATATGTGCGCAGTTGCGATGTTTGTCAAAGAGCGGGTCGAGCGAACGAGGAAAAGAAAGCCCCGTTAAAACTTGTCCCAATAATTCAGGAAGTTTTCAGTAAAATAAATATCGACGCATGTGGACCCTTACCACTGACCACGGATGGACACCGGTATGTTTTAACGGCAGTATGTATGGCGTCCAAATACCCGGAGGCGGTTCCGCTGGTGGACCTCTCCTCTATTAGAGTGACTGAGGTGCTGCTGAATATTTTCAGTCGCATCGGATTCCCCAGCCAACTCCAATGCGATCAGGGAAAGTCCTTCACCTCAGCTTTAACGACCGAATTTCTTAATAAATTTGGCATTAAGATCACTCATAGTTCTGTTTATCACCCCCAGAGTAATCCCGTGGAACGATATAATAGGACCTTAAAACGACTTTTGAAGGCTCTGTGTATTGAATTAGGCGCCGATTAGGATAAACATTTGCCTGCAATTCTATTGGCTCTTCGAAACGTAGTTCATGAAAGCACAGGTTACTCACCAGCCGAGTTGGTGTATGGAAAAAATCTTCGAACACCTGAGACCTTGATAATGGAACGATGGTCCGAAACTCCACCTGAAAATGATGTAGTGACCGAATATGTGTTTAAATTAATTAATCGGTTGAAACGATGTCGCGAAGTAGCTGTTTCGCACATGGAAGAAATGCAAGGTAAGCGAAAGGTTTGGTATAACAAAAACGCGGTAAAACGAGAATTCAAGGAGAAAGATTTAGTGTTGGTTTTAGCCATGACGAGACCAAATAAATTGTCCGTGCAATGGGTAGGGCCAGGGAAAATCAAGAATAAAATATCGGAGACTAATTATGTGATAGAACTGCCAGGAAGTAGGAATAAAACCCAAATTTATCATGTTAATATGCTGAAACCGTATTATACGCGACCCGAACATGTAAATTTGTTGTGCTCCAAAGACAATTCAAATTTAATAGAAGATCAGGATTTAGATATTCCGTATTTAGAGAATAATCCTACGATTTTTGACTTTCAGGAAATAGTTCGGCTTAGTGAGTTAGAAAAAATCTAAACGAAGCACAAATTAGCCAATTATGGGAGCTTTTAAATAAATATGCCGCGTGCTTTTCGAACGACCCTGGTACAACAGATTTGGTGGAGCATGATATAACTTTAATTAGCGACAAGCCCGTACGATCAAAACCTTATCGGATGATCGCAGAGACAAACTGAAATCGTAAAAATGGAGATTCAAAAGATGTTAGGATTGGGGGTTATTGAAGTTGGCGAGTCGGATTACAGGTCGCCTTTAATTTTAGTAGAGGTTCCGGGTAAGGATCCTCGTCCATGTGTGGATTTTAGGCGTCTCAATGAGATAATTAGGACAGAATATTTCCCCATCCCCAATATCGAAGAAAGAGTTGAAAAAGTCTCATCTGCTAAATACATAACCGTCCTAGATTTAGCGAAAGGTTATTGGCAGATTCCCTTGAGCCCCAGAGCTCAACGGTATGCAGCATTCTGTACAACTTTTGGTACTTTTAGGTGTTTGAAAATGGCTTTTGGATTAAAAAACGCGCCGTTTTTCTTTAGCAAAATGATGGCAGGGCTATAGAGATGGAGGAATTTGCAGTTCCTTATTTAGATGACGTCGCTGTATTTTCGGACACCTGGGAAGACCACTTAAAACATGTCGCATTAGTTCTAGATAGAATTCATAAGGCAAATCTTAAAATAAAGCCCTCTAAGTGTAAATTTGCCCAGAGTAGTGTAAAATATTTAGGCCATATTGTAGGAAATGGTTCCCGCACTCCAGCAGAAGCCAAGATCGAATGCGTAAAAAAATTCCCTAATCCCGAAACAAAAACGCAGATTCGTGCATTTCTCGGCTGGCCGGATACTACCAGAGATACATAAGGAATTTTTCTATAATAGCAGCACTCTTGACTGACGCGCTAAAAGGGAAAACCCGTCGAGGTAAACTAGAGTGGACTCCCGCGTGCGAGAGCGCTTTTCGATCTCTGAAAGCGAAACTAACCGAACGGCCGGTCTTGCATGCGCCGAATTTTCATCGTGAATTCCTTATTCAGGTCGATGCATCATTACGCGGTGCCGGAGCTGTGTTGAGCTCAGGTAAATGAGAAGGGAGAGGAACACCCGATCTTGTATTTGAGTCGGAAATTCTCTCCGGTAGAACAACGCTATAGCACCACCGAGCGGGAGTGCGCCAGTATTGTTTTCGCCGTAAAAAGATTACATTACTATCTAGATGGAAGAAAATTTAGGATTGTAACGGATCATAATCCTCTGAGCTTCTTACAAACTCATGCGAGTTCCAACCCAAGGCTTATGCGTTGGAGCCTCGCGTTACAACCGTACGATTTTACAATCGAACATAGAGCAGGAAAAAAACACCAAAACGCTGATAGTCTAAGCAGAGTAGCGTTTGAAGACTAGAAATTTTGTTGAGAAAAAAAAATGTTTAAGAGTGTGTGTTTTATTATTGTGTTAAAATTCTTTTAAGTAACTTATTGTATATAAAAAGTTTAAAAGTGTTTGGTTTTATTAGAGTATTAGAATTCTTTCTTAAGAAAAATTATCCATATATAAATATAAAAAAAATATTGGGGTTATCCATGTGAACAGGAGAGAGCGAACTTTTATTGGAATTACCTGTGATGTTTTAAAATTTTATCTATTCTGATTATGTTAAAAGAAAATTATTAATGAAGGTACAGGTTTGTTATACAAATTGTTGGAGTGCTTATTATAAATCTTAGTATTATTATACAACGGTGTGCAATTGCAATGTGTTTATTGTTTACTGTATTTATTACGTGTGTTGTGTGTTATGCTGAATCCCTTCCATGGTAACGAAGTACCTTCTGATAAATGTTTTGATTTTTAAAATTTAAAATTTTATTAATTTTGGAGTAGATAGCATTGTTAGGGATAGCATTAACTCCGAATTTCACTGTTATTGTGCACCCTAGTGTGGAAATTTTTCCCTTAAGGAAAAATTTATATGGGGCATGGAGAGACTGTGACGTTTTATCTGAGAGGACTCAGAGACCAGATGCCCATAACGAAATAAACATCTTTAATTGGAACCTCCAGATGCCTACAATAACTTCACATGTCAATGTTTCACAAAATCCAGATGGAACGTGTAAACAGATTTAATCATGTAAATATCTTGAGAAAAGTGCTGCGTAGAAATTGTATAAACTGAACTCGTTGACTAAGATGACTCAAAATCTCACGTGGTGTATCTAGGAGATGAACTGATCTCTGAAAAAAGGCCCCGTGGAGAGTCTCTGCTGTGACACGACCCCAGACGGTCATGTTTTCTCGGCTCTGCCGAAGGAGCGATCCGCTCCGAAAAGATTAATTTTTTTTGCCGTGTAAAATACTAATGTGTGCTTGTTATGTGTGTGCCCTAGTGTCGTCAAATAAAACTCTGAAAAAAACGAACACCAAGTTCTTTTAATTTCTAGTTAAGCTTCTTTTTTAAGTGAGTTTCTTATTCGGCGGTACAGTAGTATTTCTTACGAAATCTACCTAAAAAATTATCTTTATGCCAAAGGGATTTCTAATATACAGAAGTTTTTAGCTGAATACAAGTAAAACAATAAAGATTTACTTCCGAAAATTTTAGAATACAGTCACAGACATCTTTATACATTGTCCAGGCAAATTTAATGAAGAAATAAGTAAAGAGTGTAATTTAACTAAATTCATCACAGTGCAAGCACATCATCGCGTGCCAAATAATCAGAAATCTATTTAACAAAATCAAATAATTATGATATTTAAGATAATAGTGTTGCAGTATAGTAGTGCTATTTTGCAGATAGTAGTGTACATCTGAAAGCAGCATAAATATGCCTGTTGAAGAGTAAGATACATTTCAGTATGAATATAATTCTAGAATAGACAATTAATTCATTATAGTCACTTTGATGCATTACAAAAGAAATATTACATCATTAGAGACAGATATGAAATCAAAGAATGGAAGGATGCAATTGAATTGTAAGAATTCTAGGCCTTTCTCCATTATCCTGTCCATTTTTCCAATGAAAAGACTACCACCAAAGTATAGCATTTAACCCTCTCACTGTGTAATTTGTTTTATTAAAATAGTTTCAAAAGTTGCGCATTTTTTATTGTGTATTTCAAATCTACATAAATTTAACGTTAAAATATGTAAAAAATTTTTGTAAAAGAGTCTTGTTTTAAATATAGATTTAGATCATAAAAAAGGTTCTCAGAAAACTGAATTTGAAGAATAATTCTATAAAAGCGAAATTCTGAAAATTAAACTTGGTTAAATTATGATTTATTTTATGAAATACAAAGGCAAAGCATAGTATATATTAATGAAAATATTCACAAAAATTGTACTAGAAATGAAGTTTACTATGATAAATTTCGAAACAAGGCTCTAGGCAAAGTCCTACTTGCGATCTTTGCACCAAATTTGCTTTTTTTGCTAGTTTCAGTTTTTAACACTTTCCAAGAAAGTTGAAAAGTGTTTATGCATTCGGTTTGTCTGGCTGTCAGTAAATCCCGTAAATAGACTCGAATTTTCATGCAATTAATAAAGGTTATTTAGGGTCACCAAAGCATGTTTGGTATTGTATATGAAGTATGTAGGATTAATAGTTCATTTACAGGGGCACTCAAAAGCATTCCATTACATTATGGCATAGGGGGAAAATCGTTTGCAGAGTATTTTAATGACATTGCACTATTTCAAATGTACTGAAACTGATAATATAAATCACCGAATTTCACTACGATCATGTTACAACATGTTAGAACATCTATAGCATTTTTTATTTATTTACAGGGACACACAAAAAAAATCGGTTACAGTACCGTCTTCTAATAATTGCTGGAGTGTACGGTTTAAAATTCGGTATGCGCTTTTAAATTTAATTAATTTTTTGCATGTTACTCGTTATATATAAATTATATACCTCATATACAGGGCTGCACAAAAGTACTCACGTACCATTCTCCTTATTAGAGGAAATTGTTGAAGGGGAATTTTCAACTGAAGTATATGTATTTCTTAAGTGAACTAAATTTAGTTCACATGTACAGTACATGCAGTTACACGTAGTTTATAGATACAAATCTATATATCATATGCAGAATTGTTCAATGAATTCGAATAATTTTTCGATTGTAAATGGGAACAGCTGAAATTGGGTTTTGAAATGTGCTATGCGATTCCATATGGCTGAATTAGACGTAATATTTTAATTTTAAACGGTGCGTTTTGTTACATTATTCTGAATGTGTTGGAAAGTGTTTCATAATCTATGCTTGACGCATGATTTTTTCTTTCTTGTTTTTAAGAACAAACAGCACACTGTCTACGAGGCTCTTTCTTGATGGGATATGGGGGTATATGGCTAGCAAAATGTCAAGGGGTTCCTCTCAAGGGATGGAGACAGTTTTTGAAAGAGTGTGCGGAATGCATGCAAAACAAGCTTGCGAGCTTCACAGAAATGTGGACAACTAATGCTATCTGTTAACCCAAACCTAAATCAACAATTAAACATCGAAGAATAGCAAATCAACAATCAAACATCGGAAAATAGCCGAAATGAACCGTTGAATGGGAAAAGAGTATGTTTTGCTTTTAAACAGACGGGAAAAAATGGATTACCGCGGAAATCTCAGGTTGCGCAAATTTTACTACTTTTACGTTGCCTGAAGAAATCGCGGGATGCGCAGCGAGAGGGTTAATGCCAAAAATGTATGATCAAGGCATCACATTCATTTGACATCATATGTATTAGACATGTTTGTTTTGTCATCAAATGATTTTTAATTTGACGTTTATCTGTTTTTTCAATAAAGTTTTGCTTTTACTGATTTATTAGTTACTTCATTACTTAAAATAACAATTACTCGCTTACACAAGGTCGCCACAGCATTAAAAAAGAAAAAAGCATTAGCAAAATATTGTGATGCATAGTTATGTACAAAAGATCAGTTTCAACTGACGTCACAAACATTTATCCACAAGTTGAGGGGGATAATTAAGAAGAATCTAATTTAAGAAACTAAAAAAAATAATATATAAGTATGTAGGCTAATTAAGAAATCTGGCTCTTTGCAAAGAGCCTAGCCTGTTTGCTACTCATTTCTTAAACAGCCTAATATTTTTAGGCTCATCGCAAAGAGCCTAGATAGCGTTAGGCTAATTGAAACATGACTTGCTTCAATTCCACCAAACCATAACTCGATCCGAGCAAGATAAAATATTTTCCGTCGAAATGCAACCTGAAAATTCCAAATCAAGTCTACCCTTAACCCGATCCGAACCCGACAAAAAAGAAAATTCTATCCAACCGTAACACGATATCTGCAAGATAAAATATTTTCCGTCGAAATGCAACCCGACCAGAACCTGAAAATTCCATTTGAATTCAACCCGAAACCCAATCCGAAAACGAAAAAAAATCCAACGACCCGTAATCCGATTCGAGAAAAACAAAACACTTTCCGTCGACAAACACCGACCAAAACCTGAACATTCCAATCATAGTCTATCTTAAACACGATCCGAACCCGAAAAAAAGAAAATTCCATCCAACCATAACCCGATCTGTGCAAGACAAAATAATTTCCATCGAAGCGCAACTCGACAGATCTGAAAATACCATTTGAAGTCAACCCCTTTGTAGTTACACTCTTAGTCGTTGTCTTCATTGCACATTTTAAAATATTTATGGATGAGGGGACGGGGGAATCATTTTTTGACAATAAAAAAAGTGTTTATTAACCTTAATCATCAACCAGTTGCATAAATCAAATCTGCCAATAAAGCGGTTTTCTTTTTCTTTTAAATCAAATTTATTCAACAACCAATCGACTCTTGGAAAAATATTTAAAATCTTCTTCATCTGCAGATGCCATTGTTACAGCACTTTTAAAACTTATTTTTATTTTGTTCTGGTTCAGCAACACACCATTTTAGTACATAAAGTTGAAAAACAACGTCTGCCTCACCTGCAAATGCCATTATTGTAAAAAATTCCTAAAATATATTTCATAATTTTCAGTAAATACCGATCCTCTATACATAATGCTGGGAAAACTTTAAAAATCTGCCTCATCTGCAGATTTCATTATTGCAGAAATTTCCTTATATATTTTTCTAATTATTTTATTAGCAATTGAAAATTCTCTCTGTATTGCTGAAAAAACATTAAAAATCCGATTCATCTGCAGATGTTATTGTTGTTGATATTTTCATATACATTTTTATAATTATTTTCACTGGCAACTCTATCTTCCCAACGTAATGCTGGGAAATCAATAAAAATCTACCTTAATCTGAAGATTTAAATAATATTAAAAATTTGCATATATTTTTCAAACTCATTTTCATGAGCAACTTATTTTCTTTGCGGATTCTGGGAAAAAAAAAAAAAAAAAACTAAAAATCTGCCTCATCTGCAGATTTCATTATTACAGAAATTGTCTTATATAGTTTTCTAATTGTTTTCCTAGGCAACCTATCTTCTCTCCGTAATGCTGGAAAAACATTAAAACTCTGCCTCATCTGCAGACGTCCTTGTTGCAGAAATTTTCATATACATTTTCATTAGCAACCCATCTTCCCTGCTTAATGCCACGAAATCATTTAAAATCTGCCTCATCTGCAGGTTTAATTAATGTAAAAAATTTCATATACTACATTTTTCATAATGATTTTCATTAGTAACCATCTATTCTATACGTATAATTCTGGAAAAACATTAAAAATCTACCTCACTAGCAGGTTTCATTCATATTTAGAATGCAACATGTCCATTTTTAATACTTTCCGCGCGGAGGACACCTAATTTTAATTCCAAAACTGACAAACGGCACCAAGAATATTTAACTAAAATTTTCCCATTATAATATACATGAAAATGAGCAAGTTCGTATTTTCGAATAAATTCGTTTATAAATTGCGGTGTCAGTCCATTATTTCATCAGTTTATAAACAGAATTACTCCGCGCCGGTAAGGGTTAAATATAAAAGAAAAAAAATGGTATTTGTAATATAATTGCAGACTACTTTTCATACTTGCATTAAAAGGTGATTTAATTTCCTTTCATTTAGTATTTGGTTTGAAGAATTTCGGGTTCTGATTGAAATTTGTTGGGTTCTGATTGAAATTTGTCGGGTTTAGGGTAGCCTTCAACTGGAATTTTCAGATTCTGGTAGGTCCGTGTCGACGGAAATTGCTTTCTTTCTCGGAATCGGCTTACGGGTCGATGGAATTTTTTTTTTCGGTTTTAGGTTGATTCTTAATGGAAATTTCAAGTTCTGGTGGGGTTAGGTTTCGACGGAAATTATTTTATTTTGCACAAATCGGGTTACGGTTGCAAGGAATTTTCTTTTTTGTCGGGTTCGGATCCGGTTAGGGTAGACTTCAATTGGAATTTTTAGATTATGGCTAGTACGTGTCGATTAAAACTATTTTCTCTTTCTCTGATCGGGTTACGGTTCAAAAGATTTTTTTTTAAATTTTTGTCGGGTTTGGATCGTGTTTCGGGTATAAGATAAAATTAGCACTCGCCTATCGGCGAGTAACACTGAACAATTGGCGATTGGCTTTATTCCCACCACTGGCCAAACTTAATAGTAACCACTCGCCAATCGCGATGATTGAATGAAAAAGGTACGAAAGGGGGGGGGGGGGTAAATAGGTTTGTAAACGCGCCTCACACTAATCACGGCGCCCATCTCTTGAGCCATCACGATGTACCCATCTTTTCTCTTAGGGGTGATTCTGTTCCGAAAATTTAAGGAATTCACTTCCGAAAATTATAAAAAACCGTTCTTAAATCCGAAAATTCGGACATAAAAAATATCGCGAATTACGACAAATGGTCGGTGAAAAAATCGATTTCATCAATCGTCCGCAGAAAAGTAGTCAATTTCGTCAAAGGATCTCGGGAAACGGGTGAATTTCGTCAAATAATTGCAGAAAAACGCGAATTTCGTCAAATTATAGCGAAAAAAACCTAAAATTTCGCCGAAAGATCGCGGAAAAACCGCAAATGTCGCCGTACGATCGCGGAAAAATGCGCATTTTGTCAAAATGGAGAAAAAAACCCCACACAGTGCCTGGAGTGGATCCCCCCCCCCCCTTCCTCCTCTCTGTTGTAACCTTTCAGAAAATTTGCTGTGAATTTAAGATTTTTTTTTTTTTTTTTTTACTCAGAATCACACCTGACTTTAAAAGCCCCTGACGTCTTCTAAAGGCACACCCACAATTCGGCCAATCCGAGATTAAACAATCAGGAGAATGAAGAAAGGGAGAAAGAATTGTTTCATACCGATTCAACTCGGCACGCGGATAAGAAAGAAATGTGATAGGATTCATATACTGTTTTAAAGCCATCTAAGAATACAGTACTTAGCGCGATTTTTTTTTTTTTGGGGGGGGGGGGCTTAAGATTAGTTTTGAGGGTTCATTGGTTAAGTATAAAGGGGTAAATGATTAACTTTAGTGCGAAAAATTAATGATTTTTGTATTACCTTTTACTTTATATATACATAGAGATTCGGCACTACATTATTGCAATTGTTAATATAGCCTAGTAAGTAGGCCCGTAGCCACGAATTTCCCTTCGGAGGGGGCTTAATCTTAGAATTTTTTTCTGATCTAACTGCAGTAATTTGCATAATTAAAAAAAAAACAAGGCTTAATTTAAGGTACATTTCTGTATAGGATACTTTATGTCCATGTCGAAAATTATTATTTCGCATTTTTTCGATTTTTGTTACAATTTGTGGTTTTCAAGAGCACTTCCAGTTTCCAAACTGGTTCGAAACCGCAAGTGTTTTTAGGGGAAAACTACAAAATAAAAATAATAATAACTAGAAAACAGGAATTCTGCTTTTTCAGAATTTAGTGTCGCCCCCGATGAAAAAAAATATATGTATATATAAATAGTACAAAACATATTTCAATTTTAAAACTTACAGCACACGCTTTTATTTTGTGTAAAATGACGTCATTCGCATCCGCTTAAGAATTCCACATTGACGATTCATTCTTAAACATTTAATGTAAAGTAGGCATAGGAAATCACTATCGCGAAATAATACACAAATGCAGCAAAAAGATGCCGTCACTAAAGAAACTCGACTCAAAAAAAAAAAAAAAAAAAAAAAAAAAAAAAACGGCTGTCTAATGATTCATAGGCCTTCATTTGTTTGTAACATTAAAATAGACGATTTCAGTCGTGACGTTTTAGTTGGAAACTGACTCCAAACAAACGGTTGCTATGTTGTATTTTCTATTTTGTTTGTGTGTTGCAGCTATATCTTATATCTGTATCACACATCTAAGTGTTTTAACCCCTTGGGGACGAGCGACACGTATACGTGCCGCATGAAGCGCTCAGAATCCTTGTTTTTCCTCACCAGTAAAATTTTACTGTAAAATTTGCCTTATTTAATCAGCGCATTTTCTCGATTCAAGAAGACACAAATTTCTGTTTTTAAAAAACGGTGACAAAAGATTAAAAATTTCGTAAAAGGCTCCCGTCCCGAAGTGGTTAACACTTGATATGTACTGGTAACATTTTTCACGATTTATATTTAAAAAGAAATGACGCATAGCAACCGTTTGCTTGGAGTCAGTTTCCAACCAAAACGTCATGACTGACGTCATACTGTAAGCATCTATAGATTCTTAAAATTAAATATAATTTATAATAGCTCCATGTTTTAACAGAAATTATCCGTTTATATTTTTTCAAAATAGCACGTGTTTTAATTACATTTTCTTTCGGTTGTTATGAGAAAATGGCAACAAAAAGATATAATTGCTATTTTTCAACTATTTTCCCTTTACTTACATAAATGGAGTACATGAGTTGGCATAATTAAACAAATGGTGCTAAAAACTACAAAAAAAATTAATATTTCAAAAATAAAATACAGTTTTCAAACAAATTGCATTTAAAAGTACTTTTTTTTTTTCCAATACGACGGCGGTATAAAAATTGAAAATGTGTGATGCTTAGAAGTTTAAAAAATTGCTATAGAGTATTTAATCGTACTGCTTTGTTTTACGGCTGGCTTCGGTAAGGTAACGTTATTTCTTCGAGAGACGCAAAATAAGCTGGAAGAAAGAAATAGCATATCGCACCGGAGGCTAATAAAAAAGCACTGATGATGCACTTGAGACAAGCCTCATATATCCTATGAAAAACGTTAAAAAATATTGAAATGCAAATAAGTAATTTGAATAGGTTTAAAGCACATGATTAATATTAGCAGGCGAGTGTCTCGTATTATGAGCTCAGGGTCTTAAAATGATTAACCCTCAAATTAATTAAACATATTATTTTTTCCAAAGAAAAAAATAATTGTTACAGCTATATGTACTCATAAAAATTACATTTATATGTCACACTCTCTGATTAGAATAATTATAAATGGAGTACTCTTGGTACAATAAGTTTACTAGTACTACAGAAGCAATCTTCATGACTTCACAGTCATGAGGCTGATTACCTTATCAAGATCTACAGTAATGTCCCAATGAACGGAAATCATTGCAAGGCTACTCAGTCTCTCATCAGCCATAACGCTTCGAAGCACGCTTCTAAAAAGATCTTTCAACACAAGCTGTTGCTAACAGGATTGTAGCCAAGACTGCCAGCAAGTATTTGATCATATTGTAATACGCCTCATTACACTGTACTCTAAAAAAATTTGGACCTCTGTGTTTGTGTCAACATTAGCAATTCTCTCTCACCATAATTCATATTCAGTTTCATTTGCGACATTGTCACTTTATCGGCATAATTTTGAGAAAGATTCTCTAATATATTTGCTTTTTCCGGAGAAGCAAATCCTAGAAGAAGTACTTGGAAATCTGTTAGAATGTCTTCGTTCGAAATGAATCTGTCATTCAAATTTTGAATAAGACTTTCTACACAGAGAATAAAGATCATGGACCTGTAATATTTTTCGGCGGATGTAACTTGAGACTACTCTGTGCACATTTCTATTAAAGAGTCATACGCAAACAATTTAAAGCAAAGTTGTTCAGTAAAGAGCTTGGGGGACGCTGATAGCCGTGGCACCTTTGAAGGTTTCTCGATATCCCATCGTTTCTCTTCAAACCATTCCTTTTCAAAATTTCCTGCTACTAGTTTTTTTTTTTTTTTTTTTTTTTTTTTTTTTTAATAAAAAGTTTGTTACAGTTATAACACTATTTTCAAAGATACTTTTTTTTTTAAATCAGTAATTTTCACATAATTTTACATTATAGGCAGCTATTAAAGTTTTTGGTTCCTTTCTCTACAAAGCATTTTAACATTGACCGCTCTAAGTTTTCATTATCGAGTGATATAACGAGGATAAAAAAAATTAAGGTAGATCATAACATGCAAGGAAATGTTTTATATTTGACTCCTATATATATTCCCTAATATACGCCATACGTGTATTACACTTACTTTTTTTTTTTAGTGAAAATGTGGATTTACCCTTATCGAATTTGACTGTGCATGAAGCAGTTAAAATTGCGTTTTAAGAACTTATATTTTTAATGGAAGATATGAATAAAGAACAATATTCGAGTGAGTGATATAACGAATGATTGCTATGACTGTAATCGAACAAATTTATATTTTTACAACAAAAAATATATGTAGTTTTACATTTTAATGTAATGGAAGATAAAATCAAGAAAAACATTGACAATTTTTATTATCATTATAGATAACTTTGCAAAGTCTTTTTAAACTTTCGTAAATTTCGGGAGAGGCTTCAGCCCCTTCTCTGGCTATGTGCCTGCTAGTAAGTTTTAATAAGTTTTAAGTAACAATAAAATATCCAAGATGTGAAATTATTTTTTAAATTAAAATATATTTTAATTATTATATATAATATATCAATAATATATTACAATGCATGCAACATATCTTTAAATATAGTTTATCACTTATAATTTGGCTGTAGTAATTACTTGTTTATACTTCTTTATTCAATGGAATGCCAGTTTTTTCCATCCGGTGTAATCTTATCAAAGGGTAAATAAAGAATATTAGTAAATTATGATGTTAATTGTTAGAAAAAACACACTTTTTATCAAGTATTTGTAAATTTGTTACTGGCCAGTGAAAAAAATCCATATACTGGCCAGTGAGTAAAAAAAGTTAATTTTGTCCTATAGTTTCGGGTTCATTTCAAATGGAAATTTTAGGTCCTAGTCGAGTCGCATTTCGGCGGAAATTATTTTGTCTTTCTCGGATTGGGTTATGGTTCGATGGAATTGAAACAAGTGGTCATTTTTCAATCAGCCCAACACTATTTAGGGCTCTTTGCATGAGCCTAAAAATTTTTAGGCTGTTTTATCTCATTCCACTTAGCATAACATTCTTTAGGGTCTTTGCAATAAGCCTGAAAAATATCAAGCTGGTTGGAAAAACGGAGATGATTCTCCAATTAGCCCGACTGTTTACAAACAGCCTAGGCTCTTTACAAAGAGCCGGATTTCTCAATTATCTTACGACATATATAAATAAATATCCAAGTTTTTTTTTTTTCTGTTTCCATTAATATATTGTAATTTTACTATTTAAAGTTATTGATAGTACGAACTTTAGTGAGTGCGGATATTTTGAATTTCTTGCATTTTTCTGAGCGTCTAAATGGCAATATTCTTCCATTTGTTTATTGGCATTACAGTTGATGATAGTTTTTATTAATGGAAATTGGGATAATGGAGAAGCACCGAATACTAAATTATAAGAATGCAATAGAAGAGTCGTTGAAATATTACAAACTAGCTGATCCATCTGGCATTGCCCATGCCTGTCAAAAAATAGCACGAAACGTAAAGAAAAAAAACCCTTTAAAAAATACAATAAAAAATCGAGAAAATTTTAAGAATTCGTGTATTGAATCCAAACAAACTTCATTTTGAAGATAAAAAAAATTACCAAATTGGGTAAGAAGATTGAAACCAATTCTTTTACTAATGTGGACAAATCGTCAGCCACAGATCGCTAAAAACCACTAAAATATCAAAAGTCAGAGGGCAAAAATTACTATAACGGGCTAACAGATGAAAACTGGATTCCTTCTACGAATGTCGAAACATTTCTTCGACACACGAAAAACTTAAATCATAAAAAAATTTTCACGAAAAATTTGAAAATTGCTGCACGAAATCCGAAAACATTTATTGGAAAAAAAGGATAGAATTTACAATATTCTATCAAAAAATCGCAGCGGATCTAAAAAAAAAGTGAAAATCGAAAAAACTTCACAAATAACGAAGGACACATTTTGCTATACAAGGATAAAAGTTTGAAATTTAACTCCAAATAGGAATTTTAAAAATTTGCCGTGAAATGCCAAAAATCGTGATAAATAGCCCTAAAAATTCAAAAATCACTCAGGAATGCATTTATTATATTAGGCATCCTTTTTTTCCAATAAATGTTTTCGGATTTCGTGCAGCAATTTTCAAATTTTTCGTGAAAATTTTTTTATGATTTAAGTTTTTCGTGTGTCGAAGAAATGTTTCGACATTCGTAGAAGGAATCCAGTTTTCATCTGTTAGCCCGTTATAGTAATTTTTGCCCTCTGACTTTTGATATTTTAGTGGTTTTTAGCGATCTGTGGCTGACGATTTGTCCACATTAGTAAAAGAATTGGTTTCAATCTTCTTACCCAATTTGGTAATTTTTTTTATCTTCAAAATGAAGTTTGTTTGGATTCAATACACGAATTCTTAAAATTTTCTCGATTTTTTATTGTATTTTTTAAAGGGTTTTTTTTCTTTACGTTTCGTGCTATTTTTTGACAGGCATGGGCAATGCCAGATGGATCAGCTAGTTTGTAATATTTCAACGACTCTTCTATTGCATTCTTATAATTTAGTATTCGGTGCTTCTCCATTATCCCAATTTCCATTAATAAAAACTATCATCAACTGTAATGCCAATAAACAAATGGAAGAATATTGCCATTTAGACGCTCAGAAAAATGCAAGAAATTCAAAATATCCGCACTCACTAAAGTTCGTACTATCAATAACTTTAAATAGTAAAATTACAATATATTAATGGAAACAGAAAAAAAAAAACTTGGATATTTATTTATATATGTCGTAAGATAATTGAGAAATCCGGCTCTTTGTAAAGAGCCTAGGCTGTTTGTAAACAGTCGGGCTAATTGGAGAATCATCTCCGTTTTTCCAACCAGCTTGATATTTTTCAGGCTTATTGTAAAGACCCTAAAGAATGTTATGCTAAGTGGAATGAGATAAAACAGCCTAAAAATTTTTAGGCTCATGCAAAGAGCCCTAAATAGTGTTGGGCTGATTGAAAAATGACCACTTGTTTCATTTCCATCGAACCATAACCCAATCCGAGAAAGACAAAATAATTTCCGCCGAAATGCGACTCGACTAGGACCTAAAATTTCCATTTGAAATGAACCCGAAACTATAGGACAAAATTAACTTTTTTTACTCACTGGCCAGTATATGGATTTTTTTCACTGGCCAGTAACAAATTTACAAATACTTGATAAAAAGTGTGTTTTTTCTAACAATTAACATCATAATTTACTAATATTCTTTATTTACCCTTTGATAAGATTACACCGGATGGAAAAAAACTGGCATTCCATTGAATAAAGAAGTATAAACAAGTAATTACTACAGCCAAATTATAAGTGATAAACTATATTTAAAGATATGTTGCATGCATTGTAATATATTATTAATATCCTTTTCCCGTGGGCTTCCAATCCAGCATAGAGTTCTTGTGAGGGGCTATTTGTCTCGCGGGCGTCGAAAATACTCAGCCTCGTTTCTCTCTCAAAAATTTTTGAAGGGAGGCAATTACAAGAGATTTCTCCTCTCTTTTCATTCTTATCAGCAGCTTCTGTAATGCACCCTCTCTAATTCTACACCAGTTGGGGTTCTGTAGTCTTCGCGACCCAATTGAAAATGATGCTTTTTGAATAAAAAATAAGGTTTTGATAAATCCTTAGAAAAGCCTTTTTTTAAAAAAAAAGCATTATTTGTAAGTTTTAATTCACACAATTCTAAGAATTTTTTCAATTTTATTCTGAAATTAAAAAAATTAATTAAACATAATAAAATGATTCTATAAAAAGAATAGATTAGCATTAAAATGGACAGACTTTTCTATCTATATTCCAGCTTATTGCCAATGTAAATTGAAATTCCTTGAAAATCATCTTTTTAGATTTTAAACAGGAATAAACAGTAGTGTTACGAAACAATACGAAAAACAAGTGCATTGTCAGAAATGTCCTGTTAATATGCCTTTTAAATAATTAGAAATTGCATGTACATTTTCCGCATACAAATGTCTTAAAATTTTATAATACGAGTTTTTCTTTTAGGGAAAAAAATAAAACACAAACACAATAGTATTATTGTTACTGTTGTTTCTCATTATCGCTGATTTTTTTTTTTAATTTGCCCTGACTATTGAAGAAGAGGGCTCCTTTTATGAAGCCTTGAAAAATCTGGATGTGACACCCCCCCCCCCCCTCTTTTCAAATTAAAGATCCTATGTGCAGATAGACACAAAAAATATGGGGGAAAAAATGGAAAAAAAAAACCTTACATATTCAATGCCTTATAGTTACAACTTCAATAAGAGTACGAATTGTAGATATTTATCGGATACTAAAATAATAATAATAAGAATAAATAGTTTTTTAATTGCTTATATAAATTGCATCCTGAATATTGAACAATTTATTTCGACATTCATAAAAATACAATTATCGGTAAAGAAAAAAAAAAAAATCGCTATTATTTTTTTTAGAACATAATTATTTCTTCTGAGTAAACAAATCAGTCCCTCTCATTCTTCCTCTTTTCTTTCTTTCTCCCCCTCCCCACAACCCCGCTTGCGAAAAAAAAAATGGGATAGAGAATTTCCACAGACGTTTCATGATATTAATCTAAACACACAACCTACTATGTATATACACAGGGCTTAATACGTAGTAAAAAAAGAACAACAACAAAAAAAAATACTCTAATATTTTGCAATAATAATAAGCGCAGTGCATATACACCCTACCTCTGCCTCTTCGCCCCGTATATTTTGTTGTTCATACATTATCTCCAATTTTTTTTTTTTAATTTTAATTAGATCTATATAAAATTATATATATATGATCTAATAAATGAACAGCGTAATATATATATTATATATATATATCAGGAGTGGGGAATTTCCAAAAATCACTATTCGCAAAATTTTCATCTTCGGATAAATCGTCCCACCTTGCGACAATATCTTCTATGTCTTTTTGAGACAAAATTTTCCTCTTTTTCGACATTTGGTAATCCAAATAAAACTTAAAAATATGTCGAAAGCAAGGCACTAACAAAAAAATAACATACGCTTAAAAGAGAATTATTACCTCAACTGGCGTGTGATTGAAAGGAGAATATCTGGTCATTCTGTACTGAGCGGGCGAAGTCATTACTTACGGATTTGACACTTTTACTACACTAATCTCCGCCCTCCTCCACTTTCGTTTTCGCTACCCCTGTTCCAAGAGAAAGTGTCACGAGCCCCTCAGAAGATCCCTTTCTTTCTGGACACATGCTGTCACAGCCCCCGAGAATAGGTTACAATGCATGCAACATATCTTTAAATATAGTTTATCACTTATAATTTGGCTGTAGTAATTACTTGTTTATACTTCTTTATTCAATGGAATGCCAGTTTTTTCCATCCGGTGTAATCTTATCAAAGGGTAAATAAAGAATATTAGTAAATTATGATGTTAATTGTTAGAAAAAACACACTTTTTATCAAGTATTTGTAAATTTGTTACTGGCCAGTGAAAAAAATCCATATACTGGCCAGTGAGTAAAAAAAGTTAATTTTGTCCTATAGTTTCGGGTTCATTTCAAATGGAAATTTTAGGTCCTAGTCGAGTCGCATTTCGGCGGAAATTATTTTGTCTTTCTCGGATTGGGTTATGGTTCGATGGAATTGAAACAAGTGGTCATTTTTCAATCAGCCCAACACTATTTAGGGCTCTTTGCATGAGCCAAAAAATTTTTAGGCTGTTTTATCTCATTCCACTTAGCATAACATTCTTTAGGGTCTTTGCAATAAGCCTGAAAAATATCAAGCTGGTTGGAAAAACGGAGATGATTCTCCAATTAGCCCGACTGTTTACAAACAGCCTAGGCTCTTTACAAAGAGCCGGATTTCTCAATTATCTTACGACATATATAAATAAATATCCAAGTTTTTTTTTTCTGTTTCCATTAATATATTGTAATTTTACTATTTAAAGTTATTGATAGTACGAACTTTAGTGAGTGCGGATATTTTGAATTTCTTGCATTTTTCTGAGCGTCTAAATGGCAATATTCTTCCATTTGTTTATTGGCATTACAGTTGATGATAGTTTTTATTAATGGAAATTGGGATAATGGAGAAGCACCGAATACTAAATTATAAGAATGCAATAGAAGAGTCGTTGAAATATTACAAACTAGCTGATCCATCTGGCATTGCCCATGCCTGTCAAAAAATAGCACGAAACGTAAAGAAAAAAAACCCTTTAAAAAATACAATAAAAAATCGAGAAAATTTTAAGAATTCGTGTATTGAATCCAAACAAACTTCATTTTGAAGATAAAAAAAATTACCAAATTGGGTAAGAAGATTGAAACCAATTCTTTTACTAATGTGGACAAATCGTCAGCCACAGATCGCTAAAAACCACTAAAATATCAAAAGTCAGAGGGCAAAAATTACTATAACGGGCTAACAGATGAAAACTGGATTCCTTCTACGAATGTCGAAACATTTCTTCGACACACGAAAAACTTAAATCATAAAAAAATTTTCACGAAAAATTTGAAAATTGCTGCACGAAATCCGAAAACATTTATTGGAAAAAAAGGATAGAATTTACAATATTCTATCAAAAAATCGCAGCGGATCTAAAAAAAAAGTGAAAATCGAAAAAACTTCACAAATAACGAAGGACACATTTTGCTATACAAGGATAAAAGTTTGAAATTTAACTCCAAATAGGAATTTTAAAAATTTGCCGTGAAATGCCAAAAATCGTGATAAATAGCCCTAAAAATTCAAAAATCACTCAGGAATGCATTTATTATATTAGGCATCCTTTTTTTCCAATAAATGTTTTCGGATTTCGTGCAGCAATTTTCAAATTTTTCGTGAAAATTTTTTTATGATTTAAGTTTTTCGTGTGTCGAAGAAATGTTTCGACATTCGTAGAAGGAATCCAGTTTTCATCTGTTAGCCCGTTATAGTAATTTTTGCCCTCTGACTTTTGATATTTTAGTGGTTTTTAGCGATCTGTGGCTGACGATTTGTCCACATTAGTAAAAGAATTGGTTTCAATCTTCTTACCCAATTTGGTAATTTTTTTTATCTTCAAAATGAAGTTTGTTTGGATTCAATACACGAATTCTTAAAATTTTCTCGATTTTTTATTGTATTTTTTAAAGGGTTTTTTTTCTTTACGTTTCGTGCTATTTTTTGACAGGCATGGGCAATGCCAGATGGATCAGCTAGTTTGTAATATTTCAACGACTCTTCTATTGCATTCTTATAATTTAGTATTCGGTGCTTCTCCATTATCCCAATTTCCATTAATAAAAACTATCATCAACTGTAATGCCAATAAACAAATGGAAGAATATTGCCATTTAGACGCTCAGAAAAATGCAAGAAATTCAAAATATCCGCACTCACTAAAGTTCGTACTATCAATAACTTTAAATAGTAAAATTACAATATATTAATGGAAACAGAAAAAAAAAAACTTGGATATTTATTTATATATGTCGTAAGATAATTGAGAAATCCGGCTCTTTGTAAAGAGCCTAGGCTGTTTGTAAACAGTCGGGCTAATTGGAGAATCATCTCCGTTTTTCCAACCAGCTTGATATTTTTCAGGCTTATTGTAAAGACC
The DNA here is from genome assembly GCA_963932465.1 of Maratus speciosus. Taxonomy (NCBI): domain Eukaryota; kingdom Metazoa; phylum Arthropoda; class Arachnida; order Araneae; family Salticidae; genus Maratus; species Maratus speciosus. The sequence goes on from OZ010786.1 coordinate 631,810,586, forward strand.
CTAAAGAATGTTATGCTAAGTGGAATGAGATAAAACAGCCTAAAAATTTTTAGGCTCATGCAAAGAGCCCTAAATAGTGTTGGGCTGATTGAAAAATGACCACTTGTTTCATTTCCATCGAACCATAACCCAATCCGAGAAAGACAAAATAATTTCCGCCGAAATGCGACTCGACTAGGACCTAAAATTTCCATTTGAAATGAACCCGAAACTATAGGACAAAATTAACTTTTTTTACTCACTGGCCAGTATATGGATTTTTTTCACTGGCCAGTAACAAATTTACAAATACTTGATAAAAAGTGTGTTTTTTCTAACAATTAACATCATAATTTACTAATATTCTTTATTTACCCTTTGATAAGATTACACCGGATGGAAAAAAACTGGCATTCCATTGAATAAAGAAGTATAAACAAGTAATTACTACAGCCAAATTATAAGTGATAAACTATATTTAAAGATATGTTGCATGCATTGTAATATATTATTAATATCCTTTTCCCGTGGGCTTCCAATCCAGCATAGAGTTCTTGTGAGGGGCTATTTGTCTCGCGGGCGTCGAAAATACTCAGCCTCGTTTCTCTCTCAAAAATTTTTGAAGGGAGGCAATTACAAGAGATTTCTCCTCTCTTTTCATTCTTATCAGCAGCTTCTGTAATGCACCCTCTCTAATTCTACACCAGTTGGGGTTCTGTAGTCTTCGCGACCCAATTGAAAATGATGCTTTTTGAATAAAAAATAAGGTTTTGATAAATCCTTAGAAAAGCCTTTTTTTAAAAAAAAAGCATTATTTGTAAGTTTTAATTCACACAATTCTAAGAATTTTTTCAATTTTATTCTGAAATTAAAAAAATTAATTAAACATAATAAAATGATTCTATAAAAAGAATAGATTAGCATTAAAATGGACAGACTTTTCTATCTATATTCCAGCTTATTGCCAATGTAAATTGAAATTCCTTGAAAATCATCTTTTTAGATTTTAAACAGGAATAAACAGTAGTGTTACGAAACAATACGAAAAACAAGTGCATTGTCAGAAATGTCCTGTTAATATGCCTTTTAAATAATTAGAAATTGCATGTACATTTTCCGCATACAAATGTCTTAAAATTTTATAATACGAGTTTTTCTTTTAGGGAAAAAAATAAAACACAAACACAATAGTATTATTGTTACTGTTGTTTCTCATTATCGCTGATTTTTTTTTTTAATTTGCCCTGACTATTGAAGAAGAGGGCTCCTTTTATGAAGCCTTGAAAAATCTGGATGTGACACCCCCCCCCCCTCTTTTCAAATTAAAGATCCTATGTGCAGATAGACACAAAAAATATGGGGGAAAAAATGGAAAAAAAAAACCTTACATATTCAATGCCTTATAGTTACAACTTCAATAAGAGTACGAATTGTAGATATTTATCGGATACTAAAATAATAATAATAAGAATAAATAGTTTTTTAATTGCTTATATAAATTGCATCCTGAATATTGAACAATTTATTTCGACATTCATAAAAATACAATTATCGGTAAAGAAAAAAAAAAAAATCGCTATTATTTTTTTTAGAACATAATTATTTCTTCTGAGTAAACAAATCAGTCCCTCTCATTCTTCCTCTTTTCTTTCTTTCTCCCCCTCCCCACAACCCCGCTTGCGAAAAAAAAAATGGGATAGAGAATTTCCACAGACGTTTCATGATATTAATCTAAACACACAACCTACTATGTATATACACAGGGCTTAATACGTAGTAAAAAAAGAACAACAACAAAAAAAAATACTCTAATATTTTGCAATAATAATAAGCGCAGTGCATATACACCCTACCTCTGCCTCTTCGCCCCGTATATTTTGTTGTTCATACATTATCTCCAATTTTTTTTTTTTAATTTTAATTAGATCTATATAAAATTATATATATATGATCTAATAAATGAACAGCGTAATATATATATTATATATATATATCAGGAGTGGGGAATTTCCAAAAATCACTATTCGCAAAATTTTCATCTTCGGATAAATCGTCCCACCTTGCGACAATATCTTCTATGTCTTTTTGAGACAAAATTTTCCTCTTTTTCGACATTTGGTAATCCAAATAAAACTTAAAAATATGTCGAAAGCAAGGCACTAACAAAAAAATAACATACGCTTAAAAGAGAATTATTACCTCAACTGGCGTGTGATTGAAAGGAGAATATCTGGTCATTCTGTACTGAGCGGGCGAAGTCATTACTTACGGATTTGACACTTTTACTACACTAATCTCCGCCCTCCTCCACTTTCGTTTTCGCTACCCCTGTTCCAAGAGAAAGTGTCACGAGCCCCTCAGAAGATCCCTTTCTTTCTGGACACATGCTGTCACAGCCCCCGAGAATAGGTTACAATGCATGCAACATATCTTTAAATATAGTTTATCACTTATAATTTGGCTGTAGTAATTACTTGTTTATACTTCTTTATTCAATGGAATGCCAGTTTTTTCCATCCGGTGTAATCTTATCAAAGGGTAAATAAAGAATATTAGTAAATTATGATGTTAATTGTTAGAAAAAACACACTTTTTATCAAGTATTTGTAAATTTGTTACTGGCCAGTGAAAAAAATCCATATACTGGCCAGTGAGTAAAAAAAGTTAATTTTGTCCTATAGTTTCGGGTTCATTTCAAATGGAAATTTTAGGTCCTAGTCGAGTCGCATTTCGGCGGAAATTATTTTGTCTTTCTCGGATTGGGTTATGGTTCGATGGAATTGAAACAAGTGGTCATTTTTCAATCAGCCCAACACTATTTAGGGCTCTTTGCATGAGCCAAAAAATTTTTAGGCTGTTTTATCTCATTCCACTTAGCATAACATTCTTTAGGGTCTTTGCAATAAGCCTGAAAAATATCAAGCTGGTTGGAAAAACGGAGATGATTCTCCAATTAGCCCGACTGTTTACAAACAGCCTAGGCTCTTTACAAAGAGCCGGATTTCTCAATTATCTTACGACATATATAAATAAATATCCAAGTTTTTTTTTTCTGTTTCCATTAATATATTGTAATTTTACTATTTAAAGTTATTGATAGTACGAACTTTAGTGAGTGCGGATATTTTGAATTTCTTGCATTTTTCTGAGCGTCTAAATGGCAATATTCTTCCATTTGTTTATTGGCATTACAGTTGATGATAGTTTTTATTAATGGAAATTGGGATAATGGAGAAGCACCGAATACTAAATTATAAGAATGCAATAGAAGAGTCGTTGAAATATTACAAACTAGCTGATCCATCTGGCATTGCCCATGCCTGTCAAAAAATAGCACGAAACGTAAAGAAAAAAAACCCTTTAAAAAATACAATAAAAAATCGAGAAAATTTTAAGAATTCATGTATTGAATCCCAAACAAACTTCATTTTGAAGATAAAAAAAATTACCAAATTGGGTAAGAAGATTGAAACCAATTCTTTTACTAATGTGGACAAAACGTCAGCCACAGATCGCTAAAAACCACTAAAATATCAAAAGTCAGAGGGCAAAAATTACTATAACGGGCTAACAGATGAAAACTGGATTCCTTCTACGAATGTCGAAACATTTCTTCGACACACGAAAAACTTAAATCATAAAAAAATTTTCACGAAAAATTTGAAAATTGCTGCACGAAATCCGAAAACATTTATTGGAAAAAAAGGATAGAATTTACAATATTCTATCAAAAAATCGCAGCGGATCTAAAAAAAAAAGTGAAAATCGAAAAAACTTCACAAATAACGAAGGACACATTTTGCTATACAAGGATAAAAGTTTGAAATTTAACTCCAAATAGGAATTTTAAAAATTTGCCGTGAAATGCCAAAAATCGTGATAAATAGCCCTAAAAATTCAAAAATCACTCAGGAATGCATTTATTATATTAGGCTAAAAGTTTGAAACCGAATTCCTATTCCGAATGTCACAAAATCACCTCAGAAGTTGAAAAAAAAAACCAAGCTAAAAATTGCGTTAAAAATCGAGGAAGAGAAAATTTACTATTGGGTCGTTCAGAAAATCGTTTCCGTTTGGGAAAATCAATTCGGACCAGAAAATTCTGCCCGTTAATTGTTAGACATTAGATATCGGAATCAATGTCTAATAATTAAGTGATAGAATTTTCCGGTGCGAATTAATTTTCCCAAACTGAAACGACTTTCCGAACGACACAATATATTGGTGTAAGAGTTTGAAACAGAATTCCTTTTATAAATGTCAAAAAATCGTCGTTAAACCCGAAAATTCGCATTAAAATTGCTAAAAATGCATAAAATCGAGAAGAAAATTTACTATATTAGGTTAAAAGTTTAAAACCAAATTCAGTTTTCGAATGTCAAAAAATCGCAGCAGCACTCGAAAAACCACTAAATATTAAAAAATTGTTGGTGTAAAAATTTACTGTAATGGGAAAAAACATTGCAATCGAAATCTTTTATGAAAGACAAAAAGTCGACGCAGAACGCCAAAAACCTCTAAAAATCGCTAAAAACCACACTGAGTCTTCAATAAAAAACTGCTAATTTTCAGAAATCGTAGAGAACAAATTTTTACCATGTTCGGTAAAATGTTTGAGTCCAAATTCCTTTTACAAATGCCAAAAAATAGCCACTGGACTCTGAAAAACGTTAAAAATCTCAATGAAAGTTGCATTAAAAATAGCTGAGGTTAAAATCCACTAAAATAGGTAAAACACTGTAATCGGAATTCTTTCATAAATGAAAAAAAAATCAATGTAGAATGCAAAAATTTGTAAAAATCGCTAAGTATTACATTGAATTTCGCATTAAAAATCGCTAAAATTCGAAAATCGAAATGGGCAAAATGTACTATATTACGACGGAAGTTAATAAATAATGAGAAAATACCCCTAAAATTCCTTCTTTGCGGATCTTTATTTCCTCCAGGTGCGTAAATTGTCATCTACACTGTTAAAAATATCGTGGAAAATTACCTCTGTTGTTAAAGGCTATCTATTTTCTGACCAATGAGAATGCTACATAAACACCCACGAAGCGTTCTCATTGGTCAGAAAATGATAGCCTTTAAAAACAGAGGTAATTTTTCACGATATTTTTAACAGTGTACAAACGCCCGAGCGCTTTTTCCCTCTCGCAAGAAAGAAGATGAATTTTTAATGAGATTTCTTTATATTTTTTAATTAATAGCCCAGCTAATTATTAGAAATTTAAAATTCTAAGTCTCAGATGCATCAGGATAGGCCTTGGAGTAACCTCTCACAAATTTTCAGCCTTGTACGTGCCGTAGATTTTGCTAGCCATCGCAGTCGCACACACATACACAGACAGAGCGAAACTTTCTTTTATTCGTATAGATTATAGATTAAAGACCTTGAACTGGAAGGAATGAAAAAGAATCTTCAACAATATTTTTTCTGGTTGAGGAAACCCACTTACTACATTGTGGAAAATTCTAACAAAAAAGATAAAACAGAAAAATAGTCAATATTTGGAAAATTTTCCAGAAAGAAACATTCACCTTGCATACAATATTTCAAATGAAAATCAAATTTCAAAATTCAATAAGTGTCTGTGTTTGCCCCATGTTGGTGGCTCACGGAAATTATTCCATCTTGTGCTGCGTAGTAGTGTAATAGTGAGCGTAGTGTAATAGTAAGAAGTTCCAGGCTGGGTATCCGTTCCATGTGGTTTAGTTGGTAGAACGTCAGTGCGCTATACTGATGGCCCGGGTTCGATTCCCGGCATGGAATCTTTTTCACTAGGTTGGTCTTTGCGCCTTTTAAGCAAAAATAATTTGAAATTTGATTTTCATTTGAAATACAGAAAAATAGTAATGAAAATTTGTTCATTAAAATATATTCATGCATACTTTTAGGCTTAATAAAATGAATATTTATTATTATTTTTCTCTCATTAACAAGGCACTACTTAAAGCTTGTAGTAAATGCTAGCAAGAGATTTAAACAGAGAAAGAATTACCACAAGTTTGCTGAAGCAAATTTCCTTTTATTTTTTGTAGCGATGGGCATTATTTAAAGTATTAGGATAAATAACAATGTTATTGTCTTTTAGTGTATTATTCAGTAACAGATTAGCGGAAAGTCCTTGTTAAATATGGAACACATTACCTGCAAAGCATATAAAAAAAGAAAAGAAAAAGCTGAAACAATAGTTTTTTTAGAAATACATATTAAAATTATAATAAAAATAAAATTTCCAAAATTTGTTTTCTATATTAAAAAAAAAAAAAAAAAAAAAAAAGGCTTAAAAATTTACTTTCAAATTAAAAAAAAAAGTTCTATTTTAAACGCTTATTATGACGCACCAAAGCTAGAAGAAACATATTAACAACCAAAACCAGTCAAAAACCTTCCTTTCATGTCTTTGGTAATAGTCTTCAGTGGCTAGGAAGTATTATCCATATCCACTGCAGAAAAATGAGTAAAGCTTAATACCTGTGAAGCAATGCACTCCAAGTGCTCTACCATTTGTTTTAAGCTACGAGGATGATACCCAGCTTAGCATCTCCCTCACTCACATGTGTTGGTAAGGCTGCAACTGCAGCACAAGATGGAATAGTCTTCATGAGCACACAATCCTGTGGCGAAATATGAGACACAAACCCAACTAAGCGTAGAATCAACAGTGTGAAAAATGCCCAAGCCGGGAATCGAACCCGCAACCCTTGAAATAGCGCTCCAAGTGCTCTACCAATTAAGCTACCAGGACAATACCCAATACGCAATGTGATAAACCACGTATTAGATATTCCATGTATATACTCATTACTGTTTAAATTTGAAGTTTGTAACTAGCCCCGAGCTTCGGCCGAGTCTCTCTAGAGTGCGGGCTGGGTTCGGTCCAATTTTCATTCATGCAATGAGGACTGAACAGGGCCTAGAATTCTTCCTACAGATCAGCATAAAAGATAACACAGCCCGGCCCATATGAAAACCATTATTTGCCTGACCCAGCAATTTAAAAAAATTCACATATTTTTTTAATCTACATTATTCTAAAATTAAAAATCTATTTACAGAATAATAGATTACTACATATATTTCTAGGCAAAAAATTTAAAGAACAGTAAAATCTGTCAGAAAAAAAAAAAAAAAAAAAAAACTGATACAGATTAAATCTTGTCTTATACAGAAAAATGTCTTGATCCATGAAGTAGTGTAGCTAAGGGGGCAAGGGTGGACTTTTGTGCTAAAATATTGATATTTAATTGTAAAAATTTCTGCTTTACACATTATTATTATTTTTTTTTTACATCGAAATCCTGAATGAATTTTTTTGATTTTGAAATTGATTACTACTTCACCCTTAAATCTCACTATACATGAGCCAAATTGATGTTGTCTAAAAACTTAGTAGATAGTACTAAAATTTCAGAGCTATTGTATAAAAATAAGTATATTTTTTAAATCAAAATATGCATAATGATAATTCTGCGGCAAAATGCACGAAAAAAACAAAGTGACTTCGGAGAATAAATTTTTTTCAAGGGATTATTTTTCGTATTTTTTAAAAATGGTTTGCAGTGTTACAAAGAAAATTGAAAGTATATTGATGTTTTCTATTTTCTTTTTTACGTATTTTGTTTGTCGGTGTCATTGAGTAATTTTGAAATATGCTGGAAAAAGGGAGGGTGGGGCAGTGATTGTCGAACATTTTAAATGTAAAAAAAAAAAAAAAAAAAAAAAAGAAGCTGCTATCATGCAAACTCTTTGAAATTTTTCTCTGTTAAAAACATAATATTTTCATAGCTTCTGGTGAAACAATCGAGAAAAGATAATGGTATTTAGTGGTAAATGGCTCGAAAAAAGACTTATTTTTTCCATGTGGTCTATTTCAGTAGTTAAAAATAATCGTCCTTGTTGTCTGAACTCTTTGAGATTTTCCGCAGTCATAAATATGATGGTTTATGTACCCTCGTGTGAAAAAATCATTCAAAAATATTGATATCTAGTTGAAAGAAGAATACATTTTTTTCTGTCTTTTTTTTTTCTTGTTTTTGACTCCGTTAGATTAGCATAACAACAAAAAATAGTTCTTATCATCTGATTTCCTAATATTTTAATATATTATAAATATAATTGTATCCAAGTCGTCTTTAAAATTTTGTGAAAAAAAAATATGCATATTTAGTAGTGAAAACTTGAGCCGAAGTAGAGCAAAACCCCTCAGTTTTTACTGTTTTCGTCAAAATTTTGGCACATTTTATTTTATTAAAAATACTTCTACTCATCCAAACGTTTCGAAATTTCACTAGGTGGTGTAAATCTGGTCTGCAGAGATGCTCTGAAAAGATTCTGTCAAAATATGAACTTTTAAGCATCTTTACCATAAAAAAATTCGGTACTTTTCGGTTAGCCGGGCGCCAGTGCATTATATACATATTTATATACATACATATATGTAAATATACATATATATATGTGTGTATATATACAATATTTGTATATGTAAATATGAATATTTACATATATGTATGCAGGGGTGCAGAATATGTCCGATCCGGCGATCTAGGATTGGGAGAAATTTTAACCACTTGGGGAAATTTTGCAGAAACGTACGCAATTGGTTTCGAATTTAACAACGAATTCTATGATTTAATGATAGAAAATTTTCAGTACAAATAAAAAGATCCGTATGGCGACCTTCACAAAATCGATCTCAGAATAATATATACCATATATCAGGGGTGACTCGGTTCCTAATTTTCCGAAAATTTAAGGCATTCGGTTCCGAAAATTAAAAAAAAAAATCGGTCTTCAATCCGAAAATTCGGATATAAAAATACCGCGAATTCTGTCCAAGAATTACAGAAAAACGTGAATTTCGTCCGAGATCGCGAAAGAACCGCGAGTTTCGTCAAAAGATCGCGTAAGAACCGCAAGTTTCGTCAAAAGACTGCAAAATGAACGCACATTTTGTGAAAAGATCGCGAAAGAACCGCAAGTTTCGTCAAAAGATCGCGTTAGAACCGCAAGTTTCGTCAAAAGACTGCAAAATAAACGCACATTTTGTGAAAAGATCGCGAAAGAACCGCAAGTTTCGTCAAAAGATCGCGAAAGAACCGCAAGTTTCGTCAAAAGATCTCGAAAGAACCGCAAGTTTCGTCAAAAGATCGCGAAAGAACAGCAAATTTCGTCAAAAGTTCGCCAAAGAACCGCAAGTTTCGTCAAAAGATCGCGAAAGAACAGCAAGTTTCATCAAAAGATCACGAAAGAAACCGCATTTGTCAAAAGATCACGAAAGAAACCGCATTTCGTCAAAAGATCGCGAAAGAACCGAAAAATTTCGTCAAAAGATCGCGAAAGGAACGCAAATTTCGTCAATAGATCGCGAAATAAAAGCAAATTTCGTCAAAAGATCGCGAAATGAAAACAAATTTCGTCAAACGATCGCGAAACAACCGCGCATTCCGTCAAAAGTAGCGAAAAAATCGCAAATTTCGTTAAAAGGTCGCGAATTTCGTCAAAATATCGCGAAAGAGCTGCGAATTTCGTCAAAATATCGCGAAAGAGCTGCGAATTTCGTCAAAAGATCGCGAAAGAGCTGCGAATTTCGTTAAACAATCGCAAAACAACCGCGAATTTCATCAAAAGATAGCAAAACAACCGCGAAACTCCTCAAAAAATCGCGAAAAAACCGCAAATTTCGTCAAAAGATCGCTAAAAAAACGCAAATTTCGTCAAAGGGTCGCGAAAAAAACATAGTGCTGGAGTGGATTTTCCCCACTCTGCTGTAACCTTTCGGAAAATTTGCAGTGAATTTCAGATTTTTTTTTAATACTCAGAATCACCCTGTCATATATACTTGCGTATAAGTTGAGAAATATTGGAAAAATAAATTTTCAATACCTACTGTAATAACGACAGCATTTACTTATAACATATCGTAAAATTTTGGGGAAATTTTCAATTGGATTGGGGGAAATGTTGGGAGTAGATACATTTTCTGCACCCCTGTATGTATGTATATAAATATGTATATAAAACACTGGCGCCCGGCTAACCGAAAAGTACCAAAAATTCTACCACATCATACTGGTTAAAACATGCTTATTGCTTCTGGAACTGGTTAAAGCAGGGTTTCCCTTTCCTACTTCCTGACTACAAAAATATGAATAAAATATGAAATAATAGTACATTCACTATTATTTTAATTAATATGAATTCAGTAAAATCATATTTAAAAATTTAAATTATTATTTTTTTTATAATAAGAAATGTCTTTTCAATCTAAATTATGCACTGCTGTTATTAGAACAATTTTTAAGTTCCAGTAAAAAAATTGTGTTAAAAACCCAGCTATTAAATTTCCCTTGTTCCAGTTACAAAAGCTAAAAGGTTTGTTTACTATTTATTTTTATTTTTCAGTTCATGGCCTTTCTCAATTCAAAATTCAAATTTTACAAAAATGCCAATATTTCTTAATTAACATTACTGTACAATGAAACATTTTTTAACCTCTTCGCTACTGTAGTTAAAATAATGCTACAAATAATCATTCATTGGTCTTTCACAAACAAAATGATGTCGTAGAGGACAGAAAAAAGATAATTTCTGAAATTGATCCTTTAGGGGATTAGTTATTTAGGTCCACAAATAGGGATCTAAAATTACAAATCTTCTTAAAATATTAATTTAATTATCACTAACCTAAATTCACACTATCACAAAGTTAAGGCTTTAAACAAGTGAATAATGGTACTACTTAGTTATCCCATCGACCAATTTCACCAAATTATACAAATTGACATAATTTTTATAAACAACAACAAAAATAAGCAAACAAATCCAAATAAAGAAATTTAAAATTGGCGATGATCAACAAAGAAACAAGATGGTGGACTCCGGGCGAATATGCAAGTAGTACCCAAATAAATTAGTATAACATTAATAAAAGTACAAATAAAATGTCGAAATAAAAATCACTTGATGACATAAACACATGTAACTTGCTTGAAGTCAAGTGAATGTGACATTTACGATCAACTATTACTGGTATTTAATCTTATAGTTTGGCGATAGATTTTTGGTCGACGGGATAACTAAGTAGTACCTGAATAATATACAAATCCTCAAAAATTTTTATCGTAAAGGATTTAAGTTAAATACTTACGAAAATTTCTCACTTTCTTGAAGGCATTTTGCAAACTCAGATAAAAATAACACGGAAATCAGCATAGATGTTGCCATTTATTGGTTTCTTTAAAAGGAAAAAACATTCAGCTATTAAGAAGTGAAGTCAAAAAATGAAACAGTTTAATTTTTATGATAAAAAGTTTATTAGAGGTTCACATATGTGGACCCAGTTAGTGAAAAGGTTATGGCTGATCTCAAATCCAAACTACCTAATTTCTGACACAAAGTTATTTTCATAAATACACTGGCCTCCAAAAGTTAAGGTACATGGACTAAATGCGTTCGATTGCACACGTTTTGTCGAATATCTACAAAACTTATTGACGAATTGTTCTTGAACTTCTGGGATGAAAAGAACATGTTTCATTTCATATTTCTCGGTGAAGATTTAGTCGGTGGTACAATTAGGGGGCTAATAATAAATTTAATAATAAAATAACATTTGTGATCACCTATGTAACAGGAAAGGCTGGAAATGGTTTGTCACTGTGGTAAATGACTATTTGGGTCCTGTTCAATGTTTGTATGCATTTGTGTAAGCACAGCACTGATATTCGTGAAGATGTTAACGTTTTTGTGAAAAACTCAAACTTTTTACTTTCTTCTATCTTCAATAGAAGAAAGTATTGTAATCGAAATTTTTTTCGACGGATTTACATGTTTTAGGGGTCAGAGATTCCAAAAAACATGATTATAGAAAATGTCTGTCTGTCGCCATTGTACCATCAAAAAGCGTATGAAGTTATGCATAGAATTAAACCAAAATTTTATTTTAAGTTTTTGGCTATGGCAAGCAGGTCGTCCTGGAATTTGGAAAAAATTTGCCGGTAGGGGGCGCTGATATAGCAAGTTTTGTGCAATTTTGAGTATTGTACCATCCAAAAGTGTATGGAGTTATGCATGGAATTGAACCAAATTTTTATTTTAAGTTTTTGGATATGGCAAGCAGGTCCTCCCTGAATTTGGAAAAAATTCGCCGGTAGGGGGCGCTGTAAATGCGATTTTTGAATATTGTACCATCCAAAAGTCTATGAAGTTATGCATAGAATTGAACCAAATTTTTATTTTAAGTTTTTGGCTATGGCAAGCTGGTCCTCCCTGAATTTGGAAAAAATGCACCGTAGGGGACGCTGTAATAGCGATTTTGAATGTTGTAGCGTCCAAAAGTGTATGAAGTTATGCATGGAATTGAACCAAAAATTTTTTTTAAGTTTTTGGCTATGGAAAGGAGGTCCTCCCTTAATTTGTAAAAAAATCGCCCGTAGAGGGTGCTGCAATAGCGATTTTTGTGCCATTTTGAATATTTTACTGTCGAAAAGTGTATGAAGTTATGCATAGAATTGAACCAAATTTTATGTGTTTGTTTTTGGTTATGTCACGAAGGTCCTCCCTGAATTTGGAAAAAATCTGCCGGTAGGGGGCACTATAATTGCGATGTCTGTACCATTTTCATTATTGTACCATCGAAAAGTGTATGAAGTTATCCATATAATTGAACCAAATTTTTGTGTGCATGTTTCTGGCTATGGCAAACAAGTCCTCCCTGAACTTGAAAAAATTCCGCCAGAAGGGGGCGCTATAATTCCGATCTCTGTGCCATTTTCATTATTGTACCATCGAACAACGTATAAAATTATGCATACAATTGAACCAAAATTTTTGTGCTTGTTTTTGGCTTTGGCCAACAGGTCCTCCTTGAATTTGGAAATATTGCGCGGTAAAGGGTCTCTGTGCTAGCGATTTTTGTATACTTTTCTTGATTTTTCGTAGTTCTATTGTGCGTCGGTGGCTCATGCAGTGGCAGGAACTCGCTACCTGCTAAGCTGGTTATTTGCAAACAGCTGATAATAACAAAATAAGGAAAAATTAATAATTTTAACAAATATCATGATATAGATTAACTCGTTTTTAGTCCGTTTAATTGACTTGAGCAGAAATTTAAGATGAAAATCAAAGTTGGTATAATATTGAACTAATAATATTGAAGTATTAACATGTGTAACTAGGTTTTGAAATATTAAGATGTATAAGATAGAAGAAAGTTTTGGGATTGGCACATCCAACTAGTTTTTTTATAGCATACAGAGTTTTCAACCAAATTTAACACAACTTTCCAAAAACCTGACAAAGAATAGTAGAAACAGTATACTGCAATTAAAACATGAATATATTGAATATTTGATAAGATATGGGCATTTTTATGAGATAATTTTTAACTGTGCATGCGCGGAAGATTTCAAAATTTTTATTTCATAATTTGGTACTCAGTATTTTGGGGCAACTTCTATAAAAAGTCCAGTCAAATATTGTGAAAACTTAGGAAGATGTAGTGAGCTGATTGAAAAGTTGTGTAAAATCCCTTACAATAAAGCTATTTTTAGGAAGCAACTCACTATATCGACCCCATCTTTGTGAATTTTCGCGATATTTGACTAGACTTTTTATATAAGTTGCCCTAAATAGCTGACTACCAAATTCTGAAATAAAAATTTTGAAATCTGCTGCGCATGCGCAGTTAAAAATTATCTCATTAAAATGCCCATATCTCATCAAATATTGAATATATTCATGTTTTAATTGCAGTATACTGTTTCTACTGTTCTTTGTCAGGTTTTTGGAAAGTTATGTTAAATTTGGTTGAAAACTCTGTATGCTATAAAAAAAAAAGTTTGAGTTTTTCACAAAAACGTTAACATCTTCACGAATATGAGTGCTATGCTTACACAAATGCATACAAATGTTGAACAGGACTCAAATAATCATTTACCATCAGTGACAAACCATTTCCAGTCTTTCCTGTTACATAGGTGATCGCAAATATTATTTTATTATTAAATTTATTATTAGCCCCCTAATTGTAACCCCCGACTAAATCTTCACCGAGAAATATGAAAAGAAACATGTTATTTTCATCCCAGAAGTTCAAGAACAATTCGTCAATAAGTTTTGTAGATATTCGACAAAACGTGTGCAATCGAACGCATTTAGTCCGTGTACCTTAACTTTTGGAGGCCAGAGCATATTCAGACACAGGTAAATCAAACTTGTTAAAAAAATCAATATAAACATAAAATTTCATGTTTTGAACCACTATTCAAGACATGAAACTGAAGGTATAGTAATTGCCAGCGAGCAATGAATTATATAACACACATTGCATCTAATTTACAGGAAAAGAAAAAACGCAATTAGATTCTTAGGCATACAAGAAACTTTCAGACAAGTACAAATAAAAATGAAATTATGAATAAGCATAACTTTTGTCAGTTCTGTATTTCGGGGTGAATTTTGTTAATTGGGAGCGTGAGAGAGAAGATTTTTGTAATGTTTGTGTGTCGCTGAGTGATGAAGATTATGTGGGGGACGGGATCTTTTTTTCATTTTCCTGTATTTTAGCTTAGCGTGTGTGGTTTATTGTTGCGTTTAAGAAAAAACGCCAAAAGCTCGGTTCGACGGTACTCTGCGATTATACTGAAAATTTTGTACTGGATCTCATAATGTTTGACAACAGTCATGGGTTATTTCATATTTAATAACACCTCAAATATCGTAAAGCTTCTTTACATTTACGGATCTAATTCTGTACCGATGAAATGCAGAATTATAAGCTAAGCATCACAATACCTTCAGAAATATCAGCAATTATCTATAAAAATACAGTAAAAAAAACGGGTTTCGACTGCAAGAGCAATTTTCATGAATTTCTCCGACATACAAACAAAATAAACAAACTTATTTTCTGAATACTGCCGAACGCTAAAACCAAAATATATAAGTAGCAAGTTGGTTGAAAGGTTCGGTGCGCTCAGAAGTCAAATCCTACTTATGTTTTTATTTCGTTTCGGCAACGCTCTGAAATCAATGATAATGAGTGTGTTCAGAAGTACAGTTTGCGCCGCGCGCGCGCTCAGAAGTTTATGACATGGAGTAGGTCTTATCGAAGAAAGGAATTTTAAAGTAATTCAATTATTTCATTATGTTTAATGGTTCAAAAAAAGTAAAACCAACGACTATATTTCTTTATCCTTCCAAAACATGGTTTTCGTAACAGAAATACATGCCTATGTACACTCAGATAAAATCTAAAATAGTCGGGGAAAACATCACGTGACCTTCTTTATCTACTTTAGCCCATTTAGAATTTAAAATTAGTTAACCAACCGCACTCAAACTCCGCGCAAGCTGCTCAAAAAAATTGTGTGGGCGATTTGATCACGTGATTGTGTGTTGTTTGGTTGGTTGATTGATACAATTTAAGAATTCAACTGGTGATCTAAAAATTTTAACTTTTTAACAATTTTCTTTTTATTTATTTAAAAATAATTTATCAGTTGATTTATATATTCCGTGATAAATAGAATGCTGTTAGTAAACCAAGACTGTGATATCAACATATGAGATTTGTTTGTAATCTACTATACTGGATGGATTTCAAGGGAATTTGCACTGTTAGTTAGACAATTTTTCAGAGAAGGTTTTAATATATATATTTCTTATTTTATGATTGCATATTTTAATACCGTGTGGATGAGAGACCAAAATACATCATAAAACATGAGAAATAAATGGCATTCAAAATTCTGTTAGTATAAGCAAAATACTTACTTATACTTTCAGTAGAAAATTTATAAACATTCTAATCATGCTTTATTCACTACAAAACTAGACAGCAAACCTATATATATTATCTCTTTAAAAAATATATGTACAGATATTTTTAGTTAAAATAATCTACAACTATTACATTTTATTTTTATAATGTTCAAAGTAAAATATGATTTCCAGCCTAGTCTCGATAAAATTTCACTCAAAAATAAAAAAATCAAGAAAATCAAGGAATTATCCTACGCGCAAAAGGATATTTTCGCACAATATATATTATTTTTTCATTTGGATTTGCTTAATGTTTATATCATTATACATATACATACTATATATATAATCACTTAGAAACGAAACTTTGAATATTTAAAAGGCGTTCGGATGTAAAACTTTCATCTCGAAATACCTCATTTTCTCACATTCAAATAAGTATTTTATTATTATAATAAAAATACACGTGCCTCTGTATAATAAAAATAAAAAATAAAACTTCATCAAAAATATCTTATTCATTATGAAAAATATAAAACAACCAATAAACAAAACAAAAAAAAATTATAACATAACGTGGGACTGGGCGGATTCGAACCCAGAATCCCTAGTCTCGAGTTCACTGCCTTATCCATTCAGCCATCGAACACACGTTCCTTTTGCAACAAAATATCTTTATAATTAGCACCATAATTAATCAAATCCATGATCTGTTCCTGAACACACTACGTGTTATTCCATCCATGATATTGACCCACTCCATGTTCCTGTCTCCTGAGCTCGCGCGCGTAGCGCGCGTGCAACTTGAACACACTCAATGACAGAAAAGAGAAAACTTGAGCCGGATTTTTTTTTTTTTTGTACTAGTATACATAGATACTTTGTTTGAATAGTATACAGTAAAAGCATAGAATAGTCTAACCGAGATTTTGGCGAATTTTCTTACGCGTTATCAGGCACACCATTTTAAAATATAACTTGAAATGAGATTCCCCTCCCCTCACTAGTCACTTTCAATATCGCATACACTACTGCAGACTATTCATTAACTTGACAGTTCCAATGCGAATGACCTTTCTCCAAGTATAAACATCAAATCGACCAAATTCTGATTTGCCAGCAGCTTCGTCATAAAATCATTTCATCTCTATTTTAAAACGCACCACTACGTCAGAGACACTCAATTTTCAAACTGAAAAATCTGAGTAAAAGAAGATTTTCCCCAATATAAATATTACAAAAGTAATGAAAGTTTGTATAACTAGGTAGTAAGTACGTTTTTACAAATTAATATTGATTTTAACTATTTTTGTTTATTTTGTATTTTGCAAATATTGATTTATATAATATGCTATTATGTACTTTTCAACCCTATTTTTCAATTTCTTTGAACAAAAATTAGTAAAATATGTAAAATATAATTCATCTGTAATAAAGTATTTTTTTTTTCTAATCAGACTTTTGAAATGCAAACTATGCATGATTAAACTCGATATACCTATTACATTTAACAGAGAGCAGTTTTCTAAAATTACTCACTCTGTAGAAATTAAAAAATATATAAAGTCATTCAAGTCACAATTATTAAAGTGAGAATATAAATGCTTATCTGCAATGAAAATGAAAAAAATTTTTGAATTAAACTTATGGTTACTACTTGATTATCCCGTCAACCAATTTCGCTAAATTATATAAGTCGCCAAATTATACAAATTGGCATAATTTTTTTTTTTTTTTTTTTTTTTTTTAAATAATGAAAGAACAAATAAATTACTGAAACATTAAATTAAACATCGAATTAAAAATCAGTTGATGACGTAACAAACACGTGTAACATGTTTAATGTCAAGTGAATGTGACATTTACGATCAGGCATTATTGGCTTTTAATCTTATAGTTTGGCGTGGTCGATAGGATGATCAAATAGTTACATAGTACCTACCCAACTAACTCACTAATAAAGAAATTATAAAAGTACGGAATTTGTTATAGCTGTGATCCTTAATGAATGTATGAGAGCTGCATATTCTCAGAAAAAAAAGTAAGTAGCAATCTCAAAGGTTCTCAAAGTACATTGAAGCTGTGATCTCTATGTAATGTAAGTAGGGTTGACTGTAAGTCGCTTTAGCAGGACGCAGTGCCTGGTGGCCCTATTTATTTCTTTTTTTGCGCCCGACATCCTTTTTATTTCTTTTTTGCGCCCAGCGGCTCTTTTAAACCCTTACAATGCACCCGGATAACCTTTTTAACACTTCCTATGCACCCCATGGCAATTCAATTGATCCTGGGAAAATATCACAAATTCTAGGGATTCTAAACAAACCAGTTCAAAATATTTTTTGTGAACAAGGTACAAGTGTGCCTTTTTAGGTGCGTTCGTAATTATATAAATACGTAGCACCTATAGTCGTCGTTCAGTCCGTCCGTCTGTCTGTCCGCATGTAACAGAGCAAAAACTACCCAACCGAATGGTCTGAAATTTCAAATATATGATTGTTGCAAAATTTTGTCAAGCATTTCAAATTTTATGAAAATCGGATGTATAGTTTAATTACAGGGACAGTCAAAAGTTTTTCTTTACATTACGGCCAATGGGAAAAATTATTCCAAGTGGATTTTAATATTAGAGCCTTCCGAATGGTCTGAAATTTTAAAGATATAATTGTTGCAAAATTTTGTTGAGCTATTTCAAATTTTATGAAAATCGGATGTATAGTTTAATTACAGGGACAGTCAACAGTTTTTCTTTACATTACGGCCAATGGGAAAAATTATTCCAAGTGGATTTTAATATTAGAGCCTTCCGAATGGTCTGAAATTTTAAAGATATAATTGTTGCAAAATTTTGTTGAGCTATTTCAAATTTTATGAAAATCGGATGTATAGTTTAATTACAGGGACAGTCAACAGTTTTTCTTTACATTACGGCCAATGGGAAAAATTATTCCAAGTGGATTTTAATATTAGAGCCTTCCGAATGGTCTGAAATTTTAAAGATATAATTGTTGCAAAATTTTGTTGAGCTATTTCAAATTTTATGAAAATCGGATGTATAGTTTAATTACAGGGACAGTCAAAAGTTTTTCTTTACATTACGGCCAATGGGAAAAATTATTCCAAGTGCATTTTAATGATATTACAGCCTTCCGAATGGTCTGAAATTTTAAAGATATAATTGTTGCAAAATTTTGTCGAGCTATTTCAAATTTTATGAAAATCGGATGTATAGTTTAATTACAGGGACAGTCAAAAGTGTTCCGTTACATTACGGGGAATGGGAAAAAATTATTGGAAGTGCATTTTAATGATGTATCAGACTATGCGCTTTATGAAGTGCAAAAAATTATACATTCAGTACAATATGGGGTGCAAAAAATAATTATAAAACTAGTTATAGTACGAACGCACCTCATTTGCCACGTTTGACGAGCAATTTCCAACTTGTTTTAGAATAATGTTCTTGTTTTGACAAAATGTACCATTTTCTTAGAATAGTGTTCCCTTTTTCAAAAATTCCTGCCCGGTGGCCCCTTTTTTCTAGAGCCAACACTAATAAGCAATTCATGCCAGTGAAAAAGAGAAAAAACCCTTTAAGGCGCTACTTCATTCAGGCGAAAAGTACCACTTGCTAATGCTAATCCTATGGAAGAAATTTATAAAGATTTCTTGTCTGCATTTCAATATTTTTAAATTATTATTATTATTTTTGCACTGGATAGCTGAGGTCAATCTGTACAAAGGCCTTTATTTACTTTTTCATTTTTTATTGCAAATTTTTTTTTATGGGGATGTTTTCACTTTTGAAACCGCTTCTGAAAATGAAAATATCCTCATTAAAAATACCTGTAAACAAAATCGAAAAAGTAAGAAATGACCTTCGTACAGATCAATCTCAGCTATCCAATTTAAAAATATAGAAATTCAATCAAGATATCTTTATAAATTGCTTCCATAGGATTAGTGTTTGCGAGTGGGGCTTTTCGCTTGACTGAAGTAGCCCCTTAATACAGCTACCTAGTTTTGCATCAATATAAAAAATGTATTAAATTTCTCAAAACCACTATCACTAATGTATACATGGACACTTTGTGAACAAACAAAAATATCGGTGTCTGCAGCAATCTCAAAAATGCATGAATTTCATTAAAGACCATATCAGTAATGCTTGTATGAGTTGACTGCCTTGACAACAATTCAATCATAAAATAAAATTTACCATATTAAAAAATCTTTTTAAAGATTTCTTTGTATTTTTGTTAAATAATTTAAACTAAAATTGACTTACTATTAATTTTCAATTTTTTATTTATTATTATTTTTTTTTTATGATAGCCGTCAGGGTACGCCGATTTAAATCAGCTTGATTTTAATCATGACTTAAATCACTTGATTTTTTTTTAAATCATTGATCACAATTTTTCTCTACAAAGCATTAAATTTGCCTTAGTTACCTTGTCCATTTTATTTTGAAAATGTCAATATAAAGAATTTGTATTTAAAAAGAACTTAGTTTTTTATTAAAAATTTTATGATTACATTTCCTGATTTAAAGTAAATAAATATAATTGGTTACCTTGGTAACTTTTTTTCTTTAAAAATATCAGTATAAGGAATTTGTATTATAAGAGTTTAACAGAACTTAGTTTATTATTATTTTAGTTAACACCAGTTCATAATATGACCAGCTATAAAATTAGTATTTTTAATTTTATTTTGAGCTTTAAGCATGTGAAAATGTATATTAGTTAAGTTGAACAAAGGATTCACTAGTACTATTGGATGCTTATTCTGGTTTTATTAGTCTTGCATTTGTTACGAGTAATAATCTTTTTATACTATATTGTACTAATAACATATATTTAAAATAATATGTAATGAAGGGATTTGCTGTGGGAAATGGTGCATTAAGACAATGGATGGTACTTATGTAATGGAATGGTGTTAACATCTTATTGACAGCTCTTAAAATAAGTGATGTAATCATTATACAAAAAAGTATAAATCAAGTTTTCAAGTATAAAGATTTATATAGGGTAGATGCTCCAGTTGTGGCCACATTGGATAAGTTTGTCCAATATTTAAGCTGTGAATTGATGCAGACAAATAATATGCATTTTTACACCTTAAGCAAACACCCTTTTATCATTTACAATCTCATTTGTTTATTTTTTGATAAAATGTGACTTACAAAAAAAAAAAAAAAAAATGTGTGAAACTGTAGTGTGTGCTCACATGTATTAAGATTTTTGCTTAGCTGTCAAGTTTTCCAAATCTTTCAATACTAGGCACTTATTGGGTTCTGTTTGTCCTGAAACAAGTTCTATTAGGTTTTATGAGGTAAGCTTCCTCTCTAATGCAATTTCACATTTAAATTAATTATTTTAACAGTTTAATGGGGGGTGGCCAAAACTGGTGCTTTAAATTTGCTATTGTACCAGTTGTGGCCATGGTAGTTGGAAGTGGCAAAAAAGGTACAACATATGTTCCACTTTTGGCCACATGATTCCTTATAGTGAGAATTTTAGCCATTAAATAAATTTTAAGAACATCAGGATAAAACAAAATCAATTTAGTTTTGTTTTATATAGTAATGGCTTCAATAATTTAAAAAAAAAAGCAAGGCTAATAGCAGTTCTATCAAAGAGATTTTGTTTTCTCTGTCCAATAGATAATTTACTTTAGAAAGGACACTGTGCTAGTAACTAAAAAATGATATATTGCTAAAGAAAATATAGTATATTGTGTTTAGTATTGATAAAGCCAAAGGGGAGGGGCTATATGTCCTAGATATGATAAATAAATTAAAACATAAATTTTGAAAAATTTTACAAATTATGAATTAAAAAGTTCAATAAAATTACAGCATGATTTCTTGTATTTTTCCTAAAGAAATGAAGAAGTTCCATAATTTTTGCCAGATTTCGAGCAAACGGATTTAGAAATACTAAATATTGAGAAAATCTTAACTAGAGATATCTAAATACAAGCAAGAATGTATTTCCCATTATTTAAAAAGAACAGCATTCATTTTACCAAGTTTAAAAAACACAGAATTCTGTTCTCTTAAGAAATGGCCAAGAGGGAACACTGTTCTAGGATAAGAAGTAAAATTAAGGCCATTCAAAATGCATAATGCACTACAAGCTAGCAAAGTTTTGGAGCACCAGAAATATAACTCTTTGGTGACGATTCACGTGTTTTAATCAATCCACAATCCATTGGATAATTATAAAACTGATTTAAATAGTTAATCTTGAGTTTCACAGGCACTGTTGTCCCTTTTATGAATCAAATTAAATATATTTTTTGTTTTTTTAATTGAAATTTTCAGTTAAAATCAACATAAGTACATTTTACTTGATGTTTTTATCAATTTATAAAACAAATTGCAAAATTCTTTTAATATATTAACAAATATATGTGTGGTAAAATAGATGTTGCATAAAAATGCTTTATTTTTACTTATTATCAATTAAAATGTTTGTTAAACTACATGATATTGGAGTGGTCACAACTGGTGCATAGAGATGGCCAAAACTGGTGCTGGGGTGGCCATAACTGGTACAAATTGATATAAATTATTTAATGAGTTATTACTCATAATCTAAAATATTCTGTAGAAAATCATTATAATTCACAGAAAGACAATTAAATTTGCTAAATAATGATGTTATTATGATTTAATATGCTTCAATCGGTTAATAACTGGTATGATCCATGTCAATTCAGGCAGCCAAAGAAAAAATCTTACCTTCATAGTCTCAGAAGTTTTTGAATTGAACATATGTTAAAATTCAATAAAAAATAAGTTACTTGTATATTTTGGTTTTGCCCAAAAAAATTCCTGGCCCGAGACACAGGCCGCCAAAGATGACATCCCGGGCACCATTTCCAATTTGCCATTTTCGATAAAAATTTTAAAGTGCTCTATCTCTAGAACGGTGCAAGATATTTTGTTGCGTTTTTTTTTATTTTAAAGATAATATTCTTCTGTTTAAAATGATATACCCAATTTTGAAAAATGTATTCAACTTTTCTTGTGGCAACCTTTTGAAAAAAAATTTTTTTTTTCAAAAAAAATTTTTTTTTTGAAAATGCCAATCCTAAAAATTTTGATTTTTTTGCTGTTGATCAATACCATTGGGAACTATCTTCACTGTAAAGGAGAACTTCCACTTTTGAGTTTAACAAATTTTAGAAACATTTAAAAAATTCAGAGAATTTTACAGGAACTGCATATATACAGTTCCAGTAAAAGTCACTGAATTTTTGCTTATTTGTATCATATTTGTAAGGATAAGCCTACTATATATCCTAAACAAGTTAGAAATTGCAATATCAAATGTGGCAAATGAGGTGCGTGCATAGTATTAGCTAGTTTTATAAATATTCAGATCTTGGTGCAGTAAGTGTTACACTCTTGGGCAAAAAGGCATGAATACAAAATTTACTATAATACCATATATTAAATTCCGTAATACTGAAGTAATATGAATCCATCTTAAAAGGACTTAAACGCCATGGCAACCTAGAATCATTACCTATCATGGTATATCATTGAATCAATTATGTGTTATAGGATTTTTAAATAGAATGAAGAAATCTTTTATTAATGTCTTTCATGTTTTAATTTGATTTTCATAGCAGTTGAAGTGATACATACTTTATTGCAGAGGTTTACAAAAAATTACTTCCTGTGTCATAGAAAATGCATAGTGTTTACAGGGACACACAAAAGATTTCGGATACTTTACCTTATTGGAAATACTGTACATTAGCGATGATTGCTAGAGGTGCATTTTTAGTTGCGATATGAGTTTTTAAGTTTAATTAAATATTTCCATATTACGTTGTGTGTATAAAGGCTGTAGATCATATACAGGGCTACACAAAAGAAATCGTAAGGGTATTGCTGGAAGTGCATTTTTAGTTGTGTTTGAGTTTTTAAGTTTAACTAAATTTTTCCATATTACGTTGTGTGCATAAATGCTGTAGATCATATATAGGGCTACACAAAAGAAATCTTAAGGGTTTACCGAGTATGAATGAAAGTAGCTTAAAGGTGATTTTTAAATGAGTTATGCATTTTTACACTGAACTACATTTAGTATACTAAGATATGTTTGGAGAATATAGATAAAATGATATACAGGTTCACGCAAAGAATTAGATACATGGCCGTCTATGGATGATAATCTCTGGAAGTGTGATTTCACTGGTTTTAAGGATGTTTTAATCTTAATTAAATATTAGCTAAATAGTGGCATGTATATAAAGATAGTAGGTAAAATACAGGGTTGTGTGAAAGTATTCAAGTATGCTTCCGTCTATTGACATAAATTTCTAAAAGTCAAATTCCGACCTATTTTTGTGTTTTTAACAATTTCCAACATAGTTGAAAGTCTTTATGGATTCGATTTGTCTGCCCATCTGTTTGAACTCTAACTTGTATTAATATAATTTGTATTGCTGTGTAATTGATATATGTTATTGAGATTGTTTTACTATGTTCGGTATTGAAAATAAAGTATGTATCACTTCAAATGCTATGAAAATCAAATTAAAACATAAAAGACATTAATAAAAGTTTTCTTCATTCTATTTAAAAATCCTATAATACATAATTGATTCAATGATATACCATGATAGGGAATGATTCTAGGTTGCCATGGCGATTAAGTCCTTTTAAGATGAATTCATATTACTTCCGTATTGCTGAATTTAATATGTAGAATCATAATAAATTTTGTATTCATGCCCTTTTTGCCCAAGAGTGTAACTTTTTGCACCAAGATCGGAATATTTATAAAACTAGTTATAGTACGCACGCACCTCATTTGCCACATTTGATATTGCAATTTCTAACTTGTTTAGGATATATAGTAGGCTTATCCTTACAAATATGATAGAAATAAGCAAAAATTCAGTGACTTTTACTGGAACTGTATATATACAGTTCCTGTAAAATTCTCTGAATTTTTTAAATGTTTCTAAAATTTGTTAAACTCAAAAGTGGAAGTTCTCCTTTACAGTGAAGATAGTTCCCAATGGTATTGATCAGCAGCAAAAAAATCAAAATTTTTAAGATTGGCATTTTCGAAAAAAAAATTTTTTTTGAAAAAAATTTTTTTTAATTAAAAGGTTGCCACAAGAAAAGTTGAATACATTTTTCAAAATTGGGTATATCATTTTAAACAGAAGAATATTATCTTTAAAATAAAATAAGTCGCAACAAAATATCTTGCACCGTTCTAGAGATAGAGCACTTTAAAATTTTTATCGAAAATCGCGAATGAGAAAGGATGCCGGGGATGTCATCTTTGGCGGCCTGTATCTCGGGCCAGGAATTTTTTTGGGCAAAATGAAAATATACAAGTATCTTACTTTTTCTTAAATTTTAACATATGTTCAATTCAAAAACTTCTGAGACTATGAAGGTAACCCCCCTGCCTGAGTTGATATGGATTCAGCCAACTGTAAAATTTCTATTTCAAATTTTCTCTAAAGGTGGCCACAACTGGAGCATCTACCCTACAAAAAAAATTTGAAATACTATTTTCAAGTGTCTATCTAAATTGTATTTGTAGGACAATTGAAAATGGCATGTTATAACCTTCAGAGTTTAAAATCATGTTAGTTAATTTTAATCAAAAAAATCTAATTTTAAATTTAAAAAATCAGATCTTTTTTTAAAATTGTGATTTTTTTCATACCTTGATAGCCGTGTTTATACTATATGCCCTTAGTGCTTTCTGTGTTTATTTATTTAACTCAATGAATTCAACGCAAAGAATCAAAAATTAAGTCAACAAACGTGCAAAGCGCTTTCACAAAGAAACAAAAAACGTCCTTTCTATTTCTCAAAAAAAAAAGCAATAATTACATCAACCAACCAATTAACTAGTGTAATCTTTGCCACAGGTGTTGTCTTCATACTCATAATAAATGTCTGCTTCAAGAAAGATTTATCGTTAAGAGCTGGTTTGACCATATACTAGGATTAAGCCTAATATACAATGGTATAACCAAAACCAGAGGAGAGGAATTTTCAAAAAGTCTTACCAACAAAGTCTCACCAGATGCAATGTACAGTTGAAATATGGTTATTTTTGTTGCATATTCTGTCCAAGGCTTTGGTATAACCAAAACCAAGAGAGTGGAATATTCAGAAAACCTTACCATAGAGATGCAGTGTACAGTTGAAATTTGTTCTGACAAAATTTACAAAGCTGTAAAATTAATCCATTATTACAATGCATCTTTGTTAATTTTATTATCTATTTTTAATAAAATTAGATATATAATCAACAGAAAAAAGTTCAGTATAGAATAGAACTTAATGACTTGTTTACATTTGGCAATTGGGAGACTTTAGAAATATCGCTAACAAATAAAAAATATAAAGTTGTTGGTTGAATCTAATTTTCATTGAAACCTAAGTCCAATGTAAGTTTCAAATTAGTTTATCATGACATGTGTGTGGGGGGGGGGGGGGGGGGGACAGAGATAAGTGTTACAAAATTATAAACAATGAGACTTTAGGAAACACTTTTGAGTTTCTAGTGTTTTAAATATTTTGTTGTTGCAGCTTCCCATTTAGCCATTTTAGTGTAAGAGAGATTTGTTGAATAATTAACTCTTTGTTTTATAACTTATATACAGTACTAACTGTAAAAAACATTTGGTGATTTATCTTCTGTGCTCAGCTAACAGAAAATTACATTAAAATTAACTTATTAATTTATAATAAAGTACTAAAAATATGAAAATTCTGTATTGCAACAAAAACATACCTGTGCACATATTTTTTATAATTCTGACGTATAAGGAGGTGAGTGAAAAATGTTACATTAGCAAATTTATTTTCTTTTTATAATGTACTTATTTTAATTTTTTTGTAATCAAGCAAAATATAAAATTATATTGTAAAATGGGTTAAGTCAGTTTTCTGAAAAGCAACTTGTTTTTTATTTGTAAACAAAATTTTAACCAGGCAGTTTCAGGACGGTGTTGGTCATTAGTTAAAGAAAAAACTTCCCTCCCCATCCAAAAAGTAGCATCCTTCTTGACATCCGTTGAAAAAAAAAAATGAATTTTAGTTTTTTCTTTTTAAAAATTGTTTGCATACTTTAAAAAATCTGTTATTATTGTTAGATCTTCAAAAGAAAAATCTGACTATTAAGTATAAACAAGTTGAAAATTGTTCATCAAACGTGGCAAATGAGGTGCGTTCGTACCTAGCTAGTTTTATAATTATTTTTTGCACCCCATATTGTACTGAATGTATATTATTTTGCACTTCATAAGTGCATAGTCTGTAACATCATTAAAATGCACTGCAATAATTTTTTTCCCATTCCCCGTAATGAAATAGAAAAAATTTGACTGTTTTTGGGAATAAAATTTTCTAAGAAAAATTCCATCCAGTTTTAGTTTTTAATGATCTCTGATTACTGATTTTTCATTTACCGTAATTTCTGGCCTATAATCCGCGGATTATCTGTTAAAAAACCTCAAAATTTTTAAGTGCGGATTATCTACCGGATTATCTGCTGAAATTTTTTTAAGCAGAAGTTCACGTCAGACATCTGGTTTTTACTGCACGATTGCCTGCTATCGACCGTTCCCGGAGTTGCTCGTGATTGGTTCACATATGACGTGAACGTGCTAGTGGAAGTGGCTTCTGATTTTTATGTTAAATTTTTAGCCTTTTGGCAACATGTTTCTATGATGAACAAAGCGTTTCTCAACTCATCTCTTTCAAAAATTTCAATCTCAATCGTTTATGAAATAGTGTATTGTTATGACGTTGAAAGTTATAATAATGTCTAAGAGAAAATGTTTATTTAACAACGCAGAATTTAAACTGAATGTTATTAAAAAAGCGGAAGATGATTTCGATATAGGTATCGATTATTAGCATAAACCTGTAGCCAAATCGATATAGGTATCGGAATTAACATAAATGTAGGCCCAAATCGATATAGGTATCGCAATTAGCATAAATGTAGGCCCAAATCAATATAGGTATCGCAATTAGCATAAATCTATAGTCAAATCCATTATTAGCATAAATATATAGCCAAATCCATATAGATATCGAATTAGCATGAATGTAAGCCCAAATCTATATACGTATCCCAATTAGCATAAAACTACAGTCAATACAGGCATTATTAGCAAAGATCTATAGCCAAATCGATCACAAGATACGTTTTAGATATAAGATTCAATGGAGAAAAAAAAAATTATTTTTTTAACTTGTAATTTTTTTTTTTTTTTCAATTATTTTAATACAATTATCATTTAAATAGAGCAACTAAATAAATAGGGAGGTGGTTCATTAGTAGTACTTTGGAATGTTGAAAACAATGAGTAATCCTCGTATAGTCCGGCGTATAATCCACGGATTATACGCCGATGCGGGTTATCTGTTGAATTTTTTTGTATAAGGGCTAAAAATTGTGGCTGCAGATTATACGCCGCTGCGTATTATAGGCCGAAGATTACGGTATTTTTTTAGTACATTTAAGAATTCTTCATTTCTTTAAATCAGCTCTGAAAAATCCCAAAATTGAAACAGTCATTCTTGAAACAGCACCAATCTGTTCCTTTTTAGTATTTAAGTTATATTGTAAAATGTGTTCAGTCAGTTTTCTGAAAAGCAACTTGCTTTTTATTTGTAAACAAAATTCTACCCAGGCAGTTGTAGGTAGGTGTTGGTCATTAGTTTAAAAAAAAAAAAGAAAAAACTTCTATCCCTCCCCTACCCTTCCAAAAAGTAGCGCCCTTCTTGACACCTGGTGAAAAAAGAAGTTATTTTTAGTGTTTTTTCTTCTTAAAAATTCTCTGCATACTTTAAAAAAAACTGTTATTATTGTTAGATCTTCAAAAGAATGCCATGACTGTTAAGTACAGGCATCTCCCATCTTACGTATTACACGACTTGCGTAAATTCGCAGTTACATAATGAATCTTGGAAATTACATTTTTGAATGTACTAGCGCATTTGATACGTAGTTGCATACTTTTGATATTTATTTGATAAATAAAATATATAGATATAATAAACCACAAATGTAATATAGTTTATACATTAGAGTTATATTTTTATTGGTGTATACAATCAAATCTATAACAATATAACTTGATCTTTGTTAGTTATTCATAATAGTCATCTAATTTGTAATAAATACAATTTGTGCTTATCAAGGATTATTTTATTTTGTGAGGGCTATTCATTTGTATATTTAAGTATTATTTACATATTTCCTTTTAATATTTAAGTATTGCCATAATATGCTATAATGCTGAAAAGTAACTATTCTTTTACTTTCATGTTTGTTTAAAAAGTAATAAAATATCCTTTTTCTGATAATCTTTATCAAATTCTACATCTACTATACAAATGCTAATCTTAATAATAATTTATTTTGTGTTGTTGCCTGCAGGAGAACAGAAATCGAATAAATCACATGTGAATTACGGAGTTTCTCTGCTGAATTTACAGTTGATTTCATCCTGCTTTTTGAGAATAGTTTTCTATAGGTGAGCATCTTTTAACCAGAAATTTTATTTTTAATGAAATATTACTTTGTTTTTATTTCTTACATTGTAAAAAATATGAGTTAAGAAGTATTTCAGGGCTCAAAATTGAAAAATCCACAAACCGGAATGCTATTCCAAAATTATTGTTGATTTTTTTTTTTTTTTTTTTTTTTTTAAGTATAGACAAATTTATATCTAACAAAAACAATTTTTAAAAATGCATTCAAGATCCTAAATAATATTATTTAAAAGTTACAGAGACGCAATAAGCTATATAGTATATAAAACTGTACTAATGTGTTTTAATAATTCATTGCATGAATCAGGACGATTAACCACTTTCAACCACCTCTAATTTTTAACACAAAAGATTAAAAAACAAATTCACAGTGAAGAGACATTAACATAGAACATGGGATCAAGAACTGTATGATATTAATTGATACATTTCCTTCTAATAATGTATATATTTATTCATTATTATTTATTTGTTATATTTTTCTAATATATGTATTTATTTTACTATTATTTGTTAATACAGTAGACTTTCTCAAATCCA
This sequence comes from Maratus speciosus, assembly GCA_963932465.1. Classification (NCBI taxonomy): domain Eukaryota; kingdom Metazoa; phylum Arthropoda; class Arachnida; order Araneae; family Salticidae; genus Maratus; species Maratus speciosus. The sequence continues at coordinate 631,840,444 of OZ010786.1, forward strand.
CACAGATTGGGACCAGAGGTTTTGTGGATTTTAGAAGTTTGCCGATTTCTGGTCATTGCTTTGAATACATTTTTTAAACAGTAATTTGAATGTAATAATGCAATCAAAATTATAATGAAGGCTTGCAATATAGTCAAATATTAAAATAATTAAGTAATAAACTAAAACAATGAAAATTAAGATAATTTTAAACAAGTGGGTAAGTGTGATCATAGATCGCACAAAGGGTTTTGTTTAATATTCCTTTCAAAACGTCCAGTACAGTTATCGCCATGGAACATCTACTAAATTTTGGCAAACCTTTCCTAAACTATCGTAAAAAGCTACAAACAGTTTCGCCTTGTTATATTTCCTAATTTCGTTCGTGCCCCCCCCCCCCCCACCCGAAATGTTACGATATATCACATGACAAGTATCTGCCAAATTTAGAAAAGTGCCCCCTTTGAGGGGGGGTGAAGCGGGGTAATGGTCAGCATGATTTTTGACGCGGCCTGATGTTTAAAATTTTTGTTATGTTTATAAGCTATATTAAAGTTTCAAACAGATCGTCCAGCTATATTTCCTAATTTTGCTAGCACCCCCCCCCCCTCGAAATGCGACACACCATTCTTCTTTATACTTCATTATCATTTGTTATAAAGTATCATAAAGTTTAAAACAGATCGCATTGTTAGATTTCTACTTTAAATGAAATCGCGGTCTGTTAGTTCTACATTCCACCACCAGGGAGTGCACTGCATTCTTAACAAAAGGGTATCTGAACGAAACTCTTTTACACAACCTATTAGTATATATGTTACTCGAGGGGGTAGCGGTCTTCAGCAAGAATTTAAGATAATTGTTGAAATTACTATTTGGAAATGGTGATAATTTAACTTTTGACATATTTATATTTAATAAGTAGCATGTATCTGAGGAATCTGTCAAAAAAACACACCTGAAACTGTATGAAACAAAAAAGAAATATTTTGCCCCTCCCCTCTCCCACCTGCCCAAAATTTCACGTGCCATTTTTTATAAACTTTTTCTTAAATGTTATAAACTATGTTAAAGTTTCAAACAGATCACCTTGTTAGATTTCCTATTTTAAATGAAATTACGGTCTGTTAGTTCCACATTCCACCACAAGGGAGCGCACTCTATTCTTAACAAAACTGTATTGTATCTGAACGTAACTCCATTAAACAACCTATCAGGTGATATGCTAGTGGGGGGGGGGTTGCGGTCTTAACCAAGAATTTATTATATTTGCTGAAATTACTATTCAAAAATAGTGGTATCAATACTTCTGACATTTTTATCTGGCATAAGTAACATTTATGCTGTATTTTTAAAATCGGACACCGTTCAGAAGTATACTGCAATGAAACATCACATGACTGCCTTGTAAAATAAGTATATAATAGAAATAAATCAATTAGTGAAATTAGCGTCCCCTCCCCTGCCAGAAATTTCACATGCCAACTTTTTCTTATGTGTTATAAACTATCTTAAAGTTTCAAACAGATCGCCTTGTTATATTTCCTAATTTTAACAAAATCGTGTTATGTTAGTTCCACATTCCACCACGAGGGAGCGCACTCTATTCTTAACAAAACTGTATCGGAAGGAAACTCAGTGAAACAACTTATAAGTAGATATGTTACTCGAGGTGGTAGCGGTCTTAATAAGAAATTAAGATATTTGCTGAAATTGCTATTCGGAAATAGTGGTAACTAAACTTCAGACAATTTTATATTAAATAAGTAGCATATATCTCAGGACTCCCTCAATAAAGGCACATAAAGCGGTCAGAAACGCTAATTTTTTAAATAGAAATCTAGCGCCCCCTCCCCAGAATTTCACATGTCATTCTTTTTTACACTTTATCTTATGTGTTAGAAAATAAACTTGTTAGATTTCCTAATTTTAACAAAATCGCGTTATGTTAGTTCACATTCCACCACCAAGGAATGCACTCTATTCTTAACAAAAGCATATCTGAATGAAACTGCAATCTTTCGGTAGATACATGGGTTGGGATGGTGGCGGTCTTAAACAAGAATTTAAAACATTTGATGCGGTAACAAACACTAAGATTTAAAAAATAATTCTAGCTCCCCTCCCCCTCCTCGAAATATCACACTCCATTCTTTTTTACACTTTTTCTTATGTGTTATAAACTATCTTAAAGTTTCAAACAGATCGAGTGACAGGGCTGTCTGCCCACCTACCCGCCCAAAAAAACCCGGGTGGGCTTTTTTAAAGAAACCCACTTAATAAAACCCACATAAAAGTGGGTTTTTTTTGGTTTATACAAGTTTTTTGCTGCACAGTATTATTTATTTTTAATTACTACTTATTTGTTATGATTCTGTTATACATGTAAGATAAAAATTTAATTAAATTTAGGTTTTCAGACATCTTTGTATAAAAAGATAAAAATAATTTGAAAGAACTGCAAAACCCAAACCTCATCAAATTAAAATTATCCAAAAGGAAAAAATGACTATTTATCATTCATTATCTAATATGTAAAAATGAAAATTTGCCCGTCTGTAATTCTATACAAATCGACAGTTTGGAAGACAGCATTGTGAAATGTTACATATATGTGTATTAAAACACGGCCGAAGCAATTAAATTAATCTGGATCTAAATAATTTATAGTTAATTTTTAATTAATAAAACATCACCAATTTAACAGCAAGTTCCTATCAAATTTAAACATTTTACGTTATAGCAGTTGCTAACAATTAAAAATCCACAATAAAATTCTTATCACAAAAATTTCTATGTGATTTCTATGTGAAAAATGAAAATGAAATAAATAGTTTGACGAATATAAAAAAAGTTAATATTACGTCATAACTTTTCTATTGCAAGATTTCCAAATGAAAAATTAAATAAATAGTTTGATAAATTTAAAAAAGAAGTTAATATTACGTCACATTGGAGATGTAATGGATGGTTTTGGAAATGTAATGTAATGGATGGCAGGTGAATAAATGTCATATGAGTTTGAAAAAGCGCATTGAAACATGATAAAAACCTGAGCATAAGCTCGATAAGATAATTGGCATTTTAACATTTTGAAGTTCTCTGAATTTGTTTTCGCCATTTTTAAATCTATTCCATATACATACTCTTGTGTATGCATGTATATTAGAATTTCCACAAAGGTTTAGGTCCCTAGAGCTCATTCTTAGTAAAGAACTGAAATAAAGATGACAAATTGCCATTTTTCTTTAATCATGAAAAAATTCTTTAAATAACAAAACACTCGGAAACAACTTTTCATCAAAAGGTTTTAATCTCGGTCTCAATACAGATCACAGATTATATTTACTATGTAAGTAGGTAATCTGTCGTCTCGATTAAATGAATAAAAAAAGAGTGAAAATTACGTAAATTAACAGGCAATCCTTGATTTTTCAAAACAAACATTCTTAAAATTCTGTGCAACGCCGGCTACTTTAGCTAGCATTATATATATATACTATTACATATCATTCATTAAGGTCCATATAATTTATTTAATTTTTTTTTTTTATAACAGTTGCTTAAAAATATGTTTATATAATGTATTAAGTATTTTAAAGTTGAACTGCATTTAATATTTCATTTTGTTTTGCACTCAAAAATCCCCATTTTTGTTATTAAAAGGTTACCACGTAAAATAACAGATACGATGAAAATCAGAAAATGATAAAGGCATTTGTAGTCTGTACCTGTCTGAATAAAAAAACTTTTTTTCTTTACACTCTGCATATAAGTAAAATTGAAATATTAAATACAGCCACAACTGCAAAAATACATAATACATTATGAACACATTTTCTATGTACTATTAAAAAAATGAATTATAATTTATACACTATAGTCATTTTTCCTATGTAGTCATAAAAAATTAAAATACAAGTTCTTTGGATTATATTAATTTGGTGAGGGTTGGGTCTTGCAGTTCTTTCAAATCATTTTTAATTTTTATACAAATATGTCTGAAAATCTAAATTTAATTCAAATTTTATCTTACATATATAATAGAATCATAACAAGTAAGTAATTAAACATAGTTGGCACTGTTCAAAGAAATGGTAGCAAAAAACTCCAAAAACCTGAAAGAAACCAAAAAAACCCCAATAAAACCCGAAAAGCCCAATAAAACCCAAAAAAGCCCAATAAAACCCAAAAAAGCCCACACGGGTTGGGCTTTTAAAAAAAAACCCAGGTTTTTTTCAGCCCTGTCGAGTGACGATCTTAACCAATAATTCAAGATATTTCCTGAAATTACTATTCGAAAATAGTGGTATGAATACTTGTAAACTTTCTGATGATGAATGAGTTATACTTATCTCATAGCGCTGTTCAAAAACCCCACGCAAATTATTAGATTTCCTAATTTAAGTTAATTTGTGATTAAAAAAGCACATGTCACCATTTTAATTGATGCATTTGATAGCAATAAACGATTAATTAAATAATAATTAATATTTCAGCTTGTAATTAAGATAGGACTTAGATATGGGTATCAATGAAATCAGCGAGAAATTTGACATTGGGATGCCAAAAATTTAATATTTAAAAAGTTAAAATTTCGTATTAAAATATGCTATTATGGAAAACCATAGCGTGGTCATGTCTACTTGCTTTCCTGCCGAATTGAAATCTTTTTTCCTTGTCTTTCCAATTAAAGAAATTAAATTTTTATCAATCGATTTTTAGTGGATATTTTAACTTATACACATCGCAGAAATGTGAACTTTATACCAAATGAAAGTAGATTTTTTTCTGCGTCTGTCTATTCCATTTACAAATTTCTCGGACCAATATTTTCTGATATGCGATTTCGCTTTAAAATGTCCACTTCATTTTTCGGCTTAATTTCCTCCGTGGTAAACATGCATCGGCTGATTTTACTGGCAACCTTTTGGAGAAACACGGATGATTTGGAGAAGGTCCATTTGAACCTGCGTTAAAAAGGTGGATTGGTTAATTTTGGAAGTTAATTAGCCCGTAATTCAGTTAATTACTTTTTCAAACTTTTATGATTTCTTGTTTGGTGTGAGGTGTTCAGCTATAAGTACCCAAAATTTCAAGTCTCTAACATGTATAGTTTCTGAGAATGGGCTCTGTGACGGGCAGACAGACAAAGGAGCGAGACGAATAGGGTTTCGTCAGATGAACGAAACCTTAAAAATGATTAAATTATTAAAAGTTAAGGTCAAGTAATTAGTAATAATGTATAATTAAATATGCATAATAAAGATAAGATATATTTTTCTTGAATTATTCAATGAAACTTTCCCCATAAATTTACCCTATTGATTCACATCTAAATCCTAATGTAAGGAGGTTTTATTTCAGGTTTAGCTAGTCCTAATAACCAAAAACGCTTGATTAATACATAAATATATTTGATAAAAAGCTTCTAATTTCCAGTGATATCATCAATATGTTGATTTTTTTGTTTTTTCAGAAATAAATTTATACTTCCTTCATGAAAAACTACAAGTTCAGTCATATTATTGAGAATTACATATTAAAATACATATGGAATGATATAAAACTAAAAATTTCTGTTATTTTGCCCCTACATCTGAACTGAAAGTTTCATTGTTTACATCTGCGATGATGCGTGCATTTTAGGCATTTGCGGATTTGATGGAGTCTACTGTATCACGTATGGTATAAAATACATTAGGGTATTTTGCTAGCTGTTCCATGGATAGGGTAACGTAGATCACCCACTTGCAGCTCATTTATGACCCTCAGAGACACTGTGTAGGATCAATAAAGGCACTTAAGTAAGAAAACTTGAAATTTATGGCCCTCTGGCAGGGTTGGCAAGGTTTTTCCCACCCCCGGTAAATACCATGGTAAAAACCGGTATTTACCATCCTGGGAAATACTATGTTTTTCCCACATGGGAAAAACTGATTATTAAAAACATAAATATAAATTCAAAACAACCTTTAAAAATGTCAAAAATGAGTTCTAAGTAAATAGCTTGAAAAGTTTAAAAAAAAAAAAAAAAAAAAGTAAGATCTGCAAAAACAGACAATGGAGTGCATTTATTTAAATATTTATACACCACACATATTCCCAAACGTTTACCAATCATAATTGTATTCATATTCTTCGTTTGCCCCTTACACATTGGATTTTAGCATCATATAACAAAATATTAATTTAGAGGCTTTTTGTAAACAGAGTTTATTTCTAATCTTGTTTTGGATGAAAGAAAAATTAGAAAAAATACACTCCAGAGATGCTGATGATGCAGGACATCCCTGAAGATGTTCCATTAATTGGAGAAATTCTGCATCTATTCCAGTTTTACTTAAATTCTTCCACCACAGTGCAGGTGAAATAGTGTTTGTAATGTCTTCAGAAAAGGTGCATCTTCTCACTTGAATTGTATTGTGAGTACTTTGGATTTAAAGTCTGCAAATATTCACGAGCAGATTCCTCCTGATCCTGTGATAACTTTTCACATTTATATTTCAGATTCATCAGGTGTGCTAGAAAATGGACAGGGGTGATTGCTTTATCAAAGTTAGATTTCACTTTGCTGAAATGTGGATTGAGTTCTTTATTTTGAGGAAGCTCTAGGTAAATTTCACAAGCATCAGCAATATTGGCATTATTATCGAGTTGCAACTTCGTAAGGGCTTTTGGAACTGGTTCCATTTGGTTGTACATATTTTTTCCTTCTTTATACAGAGATTATTTACTAAGCACTTAATGTTTTTATCAATTTCATCTTTGTGATTATTGACAATTTGAAGATAAAAAGTCCTGTTAGTAGTAAAAGTTTTTAAACAAGCTATTTGTGAGTTCCACCTGGTTTCACCTGGAATTTGTGGTTTAACTGAATTGGTATACTCTTTCAATAAACTCCCAGGGTTATGGTAATTTCTAAAAAAATTCTGAATTTTGGCAACATTAGCCGCAATAGAATCAGTAGTCACATTCCTGCCAAGAATATTTAAATAATGCGATGCAGATCCGTATGTAACTGGTATAATATCTTCCGTTTCAAGATTCTACCTCATTGTAAGCATTTTCTGTTCATTATCCGAACCAAAACTTTTTACAGTGCATCTATATGTAGCTGCTGCTGCAATTTTTGCCATACGAGCAAGATTTGTACAATACTCTCTTGTTTTCTTATTTTTCCCGAAATCTATTGCAGAAAGAAGCATACTTTTTCCATTACAAAATATGGAATTGGCTATAAAAGGGTCATTATGGACATTACTCCATCCAACTTGTATGAGAGTAACAGTTCTCCCAGCTATTTTCTCTACAGCAGATTCTTGAATTTCTACTTTATGCAATAATTCTTATTTATTTATATTCCTTTCCTACAAAATAATTTTAAACCTAAGGAAAATTTGTAATAATGTATTTCTATCTTTAATTTTACACATCAGATTCATAAAGCTAGAATATTTCTTACATATTGTCATTTGGAAGTTTTTCCCGCTATTTACCAGTATTTACCAGTTTTTCCCAGTGGGATGGAAAAAACAAGTTTTGGACGGGAAAGAGCCAACCCTACCCTCTGGTCGCTACGTCTGGTCAAGTCGGTAGTCAACAATTTATGATGGGGGTCTGAACTGGGACTTGGGACTTTAAGGTGGGTCCCATCCGTGCCCCAGTAGGGCATGAACTACGGCTCACACAGTCCAATATAAGTGCTTAGGCTTTAAAAGGGGGAAATCCCTAATTTTTACCTCCTCTTTTGGGAGACAAAAAAAATGTTTTTCTTTCATGTATGTAAATAATTGTAAATAAATGTTTTTTGTTATGTTAATTTTATTCTCTGTTTTAATTTACATGGGATAGTTCCAATATGACATTGAGTAGTACTTTCTTTCCTTTTATATACAGGCATCCCCTGACTTACGTAAGTAATGTGTTCCGTAAAGTTTTACGTAACATGAATTTTATGTAAGACAAATTTGTAAGTTGCTTAGGTAAAATTCTGTTATTAAACTGCAATATTTATTATACATATATATAGCACTCACAAAATAAAATAATCCTTGACAAGAACAAACTGTATTTCTCATGAAATAGATGACCACTGTGAATAACTAACAATAAAGTTTAAGTTGTTTTGTTACAGATTTGATTGTATATATACTAATAAAAATATAACTCTATCTAATCTATAGACTATGTAACAGTTGTGGTTTATATTGATATATTTTATTTCTAAAATAAATATTCAAAGTATGCAACTGCATATCAAATATGCTAAGTATGTTCATAAATGTAATTTTCAAGATTTATTACGTAACTGCGAATTTACGTAAGTCGCGTAATATGTAAGTCGGGGGATGCCTGTATTTGGTTTAATAGGAACACACTAGTGTTTGTTTCTAAGTGTGATAAATTAATTCAATGCTTAGTCTAATCATGCTTCATATGAAAAAGGGGGCGGCTGAAAACTCACAGAGCTTTGATTCCTTTTAATTTAGGAGAGTAATTAAATGTTACATCTAATTAGCGAGTTAGCTAAGTACCTATTTACTGCTCTTCTCACCCTATCTAGAAGCAGCGATCACGATTTTTATGCACATGTTAAATTAACACACAGGAGTCCCATTCTGAGGTATTAACCCTTACCTCTCTTGGGTTAATGTGGGTAGTGTTTTTTAATGAGGCATAGTAACCACTCCAATTAGGAGGCCTAAAATTTTCTGGCACCGGAATAATATTTGTCTTAATTTCACAAACCGGAATGAACATTCTGAACTTTTTAATACAAACAAATAAATAATACATCACCTAAATTATCCACTCCTCCCAATTTCTCTGCCCCTGTCGCCCCACCTCCTGTATCTTATGCAGTTTAAAATCTGTAAAATTCTTTCATTTTTTTCTGCTCAATTTATAATTTTGTTGTAAAAATATTTAAATAATCACCTAAATTATTTCTCATCCTCCCCTCAAAAATGTTCTTTTTTTTGTTGTTGTTGCCACCACAGTAATTTTTTTTTCTCTTTTTAAGCAAAATATGCATGTGATTCATGGGTGAGAACAGCCAAACTGCAAAACAGAAAATGTTTTGCTTTCCTCCCACATATTTAGAAATCCCCCCTCCCTTTTGGGGCTAAGGATAGAGCAAAAATTTCAATGAGAATGAAGATTTTAGATGGGTAAGATTAAATGAGGTTTTAGGTAAATCATCTTACTACAAAATAAGAAACATTGCAAAATTAGAAAAAATAATTTTAAACTTTGCTGAGCGGGAGTCAGAGAGGAAAGAACTTTTTAAGAAAGGAGTGTAATTTAGATAATTATTTACTTATTGTTACTAGCGAGCAACAAACAGAAGAAAAGGATTAAGATTTTCAAGATGTTAAACTTTTTGTGCTGAGGGGGGGGGGGGGGGGGAGTGGGAAAGAAGTGAAGCAGACATTTCATGCAGGGGGTGATTTTATTAAGATTATGTAAAAACATATGGAAATCCACCAAAAAAGCCAAAAGATTCAAAATTATCTCTCTTAGACTTTTAAATCAATTTTTTCCACAAAAAAAGTTTATGAAAGGGGCAAGGCGGGGGCTTATTTGGGAATGGAAAAGAAAATCAAAACTGTTTAAAAGTGGATGGAGCTTACAATTGGGATTTTACGGTATATATATGTATATTCTTTACATTCTGGTACTTATTAAGTAATCTACGATTAATTAGCAATTAAAAAATGAAAGATATTTTTAATAATATGGATTATTTCAGACGCATAAACAGGAATCTGTAGAAAGTTGGGTAAAATGTCATGTTAAGGTTTCGCATTTTATTTCTTTCATACTTTTAACTTTTTCAATCAAAAAACATTAGTGAAAGCATTTAAAATTTTGTTATATTTTGAATAACTGTAATACTGTAAAAGAAAAAATAATAAAATTATAAGGAAACACATAGTACTTTTTTTTAAGTACTCTCCAGCAAATTAACTTTCTAATGCAATAAAACCTGTCTATAACCAAAACCTTCTTTTAATGAAAAAATTCATAATCTATCCAAAGAAGAAAAAAAAAAATTATCTCCTAAGATGAAAACAACCCGTCTAACATGGTATTTTACACTTATCGTTCGCATTTCTGTAACAGCAGGTTTTATTGTATCATAGTTATGGTAGTGGTAATGGTGAAGGAGCAAGTTCGATTATTACAGGGGAATGCATTCTCTCTCTGCAGCTCTGATTATGTATAACAGGCTGCGCTAGCACTTTTCTTTATAGATTTTCCACTGAATCATCATTCCAAACGGATGAAGAAAATGATCATGGAATGTTTTTAATTGTTCTGATAACTATCTGTAAATCTGAAGAAAATATGATATCTAGAGATTTTTAACTGTTAAACATTATTCTTAACTTAACTGTCTTTTCCCCAGATTAATTTAATATCAGGGATATGTTTAGGAAAATTTTAGGTCCTTTAAAGGACCCTTCACAAAACTATTTATCTTAAAACAGGACCCTTCACAAAATTATTTATCCCCAAACAGGACCCTTCACAAAACATTTTATCTCAAAACAGGACCCTTCACAAAATTATTTGTCTCTTAAATAGACCTTTCACAGAATTTTTTCACTTTCAAATTGAACTTTTCACAAATTTAGTCATATAAAAATAAAATCTGACTTGTAAGTAAGCAGTTGAAGTCATTAAAGAGCATATTACTTAGCTTTTTATACATAAAGGATAGAATATGAAGACATCGATAATTTAAAATTCACAAAATTATGACTAGAATTTTCACAAAAATAAGAAAAACTTCACAATTTCACTAAAACAGGACCCTGTGAGAAAAGTCTGGACAGACCCCTGAATATTATCAATAGAGATAAATACCTTATTTAATCATTTAAAAAAAATAATAAGACAGTAGTGTTTTGTGCATAAGATTTGAAAATTAAAAATACATCATGTGTGAAATTTTGTTTGTTTTTACAGCCAATCGTTGGAGCATAAGTAGTGATAACCTTAAGTGCCTATCAGCACTATAAAGTGCATGGTGACAGAACACCCCACCCCAAATCACTATGACTGCAGCTCTGTCTGCATTGCATATACAGATGTAAGCAATGAAATGTTTAGTTAAGATCTTGAAGAAATTCTGTAGCAGACTTTTTCCTCATATTTTTTCACTTTTTTTTTATTTTCTCCTTTACATCAATGTAACTAAATTTTTAGTTTAATCTTTGCTTCTCTCTGAGTCACTAAATTTAAATATGCATTTGTATATGTAAATGTTATTTAAACAGGTATGTATATTTTATTGCTATGTGTTACCTGATTATACTTACGTTACTTTTGTGAAAATAATATTTTTTTAATGTTGAAGAGATTTATTGAAAAACTTATTTGATATTACAGTAGACTTCCTCAAATCCACACAGCTTGGGAAACAAGGTTGTGCGGATTTTAGAATTTTGTAGATTTCTGGTCGTTGATTTGTTTACGTTTTTGAAACACTAATTTGATTGGTAGTTAAGCAAGGGAAATTATAATGAATGCTTACAATAAAGAGAAACATTAAAATAAGTAAAATATTAAAATAATTTATTAGTTTAAACATAAGTAATTATTAAAATAATTATGTAGAATAAAAATTTAGAAAAATATTAAATTATTACCGATGAAATCGATTCCAAAAGTCCTATGCTGCCATCTAGTGGTAAAGCGATCGTAAGATCGATACGTCATCATACAGATATGTTAATTTATATCAAAATCAAAAGTAATGTAAATTTATTTTGTAAAAAATCAGCTGAAATAACCAAAAGAGAATGATTAACAAAAAATTTAGTAAAAAAAACATTGCAGTAGTCACTGATTTTGGCGCCATCTTGAATTTTGTTCCTGCAATTTAACTGTAAATTTCATTGTTTATATCTGAAAAAATATGCAGATTTTAGGCGTTCGCGAATTTAAGGGAGTCTACTGTATTATCTTCACATTTTAACATTCATTCTTGTATTTATATCATGATGTAGTTCGATCTGTACAATAGCTTATTTTGTATCTGCAAAAAGAAAAATGTAAAGAAACAATTATAATCGATTCAACCTTTGGTTTGGAGCTTTGCAGGTTAAAGAGAAGTGGCTGTATGTGGGGCATTCTCTTTTAAGTCCTTGAATAATAATTTTTCTTTTAGTACATATTTTTGTATTTTTTTAATTTCATATACTGGGGAACATCCCATTGCAGCGGTAGAATTGATAAAAAAAAAAGTCACTGGTCCCAAGGACCAGCGAACATCAGAGTTTACTGGTCCACAGACATCGTCACTGGCATGCTACATAAAATTCGATTAAGTACCTTTGAGTGACCCCCCCCTCCTCCTCCTCCTCCTCCTCCTCCTCCTCGTAGAATATAAAACAAACTTCCTTTCAGTTACCCAAAATTTTCGGCATAGTAAAATGTAAAATTATAATTTACTAAAAATTAAATAAACAGTCCTATATAAACAAAAACTATAAGATTATTAATTATATATTTTATTTCCGATTATTTATTTCAACTGACTGTAAGTTTTAATGCAATTTTTTATTTATTTATCTATTTTTTAAATAAAATAAAATTCTGTGGTGTGGGTTTTGTTGCGGTTTTCTCAGGGATGGGAGAATTTACGTTTACCTAACAGAGAGGGAAAAAAGTTACTGGTCCTGCGGCCTACTAAATTTTTTAAATTAATGGTCTGATTGAATTTTTAGTGGTCTCGGACCAGCGGACCACCAAGGATTTCGAACACTGCATTGCATGATTGCATAACAATATTAACGACATAAATAAGTTTCGGAAGATGTTGGGCGGGGGGGGGGGGTCCAAATACCAGGAAAACTCCTATACCGTCTCATGTCCCTTCCCTTTTTTAAGTTTAGAGCTGTCTGTATAAAATTGTTTCAGTAAAAGTAATTCAATGTAATTTTTTTCTGAAACTGGAACTATTGTTTTATACAAATAGGTAACAAAAAATTAACCCGCACACATTTTTAGGGTTGATATTATTTTTTGAACTTTGTCCCTGGGTTTACCATCCCTCTTCTAAAATTATACAGAAAATCACTTCAGATTCAGCCACAGAATTTTTTAAAAGTTTTTTTCTCATGCAGAAGTATGCTAGAGAAAGAATACACTAGATTAATATTAACACAATTATTCTAATTGGTAAACAAATCATAAAAAAAAAGTCACTGGTCCCAAGGACCAGCGAACATCAGAGTTTACTGGTCCGCAGACATCGTCACTGGCCTGCTACATAAAATTCGATTAAGTACCTTTAACCCTTTGAATGACCCACCCCCTCTCCTCCTCCTCCTCCTCCTCGTATATGATAGAGAAAGAATGTCTAAAATTCTACTGCAGAATTTAAATATCAATTTCAAGTATCATGGCTTTATTGGTAGTCTTACCGCCCCCAAGGTTTATCCCTGCACTTTTCAAGGTAAATTTAAAAAATTTTAATTTAATCTAATGTAAATAACTGTTTCTAAAATCAATGAACATTGTGGCTATCACTTAGTCTTAACATGATTTGTCTAAAAATAGTGGTAATTTTCCTTACCATCCGTTTTTTTCCCATTACCGTCCCTTTTTTCCTATACCATCCCCATTTTTCCCTTCTGTCCCTTTAACATCCCTTTAAGACAACGTTATACCAAAATTTTGTACTAAAAATACTACATTGTTGTTATTTCTTATTTGAATGTCCTGTGGGTACTATGCAAACTCATTATAAGTAAAAATTTAGAAGAAAATAGAAAGTTATATTGGTAAAATGATAAGGAAAATTAAACTCGCAAATTTAACTTAAACCTCAGTTAAATAAAAAAATTTTTGCTGCTGACCATTTTTTCTTTATTTTGAATCATTAAGGCATTCGTCTATCTGATTTTAAAATGTTATTTTAGCAAGTTTAATTTCACCAGATTGTTATTCCCGAAAGTCAAAAAATTGTGACAATGCCCTATGTACATTTAAATAGAACTATTTAACTTTTAATTGAAATAATTTTTTAATGAACCTAAAAATATATACAGATAGATTTTATAAATGTTTCAGTGATCTAATACATTCTTTAATACAAGGTCTAACAATATTTTAATCAACTATTGGGGTATTGAAAAATTTATACAGCAAAATAGGCTACGAAGTAATAACTAAAAAATAATTTTGTTATAGCAGGGCGTTCTCTTTAACTGTATTGCATTTTTTCTCAGGAGCGATGAAAATTTCCATTTAAGGCAAAATTTCATTATGCCCACATTTATTTTGCATGTGTCTTACTATATCCAATTTATATTTAAATATAAATAATAATAATATAATAATAAATTAAAAATACAAGTCTAAGGATTATAAATTTAAAATTGTAACTGTTAAATGTATTGCATATTAACAATTAATTGCATTTTTTATTTCATACCTAAATACAATAACATTTCTAAAAATACAGTTTGTCTGTAACAAAATCCTGCCTAGAACTAAAAAGTTCCATGTTAACTGATTTGAAATTTTAAAGTTCAAAACAAGAGGGATTCTTAACATAGAGGTTTTAAAATCACTGAAACATAATTATAAAATAATGAAAAAGTTAATAATGATTAGGGATGTTATGGATATGTAGCCATAATTTGGATGGTATTCGGCTAAATATCTGTCATTGAATACTTTTAAATATAAATTTAGATTAAATCATATATTTTTCTTTCCTAAAATGGTAGTAGGATAAAAGTGTAAATTTTGGCAATTATAATTATGAAGGGTCCCATTAACTTTCAACAGCGATGTATTTAAGCAGAATTTATTGGAAGGGGGGGGGGGGCGTATATGACGATTTTGACGACTAACTTTTTAAAAAAATTATCAGTGAAGTCCTTTTCTTTGCCTTGTGTCTGTGTTTTATATAAAATTAAACATTATTAACTGATCAGGATCAAATTTTGAACTTTAAGAATACTTTAAACTTTAGAATATAGCAGAGAAAATAAGGTACGTTTAAATATAGACACATCGTCCCTTACTTTCATTCCATTGTTCTAAATATTCCAGTTAAATACAGTATAACCTTGAAAATCTGACTTCGTCGGGACTGAGACTAAGCCAGATTTTTAAAAATTCCTGATTTCTGAACTATAAGATCAAAAGTACTTCTGATATACTTAATGGTGCCTTTATTCATAATTTAACCCATAGTCAACTGCTATTTATGTTAGAAAATTAAATATTAAAAGAATAAAACTTACTTTAATTAATATTTTCTATGTTAAAAAAAAAAAAAAAAATCTAATAAACAGTAAAGTCATTTCTTCTCGTCTAAATCCCGAAACATGGATGTCAATTTTATTTACTTAAACTTTTTTGACCATTCTTTAACAATTTTTTCTTGGATTTTATAAAAGCGAAAAATATTGATTTCAGAAATATATTCTTATTTCTCTAAAACAGATGTTAATTTTACAGTCAAATTTATGCCTTTTTTTTTTTTTTTTTTTTTTTAGTGACATCTTTTCTTCTGCGGGCTTCTTGTCCTCGTTCCTTTGAGCTGCTATCAGCGGTATTGGGTTCTATTTACTATAGTGCCAGCTATCTTGTTGTCAGCTAATCCATCGCTTTCGATCTCTCAGTTTTTAATTTGTAAGTAATTGCTATTTTTCTTACTCCCGTTAGTTGAAAGTGTAAAAAATAGGGGAAGATGACTTTGCTGGATTTTTGAGGTCGCACTGTATTTTGATAATAAAGAAAAATCTGTTTATTTTTTGCTGAATGTGCAGACGAAAATTTACAAATCAGATTAATTAAAAAGGTTGAAGTTTTTAGTAAGATGCCACTTACAGCTTATTCACAATCAGCTTATTTATATTTACATTAAAAAGGATTAAATCATATTTCATTTTAGTTAAACCTTTGCTCATTCATTGCGCAACATGCATTTTAACTTGGTACTTTTTTATACGAGCCCTTCTATCTAGGCATTATAAAATGTACTTCTCACACGTAAGCATGAGTGCATTCAGACGTGGATCTGTCGTTGTTGTTCTTAGATGGTTTTTCACAATTTTTAAGTTTCAAAATGATTCAAAACAACTGTGAACTGAAGGAGTTAGAGCCAGACAACTGACATGGTTTGTGTAAGCACTACAATGTTTCTCAAAGATTCTGATTTCTTGGAAATATCATCCATTGTTTCAGCCTCTGCACAGAAGTCTGACAAAACTTCTAGCTGTGCATGTAATGCTTCCATGCGAAAAACTGCCTGGCTTTTAGAGAAGAAATTTGCTGCTTTTTTAATCAGATCTGGTGTTAATTTCTCCCTTGTAATGGGAGGATTCATTATTTCATACAATGGTATGATTATGCGGACGCAAGAATGGAAGTCATGATTGTAAGGGTATCCACTACCTTCTTAAATTCCATGCGATAGAACGTTAGAAGTTCAGGAATAAAGCGATGTCTCTGTTATCGTCTTAACTTCTTTGGTGCCAGTCTTTATCGATGCCGATGCGGCATAGCAAATTCATTTAAAGGATCTACACCTTGCTTAATTTATAGCAAAATTGTGCTCTGTTTTTCTCTATGCATGTTTTCATCATCACGGTTGATTATTTCCAGTGATTTGATGCATGTCTTTAATATTTTTGTAGAGACAATTATGTTAAGATTCTTAGTCTCCAGTTTTTCAGTAACTAAATTGCATCTGTACAGAATGTTCTTGAGAAACATTGGTGAAGCAATGAAGTTGAGCGACAATTTTTCTTTCAAAAACCTCATGCCTTGGTCTTTGTTTTCCTATCAGAAGTAGAGAAATCAACTATTTCTTTCAAAATTTGTAGAAGATTCCGCAGTAGAAGAGCATTTTCTATTTATTTGAGCTTGTCCACTAACGGCTTGTTTTGTTTAGTATTTTCTGTTTAAAACACAAAGTTCTTCCAGAACAAAGAAAACATCATCTATAATATTGCTGGTGTTGCAGCTATGCCGAACGAAAGTGTTGAGTCTGTGACCTTGACAAAGAATATATGGCACACTTTTACCCACAATTTCTGAAGACTTCTGCTGAGTGCCATTGAATTCGCCAGACATTCTACTTGCAAAATCATGTGACTGGAAAGCTACATGTTCCATATCAAGCTCATATCCTTTGTAAAGATGTGCAGTATCTTACTTGCAAGATACCAGTTTTATCATCTGCTTTTACAACTTCCAAAAGTCTCTCCTCAGCTTTTCCATCTTTGTCATCACATCTCACTCCAATAGCTAATTGATCCTGGTGCGAAACATCTGGTGTCTTATCTGTTATAGTGCCATAAAATTGTGCTTCTTGAATATCACTGACTATTTTTTATTTATTTTTTTTTTTTTTTTTTTTTTTTTTTTTTTTTGCGCACTGCTGCCGCAAGAGCTTCAATCATCGCGTTTTGGGATGAAACGGAAAGGTAAGTTGTGTGGTATGTCCTGAAACGTATGTCTTCAAGCATTTCTTTAATACTGAGAATGTCTGGACTATGCCTATGACTATGTCTGGAAATTAATTTCACAATTTGCCGATAGTTTCCATTTTCGTCTTTCTCACTTCTCCTGAAAGGCAGACCTTGCATACCCAGCATCTGCGTAATGTCCATCAAGCTTGTTACAGCTTCAGTGTTGAATGCAAGATCATGAACTGACAATACTATATGGAAATTAAATTCTCAGTACTTTTTCAGTATAGTGACCTTGAAGAAATAAAGAAAACTGTCTTGGCAAACAAAGAAATTTGGCACCATACTTTCTGACAACCTGTTCACTGTTTCATTTCATATACACACACATTTTTTTTTTCAATATTTATACAATTTATTTAACATAATAAAGAAGTCATTTATCTAATTTTATTCAGAAACAGGAGTAATTTGTACATATAAAAACAACAATAAGATGCATATATAACATTTCATTTGTTTTCATAGCTGTTTATAGTATTTGGCAACAAATCTTGCTTTCTGATGCCCAAATTCTGCCATCTTTTTTTTAAAAAAAGCGCCTAAGTCCCTATAGTGGAAAAGTACCTAATTTTCTATTATTTTTCACTAATTGCACCATAATTTGTACTATATATAAGTGGAGAGGACAAAAATTTTAAATTTTCTATAAAGCACTATAAGACTAAAAATTTAAGAATAAAATAAATGTAAAGTAAGACAATAAAAGAGCTGTACGACTAAAATATTAAAAATAAAATAAATGTAAATTTAAAAAAAAGACATACTTTTGTTAACATTCACAAAAATGTAGAATATATATATATTTATATTTAAATGCCATAAAAAGTAGAAAACAATTTTTGAGCTATGCGCCAAGTAGGGTATCAGTGATTAAATCGTGATTTTAATCAACCAATTTTGTAAAAAAAATCATTGATTAAAATCAAAATTTTTCTAAATGTTTAAAATGTCAAAAAAATTATTAAAATCTAAGATTGTGAAAAACAATGTTTTTATCCAACATAAAACAGTTTCATTTTAAAATATTTAAATCTAATATAATTTGCAATGTCATAATTTCCTTTGAGAAATCAATTTATGCACTATTTTATATAAAATAAATGTAACAAGTGTAATAAATTTCTGCAGGTGAAAGAATAAATAGTCAGTGTCTTAGTTTTTCATTCTACTTTTGTAATAATAAATTAAAGCTTCTTCGGTATAGGTTGAATAGTTTATTTTGTAACTCATATATACTAAATAAAAAAATTAATTAGGTATTGAAAAGGCAGCAAAACTTTTCTTAAAAAAAAAAAAAAAATGAACCATTGAAAGCTAATAATCCCCACTGAGAGGTAATAATGCTGTTATTTAAATATTTTGAGGATTTCAGATGTAACTGGCTATCCTTATATTTATTCTGTATGTATGTATGAATGGGTTTAACTCATTTTCATAATTTTTTTGGTTAGCATACACATACATGTGTGTAAGTTTAGATTTTGGTGATTAACAGTAATTTTTTAAGTAAAAATACAAAACGAGCTGCAAATAATATTTGTTAGTTTTGTTATTTTTGCTACTAACTAATGAAATTACTTATTTGCATTTTTTATTAATTCCAGGATTACTGCACAAAATGCACCCTGCCTTAAAAAAAAGTTTATCTGTAGTTGTAGCCAGAGATTTCTTGTAATAAACTTCCCCATTCAACAGTATTTCTAAATTCATGTGGTACCCAAGATCTTGCAAAAATAATAGAACTTTATTTCTTTAGAAAAAACAGGATATTATTAAAACATGTTGTTATTTAATTTCGATTTGTGATTCATAAAATTATTAAAAATTAAGGACACTTTATTTTATCATACTGAAGATTATTCTTTTATTCCCCTTATATCATTACTAAACACATTACTAATATATTTCCTCACAAAATAGTGCCCTTTTTTTGAGCTAGCATCCTGCCCCTTTTTATTTTTTCTAAAATGAATACATCATTAATTATTTTAATAATTAAAGCTTAAAAGTGTATAATATGTTCCTAATTAGAGAGTTAATTGTTTAATAATTATTAATTTGAAGTAGTGTTAACTATTTAATATTAAATGCAGTTAATAATTTTAATAAATGTTAAATATTACTAGTATTTAATAAAGTTTTACATAATTATTACAATATTAATGTATGTAACATTATTGCATGATACTACCTAATGAAACTACTAATTTGCAGTTTTTATCATTTCTGTAATTACTAACTAATAATTATAATTTTATTAACTAAAGTGTAAAAACATAGATTGTGTTAGGAATTAGTGGTTTAATTGTTTTGGAAACCTAAAACTCTTGGTAGGTAATTCAATATTTGAACGCTGGAAAAAAAATCATAAAAATTTAAAAATCAATCTAAACTAATTAAACTCAATCTAAAATAAAAAAAAATCATAAATATATATATACTTATGTATATAATATATCATAAAGAAACTTAAATTAAACAAATGTTAAATTGTATTGACGTCCATGCTTTTTTTTCCCCTTGGACATAAGAAAAAAAAACAATTTCTTTTCTAGCTCAAAAATTATTTTCTGCATGTTAGTGCATTTAAATATATATATATAAATGTTAACAAAAAGATGTCTGTTTTTGTAATTGCAATTATGTTATTTGAAATGAATGAGTAATGAATGAAATGAATTGATATTGCAAAGTGTGTAAACTGCGTGGAGTAATCGTCTTCTACTGTACATAGTTTTTCATAAATGTTTCATTTTTAAAATCTGTTATTTTCATCTATCAGTGCAGAACAAGCAAGAAAAACTCATATCCACTTCATGTTTAATGGTATATCTTTCTAGTTTTTTATAATATGCAAGTTTTGGTACATAATTTGGAATTTGATTTGAATTTATCACTGCCTTTTGTCTGCTTATAACTTTAACTAATTTAAGAAAAAAAAAATGACAAATTTCCTCAAAATTTGAATATCATTCTCAAATTGAATGCAGTATTTTATTGAAAATGGTCAACATAATTCCATTCTCCCTCATCTTTTTACAGACTCATGAAAAAAATTCAACAAATAACCTTCTATCCTAGGCAGTTGTTGCTTTAAAAATATATATAACTTTAACTATAAAGTTTCAAAAATGAAATAATTTGTGCACTCTTCTTTATAGTTCTGTTTATGTTGCAAAGTCATTATTTATTATATCCATTTTTAAAAATTAGTACTCTATGCTGGGAGCAATGTTATTTTAAACAAAGTTCTCTTTATCAGAAAAATTTAAGTGCTAACTAGCTGACCTGACCGACGTTGCCCAAGGCCGTGATAACCTTAAATGAACCTTAAATTTGTATGATTTTACATCTTTTAACTTGATTTTGTCTGAATTTATATTTTTTAGTGAAAAATATTGATTTTTAGTGGTAAAAGCATTAAGAAAGCATTTTCTTGTTTTTCTCACGTTGGGTTGTTTCATAACTTTAAAAAAAAAAAAGAAATACTTCTTGTTGTCTGAACTCTTTCAAATTTTTGTCGCTGATAAATATATAAACAGTTTTAGAGTCCATAAAAAAATTTCATGAAAAATATTGCAAATTTTAGCAAAAGGACTTAGAGAAGTTACTCTTGATAAATGCTTGGTCCGAATTTGAGTTAGAGGATTTCACCTTTCATTAATTTTTTTTTTTTTTTTTTTTTTTACAAAAATATAACAAATTTCACAATCTATAATTGTTCAAAATCTGAAAGATTTTTATATGTTGTATAAAATACATGTCCCCTGTCTGTGTGAAAGATCGATAAAGAAAAACTACTGATATTCAGTGGTAAAATGGTGAAAATTAATTGCAATGGGGAGGAGGGTGTGATTCAATGTTTAAAAAAAAAACACATTTCTTGTCCAAAACTTTTGTATAATTTTTGTGCTATGATATTGTTATTTAGTTGTAAAAAGCAGTGCTTTTCTTCTGTTATTTTTATTTATTTCTTCTTTTTTTATTATTTATTTATTTATTTTATTTATTTATTTATTTTTTTTTAGATGGGTGGAATGTATGGGGATTTTTTTCAATTTGAACTGATTATTTTCTCCGTAGATTTTACAATTTCTGAACCAAATTTATGAGTTATGTTTCCAATGACTTTGTGTAATTTTCATGGTAAAATATTGATAGTATTTAGTTTTGAAAATCAGGGTTTCACGCATGATTATTTCTTTATTACTTTCTTCCATCTTTGAAGAAGAAAGTTTTAAATTCGTGAAAAATTTTGATTTCTGGTTTTCGATAGATTTATGTTTTAGGTCCTGAACATGATTTGGCTGTTTTTAGGAAATACCTGTCTGTATGTGACAAAAATTTTGTGTGCATGCTATCTCAAGAACTAATACACAAAATTTAATAAAACTTTAAATTCAGTTAGCCCTTGATATAAATTAGTGTTGATTAGTTTTTGGTGTAAATTGCCCAACAGATGGTGCTGCTTACTGCATTTCTCACGATTTCTGAAATATCTCTATTGCAAGAACTAATGCGCAGATTTCAACAAATTTCATATTCAGTTAAACGTTGACAGAAGTTGTTGCTGATCAGGTTTTGGTGTAAATTGTACAACAGGTGGCGCTGCTATGCTGCATTTTTGATATGACTGTGTAACAGGGTAGTGTTTCGAAAGGAATTACTTTATAAAAGTTTCATTATTTTAATTCTGACTATTAATAACAGGGAATTTTAGTTTTTCCAGATTTATTTTCACACTTTCATAGTGAATTCTACTCTCTTAAACAGGCATTTTTATGCTGATTGTAGATGATGTTTTAAAGCTGCAACACCACTATTTTAAATATTGCTGTTTTGATACTTTTTTATTTAACATAATTAAAGTTTTATTGATTGATCTATTTTTAAATAAAATATTGCTACTTGTATGATTTTTTCCCCTATAATCTTTGGAAATGAATATACAATATACTCCTGATTACCTGACACTCTGTTATGAGGCAAACTCTATTAAATGACACGCCTCACAAATTTCAACATACAATTTGATTGGACAAAATAATTATAAGATTTTTGTGGCTGTATTCTAAAATTATGGCAGAAAATGTATTTTGTTTTGCATGTAATCAATTATACATAGCTTTAACCATGGTAAAAATGCTAATAAATGATTAAAATACTGTTAAATTATTTCAATATAATGTAAATTATATTAAATAATGCAAAACTATGTTGCAATAACCATTAGGTCGAAATATTCCAGAAATCTAGAGGAATTCAGACTAAATACATTTATATACAGTATAACCTCGAAAATACAGCATCGTCGGGACAGAGATTAAGCCAGATTTTTTAAATGTTCAGATTTCTGAAAGAATATTAAAAGGACTTCCGATATTCTTAACCCATTTGCGCCTGGATTTTTGTTTTCTCAATTTTGTTGGTACAATCACTTTAAAATGTTGCAAAATGTCCTGGAAAAATATTTTAAAAAATACGCTAAAAGATTTTTGTATTTATTTGATAAAATGTAAACCTACTAAATATGGGAATATGCATAATTATATATTTTGTCTAAATTTATATAAAATAAGCTTTTAAATAGTAAGGTATATACTATAATTAGTATTTTTATGAACTACTAAAAATATATATTTATTTCTGTACAGAGGCTAATAACATTACAAGTATTAGTAATAATAAACTAAGAATAATCGTATTTGAGGTTTAAAAATAATTTGTTTCATAATAATTTTGAAAAGGGCTTTACATAAATAACTGTCCCTTAAATGGCTAATAAAAATATGTACCCATTTATGCCTAGCGTCCTATATTTTGTACGTTACAAAAATGCTTAAAAAATAAGCTTGAACATATAATTTCACAATTTAAAAAAATACTTATTTCAAGGAAGTCTACAAGCTAAGATTATGACTTATTTATTTGGATCTTTGATCAAAAAATGCAAATAAACTTACTTTTTACATTTCGCCATCTTGAAAAGGAAAAATCTATAAACTCCGAATAAAGCGTTTTTGGTAACAGATAAAGACATTTATAGATAATTATTTCATACAATTTTCATGTTGTTATAAAGAAGAAAATTATTCAAATTGATTAAAATTCGAAGTGTCCCAAAAATGGGACGCTAGGCATAAATGGGTTAATGATGCCTTTATTCATAATTTAATTCCCAAGTGTTATTTATGTGAGAAAAAGAGAAAATTCAATATTTAAAAAAACTCTTACTTTGATATTTTCATGTTATAAAGGAAATTCTAATAAGCAATGAAGTCGTTAACAGTGACTTCTCATGTAATTTCGAAAATATCGATTTCAATTTTATTTGCTTTAGTTTTTCCGGTCATTCTTTAAGAAATTCCTCTTGCATTTTATACAAAGGAAGAATACTTATTTCAAAAATACAGCCTTGTTTTTCTAAAACCAGGAGTCTGCCCAGACTTTACTTCCAGGGTCCTGTTTTTGTGAAATTGTGAACAGCTTTTTGCATTTGTGAAAAATCTAGTCATAATTTTGTGAATTTGAAATCATTGTTGCACTCAGGTTCTTGTTTATACATTTTTAAGAAGATATATGTATGTAAAATAGTACATGCATTTTCTTTATATATGTAAAAGTGACAGGACAGATTTTACTTTTAAATGATTAGGATTGTGAAATGTTCAGTTTAGAGATGGAGAAAATTTGTGAAAGGTCTATTTTTAACACAAAGAATTTTGTGAAGGGTCCTGTTTTGAGATGAATAATTTTGTGAAGGGATCTGTTTTGAGATGAATAATTTTGTGTAAGGTCCTGTTTTGACATGAACAATTTTGTGGAGGGTCCTTTAAAGGACCCAATTTTTAACTAAACAGATCCCTGAAAACAGATATTAATTTTCCAGTCAGATATCTACATTTTTCCGGTGACACCTTTTCTCAAACCAATTGGTATGCCTCCCCACCTGGCTGAATCTGTCGGTTCCTCATGCTCATTTCTGTGAGTTACTACCAGCGTTACAGGCAGTTCTATTTAGCACAGCATCAGCGATCTTGCTTTCCGCTAATCCATCACTTTTGAACCCAGAAGTCTTTAATTCATAAACAATTGCTATTTTTAATTCTCCCATAAGTTCGCATTGTAAAAAAATAAAGGATGAGGGAGAGATGAATTTGATGCTGGATTTTTTAAGTTACCAGATTTCCGAATGCCGGATTTTCGAAGTACATACTGTATTAGAATTTCTCTTGTCACAATTTTTTTTTTCTTCTCATTGCTTCTAAAATGCAAAGAAGATATGTAATTATAGAATATAGGGTCACCCGGGGTAATTCCTGGTCAGCAAGTTTCTGGGGTAATTCCTGGTCACAGTCCTTTTTATGTTTTAAGAACGCTTCATCAAAATGAAAAAAATCATAGAGGTACTCTGAACTATCCTCATTGGAATTTATTACTTAATTATGAGTTTATTGTTTATTTATTTTGAAAAAAAAATCTTTTTGTAATGGCTTGTTAAATTTCTGTAAAACAACATTGGCCTTAGTCATGATACATTTTTACAAAGATCTTTGTCACAACTCAAATTTTAAATATTTTTCTTTTCTTTCTTTTTGGTTCAATTACCAACTACTTTAGCTATTAGAAAATAGTCTTGAAATTTTTCATACTATTTTAAATAATTTACAGAAGTTGGTCAAATATTGCCCCATGTATCTGGGGTAATTCCTGGTCAATGTTTTTATCATCATTTAATTCCTTTTTATTGTCATATTTAGTGATTTTTATTTTCACAAACCCTTTGAGAATTAACTGCAACCACACTGTTCACCACATTTTAGTTAATTGTGGTTCTTAATAAAGTAGAGTCACCCGTGGTAATTCCTGGTCACTGAGTTTCTGAGGTAATTCTTGATCATTTTCGCTTTTGTTATAAAAATAACAATTTATGAAACTGTAAAAAATCTCAAAGATACTTTGAATCCTTTGCTTTGAAATATATGCCTTAATTATTCATTTAGTTGAAATTAAATATTTAAAAAAAATTTATGTTCAAAACTGCTACTCGAATTTCTGCAAAACATCGATCTTGATTGTTACACATTTTACAACAGATCATTGTCATTCTTGCAGTTTTAATTATTTTATTTCAACTAATCACATATCACAGTCTTTTAAAAAAGATTATGAAATTTTCCTCTACTATATTAAACACTTTTAAAAGCAGAAAACAGTAAGTGCTCAGAGAATAAGACACACTCTATGACTGAACAATTTAAGTAGAAATAATATCTCATTGCAAAATGCCAAAATAGTGCATAAAAATATACATAATGCAAAAAGGAACCTAATTATTATGCTGTGTATTATATTAAAGGTCTGTATTGAAACTTTCTTGAAAGGGAGCCGAAAACTTCAGTTGGCCTAGAAGCAAAATAAAATTGATAACAAACATTCAGTTATATTTCCTATGGACCAATAAATTTGCAAGTTATTAATAAATCCAATTCACAATGGATACTAATGAAGTAATAAATACTGCTTATAAATGTTGTAAAAACGCATAAAAATTCTTTGGCTAATTAATGTTTTGTAAAATGTACAAGAGTCTTTTGCACATCAAATAACTTTGTATTTATGCCCAAAACAAAATCTATGATTTACTATTATTCCACAATTATGAGATGAACAAAACTTTTAGAAGGTTGATTCTACTTATTTTATTACTCAGTCATAAAAAAATTAACTGTACTACTTAATTTACATGAAAAAGGATGCTGGCCGATAATTACCCCAGAAGTGACCAAGAATTACCCCATGTCTGGGGTAATTCTTGGTCATTTAAAAATTATAATTATTTTAATTATAAGTGCATATATATTTAAGTAAGCATTTTATAATATAGCCATCAGAGGGGGCTTATTCCACAAAAAAATTGGGAACAATACCTTTAATAGTATTTTTATAATAATTAGATGTTGATGCTTTTTGACCAGGAATAACCCCGGGTGACCCTACTACTTAAAATCGCTTTTTTTATAATATTTTTCCAAATGAAAAGTTATTCATTATAATTTATTATAGCAGCTATTTATTTTATTTATAGTAATTTTAATTATAGTATAATCTTTGTACACTTAGAAAATGCAATTGATACATTTCCGACACACCCTTGGTTTGGCAAGTGTCATTTAATCACGAATCTACTGTAGTTCTTAATACTATAGTAGATATTTTATTTTAATTTCGTTTTCTCAGAATGATTTTAATATTTCATAAGTTGTTTCTTTCTCAAATAAGTTTTTAATTAATCATAAAAGTCTTATGTTAACTTAATTCAATTTTTTGCAGATGCATAAAGCCCTAAATATAGATACACATTACATCACTCAAAGCAGTCTTTAAATTAGGAAGTATGCAGCATAAGAATTCTTTACAAGAGCTTCCTGGAGATGCAGAGCCTTTTGAAGAAGCAACTTCTTACTCACAGCAAGGAAAATCTTTTGCTTGTGAGATATGCAACAAGAATTTCCCTCAAAAGGGTAAATTAAGCAGGCATCTATTAAGTCATACTGGTGAGAAACCTTTTGAGTGTGAGACATGCAACAAGAAATTCACTCACGACAGCACTTTAAGGAACCATCTAGTAATGCATACTGATAAGAAACGATCTTATGTGTGCAAATTATGCAGCAAGAAATTCATTCGTAAGGGTAATTTAACTGAACATATGTTAATCCATACTGGTGAGAAACCTTTTGTGTGTGAGATATGCAGCACAAAATTCTCTCGGAAGAGTGTTTTACATGACCATCTGTTAATTCACACTGGTGATAAACCTTTTATGTGTGAAACATGCAATAAGAAATTCTCTCATAGGGGTAGTTTAAAGAAACATCTATTAATTCATACTGGAGAAAAACCTTTTGTGTGTGAAATATGTAATAAGAAATTCTCTGAAAAAAGTTATATAAAGAAGCATCTAGTAATCCATACTGGGGAGAAACCTTTTGCGTGTGAGATATGCAATAAGAAATTCTCTCAAAAGTGTAATTTAAAGAATCATCTTTTATTTCATACTGGTGAGAAACCTTTTGCGTGTGAAATATGCAACAAGAAATTCTCTTCTAGGCGTTGTTTAAACCAGCATCTGTTAATCCATAGTGGTGAGAAACCTTTTGAGTGTGAGACATGCAACAGGAAATTTTCTCTTAAGGGTAATTTAAACCAACATCTGTTAATTCATACTGATAAGAAACCTTTTGCTTGTGAGATATGACACAAGAAATTCTCTCAAAATAGTCATTTAAACAAGCATCTATTAATTTATGCTGGTAAGAAACCTTTTGTTTGTTAGACAAGCAACAAAAGTTCCTCTCAAAAGCAGGGTTGTAATTTTAACAGGTCAAAATTGATTTTGACCAGGACACTGAATAAAAGTGGTTTTAAATGTCCAGAATTGGACAAAAGTGGTCAGAAAATGTCAAAACTGTTAAAAATGATCTTAATAATAATTAATTTTTCTTTGCAATTAAAAGTATCTTAATAAGTAATAAAAGTAACAGTACAGTTAAAAAAATAATACTCTGACAAGTTAATGAGGCTCATATATGCTTATGCAATATAATAAGAAAGCTAGATCCATAATTGTCCTATCATTGTTAATTGCAACAGGGAAAAAATCCTTCCTTTCAGCTGTTGATACAGGGACATCTAAAAAAACTGTCCAGTGTTGTTTAAAACTAGCAGCTGATGCTAAAGAAGAGGTAGAAAACAAGTTTGCTTGTAAAGTAAGAAGTTTTGTAAATGACAATGAAAACAAGATGAAACGCATACAAGAAGATTTTTTAGTTGCATATAGAGATGATTTGTTTATTTCTTATGGATGTGCTGCACATTGCTTGAATCTGGTAGGACAAGATATTACAAATACAAAGTTATTTCAATACTGAAGCATGTTATTGAAGTCCAGAAATACTTCCAAAACAACCACCGACCTTCAGGTTACCTATCTGAATATGAAGTATCTGTTAAACCCCAACTTCCAGGGGAAACACGGTGGAACAGTGAGATTGAATGTTTGACAACTTTTATTAAAAACAGATTTCTACGTGAAAATTGCAGATGAGCATGAAGATGATATTGATGATGACATTGCCAAAATCATTAACGTATTAGCAATGTAGGCATATACAAAGAAGTAAAACAATTACAAAATCAACTTAAGCCGATTTCCCTTGCTGTGGATAAACTTAAAAAAAGATGATGCTACTATATCTGATGCATGCTACGAACGGTTAAGATTGCTAAAAGAGAAAGATCTTGAAACTTATTCTAAAGCGATACAGTCTTGATTTAATGAAAATGTTACCCCAGTTCATTTTCTGGCTCATATGCTGAATCCTGTCTACATGGGTAAAGGTATTGATGAAGAGAAGCAAGAAACATCAAGGCAGTGGTTACACAATTGTTTTCGAAAGGTAGGTGTAGTCCTACCTTTTTGCCTGTTGTGATTGCATTTCAAGCAGGATCCTCACCATATCCGAAATCCTATTTTTCTGAAAGTGTAAAAGATACAATTGGGCCTGATGTCTGGCGAGTAGCAATGAAGAAGGTTAAAGGCATTGTACTTTGTAGGTTTTTTGAATTAAGCAGTAGACTGTATACACTAACTTTTTCCACTATTTAATTGAAAGCTTTCACAATTTCACAAATAAATTATCCGCTTAGGGATCACAACACACTCTCATCGAGATCCACAAACTCGACTGACAAAGAAAAGAATATCAACAATAAATTCCCAGCGCAGAGGGAAAAACAGAGAACGTGTTTTCATTTATCCCTACGCAGAGGGAAAAGGCTGGAATATTCA
Organism: Maratus speciosus; assembly: GCA_963932465.1. Taxonomy (NCBI): domain Eukaryota; kingdom Metazoa; phylum Arthropoda; class Arachnida; order Araneae; family Salticidae; genus Maratus; species Maratus speciosus. The sequence goes on from OZ010786.1 coordinate 631,869,787, forward strand.
GTTTCACTTTAGCACAACTGAAATACATGCAATTAAGAATTATAAAAGCAATTTAAAACTAAACAGGCATTGATATAAAATTTGTTGAATTCACATTACATCTAATGAACTTTTGTGCCAGCTCAGATCATCATCAATTGAAAGATTGTTTTCTAAATTTGGAATAATTCAAAATTATGAAGCCGTCTAAGTTTAGAGAACCGTAAAGCATGTTACTTATAATCATTTTTTAAATTCAACACAAATTACATAAAAACATAAGAGAGCTTGTGTAAAAAAATAATTAAAACATTTGTGTTGTATCTTGGTGTTGTTATTTATGCTATGCCTTTTTTAATTTGGTATTTGCTGGTGTTATGTTACTTATGACATTTTTAACAAATGTTAACCTAGTTTTAACATATGCTAGTAAAACATATTTCATTAGTAGCAAATAAATTGAATAGTGAATTTCAGTGGTCAAAATGGTCAAAATCAATTTTGACCAGGACGGTTAAAATTGGTTTAAACCCCCATGGTTAAAACCGATACAACCCTGCGTCAAAAGTGTACTATAAATGCTCATACTAATGAGAAACCTTTTTTGTGTGAGATATGAAACAAGAGATGTTCGTTAAAACTAATATGAGTACTCAAGTTCTCTCTCTTAATTTGTTAGCTATGAACTAATTTTAATACTTCTTATTTTATATTACAGTTACCAAAATGAAACAATGACCAGTTGAAAAATGTTTAATGTTATAAATATTATTTATGTAATCATATGTTATTTATTTTGTATTATACTATTAAATCTTTAAATCAGGGGGCCCAACATAAATTTTTCAACACATTTTAATTTTCATCTCAATTTACACAATATTTAACATTTTGCAATCTGCAATTTAATAATGTCAGATTCTATTTTTAAGCATATAAGATTTTCTCAAAGATTCAGAAAATCTAACTTTTAAGAACTGTTATTTTAAACAAGATTCCGTTCCATTCAATTATAATTTTCAACTGCCTATTGTTTTAATATTTGCAATAAAAATGTACATTTCTACAGAGGTGTAGAGGCCTCCTGAATTGCCTTTTCCTCTTTGAATGTATGCTTCATTTGTCAATAAATGTACTCTTATAAGATTTTGGTGTAGCTACAAGTGCATTTTAAATATTTTATTACAGTAAACGAGATTGTTGTATGCGATATTTTATCCCATCAAAATAAAATATTGACATTCCAGTACTTTTCGGTTACCCGGGAGCCAGTGTTATATTTACATTCATACATACATATATATGTACACAATCACACATAAATATATACATACATATGTATATATATATTTACAGTAGAGTCTCAAAAATCCACACAGCTTGGGACCGTAGGCTGTGCGGATTTTAGAATTTTGTGGATTTTAGAGTTTTGCAGATTCTGGATTAAATGATTTATTTTTTTAACTTACCTGTATCCACTTATAAGAAGAGCTTGTAATAATTCAATTTAAGCAAATCAAAACTTGAATTCCTTTTATTTACCTGTACATTATAATTTTAATACCCAAAATTATTTTTTATTACAATTTTTAAAAATTTCTTTTATAGTTCTTTGCTTGAGAACTTTCATTTTCTCTTGATGAAGTTTCTTTCGAATTCTGTAAACAGACATTATTTTCTGTTGGTCTATACAACTCAAAGTAAATGCAAAATAATAAGGAAATGAGTGTTGCCAACCTTACATGAAATATAAAATTAATTAATTCACTACTCTCTATAGTAACCGATAGATGGTGCCATTACTAAGATCTTTGTGGGCTTGTTTACTCTTCATATCAATTTCTATTGTTTTACATTTTGTTGTGTGTAGGTTTCTGTGAAATAAAAGCATTTTATTTGCATAATATCCCGTGCCATTATTATTTTGTCATAAATTTATGTTAAAAATAATTTTATTTTCATTCGCTGATATTTGGAATAAAAATTGTAAAGAATACTTCTTAACTGGGAATTTCATTGTTTACGTTTTGAAATGCAAGCGGATTTCAGAAGATTGCAGATTTTAGAGACTCTACTCTCTCTCTCTCTCTCTCTCTCTCTCTCTCTATATATATATATATATATATATATATATATATATGTAAATATAACACTCGCACCCGGCGAACCGAAAAGTACCGACATTCCTATCAAAAAGTTTTTTTTTTTTTTTTTTTTTACTGTTCAATTTATTTTATTTTCATTTTTTCTTTTTTCTCTTTTTTTAATCCCAGCCGAAATTTTATTTATAATATTATAAATATTTGTATATGTATTATTTTTGATTGTTGAATTTCAAAGTTGTTTTTTATACTTATAAGTTTTGAAAACTGTCTTGCATAAGTATTTTGATTAAAAAAATTCTTAGTTTTTTTTTTCCATGTTTATAATCTACATTTTTCAAAGTTGTTTTTTATACTTATAAGTTTTGAAAACTGTCTTGCATAAGTATTTTGATTAAAAAAATTCTTAGTTTTTTTTTTCCATGCTTATAATCTACATTTAAAAAAAACACTTCCAAAACTGCAGGTCACAGTCCTATCCATTCTAAAATCTTGCACCTTCCTAGATTACGTACAGCCAGTGCCCATGCGATGCACTGCTTGCTTCTTGTATCTACATGAAATATTAATTAAAACTGCATAATTATGCTAATATAGTACAGACATTTTAACATGACTACGCAACTGAATTTATAATATAGTACAAATAAAGGAAATATTTTTTAAGTTTGTAAATTTATTTTACATTTTCTTATAGTGGATATGCAGGGCCCTCGCTAAGAGGGGGGACTCTCCCCCCAAACATTCGCGAATGTTATTACACTTGGCAAATTTATAAACTTAGTTGGCAAATTTCTTTAAAACTTTAATAAAATCTATAATATATTTTCTATTTCTGATATGCTTGGCAAAAATTACAAAACTAATTGGGAATATTATTAAACTTTTAACAAATAAGAACTATATTACCTTTTCTAACTGTGGTAAGTTGGCAAAATTATAAAATGAGTTGGCAAATACTGAAAATTGACTTGGCAATTTAAGGTTCTCTCCCCCACCAATAAAAAGTCTTAGCGATGGCGCTGCGTACCTCCGAAATATTAACACACTGCGTTGAACGTCATCGGGCTCAACTGATTCTTCTCATCCTTCAAATATTGCTGCAGAATACAAAGAAGAGTCTGTCCCTTCCCTGTAGAGCTGTTTGAAATTCACACACTTTTCTCTAGAAATATGTGATCCTAAATAAGAAATAAAACTTTTTCTCACACCTGCATAATTACATATACTATATTACATATAAATACTATGTAAAGATCTGAGAATACGCACTGCATATACGTACCTCCGAAATATTAACATTCGGCGTTGAACGTCATCGGGCTCAACTGATTCTTCTCTTCCTTCGAATATTGCCGCAGAATACAAAGTAGAGTTTGTCCCTTCCCTGTAGAATTGTTTGAAGTTCACACACTTTTATGCAAAAATATGTGATCCTAAAAAAGAAAAAAAAACTTTTTCTCACACCTGCATAAATACATATAATACTACGTAAAGGTCTGAGAATACGCACTGCTTATACGTACCTCCGAAATATTAACACTCGGCATTGACCGCCATCACGCTGAACTGATTCTTCTCTTCCTTGGAATATTGCCGCAGAATACAAAGCAGAGTTTGTCCCTTCCCTGTAGAGTTGTTTGATCCCCCAGGGGGATACCTTCTTTAGGTATTCACGGGTTTCGCGACCCCGGATTCCTGAGCGATCTTTCTTCTTTTCCTTATTCTTCTAATTTTAGTTGTCTATCCTTTCCTCTTTGTTTCACTCTTTTTAATCTTCTCTTTTCAGTTTCTTACTTCTTGGTTATGATAGTATCAATACCGATCTGCCCCGTTCGGCATTTGAACTTATGGAGACCCAGTACCGGCTTTTCGGGCTCTGCCTAGTGGCATCCAGTTGGGTGTGGGAAAGGTCTCCAGTTTGAATGCTGTGTGGGGGAGAGGAGTGGCGTGCTACCATAATATCGTTTTTAAGGAACGTTTTTTAGAAAACGGTCCCAGAGGTGAGCTCTCTCGGTAGCGTTAGGCTGGGGGGGCGGGGGCCAGCTCATAGTGAGAAATCCTCTCTGGCTTGCCAGAGACCTGTGTACCTGGTACACGCTATGAGTGGCAACCGAATCTCCAGTTCACGAATGGCTCCGGAGGTTACTCTGAACACGTTAGGAAAGAGTGGGGAACCACTACCTATGCGGGGGTAATGGCGAACTGGAAGTTTACCGTGGATATAAAATTTTTCTTATGGTTACAACTATGGCTGATCAGGAAATATTGAGTTCCAAGGTCGGCGGTGGTTGTAATAGTGGAAAAAATGGAAAACAAGGATTGGGGGTCACTTTTAGTGAAACCCAATTGAAGACTGTACTTGACTCTTCGGAGAAAAGTGCAGTATGCCAGAAGGAGGAAATCGGCATGACTGTTAGTGGAGACAGAGGTGGAACCCACCTAGGTGGGGAACACTCTGGAACTACTACAGGAGGGCCGAAAGTACTCACTAAGACCCAGAAAAGAAACCGACGGAGGAAGCAGAAGCGGGAGGAGGTGGAAACCAACACTGCTAATGCTCCACCGAAGGGTTCGAGGGAAAGTGGAAGTAAAAGGAAGGTGACAGATTTGACACCTTCACCTAAGATGTTGGCAACAGCAAAAGGACCTAAGGAGGATATCCAGAGATCCTTTGCCGCTGTAGCAGCAACTAGGAAGTTAGCTGTAGTTAAGGAAGACTTTCCAGTGACCAGGCTGACACAGGAAGAGGTAGATATAATCTCAAGGGATGTCATCAGATGTGTTGATGAGACTCCTGATGATAAGCCCTTGCCTCTGATAAATGACTCCAGGCTTGTTAATGGAGCCTTAATTTTCACTTATGAAGGAGATGCCACTGAGGACTGGATTAGGACCTCATATCAGGGCAATGCTACCGTCTTTGAGGGTATTCCCCTCAAGGTACTTGCCATGAATGAGATGCCAAAACCAGTCAAGGTGGCTTTCAAAACAAGGGATGTCTACACCAAAGATCCCATTGAGCTGCTCAAGAGGCTCAACAGATATAACCCGGAGTTGAAAACTGGTGACTGGCGTGTTCTGGACCATGTTGCAGAACCCCAGTCCATCCGTTGGATCTTTGAGGTTGATGTTGTTGCCTCTAAAGCTATAAAAAGAGCTGATTACAAGGTCTATACCGGCCTTGACAAGGGATCATTCAAAATTTTGAATGATCCAAATGCTAAAAAGATGAGAGAGAAGGAGGCTGAAGCTCTGGCTACAGAAACTTCCTCTCAGGTAAGTGAAACAAGTAGTATTAAAGAAATTAATGCTAAACTTGAAAATATTTCTGTCCAACATAATTCCCCCTCCATGTTTTTGGATGAAGTGGAACAACTGTTGGCTGAGGACTCAGAGGATATGGTTACCTCTGAAGGGGGTGTTGTCATAAATAAACCAGATGACCCATTTAAAGGTAGCTCAGATCAACCTCCATCACAGTAAGGGTTCATCTGCCACTTTAGGAAAGATGATCTCTGAAGGAAAGGTTGATATGGCTCTTATTCAGGAGCCCTGGACTGTGAATGGCAACATTCTTGGTCTAGGATGTAGAAAGGACAGGCTCTACTATGATAGAACCTGTCCCAGGCCGAGAGCTTGCATTTATATCAGCCCAAGGCTAAATGCAATTAATATGGTGAACTACCTGAGTGGTGACTGTGTTGCCGTCAAGGTGGATTTTCAGGGTGAGAATGGGCCTGATAAGATAATTATCTCGTCTTCTTATCTTCCATTTGAGAAACAGGACCCTCTTTCTGATGAGGCAAAAGCTCTCATGGGTTACTGTTCTCGGAAGGGGCACAAGTTAGTGTTCGGGTGTGATGCAAATGCACATCATACTGTTTGGGGTAGCACAGACTGCAACAAACGAGGAGATGACCTCTTAGAATATATTTTGGTTTATAACCTGTATATTCTTAATAGGGGGAATGAGCCAACCTTTATTACTAAAAATAGGAGGGAGGTTCTTGATGTCACTTTTTGCAGTAGAAACTGCTATGACATCATTAGAGATTGGAGGGTGTCAGATGTTGTTTCATTATCAGATCACCGACTAATCATGTTCAACATTGCAGGGACAACTGGACCAGCAATGATGAAGAGGAATGCCAGGAAAACAAACTGGCATTCTTACTGCAGGGAACTTGAAGAAAGGATCCTGTCTTTAAAGGGTAAGTTAAGTTATAATAATTCTTCGGATGTGGAGTCGGCTGTTGACTCAGTGCAACAGGCCATTCTCCAATCCTATTATAACAATTGTGAACCTCCTGTTGCTAGCTCCCCAAGGCCTGTGCCTTGGTGGTCTTCTGAGCTTAGCAAACTCAGGAAAATTACCCGCAGGGCTTTTAATAAAGCCAAGAAGGGTGGTGACTGGCAGCAATATAAGTCTGCACTCACCACATACAATAAGGCCATCAGGAAGTCCAAGTATGACTCTTGGAAAAACTTCTGTGATGGTATTAATGATGTCTCTACTAGTGCTAAACTTATGAGAATTATGGCTAGAGATAGTAGTTCCTGTCTGAATGCCATTAAATTGGCAAATGGGCACTATGCTGAAACAGGAAAGGAGATTCTCTCAGAAATGATGAGGATTCATTTTCCTGATTCCACCAGTGGTGACCCAGATGTAGCTCCAAGCACACCTGCTGCTTTTAGTAGCAGTAGGGAGTGCTGGAATCTTGCTGGTGATATCATCACTCACGACAGGATCTTGTGGGCTATCGATTCATTTGATCCTTACAAGACTCCGGGTATGGACGGAATCGTACCTGTTTTGTTACAAAAGGGGAAAACGATTTTAGTCCCAGTACTTAGTCAGATATATAGGGCATGTCTCGCTTTTGGATACATTCCAAATGCATGGAGACATACCAAGGTGATCTTTATCCCTAAACCTGGGAAAGACACATATTTTGAAGCAAAATCTTTCCGTCCAATTAGCTTAACATCATTCATGCTTAAGACATTGGAAAAGTTAATGGATAGGCACATCAGGGAACAGATCTTGAGTGTAAATCCACTCTCGAGCTCCCAGCATGCCTATCAGACTGGCAGGTCAACTAACACTGCTCTTTATAATCTTTCCTTTGTTCTTGAGAAAAGTTTTAAGGCAAATGAAACTGCTTTGGCAGTCTTTCTTGATATTGAGGGTGCCTTTGATAAGGTATCTACGGATGCCATCCTTAGGGCATTGGCCAATAGGGGTGCGGATGAAGTAACATTGAATTGGATCAACTGTCTGCTCAGGGATAGGTCTATCCATACTGAGTTGTTGGGGGATGCAATTCATGTTAAGGTAAAGAAGGGCTGTCCACAGGGCGGGGTACTTTCTCCTGTACTTTGGTGTTTGGTGGTGGATGGACTCCTTGTTGAGATTCATCTGCATGGTGCATACTGTATTGGGTATGCTGATGATATTGTCATCATCATTAGAGGCAAGTCTGAAAATATTCTTTCAGACATCCTCAATAATATCCTTAAGAAGGTAGAACGGTGGTGCAGGGATGTTGGTCTTTCTGTTAACCCAGAAAAGACGACTCTTGTTGCTTTCACTAGGAAAAAGTCAATCAAATTCAATGAGATTGTGTTTTATGGGCGCACTTTGAGTTGCTCAAAGGATGTGAAGTATCTGGGTGTCTATTTCGATGAGAGATTGTGTTGGAAGAGGCACATGGATTACTGCATCAATAAGGCCAAAAAGATTTTCTGGTCATGCAGAAATGCTATTGGCAAAACATGGGGACTCAGCCCAAAAGTGATCTGGTGGATATACAATATGGTGATCTGCCCTATGATCAATTATGGCGGTATAGCTTGGTGGTCAAGAACAATGACTGACATTGCCAAGTCAGAATTAGCAAAACTGCAGAGGATGATCTGCTTGTCCATGACAGGTGTACTTAGGACAACTCCTACATCTGCTATGGAGCTGCTGTTGGGTATGTACCCACTGCATATGATTATTGAGGCAGAAGCATTGCTCTGCTCTTATAGACTCATTTTACATGGGCAGTGGCAGAGTTACTCGAGGTATCTTACTTGGGGTAGGCTTAACTGTAAAATCAGTAAGCACCCAGTATTTATCATGAAGGGTGACGGCATGCCTTTAAAGCATGTATTTGATAAGTCGTTCAGAGTTAGTCTTCACTCTAGAGCTGAATGGGAGACTCTTTCTGTAACGGAGCTTAAGACTGGTATGATCTGGTTTACTGATGGTTCCAAGATGAATACTGGTACGGGAGCTGGGGTATGCTGCCCAGCTGATGGTACATCCTCCTTTTACCCACTGGGTAGATACGCCACTGTCTTTCAGGCAGAGGTCTATGCAATACTCATGTGTTGTTACATTTGCATTGAGAGGGGGTATAGTGGCCTGTCTGTCAATATCTACTCTGACAGTCAGGCAGCATTACTTGCCTTACAGAAACGTACAATTACTTCTAGGATTGTTTGGGAGTGTTACTGCTCTTTGAACAGGCTTGCCAGTAATGGTAATGATGTTGCTATACATTGGGTACCTGGTCATACTGGCATCCACGGTAATGAGCTTGCTGATAGTCTAGCAAGGAAAGGGTCGGTTACTCCATTTGTTGGACCTGAACCAGCTATTGGCATTTCCAAAGAATGCATTAGAACTACTGTTTTTAGAATTTTAAGAGAGCAGCAGTATCAAGAATGGCTTGACTCAAGAGGACAGAGACAAGCGAAAGAGCTCAATAGCGGATGCCCTAGCAAAAGGGCAAAAGAACTCATTGGGCTCAGGAGGAATAGTCTAAGAAATATGGTGGAACTGTTAACGAGACACTGTAGACTTAATGGACACCTTAGTACCATGAAGGTGGTTAATGACCCTCTTTGTAGGGGTTGTAAGTATGAAGAGGAGACTGCCTTACATGTGCTCTGTAACTGTGAGGCATATGCTGCTCACCGTTTCGAACACATGGGTCGACATCTGATTGAGCCATGGGAAATTCAGGATATTCCTATCAAATGCCTGCTGAATTTTATGTCAGCTACTGGTCTATTTAAGGACTAAGTGAGGATGTTTTTCTTCTTTCATTTTTGGGGGATAGCACAATAGACCCCTGGTCGCGGTGCTTTGGTTCAGGCCACCCCCCCCAGTAATACAGTAATACAGAGTTGTTTGAAGTTCACACACTTTTCTCCAGAAATATGTGATCCTAAAAAAGAAAAAAAAATTTTTCTCACACCTGCATAAATACATATAATGCTACGCAAAGGTCTGAGAATACGCACTGCATATACGTACCTCCGAAATATTAATTATTCGCTGTTGAACGTCATCGGGCTCAACTGATTCTTCTCTTCCTTCAAATATTGCCACAGAATACAAAGCAGAGTCTGTCCATTCCCTGCAGAGTTGTTTGAAGTTCACACACTTTTCTCCAGAAATATGTGATCCTAAAAAAGAGAAAAAAACTTTTTCTCACACCTGCATAAATACATATAATACTATGTAAAGGTCCGAGAATACGCACTGCATATACGTACCTCCGAAATATTAATTATTCGGTGTTGACCGCCATCAGGCGGAACTTATTCTTCTCTTCCTTCGAATATTGCCGCAGAATACAAAGCAGAGTTTGTCCCTTCCCTGTAGAGTTGTTTGAAGTTTGCACACATTTCTCCAGAAATATGTTGACCGCCATCAGGCTGAACTGATTCTTCTCTTCCTTCGAATATTGCCACAGAATACAAAGCAGAGTTTGTCCCTTCCCTGTAGAGTTGTTTGAAGTTCACACACTTTTCTCCAGAAATATGTGATCCTAAAAAAGAAAAAAAACTTTTTCTCACACCTGCATAAATACATATAATACTATGTAAAGGTCTGAGAATACGCACTGCATATACGTACGCCGAAATATTAATTATTCGGTGTTGAACGTCATCAGGCTCAACTGATTCTTCTCTTCCTTCGAATATTGCCGCAGAATACAAAGCACAGTTTGTTCCTTCCCTGTACAGTTGTTTGAAGTTCCCACACATTTCTCCAGAAATATGTGATCCTAAAAAAGAGAAAAAAACTTTTTCTCACACCTGCATAAATACATATAATACTATGTAAAGGTCCGAGAATACGCACTGCATATACGTACCTCCGAAATATTAATTATTCGGTGTTGACCGCCATCAGGCGGAACTTATTCTTCTCTTCCTTCGAATATTGCCGCAGAATACAAAGCAGAGTTTGTCCCTTCCCTGTAGAGTTGTTTGAAGTTTGCACACATTTCTCCAGAAATATGTTGACCGCCATCAGGCTGAACTGATTCTTCTCTTCCTTCGAATATTGCCACAGAATACAAAGCAGAGTTTGTCCCTTCCCTGTAGAGTTGTTTGAAGTTCACACACTTTTCTCCAGAAATATGTGATCCTAAAAAAGAAAAAAAACTTTTTCTCACACCTGCATAAATACATATAATACTATGTAAAGGTCTGAGAATACGCACTGCAAATACGTACCTCCGAAATATTAACTATTCGGTGTTGAACGTCATCGGGCTCAACTTATTCTTCTCTTCCTTCGAATATTGCCGCAGAATACAAAGCAGAGTTTGTCCCTTCCCTGTAGAGTTGTTTGAAGTTCGCACACATTTCTCCAGAAATATGTGATCCTAAAAAAGAAAAAAAAATTTTTCTCACACCTGCATAAATACATATAATACTATGTAAAGGTCTGAGAATACGCACTGCATATACGTACCTCCGAAATATTAATTATTCGGTGTTGACCGCCATCAGGCTGAACTGATTCTTCTCTTCCTTCGAATATTGCCACAGAATACAAAGCAGAGTTTGTCCCTTCCCTGTAGAGTTGTTTGAAGTTCGCACACATTTTTCCGGAAATATGTGATCCTAAAAAAGAAAAAAAAAATTTTTCTCACACCTGCATAAATACATATAATACTATGTAAAGGTCTGAGAATACGCACTGAATATACGTACCTCCGAAATATTAATTATTCAGTGTTGACCGCCATCGTGCTCAACTGATTCTTCTCTTCCTTCGAATATTGCCGCAGAATACAAAGCAGAGTTTGTCCCTTCCCTGTAGAGTTGTTTGAAGTTCGCTTACATTTCTCCAGAAATATGTGATCCTAAAAAAGAAAAAAAAAATTTCTCACACCTGCATAAATACATATAATACTACGTAAAGGTCTGAGAATACGCACTGCATATACGTACCTCCGAAATATTAATTATTCAGTGTTGACCGCCATCAGGCTGAACTGATTCTTCTCTTCCTTCGAATATTGCCACAGAATACAAAGCAGAGTTTGTCCCTTCCCTGCAGAGTTGTTTGAAGTTCGCACACATTTCTCCGGAAATATGTGATTCTAAAAAAGAAAAAAAAACTTTTTCTCACACCTGCATAAATACATATAATACTATGTAAAGGTCTGAGAATACGCACTGCATATACGTACCTCCGAAATATTAATTATTCGGTGTTGACCGCCATCAGGCTGAACTGATTCTTCTCTTCCTTCGAATATTGCCACAGAATACAAAGCAGAGTTTGTCCCTTCCCTGCAGAGTCGTTTGAAATTCACACACTTTTCTCCAGAAATAGGTGATCCTAAAAAAGAAAAAAAAAACTTTTTCTCACACCTGCATAAATACATATAATACTATGTAAAGGTCTGAGAATACGCACTGCATATACGTACCTCCGAAATATTAATTATTCGGTGTTGACCGCCATCAGGCTCAACTGATTCTTCTCTTCCTTTGAATGTTTCCACAGAATACAAAGCAGAGTTTGTCCCTTCCCTGTAGAGTTGTTTGAAGTTCGCACACTTTTCTCCAGAAATATGTGATCCTAAAAAAGAAAAAAAAACTTTTTCTCACACCTGCATAAATACATATAATACTATGTAAAGGTCTGAGAATACGCACTGCATATACGTACCTCCGAAATATTAATTATTCAGCATTGACCGCCATCAGGCTGAACTGATTCTTCTCTTCCTTCGAATATTGCCACAGAATACAAAGCAGAGTTTGTCCCTTCCCTGTAGAGTTGTTTGAAGTTCGCTTACATTTCTCCAGAAATATGTGATCCTAAAAAAGAAAAAAAAAATTTCTCACACCTGCATAAATACATATAATACTATGTAAAGGTCTGAGAATACGCACTGCATATACGTACCTCCGAAATATTAATTATTCGGTGTTGACCGCCATCAGGCTCAACTGATTCTTCTCTTCCTTCGAATGTTTCCACAGAATACAAAGCAGAGTTTGTCCCTTCCCTGTAGAGTTGTTTGAAGTTCGCTTACATTTCTCCAGAAATAGGTGATCCTAAAAAAGAAAAAAAAAAAATTTTTCTCACACCTGCATAAATACATATAATACTATGTAAAGGTCTGAGAATACGCACTGCATATACGTACCTCCGAAATAGTAACAGTCGGCATTGACCGCCGCCGTCAGGCTCAACTGATTCTTCTCTTCCTTCGAATGTTTCCACAGAATACAAAGCAGAGTTTGTCCCTTCCCTGTAGAGTTGTTTGAAGTTCGATTACATTTCTCCAGAAATAGGTGATCCTAAAAAAGAAAAAAAAATTTTTTTCTCACACCTGCATAAATACATATAATACTATGTAAAGGTCTGAGAATACGCACTGCATATACGTACCTCCGAAATAGTAACAGTCGGCATTGACCGCCGCCGTCAGGCTCAACTGATTCTTCTCTTCCTTCGAATGTTTCCACAGAATACAAAGCAGAGTTTGTCCCTTCCCTGTAGAGTTGTTTGAAGTTCGCTTACATTTCTCCAGAAATATGTGATCCTAAAAAAGAAAAAAAAAATTTTTCTCACACCTGCATATATACATATAATACTATGTAAAGGTCTGAGAATACGCACTGCATATACGTACCTCCGAAATAGTAACAGTCGGCATTGACCGCCGCCGTCAGGCTCAACTGATTCTTCTCTTCCTTCGAATGTTTCCACAGAATACAAAGCAGAGTTTGTCCCTTCCCTGTAGAGTTGTTTGAAGTTCGCTTACATTTCTCCAGAAATATGTGATCCTAAAAAAGAAAAAAAAAATTTTTCTCACACCTGCATAAATACATATAATACTATGTAAAGGTCTGAGAATACGCACTGCATATACGTACCTCCGAAATATTAATTATTCAGTGTTGACCGCCATCAGGCTGAACTGATTCTTCTCTTCCTTCGAATATTGCCACAGAATACAAAGCAAGAGTTTGTCCCTTCCCTGCAGAGTTGTTTGAAGTTCGCACACATTTCTCCGGAAATATGTGATCCTAAAAAAGAAAAAAAAACTTTTTCTCACACCTGCATAAATACATATAATACTATGTAAAGGTCTGAGAATACGCACTGAATATACGTACCTCCGAAATAGTAACAGTCGGCATTGACCGCCGCCGTCAGGCTCAACTGATTCTTCTCTTCCTTCGAATGTTTCCACAGAATACAAAGCAGAGTTTGTCCCTTCCCTGTAGAGTTGTTTGAAGTTCGCTTACATTTCTCCAGAAATATGTGATCCTAAAAAAGAAAAAAAAAATTTTTCTCACACCTGCATAAATACATATAATACTATGTAAAGGTCTGAGAATACGCACTGCATATACGTACCTCCGAAATATTAATTATTCAGTGTTGACCGCCATCAGGCTGAACTGATTCTTCTCTTCCTTCGAATATTGCCACAGAATACAAAGCAAGAGTTTGTCCCTTCCCTGCAGAGTTGTTTGAAGTTCGCACACATTTCTCCGGAAATATGTGATCCTAAAAAAGAAAAAAAAACTTTTTCTCACACCTGCATAAATACATATAATACTATGTAAAGGTCTGAGAATACGCACTGCATATACGTACCTCCGAAATAGTAACAGTCGGCATTGACCGCCGCCGTCAGGCTCAACTGATTCTTCTCTTCCTTCGAATGTTTCCACAGAATACAAAGCAGAGTTTGTCCCTTCCCTGTAGAGTTGTTTGAAGTTCACACACTTTTCTCCAGAAATATGTGATCCTAAAAAAGAAAAAAAAACTTTTTCTCACACCTGCATAAATACATATAATACTATGTAAAGGTCTGAGAATACGCACTGCATATACGTACCTCCGAAATATTAATTATTCAGTGTTGACCGCCATCAGGCTGAACTGATTCTTCTCTTCCTTCGAATATTGCCACAGAATACAAAGCAAGAGTTTGTCCCTTCCCTGCAGAGTTGTTTGAAGTTCGCACACATTTCTCCGGAAATATGTGATCCTAAAAAAGAAAAAAAAACTTTTTCTCACACCTGCATAAATACATATAATACTATGTAAAGGTCTGAGAATACGCACTGCATATACGTACCTCCGAAATAGTAACAGTCGGCATTGACCGCCGCCGTCAGGCTCAACTGATTCTTCTCTTCCTTCGAATGTTTCCACAGAATACAAAGCAGAGTTTGTCCCTTCCCTGTAGAGTTGTTTGAAGTTCGCACACTTTTCTCCAGAAATATGTGATCCTAAAAAAGAAAAAAAAAACTTTTTCTCACACCTGCATAAATACATATAATACTATGTAAAGGTCTGAGAATACGCACTGCATATACGTACCTCCGAAATATTAATTATTCAGCATTGACCGCCATCAGGCTGAACTGATTCTTCTCTTCCTTCGAATATTGCCACAGAATACAAAGCAGAGTTTGTCCCTTCCCTGTAGAGTTGTTTGAAGTTCGCTTACATTTCTCCAGAAATATGTGATCCTAAAAAAGAAAAAAAAAATTTCTCACACCTGCATAAATACATATAATACTATGTAAAGGTCTGAGAATACGCACTGCATATACGTACCTCCGAAATAGTAACAGTCGGCATTGACCGCCGCCGTCAGGCTCAACTGATTCTTCTCTTCCTTCGAATGTTTCCACAGAATACAAAGCAGAGTTTGTCCCTTCCCTGTAGAGTTGTTTGAAGTTCGATTACATTTCTCCAGAAATAGGTGATCCTAAAAAAGAAAAAAAAATTTTTTTCTCACACCTGCATAAATACATATAATACTATGTAAAGGTCTGAGAATACGCACTGCATATACGTACCTCCGAAATAGTAACAGTCGGCATTGACCGCCGCCGTCAGGCTCAACTGATTCTTCTCTTCCTTCGAATGTTTCCACAGAATACAAAGCAGAGTTTGTCCCTTCCCTGTAGAGTTGTTTGAAGTTCGCTTACATTTCTCCAGAAATATGTGATCCTAAAAAAGAAAAAAAAAATTTTTCTCACACCTGCATATATACATATAATACTATGTAAAGGTCTGAGAATACGCACTGCATATACGTACCTCCGAAATAGTAACAGTCGGCATTGACCGCCGCCGTCAGGCTCAACTGATTCTTCTCTTCCTTCGAATGTTTCCACAGAATACAAAGCAGAGTTTGTCCCTTCCCTGTAGAGTTGTTTGAAGTTCGCTTACATTTCTCCAGAAATATGTGATCCTAAAAAAGAAAAAAAAAATTTTTTCTCACACCTGCATAAATACATATAATACTATGTAAAGGTCTGAGAATACGCACTGCATATACGTACCTCCGAAATATTAATTATTCAGTGTTGACCGCCATCAGGCTGAACTGATTCTTCTCTTCCTTCGAATATTGCCACAGAATACAAAGCAAGAGTTTGTCCCTTCCCTGCAGAGTTGTTTGAAGTTCGCACACATTTCTCCGGAAATATGTGATCCTAAAAAAGAAAAAAAAACTTTTTCTCACACCTGCATAAATACATATAATACTATGTAAAGGTCTGAGAATACGCACTGCATATACGTACCTCCGAAATAGTAACAGTCGGCATTGACCGCCGCCGTCAGGCTCAACTGATTCTTCTCTTCCTTCGAATGTTTCCACAGAATACAAAGCAGAGTTTGTCCCTTCCCTGTAGAGTTGTTTGAAGTTCGCTTACATTTCTCCAGAAATATGTGATCCTAAAAAAGAAAAAAAAAATTTTTCTCACACCTGCATAAATACATATAATACTATGTAAAGGTCTGAGAATACGCACTGCATATACGTACCTCCGAAATATTAATTATTCAGTGTTGACCGCCATCAGGCTGAACTGATTCTTCTCTTCCTTCGAATATTGCCACAGAATACAAAGCAAGAGTTTGTCCCTTCCCTGCAGAGTTGTTTGAAGTTCGCACACATTTCTCCGGAAATATGTGATCCTAAAAAAGAAAAAAAAACTTTTTCTCACACCTGCATAAATACATATAATACTATGTAAAGGTCTGAGAATACGCACTGCATATACGTACCTCCGAAATAGTAACAGTCGGCATTGACCGCCGCCGTCAGGCTCAACTGATTCTTCTCTTCCTTCGAATGTTTCCACAGAATACAAAGCAGAGTTTGTCCCTTCCCTGTAGAGTTGTTTGAAGTTCACACACTTTTCTCCAGAAATATGTGATCCTAAAAAAGAAAAAAAAACTTTTTCTCACACCTGCATAAATACATATAATACTATGTAAAGGTCTGAGAATACGCACTGCATATACGTACCTCCGAAATATTAATTATTCGGTGTTGACCGCCATCAGGCTCAACTGATTCTTCTCTTCCTTTGAATGTTTCCACAGAATACAAAGCAGAGTTTGTCCCTTCCCTGCAGAGTTGTTTGAAGTTCGCACACATTTCTCCGGAAATATGTGATCCTAAAAAAGAAAAAAAAACTTTTTCTCACACCTGCATAAATACATATAATACTATGTAAAGGTCTGAGAATACGCACTGCATATACGTACCTCCGAAATATTAATTATTCGGTGTTGACCGCCATCAGGCTCAACTGATTCTTCTCTTCCTTTGAATGTTTCCACAGAATACAAAGCAGAGTTTGTCCCTTCCCTGTAGAGTTGTTTGAAGTTCGCACACTTTTCTCCAGAAATATGTGATCCTAAAAAAGAAAAAAAAAACTTTTTCTCACACCTGCATAAATACATATAATACTATGTAAAGGTCTGAGAATACGCACTGCATATACGTACCTCCGAAATATTAATTATTCAGCATTGACCGCCATCAGGCTGAACTGATTCTTCTCTTTCTTCGAATATTGCCACAGAATACAAAGCAGAGTTTGTCCCTTCCCTGTAGAGTTGTTTGAAGTTCGCTTACATTTCTCCAGAAATATGTGATCCTAAAAAAGAAAAAAAAAATTTCTCACACCTGCATAAATACATATAATACTATGTAAAGGTCTGAGAATACGCACTGCATATACGTACCTCCGAAATATTAATTATTCGGTGTTGACCGCCATCAGGCTCAACTGATTCTTCTCTTCCTTCGAATGTTTCCACAGAATACAAAGCAGAGTTTGTCCCTTCCCTGTAGAGTTGTTTGAAGTTCGCTTACATTTCTCCAGAAATAGGTGATCCTAAAAAAGAAAAAAAAAATTTTTTCTCACACCTGCATAAATACATATAATACTATGTAAAGGTCTGAGAATACGCACTGCATATACGTACCTCCGAAATAGTAACAGTCGGCATTGACCGCCGCCGTCAGGCTCAACTGATTCTTCTCTTCCTTCGAATGTTTCCACAGAATACAAAGCAGAGTTTGTCCCTTCCCTGTAGAGTTGTTTGAAGTTCGATTACATTTCTCCAGAAATAGGTGATCCTAAAAAAGAAAAAAAAATTTTTTTCTCACACCTGCATAAATACATATAATACTATGTAAAGGTCTGAGAATACGCACTGCATATACGTACCTCCGAAATAGTAACAGTCGGCATTGACCGCCGCCGTCAGGCTCAACTGATTCTTCTCTTCCTTCGAATGTTTCCACAGAATACAAAGCAGAGTTTGTCCCTTCCCTGTAGAGTTGTTTGAAGTTCGCTTACATTTCTCCAGAAATATGTGATCCTAAAAAAGAAAAAAAAAATTTTTCTCACACCTGCATATATACATATAATACTATGTAAAGGTCTGAGAATACGCACTGCATATACGTACCTCCGAAATAGTAACAGTCGGCATTGACCGCCGCCGTCAGGCTCAACTGATTCTTCTCTTCCTTCGAATGTTTCCACAGAATACAAAGCAGAGTTTGTCCCTTCCCTGTAGAGTTGTTTGAAGTTCGCTTACATTTCTCCAGAAATATGTGATCCTAAAAAAGAAAAAAAAAATTTTTCTCACACCTGCATAAATACATATAATACTATGTAAAGGTCTGAGAATACGCACTGCATATACGTACCTCCGAAATATTAATTATTCAGTGTTGACCGCCATCAGGCTGAACTGATTCTTCTCTTCCTTCGAATATTGCCACAGAATACAAAGCAAGAGTTTGTCCCTTCCCTGCAGAGTTGTTTGAAGTTCGCACACATTTCTCCGGAAATATGTGATCCTAAAAAAGAAAAAAAAACTTTTTCTCACACCTGCATAAATACATATAATACTATGTAAAGGTCTGAGAATACGCACTGAATATACGTACCTCCGAAATAGTAACAGTCGGCATTGACCGCCGCCGTCAGGCTCAACTGATTCTTCTCTTCCTTCGAATGTTTCCACAGAATACAAAGCAGAGTTTGTCCCTTCCCTGTAGAGTTGTTTGAAGTTCGCTTACATTTCTCCAGAAATATGTGATCCTAAAAAAGAAAAAAAAAATTTTTCTCACACCTGCATAAATACATATAATACTATGTAAAGGTCTGAGAATACGCACTGCATATACGTACCTCCGAAATATTAATTATTCAGTGTTGACCGCCATCAGGCTGAACTGATTCTTCTCTTCCTTCGAATATTGCCACAGAATACAAAGCAAGAGTTTGTCCCTTCCCTGCAGAGTTGTTTGAAGTTCGCACACATTTCTCCGGAAATATGTGATCCTAAAAAAGAAAAAAAAACTTTTTCTCACACCTGCATAAATACATATAATACTATGTAAAGGTCTGAGAATACGCACTGCATATACGTACCTCCGAAATAGTAACAGTCGGCATTGACCGCCGCCGTCAGGCTCAACTGATTCTTCTCTTCCTTCGAATGTTTCCACAGAATACAAAGCAGAGTTTGTCCCTTCCCTGTAGAGTTGTTTGAAGTTCACACACTTTTCTCCAGAAATATGTGATCCTAAAAAAGAAAAAAAAACTTTTTCTCACACCTGCATAAATACATATAATACTATGTAAAGGTCTGAGAATACGCACTGCATATACGTACCTCCGAAATAGTAACAGTCGGCATTGACCGCCGCCGTCAGGCTCAACTGATTCTTCTCTTCCTTCGAATGTTTCCACAGAATACAAAGCAGAGTTTGTCCCTTCCCTGTAGAGTTGTTTGAAGTTCACACACTTTTCTCCAGAAATATGTGATCCTAAAAAAGAAAAAAAAACTTTTTCTCACACCTGCATAAATACATATAATACTATGTAAAGGTCTGAGAATACGCACTGCATATACGTACCTCCGAAATAGTAACAGTCGGCATTGACCGCCGCCGTCAGGCTCAACTGATTCTTCTCTTCCTTCGAATGTTTCCACAGAATACAAAGCAGAGTTTGTCCCTTCCCTGTAGAGTTGTTTGAAGTTCACACACTTTTCTCCTGAAATATGTGATCCTAAAAAAGAAAAAAAAACTTTTTCTCACACCTGCATAAATACATATAATACTATGTAAAGGTCTGAGAATACGCACTGCATATACGTACCCCCGAAATATTAACACTCGACATTGACTGCCATCAGGCTCAACTGGTTTTTCTCTTTCTTCGAATATTGCCGCAGACTACAAAGTAGAGTTTGTCCCTTCCCTGTAGAGTTGTTTGAAGTTCGCACACATTTCTCCAGAAATATGTGATCCTAAAAAAGAAAAAAAAATTTTCTCACACCTGCATAAATACATATAATACTATGTAAAGGTCTGAGAATACGCACTGCATATACGTACCTCCGAAATAGTAACACTCGGCATTGACCGCCGTTAGTCTCAACTGATTCTTCTCTTCCTTCGAATGTTGCCGCAGAATGCAAAGCAGAGTTTGTCCCTTCCCTGTAGAGTTGTTTGAAGTTCACACACTTTACTCCAGAAATATGTGAACCCTGAAAAAGAAAATTTTTTCTGCTAACCCTGTACGAGTATTAATTCACATTAATTTTTAAAGGTTTGAGAATATGTACCTCCGAAATTCATTTTAACCCACTTTTTGATAAACTAGAATTATTAAATTTATATAGGGTGATTCTAAATTCATAGTACAAATTTTAAGGATTGGTATAGAGCACTTTAACAATCGTTTATTGTATAGGAATGTATGGGTGCAAGTGACGCTTTGAGATACAAACACCAAGAGGCTAATTTGGCTCCTTTTTATTTGAAAATTTCTCGTCCATATCAGAAAATTCCTATACTATTCTTTTCTTTATTTAAGACAGACATTTCATGATTACATAAAGAAAAAAATTCTTGTTTGAAAATTTTCGGTATGAAACTAAAATTTTTGAATTAAAAAAAAAATGCAAAACTGGCAAATCTGTGACAGTACCCTGGTGTTCCAAAAAATTCCGACAAATATATCTTTAAATATTCGACAAAATGTCTAAAATTGAAAGTGTCCGGTGATTAAGGGCCGTATAGTGTATCTTAAAAAATGAAACATTATAAAGTCATTGTGTAATTTTCTTTAATAAAAATAATATTTACACTTTAATTGTAATATCGTATTGTGCTGTATCGTATTGCATTGTATTGTATCGTAGTATATTATATTTCATTGTGTTGTATTGTATTGTATTGTATTGTATTATATTATATCGTATTGTATGGTATCGTGCTATAAACACGATGCATTAACTACCCGCTTTATACATTATTTTCTAAAGTTTCAACTTTGTTAAACAACAGCAAAGGAATAGTTATTTTTTCTCCTGATAGTATTAAAATTTGAAAAAAATAAAAAATTCATCTAATCACACTTCAAAATAATGGTGTGATTAATAAAAAGGAAGAGACATATACTGTAGATTCTACCAATTCCGTGTGAAGTAACTGAGGAGATTGTCACAAGATGTCGGCTGATTCTTTACATCGGATCAACAGTTTCTGATTACCGCCGATGCAAACTTCCACCAGCGAATTTTGAATAGAAAATTTCGCCTCATTTTAGCGGTTTAAACCAGCAAAATTCCTCTTACAAGCAGGGGCCCCATTTGGGGGAGGCTAGGGCTCAAGGAATTTAATATTTCAAAATGTATCAGTCATCACATGTTGCTGAATTTTTTTTTTTTTTTTTTTTCTGAAATTGCACAAAATCCAAAGTAACGTTAGTTTTCGAAAATAAAAGTAAAAAGCTTAAAAAAGCAGTTTAAGGACTGAAATTGACAATTATCAATAATATTTTCTCAAACCATGTTATTGGAAGTTTCTCAAAGTGAGATGAACCCATTATTAATGAGTATTTTGGCTAATTTTTAAAAGATGTGTGATAATCAAATTGTATCAATAATGCTTCTCTTCAATAATGCAATGTATAGTGCTCCTCAGATATATTCAACAAAATCCAAAGAAATGTTTGCCCCCCTCAAGAAATTTCTGAAATGGCGCCCCTGCTTACAAGTATGGTAAAATTTTCTATTTGTTTTTACTGGTGGAAGTTAGCCCGGGTATTATAATCTCTTTCCCACTGAGAAAATGGGCATACTCAAAATTGAGTAAAAAGTACTCAATTTTAAATAAGTCACATACTCAAAATAGCTCCGATCAAAATGTACTCAAAATTGAGAAACACGGTGTACTAATTTTTTTTTTCATGGTTGTGTTCAAATATGAATCGCTATGTACCCCCCCCCCCCCCCCTGAGCCTGCAAATTAAAGTAAAACAGTACTGACATTTATTTCCCGTTTAAAGTTATTAGCAAGAAACGTTTAATTGATTATTTATTAAGAAAAATAGAAAAATTATTAACAAGATACCCAAATCGAATATTTTTATGACAAGAGCATTATTTGCAACACATTTAAATTATTTTAAAATACTGTGCATAATATAATATTTACATTAATAAACCTCTTTTATGCCACCATAAATGAAATAAACCATTACAGGGTACGAAATTGGGTTTGATTACATGTGATGGTTCAAAATTGAGAAAGCACAGGTTCATTTTTGATCCAAACATACACAATTCGATGTGAGTACATCAATATACTCATTTTTGAGTACTTCATTTTTTTCAGTGCTCTGACACTGACAGGAGATCATTTAAGTTGTCACAATATGGCGGAAACTTAGGGCCTGATTAAAGTATAAGTAAACTTCCACCAGTAAAATAGCTGTTTTTGGCCATAATTATGACTGAAATTCTGCATTAATAAGGCGTTTAAGGGGGTCCGGGACACATTTTAAAAAAAATTTTATTTATAGAGTTAAAATTTTGAAATTTTTTGTAATGGTTAACCATATCATTTGTAAACAAAATCGCATGATAAAACTTCTCATAATGTTTTTTAAAAAATTTAAATTTTAAATTTTGTTAAAAAAGTGGGGTAATTTAAAATCGTTATAACTCGAAATATTATTTATAGAATTTCAATTTTTTATCATTTAAATAAAGAGAAATGTATAAGTTTTAATTTAAATTCAGCATTTTAAAAAATATTAATTTAAAAAAAAATTAAAAATATTTAAAAAAAAAAATTCGAAAAAAAAATTGTGCAACTTTTTTTTTATAAAAAATCATATTTTCAAAAGTAATATATATTTTTTAATAATGCTGAATCTAAATTAAAGTAATACTATTGAAAAAGGCATATTCTAAGTTTGAACCCTTTATCTGTAACGGTTCTTGATTTATAACAATTTAAATATGAATAATGGTGAAAAAATCCATCATGAAGAAAAACGCAATTTCACAAGAAGTCGTTTCCTTGACAACCATAGCTTGAAAGGTAGATTTTGAAAACAGACCAAAATGAGAAAAATTAATATTTCCTGTTCTAATTACGATAGAAACATGATTTAAATGTCATTTTAAGCAGAAAACGGCAGAGAAATATTTAATCCAATATATATATTTTTTTAATTTGAAGATTTTTGTGTCCCGGACCCCCTTAAATAAAGAGGAAATTTCTATTAAAATTTACTGAGCTTGCTCCGAGTTCAATGAGCCCCTGTGAAATCGGTTACAGTTGAAGCTTCATTATTTTGAGGATATGTCACTTCCCCTTTGTTCATAGTCCCATGTTCAAAATAGATTCTTCCGATTCAATTCCTACATTTACACAAAATTAATTTCCATCTAAAATTATTTTAATGGAATTAAAGTGCACTTCAATAAAAGTGTATGCAAATTTCAAAATTTTATTCTATTACTAGCTAAAGCGCCCGGCATTGCCCGGAATTTGAAGAATGTTTGTTCTGAAAAAAACATTTTCAAAATTTAACATACAACATAAAACAAACAATAAAAGTGTTGTACACATGAACCAAATGAAAACTCAATATAAAACTAGAGAACAGGGATTCTGCTTTTTCAGAATGTAGTGTCGCCCCCGGCATTTCCATTACTTCATTTTCTTCTGATGGACTGATGGTTTCTATTATTATGAAACAGCCATTATAAATGAAGCGTTAGGCGAAGATGAAAGAGCAGCCGTAAAAAGTTAGAACTCTGATTTTCTGGTCAGAATGGGGGAAGAAATGGCCATAATTTTTTTTTAACGGCTGCTCTTTCATCTTCACCTAACACTTCATTTATAATGGCTGTTTCAAGATTATAAAAACCACCAGTCCATCAGAAGAAAATAACTCGGTTAAGCGAGACTCTACTGCAGTACAAAACATATTTCAATTTTAAGACTTAAAGCCCACATTTTATTTTATGTAAAATGATGTCATTCGCATCCGCTTAAGAATTCCACATTTACGATCTACTGTTAAACATCTACAGTAAAGCATGCATCACTATCGCGAAATAATGCACAAATGCAGCAAAAAGATTCCGTCATTCAAGAAAATAAAAAAAACGGACATGGACATCTAATGATTCATAGATACTTACAATTAAATATAGTTAGTATATTATAGCTCCATTGTTTTAACAGAAATCATTCGTTTATATTTTTTTCAAAATAGCACGTATTTTAATGACATTTTCTTGCGGTTGTTACGAGAAAATGGCAACAAAAATATATAATTACTATTTTAAAACTATTTTTCCTTTACTTTCTACAGAAATGGAGTACTTCCGTTGCCAATATTAAGCAAATAGCTCCAAAAACTACAAAAAAAATTAATATTTCAAAAATAAATGGAGATACAGTTTTCAAACGCAATGCATTTAAAAGAACTTTTTTTCCCAATACAACGGTATAAAAATTGAAAATGTGCGATGCTCAGAAGTTTAAAAAATTGCTAAAGAGTATTTAATCGTAATGCTTTGTTTTACGGCTAGCTTCTGTAAGGTAACGTTATTTTTTGGATACAAAATAAGCTGGGAGAAAGAAATAGCATACCGTACCAGAGGCTAACAAATTTTCAAACATCCGGCATAGCCATCGGGACCGAGACTAGGCTGGGTTTTTGAAGGAATATAAAAGTAGTAACTAGGAGTATCAAAAGTAGTAACTAGGAGTATCAAAAGTAGTAACTAGGAGTATCAAAAGTAGTACTATATTCGTAACGGTGCCTATAGCCATAATTTATTTCATTATTAAGTGATAATTGTGTAAGAAAAAGAGAAAATAAAATATGAAAATAAACTTACATTAATTGATATTTTCTATGTTGCAGAAAAAAAATATAATAAAGAGTGAAATTATTTCTTCTCGTGTAATTTCGGAACATCCATATCAATTTTTTTGGCCATTCTTTAACAAGTTTTTCTTGTATACAAATGAAGAATTTCTATTAAGGATCTATTTCGGAAATACAGTCTTGTTCTCTAAAGCAGATATTAATTCTAAAGTCAAATTCACGCATTAATTAATCGCCTCTGACAAATGAAAATAATGTCGAATATTATTTTTTTGCATTTTTACTTTCGATCTTAAAGTTTTTAATTGCTATTTTTCTCCTACCGTAATTTGAAAGAATAAAAGAAAAAAGAAGGGAAAAAGATGGTTTTGATGCCGTTTTTTTTTTTTTTTAAGTTGCCGGATTTCTGAATGCTAGATTTTTTAAGTCATACTGTATTCTATTGTAAGAACATTATATTTGCACATTTCCTAATTCTACAAAATACTAAGAAAAAGATTTGAGTGGGGTTATAAATATTGCACAAAATCCCTATAAATTCAAATTTAATGAATCCTTCTAAATCCTTCAATCTTCTAAAATCCTTCTAAAATTTATTAAATGATTATGTAAATCTAAATCTTCTAATGTAGTTTAAACAATTTACGAAAAATGCTTTAGAAGATAAAAGTTTCATGAATTCATAGTTCAGTACATAAAGGGTTAATGCAGATTGAATTTCAAATATGCTTGAAAAAATTTAATTCGGAAGATAAGGTCAAAACGTTATTTTATCTACTTTTTTCTTCTTTATGTCGAATGTCCATCGTTATACCTCAAGAATTTTTCAAGATCTGTCGTGAGACTAGAATCCTGCGTTTATGATAAAAATATATCTTAGCTTCAATTCAAAACTCGCCCTTGAAGGTGCAGTGGCAGTACGATTAGAGTTGAGATATACCCAAAAAGACTATACAGTAGAACCTCGATTACCCGAAGTAATTGGGACCGACTCACTTTCGGAAAATCGAAATTTTCGGATAATCGAGAATGTTTCCATTTTAAGATTAAGAGAAATATATGCAATATTTCTTATGGTAACAAATGCTTAATAAAAATAAAGCAATAGCAAAATAGAAAGAAGAATAAATTCTCTGAATTTTAATTTTGAAATTAAGTACCTTTTTTACATATATCACAAGGATTACATGTTTTGTTTGTCGCAGTTTCGATTGCCTTTGCTTTGAAGCTCGGTCACGGAGTTTTTTAATGTTATTAGTTCACCAATATTTCTGCTGCTCCAGCCATGCCAAACCTTTTGCAAAACATTCAAAAGCTTCCGAATTGCTAATTTGTTTGTTTTCTTCGTTTCACTCCGCAGCTTACGAGAGCTCAAGTTAAATTCGAAGGAACTCCAAGAAAGGGGATCGAATGTATTTATATGCACTCGTTGTTCGGAAAGCTTGCACGCAAGGAATATGATAGTTTTAAAAAAATGAAAAAAAAAATAATAAGAAGCTTTCAAAATGGATTTTTTACGCAAGGAATGTTATAGTAAAAAAAGAAAAGACTTTAAAAATAGATTTCGGTTAAAAGGGTTTCGGATAAAACAGGTTTTACTGTACTAGAAAGATGTGCAATTTTTTTTTTAATGAGAAACATCTTCTCGGTCCTAAAATTCATACCCGAAAATAAAATTTACTGTCCCACTAGCTCTTTCTCATCTGAGGTATACTTTACTACTGATGGGCGAAGAAAATTCATGGTTAGCAATTACATATCCGATTGTTTTCCTATATTGGTCGCCCAAATGAAAGTGGCATTGCTGCAATAACTATGCCATTTGAAGAGAAAGATGACTGCGTATGCTCTTACAGAGGGCGCAGAGTGCTGGGAATGCATATGATATCGTCAGATCCCGCCAGAGGCGTGTGTGATAGCGTGGAAGCACATTAAAAGGCATCGTTCGCATCATGGATGCCTCCAAACGGTGTCAACGGGCGGTCGTGCAATTTTTAACGGCGGGAAATGTGAGTGCTAGTGAAATATATCGTCGAATTCAAAATATATATGGCACGGAGTGTATGTCATGCAGATTGGTATTT
Source organism: Maratus speciosus (assembly GCA_963932465.1). Taxonomy (NCBI): domain Eukaryota; kingdom Metazoa; phylum Arthropoda; class Arachnida; order Araneae; family Salticidae; genus Maratus; species Maratus speciosus. Next base: position 631,896,761 of record OZ010786.1, read on the forward strand.
CGATAGTGTAGTGATTTTCGTAGTGGAAGAAGCAGTACTGACAACAGATCACGACCTGGTCAAGCGCATGTGGTCTTCTCCACTACGAAATTCCCATCTACACAATCGGAATACCGATCTGCGTGACATACACTCGGTGCCATAAACATTTTGCATTCAACGATAGATTTCGCTAGCACTCACATTTTCCGCTGTTAAAAATTGCACGACCGCGCGCTGACACCATTTTGACATGCATGATGCGAACGATGCTTTTTAGCGTGCTTCCACGCTATCACACACGCATTCGGAGGGATCTGACAATATCGCATGCATTCCCAGCACTCTGCAGCCTCTATAGGAGCATGCGCATTCATCTTTGTCCTCAAATGGAGGAGTTATTGCAGCATTGCCACTTTTATTTGGGCGATCCTTATATTTTTGATTAAATGTGATTGTTATTTTACAGTGTTATAGAAAACAAAAATACATTAATTCGAAAATAACCTACTCATCTGAGGTACAATTTACTTGTTAGAAAGAGCTGACAAACGTTCATCCCATTCTTGTATTAAGTGAGATTGTTACTTTAAAGTGTTATGACTCAACAAATGTTTATTGTTGCATCATTACATTTTTACTGAATAATACAGCAAACTAACTTAATATTTGCTAAAAGCGATAAAAATACGTTGAAAACGCAAATAAATATTTTTATTTATTTAGATCGACATGTTTCATTGCTCTGACGAAATAAATAAAGGTATTTATTTGCTTTATTAATATATTTTTATCCCTTTTAGCAAATATTTACTTTATAAAATCTTTTATTTGCTTTTTTAATGCATTTCTATCCCTTTTAGCAAATATTAAGTTAGTTTTGATGTTTCAAGTAATTTTCATATATAGTCTGATAATACAGTACAACCTACAAAAGGAAACTTAATTAGAACGAAATTTGTACACAGTGGTAAAGAATCCATTGCCCTATTTAAAGCTTCTGAAGCCGAAGCGTAGGCAAAACTAGTTGGATGTGCTAATCCCAAAACTTTCTTCTATCTAATGTCAATATTTCATTTTAATTAGTTTTATTAGAATTTTTATTAGAATTATGCATAACTTCATACACTTTTCGATGGTACAATATTGAAAATTGCACAAAAATCGCTATTACAGCGCCCCCTTCCGGCGGAATTTTTCCAAATTCAGGGAGGACCTTCTTGCTATGGCCAGAAACATACACAAAAAATTTGGTTCAATTCTATGCATAACTTCATACACTTTTCTATGGTACAAATTCAAATTGCACAAAAATCGTTATTACAGCGCCCCCTACCGGCGATTTTTTTCCAAATTCAGGGAGGACCTTCTTGCCATGGCTATAAACATACACAAAACATTTGGTTCAATTTTATGCATAACTTCATGCAATTTTTGATGGTACAATAGCGACACACAGACACACGGACAGACAGACATTTTGTATGAACGTGTTTTTTGTCATCTCTGACCCCTAAAACGTGTAAATCCGTCGAAAAAAATTTCGATTACAATACTTTCTTCTGTTGAAGATAGAATAAAGTAAAAATACACAAGTATATCTGACATTTATCTCAATCTTTTGAAATTCCAACAAAAAGAAAAAGATTTACTGAGCATTCAAATATAGCTAATCCTATGATCTGACCACGGCCATCTGGCCAGATACAGTATGACTTTATACAGTGTTTCATTCTGAATGGCATATAACAATTTTAAAATACTTACTGTTATTTAAAAACGTTTTACCAATTCGTTAACGTATAATATTTTTAAATTGTTCGGAAATTTTATAATATGCCCAAAACACTCTTTATATTTTTTACACAAGAAAATTATAATTCTCTACATAAATTTTAGTTTTTCAAAGAAACTTTTCAAGACATGTTTCCCCTGTAATAAATGCAATTTTATTACATATGAAAAATTATGTAAACCTAACTTTGGTTCGGCTAAATTCGCAATGTTTTACAACTATGCAGTGATGGGACAGCTGCGCCAATTGCACCAAATCGATAATGCTGCGCATTTCTGCGGCAAAACGACCATTTTTCAACAAAATTGCGCCCAACTGCGCCAATTCGATCATTTTCCAACCGAATTTCGCCAAAAGATCGTGAAAAACACGCGATGTTTGCCAAATGTTAACAAAAAAAAAACCGTGAATTTTAACAAAGGATTGCTAATTTCGTCCAAAAACGAACAAAACGTGATCAAAAGATCGCGAATAAAACGCAAATTTCGTCAGAAGGTCGCGAAAAACACGCAAAGTTTGTCGAAAGACCGCGAAAAACACGCAAATTTTGTCGAAAGATCGCGAAATACACTCGAATTTTGCCAAAAAATCACAATAAACACGCGAATTTCGTCAACAGATCACGAAAAACACGCAAATTTCGTCAAAGGATCACGAGAAAAACGTGAATTTTGTCAAAGGATTGCTAATTTCGTCAAAGAACGAACAAAACACAGTCGAAAAATCGTGAAAAAACGCTAATTTACTTAAAAAATAGAGAAAAAAATCGCAAATTTCATCAAAAGGTCTAAAATTTCATCAAAAGATCGCGAAAAATACGATATTTTCGTCAAAAGATCGTGAATAACACACGAAATTCGTCAAAGGATCGTGAAAAAAACGTGAATTTTGTCAAAGGCGATCTTTTGATGAAATTTGCGGGTTTTTTCTCTATCTTTTAAATAAATTAGAGTTTTTTCACGACTTTTTGGCCGTGTTTTGTTCGTTCTATGACGAAAATAGCAATCCTTTGACGAAATTCGCGTGTTTTCCGTGATCTTATGACGAAATTCACTTGTTTTTCGCTATCTTTTGACAAAATTCGCGTGTTTTTCGCGACCATCTGACGAAATTTGCGTTTTATTCCCGAGCTAACTTCGTCAAAAAGCGAACAAAATGTGGTCAAAAGATCGTGACAAAACGCGATTTCGTTAAAAGATTGCGAAAAAAATCGCGAATTTTATCAAAAGGTCGCGAAAAATACGCGAATTTCGTCAAAGGATCACAAAAAAAACGTGAATTTTGGGCTACTTTAGTTAAGAAAAATCTACTTTAGTTAAAATATCTCAAAAAACCGTAAATTTCATCAAAAGGTCTCAAATTTCGTCAAAAGATCGCGAAAAACACGAGGTTTTCTTCAGAAGATCGCAAAAGACGTCAAAGAATCAACAAAAAAAAACGTGAATTTTGCCAAAGGATAGCTAAATTCGTCAAAAAACGAACAAAACACGGTCAAAAGATCGTGAAAAAACGCTACTTTCTTTAAAATATCGCGAAAAAAATCGCAAATTTCATCAAAAGGTCGCAAAAAACACGCGAATTTCGTCAAAAGATCGCGAAAAATACCCGAATGTTATCAAAGGATCGCGAAAAAAACGTGAATTTTGTCAAAGGATCGCTAATTGCGTCAAAAACGAAAAAAACGGGGTCAAAAGATTGTGAAAAAACGCAAATTCGTTTAAAGATCGCGGAAAAAACTGCAACTTTTATCAAAAGATCGCAAAAAAACTCAAATGTCGTCAAAAGATTTCGAAAAACACTCTAATTTCGTCAAAAGATAGCTAAAAATACACGAATTTTGTCAAAAGATTGCGAACAATACGCAAATTTGGTCAAAAGATGCAAAAAACACCCAAATTTTGTCAAAGGATTGCGAAAAAACACGAATTTAGGAAAGAGTCGCGGAAAAAACGTGAATTTCGTCGAAGAATTGCAAAAAAACGTGAATTTCGTCAAAGAATTGCATGAAAAATGCGAATTTCGTCGAATACCAAAATGGCATTTTGATCTCCAAAATAGCTATTTTCTGCTCCAAAATGAGCGTTTTTGCTGTTCCAAAATGAGCGTTTTTGCTGCTCCAAAATGGCTTTTTGCTGCTCCAAAATGAGGTGCATGCTGTTCCATCACTGACTATGTGTTGATGCAGGAAAGTTCTGCAAACAAATTACTGAGTAATTAATTCTCTTCCAAAGACACACTAATATAAAAAGGTCGTGTGTATTTAATTAGCATAGTATATACAGGATACACGTGTATCAATACATCTTTATATAGAATGCCAACTACTAAATAATTAAACTCTCACATTTGGCAGCAAACGTCTTGACAAAGGCTGCAGACGAAAGGATGTACTTGCCCTACCAACGCGACGATAGATTCTACATTAAATTCTAGCGTTCCTATTTTTTACCCAACTTATCTGACGTACAGCTTACTACTGATATGTGACAGTAATATTCATTGTTAGAAAGATCTGTCCGATGTTCGTCCAATTGTTGGACCAAACGCGATTGTTATTTTAAAGTGTTAGGACAAACAAGCATTTATTGTTACATCATTATTTTTTTACTGATAATACAGTGCCACCTGTGCAAAAGAAATTTTTATAAAACGGAATTTGTATATAGTGATAACGAATTCATCGTCTTATGTAAAGCTTCTGAAGCGTGAGCAGGTAAATACACAAGTATACCTGACATTTATATGCATATTTTTGAGATTTCAACAAAAAGAAAAAGACTTACTGAGTACTCAAATATGCCTAATCTAAGATCTGATTCCACGTCAATTTAGACCATATATACTTTAGACCTTATACAGTATTTTATGCTGAATAGCATTGTAACACTACTTAAAATACTTACTATTTTTTAAAAACAATTCCTTCTATATATAAAAAAAGTTACGATTTGGAAATGGACCAATAAAAATCTGCGCAGATACCGCGAAACGCATCTGACTGGTCAGAGCTTTCTGACGCTATAAGGGGGTTAGCAAGGGGGGGGGGGACTCGGCTCTGTTGCCAAATGTCCCCAAGTCTGTCGCCAACTTGACGATATATCGCCAAATTCGGAGATAAAATTAGTCGCCAAAAGTGACGCCAACGTGGCGCTATTTCCAGAATTTCGCCAAATTTCCATAAACTCCTACTGAAATCCAATAGGGTTTACTTACTTGCAGAAAATAAACAAATTGAGATATTTCAATGCAGCAAAAACTAATATTAGCTTATGAATAGAGCTTGATTGAACTATTTACATTATTTTTAAGCACAAACACTAACTATTTACCATATTCGTAACACTAAATATGCAATTTTACACATATATGTTGGCGGAGAAAAGGCGATGAAGTGAAAATTTGAAAGGAGAGGAGATTTACATGATATGATTATTTACTGTAACTGCAAATTAGTGACCACATATAATATGATCTTATACTGTGTTTTATTCTTAATTGCATATAACACCACTTAAAATACGTACTGTTTTTTTAAAACGTTTTACCAATTTTTTAAAATTTTGTCGGACATTTTTACTTTATATCAATATGCAACCAAATTTAACGTCGGTCATTTATAAAGTTTTTGCTAAATTTTTAATACAAGAAAATTATAATTCTCTAAATAAATTTTAGTTTTTCAACAATGTTTTTAAAGACCGTTTCACCTGTAATAAATAAAATTTTATTAGATATGAAAGATTTTATAAGCTAAATTTGTTCCGTTAGATTCCCAAAGTTTTACAACTATTCCTACAAATAATTTACAGAGTAATTTAATTGTATTGCAAAGACACACTAATATGAGCAATGCATAGTATATACACAGTACATATCTCTTAATGCATCTTTATATAGAATAGTTTTATATTTACAGCTTTGTAACTAAGAAATAATTACTAAACCCTCACCATTTGCCAGCAAACGTCTTCGAAAAGTCTTTAGATAAAAGAATGTACTCGTCCTGTCAGCGCGACTTTAGCTTCTACAGGAAATTCTGGAGCTCCTATTTTTTTTCACCTTCTTATCCAGTACAGACAGTACTTATAGACTTATACACTAGTACAGACTACTACTGACGTGCACTTGCGAGTAATATTCATTGTTAGAAAGAGTTGTACGATGGTCGTCCAATTGTTCGCGATTGTTATTTTAAAGTGTTATGACAAACAAGCATTTATTGTTGCATCATCGTTTTTGTACTGATAACTTTGCAAAATTCTGAAAACGAAATCTTCATATAACGGAATCGGTACATAACCGTTGCGAATTGATCACCCTGTTTAAAATCTTCTCAAGCGACATTGAGAGAGAAAATATACATAAATACACACTATTATTCGTATTCAATGTTTTATGCTTTTCGCTTAAAACATTGCATAAAAATACTTGTTATTTTTTTATTACAGGAAATTCAAATTTTGGTACTTTTCTGTTAGACGGGCGCCATTGTTATATACAGTCAGTACCGGATACATGGTCACCCGCTTATAAGGTCACCACGCTTATAAAGTCACTTTTCGTAAGTCCGTACTGACTGGATAGGTATTACGTGTTAAAATACATTACCTATATGGTCAGATTCTAATGGCTACTCTCTGATATATGGTCATTTTGTGTCTCTGTTTTTATTGCAAAATATCCTATAGTTTATGTTTTTCCTTTCTCTTTTTAGGGCGTAAAGGTCTGAATAGACGTATCGTTCAACTATTTTCAACTCTTGGCTTCTTTTTTGTGGTCACGCGGTGCTTTTCCTCTTTAATAGTTTAGAAGAAAACGAACAGACATTCTGAAGGAGAAAAATCTTTCCGTCAAGTCGGTATAATTTTCTAATCGTCTTTCCAATTTCGAATCTCCCCATCTTTTTGTGAATAACTGCAAACGGTTGGAGAAGAATGGGTGTTAATAGCGTTTCCTGGACAAGTTTGGACGGAAAAACAAGCGTCTAAACTCAGCCTGTGATAATATTGCATATCACGTGATTAGATGCAAGCATACACGCTGGAGGGAAAGAATAGGATGCACACCACACCATTGGCCGAATAAGATCTACTCTTTGAGAGTTGCCAAAACCAAGGCAACTATTGTCAAAAAGATGGAGCAGTCACAACTGACGTCGCTTGATACCGTTCATATACCCCCTCCCTCTTCCGTCATATTTAGCTGAGTCTTGCACTGGAGACTTCTGATTGGACTTCTATCGGTCAAAGTCAAATATGGCGGATGCAGGAGAGTGAGAAATAACTCGTTTTTCCACATCAAAGCTTTTCATGGTCAAAGATTGATATGTCCTGTTTGAAAATAAAAGATTCTCATCCCTGTTTGGAGGAGTTTCCAAGGCTCTAAGGGATTTCTTCTTCAACCATCGGATTAGATACCGATTCTTGGAAAACATGCCATCACCCCATATTGTTAAAAATATCGTGAAAAATTACCTCTGTTTTTAAAGACTCTCTATTTTCTGACCAATGAGAACGCTACATAAACACATACGAAGCGTTCTCATTGGTCAGAAAATAGATAGCCTTGAAAAACAGAGGTAATTTTTCACGATTTTTTTAACAGTGCATGTGCCCGAATGAGAAATGTCCTCGTCGCAGAGAAAAGGAAAATCAAGTGTTTTTAGGTATTTGCAATGTTCATTACTTGTCGCTGGCGTGTAAAATATTTGTTAATTGTCCTTTGTAAATTCAACATATCAGCAAAACGAAAAAAATTGACAATTGCAGAAAAAAAGAAATTGATAAATTTTTTTGAAAAATCGAATCTATCGAAAGCAGCTTTCGCGAAAACTCATAGAATAGCAAGAGCGACACTGAATAACATCTTAGGGTCCAAATCTTGTTACGCAGAAAATGTGATCAATCATAAGAGAAAGCGACAAAATGTGTTTCAACATTTGAGAATGTTGAGGAAACTCTTTGTACTGGGATAAAATATGCCAGATCGCAGAATGTTCCAATATTATGAATTATTTTAAAAGAAAAGTTTTTGGAAATTGCTGCTGAACAAGGAAAACCGAATTTTACTACCCGCAACGTGTGGTCACGAAATTTAACTTACGGCACGATCTTACTTTAAAAAAAATGTGTGGTGGAGCTGCTAATGTTTATGATAGTGTACAAATAAAAAAATTGAAGGAATCGGCATAAAGTGACATTCTCAATAGGTAAAAATCTTGTGATGTTTTTAGCTTTCATGAATGCGGACTGTCTTTTCGTGTTTTGCCGGATAAATTGTTACTTTTAAGAACGAAAAATGTTGTGGTGAGAAGAAAAGCAGAGAAAGGTTGACCGTTTTATTAGCAGCGAATGGATGGATCAGTAAAATTGATTCCATTAGTTATTGGTAAATTTCTAAAACCTCATTGTTTAAAAAACTGCAAATCGTTGCCTGTATCTTACGATTCTAACCGAATGGCCTGGACGACAAGTATTCATCGCAGACGACTGTATTGGCCATTTCATGATCCCAAATTTAAATACGATTGAACTCGTTTTCTTGCTTCCAAACTGCACTAGTGTAACCCTGGCTAGATCAAGGGATTATTCAAAGTTTTAAGATAAATATAGGAAAAATTTTACTAAAAGACTTCATTGTTACAATTGATTAAAAAATGCTATTGTGTATCTCAATAACCTACAGTAATTTTGTAGAAATTTAATTAAAAATTCTGCTTTTTAGCAACAATCTTTCCACGATTTTTTGTGTGGCCCTGTAAAAAGTGCATTATTTCTACGTTCGTCAAGTTATAATTTAATAGAATTGTCATAAAAAAAACACATGAAGGCTAAGTTTCAACTCAATCAGATATTTGAAAGTAGTTTAAAATTTTTTTGCAAGATTTGAACTAATCTTTTATGTGGCCCTGTAAAAAAAGCGTAACTGCTACGTTCCATAAATTATAATAATATTGCATTGTCATCAGAATTACATATCCTGAGTAAAGTTTCAGCTCAACCAGATTATTGAAATAGGTTTAAAATTAACTTGCAAATTTTAATCTAAATTTTTGTGGAGCCCTGTAGAAACAGTATTCTAAATAAACTTCTACGTTCTTTAAATTATAATAATATTGTATTGTCATTCAAATTAGACATGCATTCATTGTTTCAGCTCAATAGGATAATTCAAAGTGCTTTAAATTTGACGTGCAAGATTTGAGCTAAACATACATACATGCACTGCAAATTAATATCATGCTTGTTTATTAATGAAAACTTAATAATCTGCAGACATCTGCGGAGTTCTTTTAATTTTTGAAAACTTTAGGAATGGCACTTTGATTTAAAAAAATGCTTATTGCTGAATAAGTTAAAACGTTAACAGATAAGATGAAATTTGTAAACAACATCAAGGATCATCCAGAATTTACACCTTTGAAAAAAGCAGTAAAGTGAGTTTAATATCGCTTATTTTCAAACAAAAATGTGTTAAGTCTGACCTTGACAAAACTGTGGCATTAGATCAGCAAACTCGTGCTTTCAAATAAAACAGAATAGAGTTTGCAAGTTGACGTCACGAACAGGTTTTTGCTGCTGCTGTAGGACAGCTATCGCTACCTTTATCAATGCTTTTTCTATTTGTGTGTCCTACAGCTTTCTTCATTGTTCTCCCCTAAAAGTCACGCGATGTGAACTGCTCTATAGTCACGACGTGCTTTCAAACTTAGAGGAAGCTAGTGCAACTTTTGAAACTCTCTCAAACCAACTGCGCAAATGGCTACTTTACGGTCACAATTAATCGACAGTTCTGACTTTTTACGCCAAAACTAGTAGGGATCTCGAAAATACTGACATTCAGCTACCAGTACAGACCCCTTGCATTGTCGTCACGTTGCTATTAGCAACGACTGATACTATCGTATCTGGTGCACACACGTGGAGCACAGAACTGCCCCTTTGCCGTTAAAAGCGCATGTTATCTTTCTGTTTAATTTAGATCTTCCTTATTTTTATTATTATAGTGCAAACAAGTCTAATAAATCAAATAGAGAGCACCATATTCGCCTTATATTTGGGCGCCATACGAAGTAGGGCTCCTATAATACAGGCTGAATCGTCAAGCATTTTGTTTCCCACTTTGACCAATGAGCGATTGTTGCCCACGCGGTGTGGCCAATCGTTCTTCTCCTACCGGCAATTAAATGGCGGCGTGAGTCAGCGATTTCAGACGTGTGACGTCATGTGCAACCCGTCTACACGCGGTTTTGTCAAATTCCGAGGTAATCGGAAAAATGGATTTTGTCCACCTAGATCAGGGGTCGGCAAGTAATTTTAAGTGGGGTCCGAATACTTTTGAAAAATTTCATCGAGGTCCAGAGAAAAAAACATATAAGTAATATAAGTATTTATTACTATTAAATTGTTATTTTTACATACACATACATATAATATAAAATAGAAAAGGCAGGTATTCGTTGAAAAATGAATGCAAAAAAAAAAAAAAAATGCACTTGCGGTTTTGAGCCAGTGTTTTTATAGTTTGGTTCACGTAGTGAACAGCTAATGCGAACAGTGTCTTCAAGGTGGGCATCCGTTTCCGTTCATCTCGAACGATATTTGTTCTTTAAAAAAATTATTTTGGAGAAAGTTCTTTCACAGGCATATGTGGAGCCAAACAGAGTAAACAGATTAATAGCCTGTTTTTTGCAATTTTCCTACTTTTCTGAGACACGTGTACCCCAGAATTATTCAGCGGATGCAGTTTTATACATTTGCAAGAAAATTATCTTCTTGCAAGTCAAATATCTCCATTTGAAATAAAGATTTTTCAAGACTGAACAGCTTTGCAGCCACATCAGTCTATTCTGCAGCTGGAGCAACTTCATAAGGCGATCTAAAGAATTGAGAACTTATCTATCTCTGCAAAGTCTTGGAATCGTGCTTCAAATTCCTTCACAAGATCTGACATAAAACATAGGAACACTGCCTTCAAGAATTGCCGGAAAATGAATAAATTCTACATTTGCAATATCTTTTCGGAGGTCCAGGCTTCTACCTTTCGCGGTTCGGATGTGGACCGCGGTCCGCCAGTTGCCGACCGTGGATCTAGATCATCAAATCGTCCCACTGTGCGCCGACCAAAAAACTATCGCAAAACTATAAGATTAAATGCCAATAATGGCTTATCGTAAATGTCAAGCATTTAATGCATCCCTATACTTATAAGGGGGGGACCCTGTTCTGTCGCCAAATGCCGCCAACTTGGTGGTATATCGCCAAATTTGGCGACCAAAACTAGCCGCCAAAAGTGACGCCAAATTGGCGATATCTCTAATATTTTGCCAAATTCCTATAGACTTCCATTGTAAACCAATAAACTTAACTTGCTTACAGAAAATCAACAAATTGAGATATTTTAATGCAACAAAAAGTAATATTAGCTTAAGGGATTATATTAATTATATTTAAAGGAGTACAAGTAAATTAAATTATGAATAAAAGTAACATGATACAATGCTTAGCATGTATCACATGTTTTATTTTCATATTTTATATTATGTATATCCATGATGGGTAAGTATTACGGTGGCCCCAACGACTAGTTTTCATTATTATAGTGCAAAAAAGTCTGATAAGTCAAATGGAGAGCACCACATTCTCTAGCTCACCTTTCATTTGCAACAAATTAATCTGTTCGTGAACGCACCGACCGTTTATTCCATCCACGATAAAGACCCACTCCATGTTCCTGGCTTTGAGCTCGCGCGCGCGGTGCGCGTGCTTCTTGATCAGACCCAAGGAGCGTGTTCAGAAGTGCACTTCGCGCCGCGCGGCTAATTTACAAACCCTCAAGCTTTGGACACCCTTGTCGAAAGGGAAATGTAGCCAAATAATTTGGCGAGAAGAGATCAGTGCGCGCTGGAATGGAGTGAGAATTTGAGAATGAATCAATGAATTGACGAGAGTTTTGAATCCGAATGTGAAAGAGAACGGTGATTTTGTTGCAATTTGCAATGTGGTATTTTCAGCAATAAATACTTCTCGGAATGGTATGTAATTTATGTTAAACATATTATTGAATCTAACTTTTCCCAATTTATACCGATTTTTTTTTAAATAATGTACTACTTTTTAAAGTTATTTTATTTTTACGATACTTGCTGCGAGTTGATTTAAGCCTAACATGTCAAGTGTTTTCAAAATGCTAAAAAATTATTTGAATTGTAAAATCCAGTTCGAATTTTTCTGTAATCAAATATATAACAAGCTGTTAAAAATTTTAAACATACAAATACAATTTTTCTTTTAGTTTATCTAAAAAAAAGTAACTATCGCTGTCACCGCCGCCGGTTTTGAATTTTTTGTGACCGTAGGTCTTCGTTAATATTAAAAAAACTGTTGCATACAAAAATATGAAAATCGGTAGAATTATAGAAAAATGTTTGATAAACACGCTGATGCAGACAGTTTTCAAATCGAAGAATTATTTTAAGAGATATTTAATGCCAAAGTTGGACAAAATCGTTCCATTAAAAAAGTTTTATAGGAGCAAAAACTGTACATAGGAATTTAATCATTTTTAGATCATTTTATGCGTCAGAATTTCCTGGTGTGCAGATTGCAGTTAGTTTTTTAATTTGAATAATTTTTCGAGGTTTTATTTCTATTTTAAATTCAAATTTTCAGCATTTCGAGAGATATTTATTACAAATTTTAGAAAATTGTATTAATTTAAGCTGTTGCCAGCTGTATAAACAGCGCAAACAGTAATGTTTGCTTCAAATTAAAAATTTATTTTACACGTGACTATTATAAACAAAAAATATAAAAAGCAGGAACTCATTGAAAATTACGTCATAAAAAACTATAGTTACACGTGAATTTTAAATGAGAAAGAATATTGTAAAATAATAAATTCAGTAACATGCGTTAGAAGTCCTAAATAGGAGAATTTACGTCATATTACACTTATTACATAAAATGAACAGAAAATAATATTGCAAAACAGTTTTAATTTAAAAATTGTGCGAGACATTTACTTGACATTTTAAGATGATCATAATATTTCATTTCTAACAAAAGTATTTTGACGTGAATATTAAAAAGAGAAAGAAAAGTTTGGTGAAAATTACGTCAGATTCAAATTATAATTCAATCTTCCAAAATCTTTTTAAAGGCGATCAAATTAGCGTGCTGTTAGAGTCTGCGGTGTCTGAACGGGGGTTGACGAGCGTAGCTCGTAGGGGGCAGAGCCCCCTAGTAATTTAAAATGATATAAAAAAGATTGTATTCGAATTACAATTTGTTACATCTTTTATCTGTAGTAGTTATATAATTAACATTTAAAATGAAAAAACTATCTACAGCCTTCTCCGATTCCCTGTCCTTTAAAACAAAATCTATTGCACATCTGCATACTAAAAAGATTGATTCAAAGTATCCCTAGATTGTGTTTTTATAAATTGTCCAGTTTGTGTATGCATGACTTGTTTATATAAATTGTAAGTCTTCAATTTGAATATGATGATTTGTTTGGAACAGATGTCTTATCCCGGGGTCTGCCATCTTGGATTCTTTTCTTGGTGTGAATTAAAAATTTTTTCAATTAATAGTTATAATTATTATATTCCAATTTTTTCAATATTATATTAATCTATCAACAATATTTAACCATTGGTGACATTTACTACTTGCCGAATAAGGAGTTTTCATGCAAGAAAAAAAATCCAAGATGGCAGACCCTGGGTTAATAAGACATCTAAGCCATTTGTTTTTATTATTTTGTTAATTTTAAAACCAATTTTTTTCCAGATCAAAATTATGGACTTTAGACGAGTTGTTGTTGACTCTGATATTCAGCCAGTTGAAAGCATTCAAATGGCTTGAAATGCAATTGCTTTTCTTGCCTTTAAATGTCTTTTTGCTAGCTCTTAGGCGACCATATGGATGTCTTAGTTGACCATTCTACAGAAAGCTGTTTTGAGGATGATACAAACTTTTAAGTCAAAGTTTTCTTTAAGTAAATCAGGTCCAGCTAAATATTTTTTCGTACGTATCCTTTCATTTTAAACTTTGTGGTAAGTACTCATTTGTTATAATTAAATATAAAAAAATAACCTACGACAGACGTCTTACTTAAACTTTTGCATCTTAATCTTTTATGATTTGAGTACGTTACATTGGCTGTTTTTGTTTTCTTCATTTAATATTAGTACTTACTGCACATTATGTATTTACAGTTCCTAAAATTATGAAATTTAATCCCAAAGTGTAAATGAATTTTGAAATGCATAATCTAATACATTGCATTCAAGCTAATTATCTTAAGATCGAATTTTATAACATTCTAGCTTGTTAAAATAAAAATAATAAAACTTTGTAAAAAATCACCATAAAATAAAAACAATACATAGAACGCGTTTCGAGCTAAAAGTATTAACAGCTCGTCATAAACTAAAGTAAAACACGTGTCTGTAAGGGGACAAGGACTTTAGCTGATGACGAGCTGTTAATATTTTTAGCTTGAAACGCATCCTATGTATTATTTTTTTTTTTTATGGTGATTTTTTACAAAGTTTTTTATTTTAATTGTTACATATCGCCAGTTTTCGGTGCTGTTTCGCTGTATTCTATTTTGTTCTGGTAAAAATTCTTTTTTTATTGGACTTTGATTATCTATCTCAGGTATTGTTACTTATCTGAATTTTTGGTGTTTTTCAAGATGGCCACCAGTTTGTTGTCTTAATCTTTTAATCAGTGTTTTATGTATTAAAAAAAAAAAATACCTTTTGATATTGGTAGGATAGTCTATTATTTTATAATTAATAAAGTATATTTTAAAGTGATTATATGTTTTCAAATATTTGATTACTTCAGTTTTAAAACTTCAGGCATCAGTGTGCCAAATGAAAAACAATATCTTCTTCAAAGCTGTTAACTTGACTAGTCTTTATATATGAATTTAAAAGCACATCAGTGTGTTATAGTCTATGAAAATATATTATAAGCATTCTTTTTAAAATAGTTTAATAATTGTTTCCTCTGCACCTCAAGAATATTACTATAGTTATTTTAAATAGGTTTTCACAGCTGCAGTTTTAACAACTAAACTAAAGGAAGCCATATTTGTTTTTTCTTAGTGTAAACAAAAATTTAAATATCTTGTATTGAAAAGCTCTTATAATTAACATAAGTATTTTTATTATTTCTCATTAATACTATTTGTATATTCTATTCAGTTATAAATATTTTTGGGTTAAGAATTGTTTTTATTTAAGCATTATTAGGTCTTACTATAGTTATTTTAAATGGGTTTTCATAGCTGCAGTTAGCAAGTAAACTAAAGGAGGCTATATTTGTTTTTTCTTAGTGTAAACAAAATTTTTGAACTGGAAATTTAAATATCTTGTGTATATTGTATTGAAAAGTTCATACAATTAACAAGTATTTTTCTTATTTCTCATGAATATTATTTGTATATTCTATTCAGTTATAAATATTTTTGGCTTAAGAATTGTTTTTATTTAAGCATTATTAGATCTTACTATAGTTATTTTAAATAGGTTTTCATAGCTGCAGTTAACAAGTAAACTAAAGGAAGCCATATTTGTTTTTTCTTAGTGTAAACAAAATTTTTGAACAGGAAATTTAAATATCTTGTGTACTATATTGTAATGAAAAGTTCATATAATTAACAAGTATTTTTGTTATTTCTCAAAAATGTTATTTGTATATTCTATTCAGTTATAAAAATTTTAGGCTTAAGTATTGTTTTTATTTAAGCATTATTAGGCCTAACTTTATCTTCATAAAGATAAGTCTTCATATTCTTTTGAGAAACTCATTTTTATGTTACTTCTCATTGTTAAATTTTTTAAGTAACATAAATCTTCATTCACTGTTTGTTTTCCTGAAATATTGAAAATGCATAAATGGTCTCCTTACTGTTTATCATACTATAAACAATAAATATAACCCTTTTTTACATTAAAAAATAAAATATATTTTCTGCATGATGTACTAAATTATATGTTGCAGTTCACTTGAAAGAAATCTTTTTATTTTTGACATGTTAATTTTTTGGAATATATACACATATATTAAGTTTAAAATAATTTAATCGATACAGGGTTGGAAAAAAACCAGGTTTTTTTTTTAAGAAACCAAAAAATCGGTTTATTTGGTTTAAACCAGGTTTTTTTGGTTTAAACCGGGTTTTTTTAAATATAATTTCCTATTGCATACAGATGCATATCTGTTGATAAAATAAACATTTTTGGATATTATATAAGTCATATAACTTTTGAAAATATTTAAATTAAATAATTACAGTCAATTATGTAGAAAATTGAAAACATTTCTAATTTAAACATTATTAGTAACAGCTATGTCTTTTGTTCACAGTGAACATTGATACCTTGAAAATTGTATGAAGAATCCTTTGATTAATAATATAATAATCAATCAATCAAACATTTGATGCAGTTTCATGAATATATTATTATTCTGTGGTTGTTATTATCTATATTATAAAGGACAAACATATCTGTGCGTAACGCATACGTCATTTTGCGAATGGCAACACTTTGAAATTTGAAATAAAATTTTGATTTTGCAACTTTCTCTACTGCAAATTTTTAAACTTCTAAACATCGCACATTTTAAATTTTTACACCGTCGTATAAGGAAAAAATTGCTCTTTTAAATGCAATTTGTTTGAAAGTTGTATCTCAATTTATTTTTGAGATATTAATTTTTTTGTAGTTTTTAATACCATTTTTCTTATCGTGGCAACAAAAGTGCCCCATTTTTATTGAAAGTCATTGAAAGAAAACGGAAAATAGTCTAAATTGGAGATACTGTATCTTTCTGTTGCCATTTTCCCATAAAACCTGAAAAAAAAGTTGAAATTAAAATAGGGATATGTTAAGAACATTGTCTGTTATTCCGTGATAATGACGTCATATGCATACTTTTCTATAGACGAAGTTTAAGAGTGGATTGTAAAAGGGGATTGCTTTAGTGGATGCAAATGACGTCATTTTATAAAAAAGCGTGTATTTTAATTCTTAAACCTGAATTATGTTTTGTAGAAGTGCGTCATTTTCACAGCCCAGCTGCTTTGAAATTCTTCACAGGTGAAAATGGTTCACTTTTGAAAATAATGTAATCGAAATAAAGCGCAATGTTTTACAAAAATTTAGAGTGTCTTTATAGAAGAGAGGTGACATGCATGATTTTTTTTAAGTGTATCTTATCACGTGCCGGTTTCAATACATAATAATAATATACATTTTGCACATAAAGCAACAAACATTTTTCCGCATTTATTTCTGACTATTTTTGCATAACGAAATTAATACTTCCTTTATAAACAAATAAAAGAATAATATTAAAAAACCACCAATCTAACATATTTGTGAAAGACAAATTAACGAAATTAATACTTCTTTTATAAACAAATAAAAGAATAATATTGTAAAAACACAAATCTAACATATTTGTAATCGTACAATTTAAATTTATACATCACCAAATAGGATTTTTTTTTTTCAAATGGAATTTGTTTGCAAAGTTCATCTCAGTTTACTGATTGTTAGTGGTTTTGAAAACAATTTTAAAGCATGAAATATTTTTTAATTTATTTATATCGCGCGGAGCTCGATTACGAAAGATTAATCCGTTTGCCCTTAAAACAAAATAAAGAGTTCATCATTTTCTTACGGCTAATATCCATTTAAAAGAAACCCTGTGAATAAAAAATAAAATAATATAAGTAAAACGCAAATTTAACAGACATGTATAAGCTCTGAAATTATCAGAATATAAAAGGATGCCATAAGTAGCAAAATCTTGGTCAAATAACTCTTAGCATGCGGCTAATAAGAAAATGTCGCTTTTGATAAACTTCAAAAATTTATTTGATTGTATAATTCGTATTTTCCATATGAAAAATACTTTTTTAATGTAAGTGGGTAATCTAAAATATTTATTGCAAATAAAAAAAATTATTAGTTTTCAATAAAAAAAAATGTTTGCACCTATATTCTGTAACCCGGGAAGCCCGGGTACGATCCCCTAGTTTTTTTAATATCCAAATACTTCTGGTTATTTTGTTTTCTGAGTGATAATTCCAAGTGTCCAATTCAACATTTTTGGCCATTAGATTCAGCAACTAACAGAAAAGATTGATTGGTATTATTGAAATGCTATAACTAGCACTCAGATTTTGCAAGCTGTGATATTCAATTTGATATCTTAAGTTACTCTTTTAAATTCTTTAAGGATAATCTTCCCCAATCTCAATCCAGAAAATTTTCTTTTACAACTTAACCAAAATCTTAAAGATCATTGTATTTTGTTATTAACTGCTGTAAATAATCTGCATTTTTGAAATGAAAATATTTTATGCTAAATATTGAATACTATTTATCTATTTTATCTTTTCTAATTTCACATGTTTTAAGAAAAATCTTTAGGGTACCAGATATGTTCATCAGCACATGCTAATTTTCATTCTACATGCATAGAAACATGACCTAGGCTCATTATGTCTCATGTTGACTGCTGAGATGAAGTGTTAAAAGAAGAAATTACTTTTATAAGTAATTTAAAACAAATAAATTACAAAAAAGAGAAAATATTACATTAGATTTTTTCTAAAAAAAACCAAATGGTTTTTTTGACAAAAAAACCAACTGGTTTAAACCGTGCCAACCTTGCGATAAAATGGTTTCTGCTTAATCCTTTGTTTCCTTTTTTTATTTTGCTTGCTTTCCATACCAAATATAGAAAATTATGTTTGCTTGTAAGACAGACAACTTATTTAGAAATATATTATTAAATTTTATTTTTAATATTTTAATTATTTGAAATAATTAAAGTACATATGTACAATCCTTCTCCCTCCTTCCAATAAATTGATCTTATAGCTTTTAAATGTATGATGCATTGCAACAAATTACAAGAATTTAAGCTCGTACAGTTCTTCAGTGTCTTTTTCCTAATTATATTATGTACAAATTTGCCATTCATTTCTACTATTAAAAAATACCGCGTTGCAGAAAAATTTTGCTGTTTTTGAGGCTTGTCGTAGCAGAAAGCTTACAAAAATTTTGCTACAGGGCTATGCATTATGTGTAAGAATCGACTGAAACTGAATTTCGGTAAGCTTCCTATTTTTGGCCAAAAACGAAAACATAAATTTTTTAAAGGTATTAATACATACATAAATATATGAAAATATGAATTACCATATATACTCGCATATAAGTCGAGGAATTTCTGACAATTTTCGGTGAGCAAAATTGGGGGGGTCGACTTATACGCGAGTCAGTTAAAAAAGCAAAAACAAAAACTTCGAATACTGCAAAATTATGCCTTTATATGTGTATGAATAAAAAAATAATATATAAAATATACAAATAATAATAATAATTTATCATTTAAAAATTTTTCAATGATATGTTTTTGTTTACTTACTACCTTTTTGCATTGGCAAGTGAAATCTTATGGCATTATTATTATTATTTGTATATTTTATATATTATTTTTTTATTCATACACATATAAAGGCATAATTTTGCAGTATTCGAATGTATGCAGTATTTGATTATGTGCAAAATTGAAGTAAAAAGTTTGAGGGTCGACTTATACGCGGGTTTTTTATTTTTCCAGAATTTGCATTGGAAAGTTAGGGGGTCGACTTATACGCGAGTATATACGGTAATTATATGTGTGGTCCGAGCTGGCTCTGTGTGCCTTTGACCAAAACTTTTTATTTTCATATAAAATAAAATGTAATTCATCTACATTACACATATGGTTTTCTAATGATATGAATTTCATGTAATTAAAAAATGTTTTAGATATGCATACTTCAATGTATCTTTTATTATGTAAATGATCATTTGTTATACTAGAACTTTCTCAAAGAGTATTGGAAAAACTTCTGTGGTTTCAAACTAAAAATGTTCTGTTACTGTTAAGTCTGCAGCTTTTAATGAGCACATGAAAAGCACCTTCAAAGTTTAGTCATATATGCATTGCTTAATTTGTATTCATGTCTCGAGTCAGTCATGACTGATAAACAGTGAAGTTTATAGCAATGAATAAAGAGTGCCTCATTTGAGCCATTACAGCTCAAATCATTAAGTAATGTTGAAAATTTCTGAAGGAAGAAATGAGATTTTTGGAATACTAATAGTTTCGGTCCAGCAGCATTTTCGGAGAAAGTCAGATGATGTTTGAATGAAAATTAATTTTCAGTTGATCTCTAATTATGTGTTTACAGTTCCTTAAATAAGAAAACTTTTTCCTATAATGTAATTCAACTTTGAAATGCATATTCTTATAAATTTAATTAGACTAATTATGTTAATATCTAATTTTACAATCTTTTTTTTTTTCTACTGGTATAAATTTCTTTTCTCATGATTTTTGTCTCAAATTATCTGAGCTATTGTTATACATTTGAATTTTTGGTGTTTCTGAAAATGATTATCGGTTGTCTTAATCTTTAAATTGGTGTTTACATTTGACATTTTTCAAAGGGCACTGCATGCTGCTCTTTTTAGATATGGAGAAGGCACCCGACCCTTTTCCCAGTATCTGCTTTGCACTATTTTTTCCCTTCCCATGTGGACTTTAGAAACCGGAGTTCCCACTTTCTATTTGAAAACTGCCCCTGCCCAGAATAGCATGCATTTCCTAAATTCATCAGGATTTCTCTCTTTAAGGCTATGCTTTCATTACAACACAAATTTAAATTAATGGAAGATGTTAACATTTTGGTCCTGCCATTTTCCTATTGTATTTAATGCTAAATTATCGTTTTATAGCGAATCTTCGCAATGTTAAGAAACAGCTATAGCGAAATTTTCTCCAGTTAACCACTGAATTTTTTTCTAACTTTTCCGCAGTTATGAAAATAGGACTTTGACTCTAATTTAATAAAAAAAAAATGCATGCCAGCCAGTGAAACACGGTGCAAATCAGCTATAAGTCTGATTATTAAAGGGTAGAAACAACTGCATTCTTTCCGTTTAACGATACAGTTTGCAGGTGTGATCCAGTCCACTCGTCAGTCAATTCCCTCATAAAGTGAATATCCTTTATTTGTTTGCCTATATATTATTATTTTGATTCCGTTTTATAAATAAAAATGTTCACAGATAATTTTGAAATGAGTATAATTTACGTATAATTTTTTTTTAAAGTTTAGCCAATTGATATTTTTAATGTTCCTTATTTAAAAACAGATACAGAAGATATTTTCGGAATCCAGTCCGTTCACTTTTTTTTTTTTTTTTTCATGAACAGGGAGGCTGTGCATGTAATCTCTGTGGATATATCTTAATACATTGGTTATAATTATGTCCCAAACACTGAAAAAATCATGATAGCTTTATAAATGACATTTATTCATTTAGAGGTCTACACAGGCTGGATTTCCAGACCCAGCCCGGCCCAAGTGAAAGCTGCCCTGTTATGATGTAAAAATTAAAAGTTCAGTCCAGTCCTGGCCCATGCAAAAAAAATTAAATTGGACGCGACTCAATTTCTACAAAAAATTCCAATTTTTCTTAACATACAATAAGGGATGGGTTTTTGACATGACAAGCATCAAAAACTGGTTTAAACTATCAAAAACCGCCAAATACAGTATGGAACCATTTATCCGGAAACCAGTTATCCGGAATGCTATTTCTAATAGACTGATTTCAGAATCTTTGCAGATAAAAGTGTCATACACTGCCAGTTTGACATATGCATTGCTTGGAACAATTAATTGTATAATTTGATGACAACATCTAGTATTTGAAATGGAAACATATTTAGTTGTATCTTTGATGTTTTAATTTTTATGCAGAAAAATTTTTGTTCCCAAGGGATTCCCATAAATTACCTTCCTTCAAACTCTGATTAACTATTGATCTTTCTTGCATCTGATTTTTAATCCAAGTAATCTAATAATTTAAAACCACACATAATGTCACAACCACATATATCCCACAAAACTTATCAAATGGATGTTGCTTTAATGACAACCAGTTAACCGGAAAAACCAGTTATCCGGAATACATCTGACCCTAACCATTCCGGATAAATGGTTCTGTACTGTACATGTAACACACTAAAACATTTTAACAACAATAGGTAAACATTAAATAAGTCAATGATTTATGTGATCTTTTATTTAAATTTATTGTAATTTAATAATTAAAAAAAATTATTAATTGCTATAAAATATTTTTATTTTTTGGAATTTTCAATCAGAAGAAAATCATTTTGTACAATTAAATAATCTGGGTCAATTTTACCCCGCAGCATGCTGTAGTACACAATGTGTTTAGCACATTTATTTACACCCAGATGATTTCTGAGCTTAGAGTGTATGAAGCGTTAGAAAATAGTCTGTCTCTTAATTGATGCTGAGCTAGTAGGACTTGATAGCAAAAGCATTGCTAGATGAGCAAGTTTTGAAGCAGGCTCAAAAAGCTATTGCATTTAATGATACCTTTCCACCAAGAAATGGGGTCCCCCTATAGCACTGAAATAAGAAGACTGGAAAGGAGATCCTTTAGCTTCATACACAATAGTATGGGTAAGCATCCATGAATTCTCTCTGTAGCGCGAGCAGAATCAACTGATAAATCAGTCAACCCTTGCCCCTGATGGTTGGGATACAAAATATAAGCCAAACAATGGTATCATTGTGAAAATTTCAATTGTGCACTTTTTCAATATGGGGCTTAAGGGAATTTTCTTTTAGAAGACCGAGCCAATTTTGTTCAGCTTTAAAATCAAAAACATATTTTTATATATTTAAAGAAAGCATGTTTTAAAAAGATTTTGACTTTAAGCTTTTTTTTTTTTATTACTTCTCTTATTTTGTAAATGCTTAAGATTAATATTTCAATTTTGAATGGAATGGTTATTGCCTAGACTAGAATAACATTGATGCACATTATTTTGTTATATATACAAAAAAAATCTGCATTTTTCGAAGTTTTTTTCATATAAAAAAAAAAAGTCTAGCTAATGCTTTAAGCTTTCAAAAGTAAGAGAAATTAAAACGATTTTAAGTAAGAGAATAAATGTATAGCTCAGGTGAGCTTAATGTCTACTTTTAAAAAAAAAACACAATTTTACAAAAAATTAAAATTTTAGCCTGTTAAAAAGTTGCACTTAACAATAATACTTTACTACGTACTAATTATTGATATACAGTAATAGTGAATTTAAAATATTACATGTAATGTTGTCATGTGTGACATTTAATGTGAATTTTTACAAATCAATTTTGTATTTGAGGTTTTTGACATGATGGTTTAAACCTGACATAAACTAACACACATCAAAAACCTGCAACCCTGCATACAATTAAGATTGAGATTCTTTTAAAGAATACTGTATACATATTTATCGGAAAATTTTACAGCGTATTTTAGATTATATGTGTTCACAAGACAGAAAATACACAATAGCAATGTTAGACGCTTAGACATTCATGAGAAAATTAACGTAATTTAGAATAAAATAAAAAAAGGGGGTTAAAAACATCATAACTTTTGAAGCTGTATAGTAAAAAGTACATTCTTGAAAATATTTCTCTGTAATTAAGGCTCAAATACAAAGAAGCAACTTTCTGACACATTACTGAATTCATTTTTGTTCACTGTTCGGAAACACATAAAATTGACAGGTGTTCTTATTCAGGAACTATGTAATCAAATGGCGTTTTCTATTTTTTGCCAAAATATATCGAATTTCTGTACATGATAGCATGGGAAAGGAGGAAAACCTGTTGTTATGTGACAAAAATCTCATTTTACTTGATAAGCAATTTATTTATTAAAAAAATGGAAATTGCTATTTGATTCCAAATCGCCTGAATAGTCAGGCCTGTCAGTTTTATAATTTTATAGTTAAAAATGCTGCCACTGAGCCCTGCAAAGTAAAGTTTGTGTGTAACGGAAAATGTGACTTTCTCCAAAATTACATGTCACCCAGGATAATCACCATAACATTCCAGCAAAGTTTGAATAAACTGCTACTGCCCCTATTAGTTTCACTAGATTTGGAAATAGGCTGGGACATACTATACAATAGGGAGGGACATACTTTTGCATTACATTTTTGACAATATCTAAAATTAAAACAAATATTTTTGAATACGGTGTTACAAGATCTTTCCAACAATACCCAACATGATACACACATGCCGAAAAAAAATAAAGTAACTTAGTTAGTCACCCTATTTTTTAAAAAAAAATATTTGTGGATAGCTAAAAATCTATAAATATGTGAACACGATTAACTTATAATGGCTCCATTTTCTTTTTTTTAAGTATGGTACCCTAAAATAATCAATGAAAAATAGATCTAAGAATTTAAAATGTTGTGATTGAGGAAGGGTGGCACAAAGAAGAGGAAACTAAAATTTCGAGAGGGGATTTAAATGACATTTTTATCACAAGCGGTAATTACCGAAAAGAAGATTTAGGAAATTTTGAAGAATTCTTGCCCTTGTTGGGAATAAATTTCACTTACTAACCGTAATTTCTGGAAGGAACGCCACATGTGAAATTTCCGCAGTAATCGCGAATGACATGCTAAACAGAAACATATTAATAAGCTGAATTAAGAAATTATAAAAATGAAATTATTAATTAGAAGTAAATAATTTATATATAAATACAAAATTCGAAATTATTAATATGATTTAAATAATATAAATACGAAAAACTACACTGAAATTGCGTAAAATCTGCAGCTTAAATTCTGGCATATGGCATGGATGATAAATTGCATCATTACCTTGGTATATCACGAATGATTCTGCAATAAAAAAAATTAATTACACTGAATTTTAGAAACCACAAGCATCGAAATATGAAATTATTAATTTGATATAAATAATATAAGTATGATATTCAAAATTGATAATTCATTATAAATAATATTTAAAAGAAAAAAAATCCCGTTGAAATTGAGTAAACTTTTCTATACACTGAAGAGCGTCATGAGAACGATTGGGCGTTAGCAGTCTCAACTTTAACTCAAGTATCTTAAATAGCGTGTTCGAACGGGATAAAATGACATTTATTTTCACTGTGCCATATATTAAAATTATTTACAAATAGATAATAAACATATTAATTTTAATATTTAGTGCTATGTACAAATAAAATAACGTTATCACATCCCATTTCGTCAATTGAATAAGATATGAAAATTCTCATTTTAATCATTTCTAAAAGAATCTGTAGATTGGGAATACAGACTTTTTTTTAAGGGGAGGAGGGGGGGGGGGGGGGGAGATTAAAAAGAAACCTCGCGCAATAATTCATTGAGATCCGGTAATTTAAAACGGAAAAGCATAGAATCTGCTGGCATATCTATCAAAGTGATTTGAAATCGAATACGTTTTTCCATTTTCGATAAATGTATTATATCTTAAGTTATAAACGATGGCTATTTGATGATGACTTTCCGTGAGCTGTCTTATCTGGAAATTCAGTTCAAAAAATCAACTTTCAGCATTTTCTAAATGTTTTTTCCCTTATCAAAAACTGAAAAATGCTATTAGATTTCGTTAAGTATTAATAAATGCACCAATAGTTTTTATACAATTGAAATTAAAAGTGACTTATAGTGAATACAGCCGTTATTTATGTGTATATGCGTTTTATAATAAAGTTCTCAAAAACAAATCAAAACTTTTTATTTAATTCCAATCAATCTGCAAGAAATTTCATGATGACCTACTTTTATTATTTCTTTGCACGTGGGGCGATAAGGATTATAAACATTATCTAATTCATGCTAATCACTACAAAAAGATATCACGTGTGATCCTAAAGCTATTTTCTCCCTTCTTCTATCACTCTGTTTGGAACAGTTTAGATGTCACAATCTCAAAGAAATAAATATAGATTTCAATTAGAAGATTTTGCTTTAAAAGCATTTATACATGAAATGATTACCGAGGAAAAAAAAAAAATACTTACCATCACTGTGCTGTTTCTTAAATACAAGATATTTTAACAATGCAATTGAATCTGTTTTATTTTATGGTCGTTTCTAAGAATATTTGGCGTTATTGTAGATATTTTAAAAATACTTCTTGCATGAACATTTCAAAGTTGTATTTTATATTTATTTCAATCACTTGGTACAGAATTGAATCCTGCATTGGGTCGGGTAATCGGATAGTACCCAAACCCGACTGAAGTTCGGGTCGGGTTGGCACATTTTTTTTTTGTTTTTTTTTCCCCGTTGTGAGTTGGGTTGGTTTTAAATGTTCAGCTCGGGTTGGAATTTGATTCATTCGAGTTAACTTTTTTCTTTCCAAAAGAAGATGCTGAATATTTGTTTAAATGGTAAAAGCCAAAATTTGATACAAGAAATATAATTGTAGACTACTTTTTCGTAAATGCATTAAAATATGATTAATTTTCCTTCAATTTAGATTTGGGTTTTAATATTTCGGTTGAAAAAATTTGTTCCTGTCAGGTCTCAAGTTGACTTTCAGCAGAGATTTCAGATTTGGATAGGATACAATCCGGACCTTGCAGATCAGAGTAGAGTCCAACATTTGATCTTGTAACCTGATTTTACCTGCTATTGTTTTCTTATGGATAGAGGGGGGAAAAATAGATTTTTTCTAGAAAATACATTTTTCACAAATAGAATATTTTCTTAGAAAATATGGAATATTAAACATTTTAAAAATTTATATCCACTAATTTGTTTTATGTAACCTACGAATATTGTATTAAATCATTTTCATAGGATTTTTACTTAAAATGTACACATTAGAGGTCTGCACGAACCTTTTTAATCTCTTTTTATTAGACTCGGGCTGGACCACACTCGAGCTTAATTTTTAGCTGCAGACTCTTGCCGGACCGGGACTGGAGAACTACTTATTTTTTTGGGAGGGCCGTGTTAGACTGGCAGGTTTTTGTGAAAATAACAGTGAAATTTTCCTTTGTTCGACGAAATCTTTAGAAGTTTATTTCATTTTATTAAATTATAGAGAAATATATTTTAAAAAATCTTTATAGAGTTTCAAAATTATTTTTTCTTAAATGTTTTTCTTCCATTTTAAACTACATTATTTTTTCTAATGAGTCATGGTGACTCATTAGAAAAAAAATGTGGTAATGTCCATTTAAATGAATTTCTCTGAGTAATCAATAATGTTGCCATTCCATATTTCATAGCTTGTGGACATACTAGTTTAAGCTGCGACTGCAAAATGTTTACATGAGTATGTATAAAATATATCTTAAATAATTTTATTTATAGGTGTTTATAATGTTGATTAAGAAGTTATCTGATTTTCTATCAAAAATGGAGTCTGGGGCTTGATTTAGTTGATTTTTCTGGGCTGGGTGGGCCAAATTTTTAGCATAAATGCTAAAAGTTTAGCCCAGGCAGGGACAATATATTTTGATCGCCTGGGTCTGAAAATTTCAGCTCACCTACATTATTTAAAAATCTCATTAATATTAAATTTCTCATCTTTGGTATCTGAATTTTTGGAAGTGAAAAAACCGGGAATGGGTTCATTCTTCCAAGGTTTGCAAGGGCCAAAATTTTAAGTGCCGCTCTCGGCCCAGCAAGCATGAAGATTATTGCCTCGACATGGCCTGTTCCATGCAAAAATCAGTAAAATTTGGCCCTTCATGAAAATTTTTGCAAAAAATGCATAAATTTTTAAATCGCCATAATTCTATAATTAAACTTTTAAAAATATTATTTTTAAAGAATAGCAATTTCTAGGCAATAAAACATGTGAAAAAGAGCCTGTCCAGGGGTGTAAAAATCTAGGCGCCAGTGGAGAGTCTCTCACCACTAAATTTTATTTGCTATTTTTTGTCTAAATTTTTTTGTAAGAATGGTAATAAAATTTAAGTGATAAAACCTATTAAAATTTAGTGGTGAGAAACTATCCGCTGGCTCCTAGATTTTTACACCCCTGAACCTGCGTATGACGGAATCCTGCCTTAAACAGAAAAATGTGTTGATTCAAGCAAAATGAGTATAATAATATGTGAGAAAAGAATATAATACATTTAAACCTGCTAAGAAAAGAACTTGTCTATAACGCATATTTTTTCTTTCCTAATTAATTCTGTCTTATAGAAGATTTTACTGTATAGCATTTTTCAGATTCTTAAGTCTCCAATACATAGAATATGGAACAGAGCTGTCCTTAGCGAAAGCGAGGCTGTGTGCAAGAATTGCTGCAAGGGCCCCTTCTACCGATGTTTTCAATTTAGCATATTTTTTATTAATCTGCCTGAAATTTTGAATAGTAATTTTTGCTTTATTTAATGAGAGACATTCCGTAATTAATGAAGTGAAGGTAACTATTCAGAAATTCTGCTAGCTATTTTGAATTAAAAAAGCAACTAAATTGGCTACACAACACAATCACCTTTTGAAAATGTTCGCATGACATATACACGACAGCACAAACAGGATTATGCTTTTATTTTTGCTTAATAAATGAAGGTATAATATATATAGAGAGCTACTTTTTTAGGTGCGTTCGTAATAATATAAATACATAGCACCTATAGTCATTTTCTGGTCAGTTCGTCTGTATGCATATAACAATGCAAAAATTACCCAACCAAATGGTTTAAAATTGAATATATAGAATCGTTGCAGAATTTTGTCGAGTCATTTTAAATTTTTATGAAAATTGAATCAAAACTGAAAAAGATATTAATAAAAGTTTTCTTCATTCTTGAATTAAATACTATCCTAAGTCATGAATTCAATGATATCCCATGATATTCTAGGTTGCCATGGTGATGACGTCCTATTTAAGATAGAGTCCTATTATTTCTGTACTGTCGAACTTAATATATATAATCGTAATAAATTTTGTATTTGTGCCTTTTTTCATAAGAGTGCAACAGCTATTGCACCAAAATCTGAATATTTATGAAACAGTTATCGTACGAACGCACCTCATTTGCCACGTTTGACGCACAATTTCAGACTTGTTTAATTTGTTACTGAAATGATAGAAATGTATGCAATAGATCTGAATAATATAAGCAATTTTCATTTAATTTCAGATTAATTTCGTGTTAACTATCAAGTTTATTGGAAGTATAATGTTAAAATAAATTAGTTTATAGCAATGTTGATAAAATTGAGTGCAATTACAAGTTTTAAATCCAGGTTTCCTTTAAATTATGTAAATTAAACTTGCATTTAGAAATTTATTTAAATTTTGCAAATCATGCTTTTATAAAATTTTTTATTATTTAATACTTAAATAATGAAAGAATATGCTTCTGTTTCCATTAATTTGGTTTCTGAGATCGTAAATGTGGCAATAAAATAACACGAATAATAACTTTTGATTGGCTGAGACCGGGACTGAGCTTTTAGCTGTTACACTGGGTCAAGATAGCATATCTCTGGCAAGGTCTGAACCAGGGTCAGAAAATTTCGGCCGCTTCAATCCTCTAGTATATTTATGTGATATCGGTAAACAGGCGATCAGTGTGTGAAAATATTTTCCTTTAAAAATATAAAATCATACAAATTCAAGAGTTTACACTACCGGAGACAGTCGGGCTCCCAACACTATGTTCGTTTGGAAAATTTTTTATTTAAATCATTCAGCATTGCTTTTAGATATATGTAAAGTTATCTCGAGTTATGCCGGTCTTTTATTTAAAAATACATTTAAAAAGAGACCGGGCATATGTAGTAGGCCTAGTGCGTGCTGCCAAAAGCAGCGGGGCCAACAACTCTAGGTTTATTTGGATAGATTTTCATTTTAAAATTTAAAATTTGGTACAGATGTCATATTCACCCCATATTGGCGCGATTTTTTTCGGTTGCCAATTTGGCGAAAACATCAACAGCATAAACAACATAATCCAGGTTACCACATCAAGCAAAATAACGACACTTTGGCGCAAGTTAAGTACCTGTTGCCTATATGATATTGGCGACAGAAAAAAATCGCGCCAATATGGGACGAATATGACATCTGTACCTAAAATCCAGGGGTCGATCCAGACAAAATTAGGGCCCCTTCACAAAAATAAATTTAATAAAATGGGACCCTTCACAAAAATAAACTTAATAAACAGGCCCCTTCACAAAATTCCTTTTAATGAAATAGACCCTCTATGTAACATTCTTTTTCATAAAAACTGTTTTAAAATGTGTAATTTGTAAATAAAACCACGTCACGAAAAACAAAAACTTTAGCAAAGGGATTTAAAGAATGTTTTTGTTCATAAATTCTTGGTTCGAATTTTAGTAACTGGATTTCAACTTTCGTTACAAAATGTTATTTTTCACAAAAATATAATAAAATTCACAAAAATAACTTCTACTTTCCACAAAATGGGCCCCAAGAATAAAAATCTGCATCGACCCCTGAAATCATACACATTCGAGAGTTTACACTGCCAAAGGCAGTGCAACCTCCATCATTCGGCTTGTTTAGACAGATTGTTGTGTAAAAATATAAAATCCTTCAACACTGATTTATTTTAAGCTTATGATTATGAGACTGGACAACGCCGGGGGATCAGGACGTTCGTATAATGAAAATAAAAAACTAGTTGGATGTGCCAATCCCAAAACTTTCTTTGATCTCATACATCTTATTATTTCAAAAAGTAGTTACAGATATTAATACAGTATAAGACCCCAAATCCGGAATGCTCAGAATATTCTATTCTATCTGAGTACACTAATAAAAGTGTGCTTAATTTTTTTTTTTTAAATTTTATTATGCTTATTTTAAGCATGGTACTTCCTCAAACAATAATCTTAGTATATTAAAGTCTTTATTTTAATCTACGCAATTGTTCTGATTATACACAATTGATAATTATTAATTTCCTTAAAAATTAATGTCTTAAATCAGAAAATATTAAATAAATTAAATTTCACTAGATTAATATTAACACAATTATTCAATTGGTAAACAAATCATACCAGATGCAAATTTCCAACTGGGCGAAAAATGTCCGGACCAGGACTCGAACCCGGGATCCCCCGGCTGAAGCCGCCAGCGCTCCGCCATCCCGGACGATTCTGGTCGAACTTTTTCACCCAGCTAACCTTGATGATTACAGCATCTGGTCTGAAACCTGGTTCAGCTCAACAGAATAAATCTCAGGTAATGGAACTCCAGAAATCGCTGGATACGAAATTACACTAGATTAATATTAACACAATTATTCAATTTGGTAAACAAATCATACCAGATGCAAATTTCCAACTGGGCGAAAAATGTCCGGACCAGGACTCGAACCTGGGATCCCCCCAATCTAGTGTAATTTCGTATCCAGCGATTTCTGGAGTTCCATTACCTGAGATTTATTCTGTTGAGCTGAACCAGGTTTCAGACCAAATGCTGTAATCATCAAGGTTAGCTGGGTGAAAAAGTTCGACCAGAATCGTCCGGGATGGCTCGGATGGCTGAGCGCTGGCGGCTTCAGCCGGGGGATCCCGGGTTCGAGTCCTGGTCCGGACATTTTTCGCCCAGTTGGAAATTTGCATCTGGTATAAATTAAATTTACTCTTATATAAACAGTATACATAAGAGCACTAAAAATTTCTAAAAAGCAATAAGTTACTTACTTCTCATAAAGATAGGCAATAAAACAAAAAGAAGTAGCTTCCATGCAGCATATAAAACGTGATTTAGCCTGCAAGTTTGAATCTAAAAGACTAAAGATTATTCTTTCTAATCTATAGCCTTCCAGACGCATTCCAACGGGCCAACACAAAAATAAGCAACCAGCGATGCTGCAACTGTACTGGAAATTAGTTGAATTTTGCACCTTTCTGCACTGACCGTTGTCATGTTAGTGGCAATAACTAATGCTGCTGATGAACAGATCACCCAGCTTAACACCTACTCGCACCATCCTTGTTGCCTTTCCTTCATCAACTGTAGCAGCTAAAGCATGTAGCAAACTAAGAAAAAAAAAAAATTCTAGTGGGTACATGCATACATATACAGAAATTAGTTTTTGAAAAGCAAATATTATTTACTAATGAATAACTATTTATTAGCTAAGAAATGTAAATATGCTTGTTTGAAACCATTAGACAAAAAAAGAAATAATTATGCTACTGTAGCATGTAAATATTTATCACATACTGCTAATTATGAAAAAATACTTTTAAAGTGATATAAATACTGGAATAAATTTTTGGTATTTAAAAAAAAGGATACGATACAGCAAAACAGTTCTTTTGTTTACATTACATTTTTATCAAATTTTAGGATAAAGCTATAAGAATTGACAAAATGTAAGCCTCAACATCTTAAGAATTTTAAA
This sequence comes from Maratus speciosus, assembly GCA_963932465.1. NCBI lineage: Eukaryota > Metazoa > Arthropoda > Arachnida > Araneae > Salticidae > Maratus > Maratus speciosus. The sequence goes on from OZ010786.1 coordinate 631,928,869, forward strand.
TCAAAACATCTTAAGCACATTTATACATATTAATATTTAAAAAATGAAAACCAAAATATAATACAAGTATAAATATTTGATTCAAAAGATAAACGCCGATTTTTTAATGTACCCTAAAGCAGGGACAGAGAAACGGAAAATAGCTAATTATACATGTTTACTAAAACAGTATCATTTGTAACATTAACAAAAACCTAAAATAATAATAATAATTTTGCCTCAAAGCAATAATTTATAAAAATACACATGCTACCACTTAAATTCCTTCAACTATTTACGAAACTTTAATAAAACTACATTTAAATACAAAATATATATAAAAAAAAACATCATTACATACCAAATAGAAGTCTTTTGGTTTATAAAATTGCCACGGTTATTCGCTAATATAACAATATTTCCAAAGGATAATACGCTAAAAGAAATTTCTATCTAATATCAAAATATTAGCTTCTTGCTCATTTACAAAACCTCAAGCTTTGAACACCACTTACCTACACCTACGATGATACACGCATGCGCATGCTAATTTACAAACCCTCTAACTTTGGACACCTACCAAACGCGCATGCGCGTACTGATCTCTTCTCGCCAAATTATTTGGCTACATTTCCCTTTCGCCAAGGGTGTTCAAAGCTTGAGGGTTTGTAAATTAGCCGCCGCGCGCGCGCTCAGAAGTTTATGCCATGGAGTAGGTGTTATCGAAGAAAGGAATTTTAACATAATTCAATTATTTCATTATTTTTATGGTTCAAAAAAGGTAAAACCAACGACTATATTTCTTTATTCTTCCAAAACATGGTTTTCGTAACAGGAATACATGCCTATGTTCACTCAGATAAAATCTAAAATAGTCGGGAAAAACATCACGTGACCTTCTTTATCTACTTTAGCCCATTTGGCATTTAAAATTAGTTAACCAACCGCGCACAAACTCCGCGCGAGCTGCTCAAAAAAATTGTGTGGGCGATTTGATCACGTGATTGTGCGTTTTCTGCTTATGTGTTATGTTGTGCTTTGTTTGGTAGGTTGATTGATACAATTTAAGAATTCAACTGGTGATCTAAAAATTTTAACAATTTTCTTTTTATTTATTTAAAAATGATTTATCAGTTGATTTATATCTTCCGTGATAAATAAAATGCTGTTAGTAAACCAAGATTGTGATATCAACATATGAGATTTGTTTGTAATCTACTATACTGGATGGATTTCAATGGAATTTGCACTGTTAGATAGACAGTTTTTCAGAGAAGGTTTTAATATATATATTTCTTATTTTATGATTGCATATTTCAATACCGTGTGGATAACAGACCAAAATACATCATCAAACATGAGAAATAAATGGCATTCAAAATTCTGTTAGTATAAGCAAAATACTTATTTATACTTTCAGCAGAAAATTTATAAACATTCTGATCATACTTTATTCACTACAAAACTAGACAGCAGACCTATATATTTTATCTCTTTAAAAAATATATGTACAGGTATTTTTAGTTAAAATAATCTACAACTATTACATTTTATTTTTATAATGTTCAAAGTAAAATATGATTTCCAGCCTAGTCTCGATAAAAATTCACTCGTAAAGTACTCAAAAAAAAAAAAAAAAAAAAAAAAAAAAATCAAGGAATTATCCTACGTGCGATATATATTATTTTTTCATTTGGATTTGCTTAATGTTTATATCATTATACATATACATACTTAGAAACGAAACTTTGAATATTTAAAAGGTGTTCAGATGTAAAACTTTCATCTCGAAATACCTCATTTTCTCACATTTAAATAAGTATTTTATTATTATAAAAATACACGTGCCTCTGTATAATAAAAATAAAAAATATATCTTCATCAAAAATATCTTATTCATTATGAAAAATATAAAACAACCAATAAACAAAACAAAAAAAAAATTGTATCACAATGTGGTCTCGGAAGGATTCGAACCCAGAATCCCTGGTCTCGAGTTCACTGCCTTATCCATTCGGCCATCTGGCACACGATGCTTCTGTATCAAAATATCTTTATAATTAGCACCTTAATTAATCAAATCCATGATCTGTTCCTGAACACACTACGTGCCTACCTGTACACTACCTGAACACACTACATCCATGATATGGACCCACTCCATGTTCCTGACTCCTGAGCTCGCGCGCGCTGCGCGCGTGCTTCTTGAACACACTCAAGGTTTCCTGCTACATTGAATGAATCAAATGAGAATGAATCTAAATCGATTCAATTCAATATGTGTTATTGTTTGGTATTATTATCCCAATTTCGTGGTTTATAACAGAATGTTTTAGTTTATTCGTTCATTAATTTATTTTCTAATTTTGACTGCTATATTTAAACCTGTGAAGTTTTTATAGTGATACGTCTCTGAGTATGATTTTCTGAATTCAATTTATATTTTAAAACTCATATTGAATTAAGCTACCGTGCAAAATGTTCAGAAGATCGACAGCGCTTCCTGCCAGACCATCAATTCCTTGTAAAGAAGAAATAGTCGAAGATCTATCCAATGCTTTACCAGAAGACGTTATATATCAATATTCAAAGGAAAATGTAAAAGATAATAGTAAGTATCATAAGTTTCATCCATGCTTGTCCAATAAACGGCACAGATGTCATATTGGCGAGATTTTTTTCTGACGCCAATGTCATATACGCTACGCACTACAGGTACTTAACTGTCGCCAAAGTGTCGTTATTTTTCTTGATATGATAACCCGGATGTTGTTGTTTATGCTGTTGTTGTTTATGCTGTTGATGTTTTCGCCAAATTGGCGTTGGAAAAACATCGCGCCAATATGGGACCATATGACATCTGTGCCTAATAAACTATCTAAAATTATTCTAAATATAAGGCAAAAAAGATTTAAAAAAAAATTGTCCTCTTAGTACATAACGAATATATTTTTCACCATAAAAATGCATAATAGATATTATATAGACAAGTATTTGAATTCTAAAACCAAACTCCTAAGTCATCTCTTATTTAGCTTGTATACGTTTAATAGTTCTTCTTTTTTATAGTGATCTTGGTGAGATACCGAAAAAAGATATTGGCAAGAGAAAATGCATTTTCTGGCACCTTGCGCTTCATTTCATATGCATGACTAATTTGGGTGCTTATGTATTATCCATGGACAGAATGGGAGCACTAATATATTAATTACAGTACCCCCTCCTTTTTTTTCTATGTTGTAACTGCATAATTAATAGGGGAGAGTGGCTCACCTCCCCTCTTTTATTTTTTGTCCTAGATTTTAAATTAACTCTTAGCTCTTGCAGATGCAGATAGATAGCAACAAAATCTAACTTTCAGACATGTTTTGAATCCATTGATGAAGCAGGCAAGAATTTATTACGAATTTTATTTTGCAAACATGTCTAGTAACCTTCATGTAAAAGTTTGATAAGTCTCAAAGTGTAATTTGATTGAAAATATTTTGAAATAAAAAGTAATATAAGGAAATTTAAAGCTTTCTTCATAAAACTGACATAGGGTGAATGTACCAGTTATGGCCGCTTAATCGTAAAACTCTCCCGAATTCAGGGTTCGCAAAAACCTGTTTTTTTTTTTTAAAAACCCAACCCGCATGGGTTTTTTCAAAAGTACAATGTATGCGATATTACATTATTGCATTACTATATTATTTATATATTATATATATTATACATAAAAAAAGGCATTGTTCCCATATATACAATATAATTGTAATGCTATTTTACAAGTTAAAGATTGTATAAATTATGTGAATTTAAATCAATTGTCAGTGTTTCTCACAAATTAGTTTTAAATATAATAGAAAATATAAAATTGTTAATTTGCTTTAAAATCAAATAAGAATACAATATTAATATTTAAAATACATAAGTAGGAAGAAAAAAGGGATAAACTAGTCGGATGTGCCAATCCCGAAACTTTCTTCTATCTCATACATGTTAATAATTCAAAATTTGCAATCACAGTACCACATCTATGCCCATCACAAGGATTGTAAAATATAGGATCATTGAATTGGATGCATTTAACAAGGAGATGTAAGTATTACATCGTTTCAAATAAATCATTGAATTTTGGAACCCCACTATCTTAGATGCCCACAACCAAAATTTTCAACCCAAACACTATAAAATCAACACCTGTTGTTCAGTTTACATTAAAGTCTAATAAGGATCTATTTACATTAAAATGAAACATAATATTAAGTTTGATTAAATTACATGCATTAGTTTTTGAGATATAGATTTTGCAAAAATCGTGAAAAATTCAGCATACCAACATTACCTGCTGTGCAATTTACACCTAAACCTAATCAGTAACAGCTTACGTCAACGTCTAACTGAATCAGAAGTTTGATGAAAATCCATGCATCAATGCTTGGAATATTGCGGAAATCATACAAAATGCAGCACATCAGAGCCACTGTTGGGTGATATTCACCAAAAACTAATCAGCACCAGTTTATATCAAGGTCTGACTGAATCTAAATTTTTATTCAATTCCGTGCATTAGTCCTTGAGATAAGAGTTATTGCTGCAATCGTGAAAAAAATGCAGCATAACAGCGCTTCCTGTTGGGCGATATACACCAGAACTTGATAAGCAACAAATTAACTTGTAACCGAATCTGAAGTTTGATGAAAATCTGTACATTAGTTCTTGAGATAAAGCTGTTGCAAAAATTTAGATAAATGCAGCATAGCAGCACCACCTTTTGGGGAATATACACCAAAAACTAACCAGCATTAGTTTACATCAAGGTCTAACTGAATCTAAAGTTTTGTGAAATTCTGTGCATTAGTTCTTGAGATAGAGCACCCACAAAAGATTTGTCACATACAGACAGATGTTTTCTAAAAACCATCAAATCGTCTTCAGGACCTTTTTAGAACGTATAAATCCATCGTAAACTGGAAGTCGAAATTTTTTACAAATTAAATACTTTCTTCTTGTAAAGATAGAAGAAAGTAAAAATACATACTTTTATTTTCACAAATGTAGTTCATTTGAATTTTTATATAAAGGCATTCTTATGATATGCCTTTATCTATAATTATGTGCTATGTATGTTGCCTACTATGTTCTATGTTAGTAAAGTGTGTGCTAAAATATATTTTTATTTTACTTCGGGTATTTATGTAATGGCTGTTATATATATATTTTTTTCAAAATTAACTGAAATGACTTAAATTCATTAAATGTATATGTTGTTTTAAATTTTAAATATTTCCGAAAATTGAAAAAACCCACATTATGGGTTTTTCAGTGGGCTTTTTCAAGTGGGCCCAGCTTTGCGAACCCTGCCCCAATTAGTTACTGAAATCTCCCAAACCTACGGAATTTGTTTTAAAATTTCTTCTACCCTATGGCCTGTCTTGATCACTCCCATTGGCAAGGTTATTTTAGCTTTAAGATGTTAAAAAAAAAAATCAGAAAACTTTTGTATGCTTGATGTTACTCTTACTTAAGCAAAGTGTTATAGAGCAAGAGCCCGTGAATGCCAGACTTTCCTTATTTTATAAAAGCTGAAAGTTTCTCAGCGTAAGCTTCCAACACAGGTAGGGATGATGGGCTATTATGAAATTTGGGTCATCATGGTTTTGGCAGGTAACAGGTAGCAAAGTTATATAAAATACCAACTTAATTTCGTCAAATAATAAAGTGTAAATTTTTTTATATTTTCTTCGAAATAGTATTATAAATCACGTCCTCCATTGCCAGACACTTAATATCGTGGCAACCCATTGCCAGGCACCTTAAACTTTAATAAATTGAAACTGTACTTTCGTAATAGTATAAAAGCTGAATTTCATACATGTTACTTGGTTAACTATTACAAGATGTTTCCTCAGTAGCCAGACAGTTTCGATAGTTCTAACCACTGGCCAGACAAACATATACGGTGACTGTAAGTACAAGCGCGAGGCCATATATGTACGAGTAGGTGCCAGTGAAGTTGTTAATTGGATCGATCGAATAATTTTATTATGTACTTATTTATGAATTAAAAATCTATTTTTATAATGTTATTGATTATAATTTTCATTTTGATAATTGTTAAAAAAATAAACCAAATAAATTAGTAAATGTTTTGGAATTTTACGAACTTTATGTTTAATATTCAGTTTCATACATAATTCGATATTTCATTAAAATTTGACTGTTTATTCATATATAGCGTTAAAAAATCTCAGTGAAAAAAAAATAGATTAATTGTATTCATAGCCATTATATAAAAATAAAAGGAAACATGGATTTATAAGTTTATTATTAGATTTTAAGACATGTTTAATGATTTTATTCTTTTTCATCCTTATAGCTGATATCTTCATTATCTTCGTCACTGCTACTCCAGTCCGTTGCTTGATTTTTTTCAATGTTGACTTTTTCGTTAGTTTCTGCAAAAATATAAAAAAACTTAGTGCAATTGTGTATAGCTAAAAATCTATTTATAATAATTTGAAGTAGTATGTATATACTTCAGAGAATATTTAGTGAATCTCTGACGTAATTTGGCAACTGATCTCCTTCAAGCCATTTAAAATGGTACTGGTTATTTTCTTGTAACCAACCATTATTCTCTCGTTGATATATCGTTGGAATTTTCTGGTGAGCATTGTTCCAAATGCTAGATATGAAGTTTGCTCGCAAAAATTGCTGTAACAGCTCAGTTTTACAGGGTGGCAGGCTGCTGGCATCAAAATTTTGGATTATTTTACGGTCAAACGCTTCATTAACATCTGAGACAATGTAGATATTGATGAACAGTTGAAGCCGAGCAGCATCGACATCAATTATCTCCCCAACATTGTATACATCACATATAAATTGCTGTATAATATCAAAAGTGTTTTGTTGTTCATCATTATTTTCAAATAATTCTTTGTTACCGAATTCGATCTTGTTGGTATTCTTCTGTTTTTGTAAATATTTTGTAATTTGCCTTTTCTGAAAAACGCAGGATTATAATCACAACCTGTTATTGCATGAAACCCAGGCAAACTCTTACAAATAGATTCTCCGAACTTTGCGTGTATCTTTGTGAGGCCTACATACCTCATGTTGTTTCCAGTACCTGTCAGCATCCAAATAAGGGAATGATTTTGTAGATAGTACATAAGACCAAGCATGATAGCAGCAATGTCAGTTTCGATACTTCTGATTACTATATTCACTTGATTGTCAATGCTACACGCATGATATATTATTTTTGTATCTGCCTCTTCATATTCTGGACATGATAATTCTCCCACAACTTTTGATACTATGTTGTTGGAGTTATTAACTACGAAAGAATGACACTGTTTAAAAATTTTGTGAATGGTTTTGTTACCAGTAAACGGCACCATTTCATCAGTGGCCCAATGCAAGATGAAGAAATCAACAAGAGCTTGTTTAAAATTTGAAATTTTTAATTCTTTCGCAAAATCACTCAGCCGAATTTGACCAGGCCCAGTTATGGTGTACTCCAATTGTGCAGATTTGAGTCGCTGGGAATATTTGTAATCTTTGATCGATGGAAGTTCTGATCAAATATAACGTCAACTCTTGACGCTTGCAATTGAGTTACCATTTGCAACATTTTTTTGGAACTTTTTTCATAGTGTGCAACAGAAAGGGCCCATCAATTATTAGGACATCTACGTAAAGTGGTGGCTCATGCTAGAGCTCTTTTTCCAAACACTTCATTAAGGCAGATTTATCCGTCTTACAAATAGTAAAATCCAAATGGCACATGGACAAAGGACTGTGATAATTGGGTACAATAAAATTTTCGAAATATCAAAGTTATAGTCCATGGATATTCCAGCATATGTCCAAACAGATCTCGTCGAATTCTAACCTCTTGAATTGTACCACCTACTCGAATTTTCTTCTTTTTCTCACCTGTTAATAATTTTTTATCTTTTGAAAAATTATTAACAGGTGTGTTTTCAATAGATTTTTGAAGTCTACTAATATCTATAAGACATTCAGAAATGAACGTTTTCCGTACACATAAACCATTCTTCTCAATATTAAGAAGAAATGCTTCTACCAGTTCTGATCCAGATTTACCAGATGAAATGTTAATCAATTGATCTTTATTTGTTTCTAAAAAGAGATTAATAAACTGATCAAAGGTCGCAATAAATTTCCGTAATTGTTTGATATTTTTCTGAATATTGTGCTGATTCAAATCCGCTGAAATATCTTGGTGAGATTGTAGTCCTAATTCTTGATAAACTTGAATAATTATCGTAGATCTTATATTGTGGTTTCGAGCCCACCGTTGCGTTGGCGTGCTGAAATTGAATTGGTGAAGTGTATAACACCCGTAAACCTTCTTGCAGCATCTGCATTTATAGTTTGTTCTCCATATAAATAGGTTGTCTTGAAAACAGCTTGGTTGTCCTTTTAATACCAAAGCAACCTTGTTTAAATCCTTCATATAAATCTGGATAGCTTCCTGCTACTTTCACAAGTTATCATAATATTTCACAGTCCATCGAGCATAGCTCTGTTGATTACAGTTAAAGAATAAAATTGTAGCTTTAGACAATAATGACTTGAAAAGTTCGAAATCTCCAGTACGAATGCTTCGTGATAGGTGTAAGTTGTGATCAATAAGATTAATGTAAATCAAGTAAAATTGTTGAGTTTTGCCAAACTCGCCATTGATACTTTGTTGCTTGTAAATACAGTAATCAATCATCAATTCCTTCAGCTCTCCAATTTCTATGTGGAATGATATTTTATAGTTTTGCAATCTTTGAAGTTCCTTTATCATATCATCTGTTAATCACGTGCTATTAATTGGAAAAAAAAGATTTTAAATGTAGTATTTCCAATCCTAATGCCACCAAAGGTTGCAACATTTTGCAGCGTTTGAAATATTTTCCATCAAGAAATCCATCCACAGAACCATTTGCTGGCAAACTGCTTTCCACCATTACGTTTGTTAAGCCACAGTCACTTTCGACCTTACCAATTTCCTTAAATTAAGCCATCATAATGTGAAACGGTCCTAAATGTATAAATAAATTATCAAAAGTTGTTTTTTCTGTTGCTTGAATTTGTAGGGCTACTTTCGCTATTACTTGTATGGATGATTGATTTAATTCATGAGTTATTTTTTTACTTTGATGCATGGTTTCCAAAACTACAGAGTTACTAATTGGTAGGCATTGATGGAATTTAAATAAGAAATATGTTGTTGCGGAGTATCACTATAAATACGGCTATTAAAACCAACCCACATAGGAACATCAAGTAATTCTACCGCATGACTAATCCTCCAGATGATATCTATTTCTGTATACAATTGTAAATTTCTTGGGACTATATTTTCAATTTCATCAGCCGTTGATTGCAGATCACTAGTCATTCATGTTTTTTTTTTTTTTTTTTTTTTGCGATATAGAATTTCCTCTGAAGATAAGGCGTCGAAAGTTCTTCATTTTCTTTTCTTTTTGTGTGGTGAATTGCCTTCATTAATAGGAACCGGTGCTTCGGATGTATTTAACTCAATGGTTTGATAAATAATTCCTAAGGTGTTATGTAAAGTGTCCTGTCCACTCGTAGTTTCAACAAAACGGTCAAAATTATCAGAAGCTACTCCAGTAAAAAGTTCAGGTGCTTTTTAAATTTTTTTCTGGGCATAAATTAGACTTTTCAATGGAAGTATATGTGGTTTCTGTTTCAAGTTCTTCGACACGTTGATAGCTAATGCAATGACCATATCTATTGATAATGTCAATAATTTTTCTGGTGCTCGTTGAGCTCTTCAGAGTCATACCCAGCATAATGTGCTTTGATGTCATTACTTGATCATTATGAACTCCATAAAAAACATCTTGACAGTAGGAGCGAACTTGACGAACACATTTTAGACTAGTTTTCCGTCTTTGTTTACATCCACCAAGAAGAGTGAAGAGGAAGTCTAATAATTGTTGTGGTAATGAAACTTCACCTGTTATTAATTGCTGTGCTGAAATATTTTTGGACGTTATTTTTTACTTGTCAATTTTCAGTGTAGTTTTTAGTAAAATTGATGCAGATTTTTGTAAAATGTTTTCTGATTGTAAATTTTCAAATATTTTATCATCTACTGTCGTGAAATAATTGGGTGCTAATATCTTTTTATTACGGATTGAAAAAAAATTAATGTCTTTAGATAATATTTTCAGTATTTTTTCTTCCAGATGGTGTGTGGTAAAAGTAGCATTCACTTCAATGGAATTTTCTTCAATGATTTTCTCCAATGAATCAGTATATAATTCATGTAAATGTATCAATAAATAACAACACCTATTCTTGATTACATTTTCCTCTATGATGTTACTAATTTCATTAAAAGTTTTTTGATGGTACTCTCGATGATGATGCCAATCACTTTTAACAGATATTTTTGTAGAAGAAGATATTTTATTATTGAAATGAACTCTACATTCAGTATGATAATATATTTTTGGGCCGACAAAATTTTCCAATATAATTAACAACTCGTTATACTCTTCTTTACCTTCTGTCAGATATTATGCGTGATTTAAATTGGTCTTTATCATTTTCATGAAATAGAAGCATTTTTGATCATATTTGTTTCTTTTTTCTATTACAAAATACACAAACATTTTTACATGTATCAACGCTAGTGTCACTTTGGATCGAAATATTTACTTCTGAAATTAAATCATTATTTTCACAGCCTTCTTCAAGTTCAGAAATGTCTACATGTTCCTGAGAAGTTGAAGGTTGAGGTTCTACTGATTGAGGAGCAAAAGGTGGTTTTGATGCTGCTAAATATTCTGTAAGTGACGGCTGTGAATGAGATGGTTCTACGGTCAACTTAGGTAAAAACGATGTAGGTGAAGATGAATAGGCTATAGCTATACTTGCTTCTTTTTCTGTTTTTTTCTTTTCTCTGTTTCAACGGTTTCTTTAGAACTTTTATATTCAGAGGTGAAATATTTTTCATCAGTCCTGTAAATGCTTTATAACATTCCCTGTGATAAACATTGTCCATATATTCACTAGGTAAAATAATGTCCGTGTATTTGAGGTTATGTATTTTTCACAGTCTCAAAATTGATTGACATTTTCTCAATGTCTTTTCAGAAAACAATATTATTTTGTCATTACTTTTTTTTACAAATAACACAAATTAATATGTCTCCCATGGTGATACTTTTATCAAAACTGAATCACATTTATTTTATAAACTTCACAAACAAATAGTAAAACGTGTTCTATCAGTATAATACATGTAGTACTGGGTAAACGACAGATTCGCAGTGAAGTTGGCCACGTGCCAGCACTTGCACTTCCTCTTAAATGCAGCAACCTCAAATAACTGGCGCCAATTTCAGAGCCAAGAGGAAAAATCTCCGTTTGGCGCCTAGCTATATTGAGATTCTAGTGCATTGAGAAGCTAGTTCTACCGTATATGTTTGTCTGGCCAGTCGTTAGAACTATCGAAACTGTCTGGCTACTGAGGAAACATCTTGTAATAGTTAACCAAGTAACATGTATGAAATTCAGCTTTTAATACTATTACGTAAGTACAGTTTCAATGTATTAAAGTTTAAGGGTGTCTGGCAATGGGTTGCCACAATATTAAGTGTCTGGCAATGGAGGACATGATTTATAATATTATTTCGAATAAAATATAAAAAAATTACGCTTTATTATTTGACAAAATTAAGTTGGTATTTTATATAACTTTGCTACCTGTTACCTGCCAAAACCACGATGACCCAAATTTCATAATAGCCCATCGTCGCTACCTGTGTTGGAAGCTTGCGCTGAGAAACTTTCAGCTTTTATAAAATAAGGAAGGTCTGGCATTCATGGGCTCTTAGACTAATAAGGACTGAGATTGTGTAATCTGAAAACATCTGATATACAAATTTATTTCTTAGGATTCTGATTTTTTTTTTTTTTTTTTTTTAAACTCGGTGAAAAGTAAGCTTCAACATAGACGCGCCATTTTCACATTATTAAAGTTTAAATACTGTCAAATGTATGTGGCCATTACTAGTGCTTCCAAGCTACAATATACATCAGTTTGGCCACAGGTGTGGCCATAACTGGGTTAGTATTAGTGCTAGTTATGGCCAGGGTAATGAAATCCTAATCAGGCAAAAATAACTGCAAAATTAAGTTGGTTAGGCCAGTTACAATAAAAAGGATCAGACAGGGCTGAAACTAAAGGGGGGGGGGGAGGCAGAGGTGGCATGTGCCCCAGGAGCCAGAACGAAGGGCCACCAAATGATGAATTTTGTTTGTCGATTCTCACATCTATGTTCAGCACGATATTGTTAAAATCATCCTGCCTCGGGTATGCCAAAGCATAGAAGAATCTAAAGATGATATGGCATAAGGATCCTAAATAAAGCAGAATTTTTTTCAATTCAATTTTCAAAATTTTAATGAATCAATATTTGACAAAGAAGATTACGTAGCTCAGTATTACATATTTCAAAATAAATAAGTCTGCTATTAGAAAATTAGTAAAATTCTCTTTGTAATATACTTTGCGGAGTAGGTGGGGGGAGGGGGCGTGTCAAAAACAATGTTTGCTTTGGGTGCAAGAAAGGTTAGTTTCGGACGTGGTACCAGAACAAAAATACAACTTGGCTGTCCATGTTATAATGAGTAATTTAATCTTAAAGTGTCATCTAGTCAGTTAATTTTAAAACATTTTCTAGCACTTTTATCTTTTAATTTATTTATTATTAAAAATTTTCACTCTTAGATACCTATTGTACCTTGTTATATATTTATTTAGCACATAATTTAAATGAAAAAAAATGACATCCAACTTATTGAAAAGGTTGTTTATCAAACAATAGTTTCTGGTGATCAAAGATTTTTAAGCCTTAGTTCAACTATAAGATTTATTTTTAAAAAATTTCTTCATTTTAGATAACTTCCATGGCGCCAGTTAAAATTAAAAGGTTTTCTGTTATTCGGCTTCTAAGGTATCATATGCACTGCATGCAATTCGCAAAAGTATGCCTGTTTCAAATGCAAGCCGAAAATTTGGTGTTCCTTGGTCAACTGTATGCCACAAAATTAAAGGGTGATTCTGAGTAAAACAAAACTTTCTGAAATTCACAGAAAATTTTCAGAAAGGTTACAACAAAGGACGGAAGAATCCTCTCCCGGCATTAATTATGCATTTTTTCTGCGGCCCTTTGATGAAATTCGTGTTTTTCTGCATTCGTTTGATGAAATTTGCATTTTTTCTGAGGTCCTTTGGTGAAATTCTCATTTTTCCGCAGCCTTTTGATGAAATTCGTGTTTTTTCTTGCGATCCTTTGATGAATTTAGCATTTTTTTTCTGCGATTGTTTTGTGAATTTAGTGATCTATTGACAAAATTCGCATTCTTTTCACGATCCTTTGACAAAATTCCCTTTTTCTTCTTCGAAAATCCTTTGGAGAAATTAGTGTTTTTTCTGCGATTCTTTGAAGAAATTAGCATTTCTTCTGTGATCCTTTAAAGAAATTAACATTTTTTTTCTGCGATCCTTTGACGAAATTTGTATTTTTTTGCGATCTTTGACAAAATTCGCATTCTTTCCATGATTATTTGACAAAATTCTCGTTTATTCTGCGTTCTTTTGACAAAATTTGCTTTTTTTTTGTGTGTTCTTTTGATGAAATTTGTGTGATCATTTTTTATGCATGCAAAACCATACAATCGTTACACTTAAAACAAAATCCGTACATTGTACAATCAAACTGTAGAATTTGGCTACTATGCAATAGTGATCATCAAGGGATTGCTTCACTTACCTTACACTGAATAGATCCATGGACAGAATTTTATAAAATGTATTATTGAATAAATCCATGGAAGAAATTTTACAACATGTATTATATTGGCCAAATGACAAAGTGAAAGTTTCAGGTTCAAGAAAGAGAAAGTGTAATAACATCAGATATTGGTCAGGAATATCTAGAATTAAAGGAGAGGGAAAAGAGAGAAAAGGAAAATGTTAAAACAAAGAAAAAAAATTAAAAACATTTAAGACAAAAATGATGACTGGAACTGTAATTTGTGTGAAGCAATACGAGTATCAAAAGATAAAGAGGCCATTTGTGAAACCTGGATACAATGTGACCAATGCAAGGAACAATATCACTTGATGTGCATCCCTAAACCTTATATTAATAAATTTGAACTTGATATTCCATATACAGATGATGAAGAAAATTACTAGTACTTCTTGTGCATGGAATGCACAGGTAAAGATCAGGACAGTGATAACAGAAATATATATTTTTTAATGCCTCCATGCCCAGTGACACTTTCATGGTAATACATAGCTAATATACCATAACTAATACATAGAGGTGGCCATAACTAGCACAAAGTGGCCATAACTGGTGTAAAATGTCATTTTTCATTTTTTTTTTTAATTTTAAATAGTATATCAGTAATGAAACTTGTTTCCATTTGTTAAAATCTGAAAGCTAGTTAAATTTGCAACAATATGGTATATTTTGTAATTTTTTCCATTAATAATTGCAACTGTTATGTTTTTTTATTAAGAGAAACTTTCTTAAAGTGGCCATAACTGGTACATCCACCCTATAATAATAGTTCTAGTGCTAATCCTAACATCATGACCTTCTAAAATTTCATAGTGGGTATAGAGTGCACCTTGGGGCACAAGATACGCCTATCTTTTTATTCGAAATATTTTAACAAATTTGTTTAAAACATTTTTTTATTTAATCTAAATAACATGTATTTATTAATAGTTATTATTTCTTCTTTAGGAAGTCATTAGGCTTATCAATGGCAAGGATTAGAAATTTAGAATGTAAAAATAAATGCAGCAATTCATGCTGACAATATTCAAAAACCTGCTTCAAGAATTTTATCATGTGAAATGTCTTTTAGGAAATCTGCTGTAGTCTACAATGTTAGTAAGACCACTCTGAATCATCATGTTAGTACTTTTTTAAAAGGTGAACAACCAAATTTTAACTTCAAGTATTTATATATATCAAAGATACAAAGTCAAAAAATATTTACCGATGATGAGGAAGGAAAGTTGGTAGACAACATTTTACAAGCTTCGAAATATCACTATGGACTAGCAATTAATGATGCGCATACCCTTGCTTATGAATATGCTTCAGCCAACAAAAACAACATTCCTTCAAATTAGGAGAATGAAAAAAAAAAAAAAAAACTGAAAAGGAATACTAAATATCAACCGAATATTCGTTAATAAAAATTTAGAAAATTTACAATTCTTTTCTCTATCAGCTAAAATAAATTTCTTTTCCTGAACAAGTTTCATGTATATTGTAATTCAACTAATTGAACTTTTCGCATCTATTTTTAACTGTTCCAAGGTGCCCCACCAAGTGGTATGCCTTGGGACAAAGCACAGGTTTAATAAATATTTTAAAAAAAAAATTCTATAATGGATATAAGATCAAACGCTGTTATATAATGTAGGCAAAGGTTAAAAGGATGAATACCAGGTAAAATTTTGACAATTGATCAATGTTAAAACAAATTAAAAAATATAATTAATATATGCATTAGAGAAACAAGACTGTATTTCTGAAATATTCGTTAAAGAATGGCCAAAAAAATTGAAACAAACAAAGTTGATATCGATGTTTCTGAAATTATGAGAGAAGAAATAATTTCACTGCTTATTAGATTTTTTTTTTCAGTGACATAGAAAATATCAATTAATTTTTTTTATGTTTAATTTTCTCTTTTTCTTACATAATTATCACTTAATAATGAATTAAATTATGGCTAAAGGCACCATTAAGAATATAGTACTACTTTTGATATTCCTTCCAAAATATGGAATTTTCAAAAATCCGGCATAGTCTCGATCCCGATGATGCCGGATTTTTGAAGTTATACTGTATATTTCTTCATTTTTCTGTGAGGGTTAATAGAAATAAAAACGTGATTCATTTCTAAGATGATTAACTAATATAAAAGTTATGAAAGAACAGAATGTTCATAAGCAGGGCTTGAAAAATGTAGTTTCCATTGGTGAGCAAACTATTTTATCTGGCAAGTATATTTTTGATACATCCTGTCAATTTTTTTTTCTTCTTAACATTATTTTGGTGAAAAATTGACTTTAAGGAATTAGCACAATCAGCCACTTTCCTTCCTCTCATGCATGAATCTTCTTTGTCTATTGCATTGGAAGAATCAAGCTTAAATTTGCTCTATTTAAAAAAAAAAAAAAAAAAAAACTCCATTTAAAAAGATGAAATTTTCTATATTAAATTACTGTTGGAAGTTTGTTCCTGCAGTAATTGTATTCTGGTCTTGACTACCTATCACAGCTTAAACCCACGATTCTTTCAAAGAAATAAAAGCAGAAAAGAACATTATCAGTTGATATACACATTGCATGTTTCGAAGGCAAGCAGCAATGTCTCAGTAGGTTATAGTGTTGTCAGTTAAAAAAAAAATTTTATTCAGATTTCTACCACTTTTTAAAAATAGTGATATTTACTTTATTTAATAACAAATTTAAGAAGGTGACTATTACTATTTCAAAACAAGTGATAGCAATCAAGTAATCAGGGATGTAGTGGAGGGTATACAGAGGTATACCCCATATATGGGAGAGGGGGGCACATGTGAACAGTTTTTACATTTTTGACTATTTCTCAAAATTGTTATGAGCTATTAAACCAAAAATTGATTTATATGAATATTTAGAATTTGTTTGTTCTTTTGGTGAAACTTTTGGATGCATTTATCAAGAATTTCTAACTTATAGTATCATTCTAAAAATTGTCTAAATTTGTTCACATGTGCCCCAGCGGAGGGGTAGTTGTGAACATAGCTGGGGCGCATGTGAACACGTATAAATAAGACATGTATAAATAAGACAAAAATAATTTTTTGTGAATAAAAACTAATTAGATGCCCTCTTTCTACTTGTGTGAATAAATCAATAAATGTTTCAACATAGATACAAGAAATTATTCGTAAAATTGTACACTAATATGCCTACTTCTTTTGAGTCACTTTTAATTGTTATCTAACTTCCAGTAAATTAAAACTGTGAAGCAATCCTAAAAATATTGAATGTATAGCTCAATGTTTGACAAGAATAATTAAATTTTAAACTGAAAAAAAAAAAAAATTGTATTCACAGACTTAAAAAATACACTTGTGAACTGTTCACATCTGCCCCCATATATTCTGTTCACAAGTACCCCATCTACCAACTTCAGCCTAACTTATAAAAAAGGGTATTTTTAATTGAAATAAGGAAACAAAACTTTTTGTAGACTTACCTAATTAATGCCACTATAGAATGCGATGCTGATATTCTTCTTTAAAAAATGTCTTGAATGAATTTTTATTTCAATAACTTAGAAGACTTTTTTACTTAACACCTTCTAAAACAAACAAATTACAACTACCACAAATCAAAATGGCCTATTGTTCTGAAAATTCAGCCAAAAGATGGTACCAGTACTACCATCAATTGGTAATTTTTTTATTTCAAATTAACTGAGTGAAATATGTACTGTTCACATGTGCCCACCCCCCTCTTCCCTACCTTCTGAATTTTTTAAAGTAGCTCTATATAGCTTCTGTTTTTCAAATAAAGCTTTAGCTTATACTCTAGCCATGGATGTTCAGTTTCTTTTACAACTGCAAATCTGAATAAAAGGAACCCACCCAACAGGTAATAGTAAGCTGAGTCAGAGTCTTTAGAATTGCAGAATTTGGAGTTGGCCATTTTCCCCACTAACTCCACGACCCTGATAGTAAGTATAATCAAAATCTGAGATGGTAATCTAAAATCACAGTTGATTTGATATGGACTGACCCTATTGTAAAACATTTAATTTTCCTTTCTGATTTATGCTCTCAGCAACTTCAGATGGTTTTATGTAGATGTGACAAAAATTATGGTCATTTTCTTTTAAAATATTAATAGTGATTCTCAAACTTTTATGCCTCATATATATCTTGAAGAATTGCATGTTCCTGGCATACCCCCTATTTTTATTAATAACAATTCTGAATAGAAAGCAATAAACAAAGAAAGCAAAAAAAAAAAAAAAAAAAAGAGGATACAAATAATCATAACTTTTATTTTACACTTCAGAGGACTCTTCACTCACTTGAAAAACTTTCTTGCTAATGTTAAACCTATGGGCAGGTTGTTTTCGAATTTCTTGTTTAAATTTGAATATTTTTAAAAGATATTTTTTTGTATAGATAGCTGAGTTCAATCTCTAATAG
Organism: Maratus speciosus; assembly: GCA_963932465.1. Lineage (NCBI taxonomy): Eukaryota > Metazoa > Arthropoda > Arachnida > Araneae > Salticidae > Maratus > Maratus speciosus. Next base: position 631,947,142 of record OZ010786.1, read on the forward strand.
GGCCATTATGTACTTTTTTGATTTTGGTTTCAGATTTTTTTAATAAAGGTACTTTCAGTTTCAAAACCGGTTCTGAAAATGAACACACCAACTACATCTGCTGCATCTCTATTTATACTGACAAAAACATCACAGTCACAGTTAATTGAATAACATGAAGGCTCGTTTACACGGAGCTAGTTTACTAGCTACAAGCCGGCGAGAAAAGAAGCGAGCGAGTCAGCTAGCGAGATAGTGGTCGTTTACACACGAACTTGTTTACTCGCTCGGTAGCCAAGTCGCTATTGCATCACTTGCTGCGTTCTAAAGCTTTCTTTTATGTTTTTTTCTGTAAACAGTGTTTGTTTTTATATTAAGTGCAGAGTTTTCCTGCTTTTTTTTTTCTTTTGTGTGTGTGTTCGTGGAAAAATGAAGTGGAACGCAAATGATATTGCTGATTTTTTAAATGTATACCAAGCGTACACTGTGTTATGGAACATAAAACACACAGATTACTGCAATACGAAATTAAAAGATGAAATTTGAATTTTATATTATAATGCTCATTTATAAAATTTCATTAATTTTTAAGGTTTTAAGACCCGTGTCCATTATTGTAACGCTTCATTTGTCTATTTTCAGTAATGGACACCCCATGAAATCACTGTTAACTAGTTTGTTGTGGTCATCACAAAACTTTCTTCTATATAAATCATGTCAATTAAATCATTTAAATAGTACAAGAAATTACATCAATTTAGCACCATTTCATATCTGAATTTGAAGTTTGATGAAAATTCGTGCATTACTTCTTGAGATAGAGCTGTAGGGGAAATTCTGAAAAATGCAGCATAGCAGCGCCACCTGTTGGGCGATTTACACCAAAAACTAATCAGCACCAATTTATATTAGGGACTACTTGAATATAAATTTCTATTAAATTCCGTGCATTAGTTCTTGAGATGGAGCGCCCACAAAATTTGTGTCACATACAGACACACAGACAGACATTTTGTAAAAACATGTTTTTCGGAATCCCTGACCTCTAAAACGTGTAAATCCGTCGAAAACCTAAAGTCGAAAATTTTTACGAATCCAATACTTTCTTCTTGTAAAGATAGAAGAAAGTAAAAATGCAATTTCAATGATGTTTAATAGGGCATAAAATCTTTTAACTGAAAATCTAATTAATCACATTTAATTTTTAAATTGCACTTATTGGAATATATATTCCAAACAATAATATTAACTGTGAAAAATAGTGGAAAATATACGAATCTATGCACTGATACAAAACTTTTTTTTCAGATTTTTTTTCTTCCAATTATTGCCCTTTAAATACCCTGCACAGTCTCAATAATTTGATAACTTCAATTCCCCGACATTAGTATTTTAAAATATCTACCTAAAATAATTATAACATTCACCTTGTGATAATTATGGTAGTTATTTCAAACAGTGAATAATTCTCAAAAATATTTTATTTATTGGTATCCTATTTGTTAATTTTGTTCGAAAAAATCTATTTTGTTTCATTCACGCCGGCACGAACTACTGCAGTCGACATTGTTTACATATGCAGAACCACGAAAGACGAAACCACTGAATACTCGCAGCGATTTCACTAGCAACACCGTTTACACACAGCTAGTTTACTAGCCAGGTAGCTAACACGCCAGCGAGTAGCGAGAAAAGTAGCCGAGCTTTCAACTTTTTTCCCGCTCGCTGAGCTGCCAGATAGTTCACTAGCGAATGTGTTTACACGGGGCGAGTTTACTAGCAGCTAGTGAATTCGCCGGCTTGTAGCTAGTAAACTCGCTCCGTGTAAACGACCCTTTAGCATAGTTTGAAAAAAGGTTATGGTTACAATTAAATAAATCAACAGCTTAATTAACAAGCAGACATTAGTTACCAACCAACCTACCATTACTGAAAACTGTTGACATGACATTAAGTATGTGAGCTTGCTGTGTGAAATTACTTCCTTAACAAATAAACCAAGTAGTAGATATCTTTTACATCAATAATTAAAGAGTGAAAAAATCCTTTAAGTGTAAAAAGGCAATACATATGCATAATTAACTATTTAAACTTTACATTTATGTGAGCAATGGTTTGTTTACATTTGATACTAGCCAGCAATGTCTAACTTTCAAACCCTTCTCTCAAACACCAGCAGCAGAAATTTCCCCAAGTGTCTGCGACAGATAATTCAGGGGCAAAAAATAATCTGCAGGTAAAATATTTTTATAACTGAAGCGTTAATTAATCAAACAATCATTTACCTGTAGCATTTTTAGGCATTTTATAATTTTTTATTAATAATAATCTTAACTTTTTGTATTAAGTAGGGGAGAGTTGGGAGGAGTGGGACAGTGGGAGGAATGGGACAGCAGCATTTATGTCCAAAATAACTGTTAGAATTTAGTTCTAATCTGTCCACTAGATGAAGCATCTATAGCCTCATGTTTGATTCTAATTGGTACACCAGCTGTATTATTGTTTGTATTTAAAATGGAAAATTTTATTTTCATACCTCAGAAGTAAGTACAAATTCTTATTCTTTCAATAACTTTTTTCAATTATATTATATTTAAAATAAAAATATTATAATTGTATCATAAACTTAAAGATATAATGTTTGTAAACTAGCAGTCAAATAAAGCCTAAATGTAGCATGCTATACAGGGTGATTCAGCTCGTCGGTGACAAACTTTAAGGATCGATAGAGCACACCTAGACGAACATTTTTGAATAGGGAATGTAGGGTCCCTGACGCGATGGTAAGGCGCTAGGCGCTTTCGAAAATTTGGGTGCCGAAATTCGAAACGTCATAAAAACTAGGGAAATGGTTAGATTTTCTTGCTTGTTGCGTCGAAATGATTCTGTTTGTTTAGACTTTCTTCAGTACCAATTTGATAAGCGTATCTCTTAAAACATGGATAGGGGGCGCTGCAGACTTTGGAGAGCTAGACAACAACTTTAAGCCCGTTATTTTGATAATTTAACACATGCTCGCCAAAGTTTATACTCTAACTTAAAGTTTGAACCCAAAAGTAGAGCCCTGCAAAAAGCGTAAGAGCCGGAATAAAATGTCAAAGTACAGGGTGGTCGAAACTCGAAGGCTCCTAGGAGATAAACAAACAGATTTCTTGACTTATGGCATGCATTTTCATGATTCTGTTTGCTGGGGCTCTCTGAAACTCAGTTGAACGGTACAAAAAGAAACATCGATAGGGGGCGCTTTGGGCAAAAAACATAATTCGTTGACATTTCGGACGCTAACTGGAAACGGGGCGCTACGATCAGTTAGAAACAAAACAAGAGAGTAATTTACTTATCATAAGAAGCTATTAAAACTGCAGTTTGTTTGTTTTTTTTAACAAACATAGCTGGTTTCAATCATGCACAATGCGCGCAATAAAATTTACATAAGGTGCTTTTTGCTGATTTATGCAAAAGATATCGTACCATATCGATATGCAAAAGATACGTAATGCGTAGACGACAACGCGAGATGACGTAGTTGTATGCGCAGACACGTCTTTTGAACGTGCGGTACCTACTTAAGCTTCGGGTTACTTGTCTGCAGATCGGTAGTAGGATGGAACGGTACACAAACTCTGAATTGGCTGACATGCATTTGGCGTATGGCGCTGCTGGTTGTAATGGACGAGCCGCTCAGCGGTTGTACGCCGAGCGTTATCCCAACAGGCAAATCCCCTGCCATGCCTTCTTCGCTCGAGTACACCAGAGGTTGTCCACAACGGGATCTTTCGACGGAGGCAGGCCTGAACGGGAGCGATCAGTGAGCACCCCCGACAACGAAGAGGCTGTGCTTAACCTGGTTGAGGACAACCCAGGTCTTAGCACGAGAGATATCGCCAGACATGTTGGCATTTCGCAAGCAACTGCGTGGCGCATCTTACGTTCCCGGAATCTGCACCCCTACCACATCCAGCGGGTGCAGTTGCTCAGAGAGCAGGATTTTGGCCCTCGAGTGGAATTCTCAAGATGGTACTTGGCGATGAGATCCAGGGATCCCCGTTTTGTAAACAGCATTTTGTTTACGGACGAGTCCACCTTCAGCCGGGAGGGAATGTGGAACGCCCACAACAGTCATGTGTGGTGTGATGAAAATCCACATGAAACCAGAAGCCGAGCAGCCCAGGAGCGTTTCTCAGTAAATGTGTGGGCCGGCATTCTGGGGGATTGCCTCATTGGCCCTTATTTGTTACCTGAACGGCTGACAGGTGGAAATTACCTGATTTTCCTGGATCAAGTGCTGCCGCAGCTTCTGGATGAGGCGCACGTACCCGAAGGTTCGCGTCGCCAGATGTGGTTCCAGCACGATGGAGCTCCGGCCCATTACACGAACGACGTGCGTCTCCATCTAAACGCAAGGTATGGCCAGCGGTGGATCGGGCGTGGGGGTCCAGTTCACTGGCCTGCCCGATCACCAGACCTCACCTGCTTGGATTTCTTCCTTTGGGGTTACCTGAAGGCCGAGGTATACCATACACCTGTCAGCAGTGCTGAAGAACTTGTGGCAGCTGCAGGGCAGATCAGAGATACTCCTGGCATTGTTGGAAACACACACTCCTCAATGCGACGGAGGTGCGAAGCCTGCATCATGGCCCAAGGTCGAAATTTCGAGCATCTTCTGTAGTGTTATTTTTTGTAAATAAATTTCCAGTATCATTGATGTTTTTGGTCTAAATTTATTCAGAAGTGTTGAGCAGAGGTAGAAAATGTGTTTTCATTATTACTAACTGATCGTAGCACCCCGTTTCCAGTTAGCGTCCGAAATGTCAACGAATTATGTTTTTTGCCCAAAGCGCCCCCTATCGATGTTTCTTTTTGTACCGTTCAACTGAGTTTCAGAGAGCCCCAGCAAACAGAATCATGAAAATGCATGCCATAAGTCAAGAAATCTGTTTGTTTATCTCTTAGGAGCCTTCGAGTTTCGACCACCCTGTACTTTGACATTTTATTCCGGCTCTTACGCTTTTTGCAGGGCTCTACTTTTGGGTTCAAACTTTAAGTTAGAGTATAAACTTTGGCGAGCATGTGTTAAATTATCAAAATAACGGGCTTAAAGTTGTTGTCTAGCTCTCCAAAGTCTGCAGCGCCCCCTATCCATGTTTTAAGAGATACGCTTATCAAATTGGTACTGAAGAAAGTCTAAACAAACAGAATCATTTCGACGCAACAAGCAAGAAAATCTAACCATTTCCCTAGTTTTTATGACGTTTCGAATTTCGGCACCCAAATTTTCGAAAGCGCCTAGCGCCTTACCATCGCGTCAGGGACCCTACATTCCCTATTCAAAAATGTTCGTCTAGGTGTGCTCTATCGATCCTTAAAGTTTGTCACCGACGAGCTGAATCACCCTGTATATGATAAGCCTTTTTAAAAAATATTCAGCAGAGGGAGGAATGGGACATGTTCCCAAATACCTTTGAGTTCTTCCGATTTGTGCCCATATCCCAAAGCATCACCACAAAAACTATAAAGAAAGACAGAAAAAAAGGAAAGATCAAAAATCATCACTGACACAACAGAAAAAGAAGAAATTGAAAAAAAATAGCTGCTGACAAAAAGCAGAAGAGATTGTGTAAAAAGAAAACTCTTAAGGTGAAAAGGAAAGAAACAGAAAAAAGTGAATGAATTATCTGATGATTCCATTGATGGAAAATTTTTGTTGCATGACTCTACAGATGAAGACTTTTGATTTGATTACTCACAATGATAATGAAATTGCTGAAGAATTTGATTGGTTAACTGATGATCCAAAATTAGGATAAATGACTTTGTACTTGTTAAATTTTTGACGAAGAAGACAGTTGTTTATTACATTGGCAGAGTTGGGGATATAGACAGTGATAAGGAGTTTATCATATTCAAAAATGATGAAAAAGAAAAATTTCACTTCCCACAAGAAAATGACTTCATTGAAGTAGAGAAAAAGGATATCATAATGAAATTGCCTCAACCACAAATAATTTGTGGTACCAGCCAAGCTGAGTCCTAATTTGCTTTCAGTGTTGACTTATCAAAATGCAATATGTGTTAATTTAATTTTTTTCAAACAGTGTCCCATTCCTCCCTCATGTGCGTCCCATACCTCCCTCACGTGAGGGAGGCGTGGGACAAAAATGTTAACATTTTAAAACATGCAAATAAAAGCCAGTTGTTTGTATTTCACAGTGTTTGTATTTTTTAAATATAGCTTAAGTAACATACTATTAGATTTTTATGAGCTGTACTCTTGGTAAAACATAAGTAGTGAATTAAAAAATAAATTGTGAAATCTGTCCCACTCCTCCCAACTCTCCCCTAATAAAGAGCTAAACATAATATGAAGCAAAATAAAGGTTCAATGAAACATAATCTGCAAAAGAGAAAAGAAAATCTGCGACGTCTGTCTCCCGTCTCAAACTTTCTGCTACCGGGTCTCAAACCTGCATTAAACTTTAAAAAAGAACAATTTAATTTTTAATAATTCGCTAAACATTGTGGGGATGAGTGAATGAGGTGGAGAAAAACTTATTGAGACTTAATTAAACTTAAAACAAGGTTTTATTGTAAATGCCAGCAATAACTTAGTGAGATAGTCATAGATCTTGTAGTCTGTTTCCGTATTTGACTTTTCATGAATCTCTAAAACTTTTTCATGCAGCCCACTAGAGATGTGTCATTTGTTGAGGAACGACTACAAAATAACGATTCCGACAGTGAAACTGAAGGAACGATTCCATTCTGTAAAAAGGAATCGGTCCTTTTCGGAACGATTCCGAAAAGGAACGACTTCTCGGAATCGGTCCTTTTCAGAACGGTTCCTCGGATTCGGTCCTTTTTGGAACTGTTCCTCGGATTCGGTCCTTTTCAGAACGGTTCCTCGGAATCGGTCCTTTTCGGAACGGTTCCTCGGATTCGGTCCTTTTCAGAACGGTTCCTCGGATTCGGTCCTTTTTGGAACGGTTCCTCGGAATCGTTCCTTTTCGGAACGATTCCTCAGAATCGGTCCAAAATGTACCGACTCCGAAAAGGACCGAATCCTCGGAGTCATTCTGAAATGTACCGACTCCGAAAAGGACCGATTCCTCGGAGTCGTTCCGAAAAGGAACGATTCCTTGGGAATCGGTTCTTTTCTTGTAGACTGGCCAGTTTTAATAAATTAAAATACGCTATTTTCTTTCAAAATAACAGATTTTGATTCTATTAAAGCTGACTTTATTTCCAAAATATCATTCTAATGTATGTGCCCCCCCCCCCCCCTCCCTCCTCAAAAAAAAAAAAAAAAAAAAGAAAGAAAGAAAAAAGAAATTGAAGTGCAGGGCGGAGTAGGGCGTTTAATAAACATTACTATTTGATCTTCTTGTGCTAAATTAATCTGAAAGAAATAATTAAAAAAAATATTTTATACGAATTGGATTTTTTCCACCTGAGTGAAAAAGTGCCCGAGATGGGATTCAACCCAGAAACTTTGCGTGCTTTACCGATTGAGTACCTGGACCCCGAAGGTAATGGAACACCATGTGTACTTTAATACACTAATACTTTTTCTAATTGGTAAATGTATCATACGAAATGAATTTTTTCTAAATGAATTCTTAAAGCTGTTCTCAAATCCAAAAGGATAACTTTGTGACAAAAGTTTTAATTTATTTTTATTCGGAAATGCATCAAACGAGCAGGTGTTGTTCAGAAACTATGTAATTGAGCTGTTTTTCCGGGTTTTTTTTGCAAGATCTTTCAGAAAATAGTGTCAAAGTGGACGTTTTGAACGAATTTTCGCGCGAAAGAGGTATAATCGCTCAAAAATGGGTGAAAAACATGTTTGTCACGTGATCAAAATCGATTATAACTCAATAGGTAATTTACTGATCAAAAGATGGAAAACACAGTTCGATTCCAAATCGCTTCCATGGTCAAACTTTCCAATTTTATATCTTTCCGTTAAAAAATGAATTTGTAAATGTGTCAAAACGTTTTACGCTTGTTGAGCAGATCACGTAAGAACAGCCTTAAGAAAACAAAGAAAATGCTTGTTTACTTAATAGTGAAAAATATTTTTTTAAATCTGATTAGAAACAGTTTTGAATAATATAAGAAATATATGTCACTAGGCCATAAAAATTGCATTTTAATAGGATAATAATAACTGATTTTCAATTATTTTAATAATTGTAGAGTTACGCACTTTCATGCATATTTCACTATTTCATGTTTTTTCCTCAAACATAATTTCAATTTGAGAATCCTCTTTGTCAAAATAAATATATGACCAGCTACGAGCGCTCGAGTACCACTTTATTTCCACAGTTTGGCGTCTTGTTTTTCTCTCCTGAAGAAGATGATTAAAAAAATCTCAAAACTCTCGAAGATTGTTGTTTTAATCAACTTACATTGAGGTTTATTACATAGAGTAAAATCTGTTAGAACAAGGAATTTTTGTAAAATGTTTCTTTCTTTCTTAAGATAATGAGTATTTCAAAAAGCATAATGTCTAATAATAATAATAAGATAACAGTAACAGTGGTGGCTGGGATTGAAATAATTTAACCTCGGTTCGCTCTCTTAATGGCCGTTTTGAGTATAAAAACGGGAAAGAAAAATCACGTGCTACATATAGATTATCTGACTTTCTCCAACACTGCGACATATATGTAAAGCTGCATATTTTATGCTTGTTTCGGTTTAATAGATTTATGTTAACCCTCCGCCTACCAGAGGGGTTCAATGGCCCCGACAGGTACATTTATAATGATATTTCTAATTTATTTTAAAAACTGAAATTTCTGTAAATATGGGTTTTTTTCTGGGATGTTCTATCCTTTTGAGTAGAACATTCCAGAAAAAGTCGCATATTTACAAAATTTTCATTTTTTTAAATGTGAAAAATCAATTTGAATGTACGTATCGGGTCTGTTGCAACGGTCTGGTATGCGGAAGGTTAATATTGCATTTAAAAAGTTTTACAATATACGAATTTAATTATTGGTTTCCAAAGAATGCACGTTGTGTTTTTGTACAGTTTTTTCATTTGTTATTTTATTTCTATTTCTTGCTAAATAATTAGAATTTAAATAACTGTGACTTTGTTTTAATTCAACGTAAAATAAAAGCAAAAAAAAAAAAAAAAATCGTTTATCGTAATAATTTCTTATAATAATTCAGATTTCTTGATTGTTATTGATACTCACAAATCCCGAAATCAATGCCACGATTAATGCCTGTTGCTGTGGTGATGGATAATACATATCAGAGTTTAATTTCCATCAAAGCAAAGCTCCCTTCATGCCAAACTAAATTTAATGTTTCAAGCCTAATACCAAACTTCCGTTTTTATTGAGATAAAACTTACTGCAAATACGATACTAAATTTTATGTATTTTTCTTTCTTATTATTATTCTTTTCACTTAGAAGATTTATTTATTTTCATTTTTTTTTAAATTATATAAAGTTTTCTGAAAAGTTCGAATTTAACAAAATGTTTTATCTATTTTTAATAGTTTTGACAGTAAAAAGTTTAACTCCGAATAAAAAATAGTCAAATTCTCAAAAAAATAAGGTTGGTATTATCTATAACACGTTTACAACAGATGTCTTTCATTCAACGGCTGAAACATCGTCAAAAGGATAGTTCTTTATATAGCACTACACTCTGTAATAATAATAGACATACTTTTAATTTGTTTAATTTAATTAAACCAATAAACCGTTTTTCAGTTAAAATGTTAGCAAATTTCAAATTTAAAGAAATAGAACTTTGAAGTTTAGTGAATCACTATATCTTTTGGCAGAGGTAATATGTACTATATATGTATAAAATCATATATATTACTATATATATAAAAAGCATTTGATTCGGTCTACACATCAGCAGTAGTAGAATCTCTGGAGGACATTGGTATAGACAAACCTTACATCAATATTATAAAGAAGATTTACAAGAAAGCAACAGCAACCATCCGCTTGGACAAAGAAAAAGCAAAGATCAAGCTTGGAAGAGGGGTAAGACAAGGAGACACCATTTCGCCTAAGCTTTTTACTGCTGTCTTAGAAAATATTTTCAAGAAGCTGGATTGGGAAAACAAAGGGATTAGAATAAATGGGGAATATTTAAGTCATCTCCGATTCGCTGACGACATTTTAATTTTCAGTAACAGTCCTGAAGAATTGGAAAATATGCTAAAAGATTTGGCAGAAGCTAGCATTAATGTGGGATTAAAAATAAACTTGGAAAAGACTAAGGGGATGTTCAATTCATTTGCATCAAAAAAGAAAATCATCTACAACAACACTGAAATTAAAGAAGTGCAAAGTTATGTGTACCTTGGGCAAGAAATATCATCTGATAATAGTATCATGAATGAAATCAATAGAAGAATAAGAAATGGATGGAGTGCTTTTGGGAAGAACAATATTATTCTGAAGAGTAGCATGCCCCTGTGTTTGAAAAGAAAGGTATTTAACCAATGTGTTTTGCCTGTCCTAACTTATGGAGCAGAAACATGGACGCTAACAAAACAGATGGTACAAAGATTACAAACAACACAGAGAAGTATGGAAAGATGTATGCTAGGTATAACTAGAAGAGACAGAAAAAGAATAACCTGGATAAGAAGTCAGACGAAAGTTTTTGACATCATTGAAAGAATTAAATGGCTAAAATGGAAATGGGCTGGGCACATCGCAAGAAGACAAGACAATAGATGGAGCACAAACACCCTACAGTGGTATCCCAGAGATGTAAAACGGCCAAGAAGACGACCTCAAGTAAGATGGAGTGATGAAATCAGAAAAGTAGCCGGTGTAAATTGGATGACTAAAGCACTAGACAGGAAACATTGGAAAAATCTGGGGGAGACCTACATCCAGCAGTGGATTGAAAACGGTTGATGATGATGATGATGATATACATATTATAGTATTAATATATATATAATATTATCTTATAAATATCACTAGCCATAGCCATGCTGCTAATGAATCTGTTTACAAATCATCTGAAGGAACTTTTACCCTTTCGTGTAACACAAATGTTCCATGACTTCATGAGTTATGAATGAAGCTCCAAAGATCCCTATCCAAACAAACATATTAGCATCGCAATTCACTTACACCGAACTGAAGTTCAGTATAAGTAGAGAGGATGAGGGTGTGAAATTAGAGAAATTCCTGTAGGTTCTCGTGAAATTGGAGATTCAAAAAAGAGTTGTAAGTTTATTGAAATTCTACGTAGTTAACAGCAGTTCACAAATAGCGATGTTAGGGTATAAGACAAGACATACATCAGTCACTCAGGAAAGACAGTGTACAAAAACGTGCTTTACTTTTTAAGCCTTTCCAATAAAGTTAGTGTTTATGAATGCGGTTTCTCTGTCCCTCAGACCGTCTGTTCACGCTCTAAGGCAAGTTACACACTAAGGCGACACATAAGACATGTCACTTGAATTCGCTAGAAAAACTGGTTTAAAACAAGTTTGTAACAACTTCGTTCTTTGTTCCGACTGGTTTTTGCACTTCATGTTGCACTTTATGTCGTTCTGTCGTCTCAGTGTGTGATATGCCTAACTCCCGTAAATATACTCGGATTCCCATGCAATTGATATATGTTAATGATGTTTACCATGGGATGTTTGGTATCCAGTATGAAGAGTGTAGCATTAATAGTTCATTTACAGGGGCACTCAAAAGTGTTTCATTACATTATGGTCAACGGGAAAAATCGTTTGCAGTGCATTTTAATGACATTAAGCTATTTCAAATGTATTAAAATTGATATATATCACTGAATTGCACTACAAGATGATTGCTATATTGCCGGGTGTTCCACTTCTGAACCAGATCCTGAAGACAGTGATAATAATGTTGATGAATTTTATGTAAAATATCCTGTGTGCGTAAAGTTAGGGAACTGAGGAGCAAGACGATAAAGGGGATAAAGTTATTGAAAGTACGGACACTGGAACAAAACGAACTCTACTTTAACAAGTTACATATCCAAACCATCCAAATGAATGGCCATCCAAATGAAAAATGAAATTAAGATTACCTAGAGGTAGATTTTGAAGAGGAATCTATGAGACTAAAAATTTCTAGACCCTGGTGACAAATATCAGAGCAATAATAAAATTTCCTATACAGGATGTCAATTCTCAATGATGTCAAATGGCTAATTCCTAAACCGTTAGTCATAGCCATATAATTCCAATTACAAAAATGTTTTAAATGGGGGTAAAGAAGTATTTAAAATTTGGGTCAATAGAATCATTTCCTGAAAAATTACGAAATTTAATTTTTTTTATACGGTCCCCGGTCTTTCAAGTTATAGTTAGTAAAACTTTCCTATTACACTTACAAGTAAGACAAATAAAAGTCCTATTATTCTACGATTAAAACTAACCGAAGTAATGGCTGTTTAAAGTTGGAGCACATTTTTTGCTGCGAAATAGGGGTCATATACAAATTTACTAGAAATATAAATAATCTTCAGATACATAAAAAATATAGTTGATAGTAAAATTAACATTGCATTATAAATTTGAAATCTATAATCATTCTGAAATATTAATGCAAAATATACAGCTTGTATTAAACATATAACAGGAAAAAAAATAATAGAATTTTCGTTAAATAAAATGTTGAAAAGCAACAGCCTCGATTCTTTACAAAATGACACATATTTTGAAATGTTATTAGATTATACTAGGATGCAAATTTGTGTTGTGTCATGTGTTTTAGCTTTTGATAATTAGTTCTTATGTATTTTGTAGCACTGAATCCAAAAATGGCCTTCATTTTTTATCACAAAGTACAGATTTTTTGCAAATCGTAAATTTGAAAGCTAAAAAGTGAAAAATTTACGGAAATCTGGTAGTATAAAATAGACGTGATTGTTATTTCTTTAACTTTTGATAATTGATTTTTATGTATTTTTTACTATTGAATCCGAAAATGACCTTCATTTTTAACCATCACGTCAGGATTTTTTGCAAATTGTAAATTTCAAAGTTTAAAAGTTCAAAGTTTTAATTGAACCTCCCACATCATCGGATCCCCGAGCTATTTAGCTGTAAGAATCCCAGTATAAGCCAAAAATTGAAAAAATTCTTGAATAAAAGAAGTTTTACATCCATTTTATAGTATCAGATTTTCGCTATTTTTTAACTTTGAAATTTACCATTTGCAAAAAAGTCTAACATGATGGTTAAATATGAAGGTAATTTTTACATTCATTGCTAAAAAGCACATACAAATCAATCGTAAAAGTTAAAAAATACAATTATCGACTCTATTTTATAGCATTAGCTATTTTTTCAATTTTGAAATTTACTATTTGCGAAAAATCCTGACATGATGGTTAAAAATGAAGATAATTTTCTGATACAGCGCTAAAAAATACATAAAATTCATAATTTTAAAATTACATAATTTTAAAAATAAAAAAACACAACCATCGCAGTCTTGTGTTATCTAACCTAAAACTTTTTAGTAAACTTGTTGGCAGTAATCTATCCGAAATTTTTTGTGCTATCCTGTAAAATAAGTACATATGGTAAGCACTGAAAATCATAATAATATTACATTGTCATGTGATTTACGTCAATATGTAAAATTTAACCTCGATTGCATATTTTAAAGTGAGTTGAATTTCGAGTACAAATTTTCAACTGGAAAGACATACATACGATTGTTTCAAGTTAACCCATTACCCGCTGGTGTTGCATTCATGCAACGTCAAAATAATTGCTCATGCTTAAATTAATTACTTTGTCATCACTATTTTACAATTAAAAAAATTGCCTTATTTATTGGCAGAAATTTTGATATTTTAATAAAGCGAAAATTACCTTTCTGAATTTGTGGTGACAAGCGACTTTCAGCAAGAAATTTGAAAATTCCTACTTTATAGTTTTGGCGGTTAATAGGTTAAATAAAAGCTTATAAAAGTAGCATAATTTTTGTTAAAAAAATCATGAAAAGAAACAGCTTCAAATCCTTACAAAAATCTGTCGTAATGAGATTTCTTTCAAAGCGCAGCTACACATGAAATAAATCCTTCAAATACTTTAAGCACTTTCTTTACGACCCCTAGAAGCATGGCTAAAATCATGTGTATTCAGATGCAGAAAAGTGGCATAAGTCTTGCATTTCAAAGTTTCGTATAACTTCATGAATTTTAGTATTAGATGAATGGGACTTTTTTTGTCTTTCTTTTAAGAGAACAGGAAATTTTTACTAAATATCACTTATAGGGCTGGGGGACCGTATAAAAAATTAAATTTCGTAACTTTTTTAGAAATATTTTTATTGATGCAAACGACTTTCAGAATAATTTTTTACCTTATTTAAAACCTTTTTGTAACTGGAACTATAGGTCTATGACTGACGGTTTAGAAATTAGCCATTGAACATCGTTGAGAGTAAAGACACACTGTATAAAATAATAATATAAATGGACGGTCATTTGACGACATATTTTCAAGAGAAACCAATGATTACACTGGAAATCGAATAGACCTTGCGCCGCCCTTAAATTTCCAAGAGGAATTATGCTTTATACCATAAATCATAAAGTTAGAAATAACTGCAAATTAATTGCACACACTGATCAATGAAATGAACCTTTAAAAACAAAATCATCTGTCCAAAACATTACAAAATTAAGGCGACTGGATGCGTAAGAAAATGGATGGGTACATAAGAAAATAAATTAGTAAAAAATATTATGGATTGCATGTGGTTCTCTTTATCTCGGAAGTGTTTTTTTCCCCTTGGAATCCTTTATTTTTCAAAATCGTTCTTTTTTTCTCGGAATCGTTCCTTTTTCCTCGGAATCGTTTCTTTTTTCTCGGAATCGTTCCTTTTTTCTCGGAATCGTTCCGAGAAAAAGGAACGATTCCGAAAGGAACGACTCCAAAGAACTCGTTCCTTTCGGTGAACGATTCCGGCTGGAATGATTCCTTAAAAGGAACGATGTTGCCCATCTCTACAGCCCACACATCCCAATGTGAAAACACTGATTTGTAGATAACCATTCCATGTAAGATGACACAGTATTTATTCCAGGAATATTTTAAAAAATTAGAATTATAAAAGAACTGAAATGTGCAGGAGCAGATAAATACCATTATGCAAGTAATGCAACCGATATTTCAAGAATAAGTGTTGAACAAAACAAAGTTTGAAAATGTCTTTAATGTCTGACAGTAGCTTCACAGCTACTGTCAGAACTGTGTTAAAATTCATCTAAATTACACCTCCAACTTACCTACTATGCAGACTAAGCCTTTTATATCTCCATTGCAGTGATGCCAACTTGTCTGGTAAATTATGCATCAAGAAATTCTTACCAAAATCATGCCCACATAACCTATACTTAAGCATATTTACATATGCTGTTCTCATCTACTTAGCCTTCACTCCATCCCAAAATTGAAGTATTTTTGGTCATGCAACTTCTAAGATGAGTAATAAATATTACCTATTGCATTGCTCCGCCCATTAGTGAGAAAATTTGCTTTCAAATTTAAAACAACCATTTCTGTCATATTTTCCATCTTCTCTTTGCTATCTATCTGAATAATGCTAATTAAAATACTTTATAAGTTATTAAATGTTGTCGAAATTTGCATTATTTACTCATTTTTCCTCAAATTAGCAATTTATTACCTTTTGTGCATGTTTATATTTTTATTATGATTTGAATAATAAGTTTGGCTGTTTTTCTATTATTGCAGATAAGGTCAAGCAATCAGTAAAAAACTTTAAGGAATATGAAGACTATGATTTTGAAGAAGAGATTCCAGAGTCAGCGTATTTAAAAGTAATTTGTTTATTTGCTATTATTATTGTTTAAAATTTGTGACTTTTCTAACAGTTTCTTGTTATTTAAAATGCATGACTATCATACTATTGTAATTTATGCAATTTTTGGTGCTTGTTTACCAGGGTTGCAAAAAACCCGGGTTTTTTATAAAAAACCCAACCCAGCTGGGTTTTTTAGGGTTTTATTGGGCTTTTTAGGGTTTTATTCAATTTCTTGTTTTTTTAAGAAGTGGGGGTAGTGGGAGTCCCTTATTTTTTATAAGAAATCTTATTATATTTTTATTGATTAATTTAATATACAAGTAATTTTAATTGAAATATAAATAAATCAGTGTAAAAGTCTGGAAAAAAGCTTTTACTTCTGACATCATATAATATTATGTAATAACCACATATTTAAAAGTTACTTTAATAGCTTGCGTTTTATCTGTATTCCTCACTAAGAACACATTTTTGAAACAAATCTTTAATCTTTTATTATTTATTAATCAAATAATGCTTTATAATATTTTCAACTATGTTTCATTGTATATTTTGAAAATATCCAACACTGTTTATTTTTATCAACAAGCATGCATCTATATGTAATAGGAAATGATATTTAACCCGTCCCCCCCCCCCCCCCCCAAAAAAAACAACCTCGGGTTTAAGCAAACAAACAAACAAAAACCGGTTTATTTGGGTTTTTAACCCCCCCCCCCCCCTCTTTTTTTTTTTTTTTTTTTTTTTGCCAATCCTGGCCAAAAGTGAATAAGTTAAATTCGTATCCAGTTGGGAATTTATGTTATGAAGTTTTATATTGTTAAATCTTGATAAAAGACCTTGTCATTTTTTAGCTAATGCGAAAATGTTATGATTAGCTCTGTATATTGATTTTGGCTTCTTTTTTTCATAATATTAACAGGCTTTTTTTTTTAAAAAAAAAGACTTTTTTTAAAAGCACATTATTTCATTTTGACTTTTTCAGATTTGGATTTGGCAGTACACCTACACAATAAGTTTTAATAGGACAGTGTAGCTCTTGAAACACAAATGTTAAAAAACTAATATAAAAGTTACTGAATATTAAGTAATATTATCATGAATTGTAAAAAACCCAATAAAACCCGTTTTAACATGGGTTTTATTGGGTTTTTTAGAGTGGGTTTTACCCAAAAAAACCCACCCGGGTTTTTTTGGGTAGGTGGGTTTTTTGCAACCCTGTTGTTTACTTTCCTGTTGCACATTTACACAAACCAAACATTTTGTTAACAGATTTTATTTACCAAATGGCAAACAAAATCTGTCAAACATCAAACGGTCACCAAATGATGTGATTTAATAGCAATAATGGATAAGCATGAGCAGCGTTCGAAATCCTTGGTAGTCCGCTGGTCCAAGACCATTAAAAATTCAATCGGACCACTAATTTAAAAAATTTAGTGGTCCACAGGACCAGTAACTTTTTCCCCTCTCTGACAGGTAAATGTAAATTTTCCAGTCCTTGAGAAAACCGCAACCAAACACAAACCAAAGAATTTTATTTTATTTTTAAAAAATAATAAATAATTGCATTAAAAGTTAGTCAGTTGAAATAAAATATATAATTAATAATTTTATAGTTTTTGTTTATGTACTGTTTATTTCATTTTTAGCAAATTATAATTTTACATTTTATTATGCCAAAAATTTTGGGTAACTGAAAGGAAGTTTGGTTTATATTTTAGGAGGAGGAGGGGGGAGGGTGTCACTCAAAGGGTAAAGGTACTTAATAGAATTTTATGTAGCGGGCCAGTGATGATGTCTGCAGACCAGTAAACTCTGATGTTTATTGGTCCTTGGGACCAGTGACTTTTTTTTATCAATTCTACCACTGAGCATGAGATCATATATACTGCTTATAATGCAAGCAATGTAGATATTCTGTTTTTGTTTATTTTGTGGATAATCCAGTTCAGTTTTTATAAAATGAAGGATCGACCAATGCCTGTATGCACCATGGGGTACTTCTCCATTTATACCAAAACCATGCTAAAATGTAATGCTGATTATTTCAAACCTGACTATGCAAAGGATTTTTATTACAAACTTGAATTATTGTTTATTTTGTCATTTTTTGTTAATTATTGTCATTTTTGCAATTATAATTTAATCATAACCATGCAAAAATTTTAATTAGCTATTTTTCAAATTAAGAAATTTTTTTTTTTACTAAGTTATAATTTATATTTTTCACTGACGCTGAGATGGATTTTACCATTTAGCAGTTACCTAATGATGAGGAAGATGCAATAAAATTGTTACATAATTGTGGAATTTTACTTAATTTTTTTTTTTTTTTTTTTTTGAAATACTAATTATGAACATTCCAGTAAATCACCAATGTAATCTTTTTGACCCTAACATCAGATGCCATGCCCAGCCCAGTCTATTGAAAGATTATATTGTATTGCAAGATAATGTAATAAGGGACAATACAGTACTGTTCATCATTATTTGCAATCTTATCTCATAGAGTTCATGTAGTGACATAAACAAGAATGAAATGTTTACTGCACTGCAATGCTAAGAGACATTTACAATTTCATGTCTTCAGTTTAAATTGAGTTATATTTTATTGTATAATATTTATTGGTGATTTTCCAGTTTAATGTCCTTGGCGCTTTTTAAAAATAGTTGGCACAATTTGAACTTCAGAAAGTGAGATTTGTTGCCTAATGATATAAACAGCTATGAAAAAACCCTGATGAGCTTTTCTGTTTGTTAATATATGTGTTTATATATATATATATATATATAAACACTTTATTTACATACATATATTATTATTGCTTTTTATATACAATTTACTTCTTTTGTGTTGTATATAAAAATAGATAAATGACTTGAATATATTGCCAGAAAATATGTTGCCAAATTTCCTTCTCTTGCTAAGCCCATCTTCATGATTTCACCTAGGCCCCTATACTAGAAAAGTATCTATTTATTTTTTCTTTTCTTTTAAAAATATGTTTATATACTAAAATCGTTCATGGAAGTTTGTAAGTTTGATATGTTATATTTTTTAAATGATAACTTTCGCACCAACAATGTTAATTTTTTTCAAATGTTCATTCGGTGCCAACTGTTACGCTTGGCAGCAATGGTGTTGGCATTATAATGGAAGAGTACCTACCATGGCAATGCCTTGCCTGATTATGGAAGATTGTTGAATATAGAGTGTTTTCATTACAAATACAACTATAACTTTGACTTTTGAAAAATTAATTCTTTTATCTCACATTATGAAAAAATATATAGGATATAAAAGTAAAAATAGTTAAAAAAAAAAAAAAAAACACTCCTTTATAACCTTTCAATGTTCATCTTGAAAATCATGCCTCATATTTTGGCTGCAATTCTTGTTTTACCCCCGAATTTCCATTGCAATCCATTAATTTGGTATAGGTGTCAAACTCTGTTATGAAAAATTCACTGTTTTTTTTATGCTTTGAAAAAAAGTGCAAGCAAGTGAATTTGTTAAAAAATATATAATTTTTGATTTGTTTCTTTTTTAAGATAGGGCAACAGGAAAGACAAATTAAAACATTATTTAAACTATCTTTTTAGGATTTCTATATCATTTTCTCAATCATCAATTAATATTAAATTATTGATCAGTAAAAGCCTTTAAAAAAAAAAATACAGTAGAAGATCTTTATAACGCAATTCTCCATATAACGCACAACTTTTCAGATGTAAACAATGATTTTTGCAGTTAAAAAGCACCTGCATTTTTACATTGTAAAATATTGCTACTCTCTAGAGGACTAAATTTGATACATTAGTTCAACTTTATCTTCTAATTTAAGACCTTTTTAATGAAAAAAAAAATGCTATTATTACAATAAGCATTTTTGAAAATATCTAAGATAGGGATGATTGTGTCAGTTATATCTGGATCATGTTTATAAAGTAAATTTAACAATGACCTATATTATGCACAAATTTATAATTTGGATAACTCTTGGTAACAAGGAATGCAGTATAAAGATATTCTAATGTATTTTGATATGTTTCAGACATATTTGGCCATGTTTACAGGGTCAATTTAATGATGTGATCCATATAACGCAAAATTCTATATAACGCACAACCTTGCGTTTTTAGGTTTGCGTTATAAAGATCTTCTACTGTAGTACACTCTTTATTTTTTATTTATGTTGGTATATAACAGCATACATAAAATACTATGGTTATATGCATATCCAGTCTTACTGCTTTCCTTTATTAGCTGTTTATTTATAGACTATCTTTTCACTGAGCAGGCCCTCTTTCATCAATTTTATCTTATGCAATATCTTTTATTTCCCTCTATCATGTACTTTTGACCCCCCTATGCATCAACATTCTTTTCTCCTTGCTTTGGTCGGCCTTGCTGTAAACAGACTGCAGTGATGCCATTATCCAACACTATATGACATAACATCTCTGACTCCACGTGTTACATATGAGATGTCTTTTGTTGTCGAACCTTGTATATATATATATTCAGATATCAGGATTAAAGCTCCAAATAGACGTATCAGTCTACTCGCAGTCTTTTTGTTCTGGTCAGGCGGTGTTTTCTTATGTTTATGTGGTGTTTTTCATCTTTTATGGCTTTACAGGGAAAGTGCTGGATGTCCTGCAAAAGGGAGAAGTTCGATCTAATCTCCTTATCTTCTTTTCATTGTTGAATTTTCCTTCCTTTTGTTCAAAACCACATTTTATTGCTTTACCATGACTGGGAGTACTTTTGATTTCCGAATGGAGCCGTACTGGCAGCCCCGTTATTTCTTTTTTTTTTTAGAGTTTGTTAGAAACAGCTCTCTTCATGGCTTTTAAAGCATGACCAAGGAAAGGTCTGCTATAGGAAAAGTGCTGGATCTGTTTAAGATTTAAAGAAACTGGAGATTTTTATCTGCTGTTTTGAATTGGGAGTGAAGCATATTCGGGGCATTCTCACAATCTTTTGACTTTTCAGGAATAAAAATCTGTTGAAATTAAACTTACTAAAATAACATTTTCAACTTATAGACGAATGCCTTAATGATTCAAAATAAAGAAAAAAGGGTCAGAAGCGAAGATTTTTTTTTTTATTTAACTGAGGTTTAAGTTAAACTTGCGAGTTTAATTTTACTTACCATTTTACTGCTATAACTTTTTATTTTCTTCTAAATTTTTACTTATAATGAATTTGCATAGTACCCACAAGACATTCAAATAAGAAATAATAACAAGGTAGTATTTTTAGTACAAAATTTTGGTATAATATTGTCTTAAAGGGGTGTTAAAGAAGGGACAGTCAGGGGAAAAAAGGGGACAGTATAGGAAAAAGGGGATGGTAAGGGAAAAAAGGGTTGGTAAGGATGGGACAGAAAGGAAAATTACCACTTATTTTTAGGCAGATCATGTTAAGACTAAGTGATAGCTACAATGTTCATTGATTTTTAGAAACAGTTATTTACATTGGATTAAAAAAAATAATAATAATAATTTACTTTGAAAAGTGCAGGAATAAAGCTTGGGGACGATAAGACTACCAATAAAGCCACAATGCTTGAAATTGATATTTAAATGCTGATTTAAATTCTGCAGTAAATTTCCTGTCAAAGAATTTTAACCATTCTTTCTCTAGTATACTTCTGCACGAGAAAATCGTTGAAAAAAATTCTTTAGCTGCATCTGAAGTGATTTTGTGTATAAGTTTAGCAAGAGGGACGGTAAGGAAGCTAAAACCCAGGGACAGAGTTAAAAAAATAATAACAACCCTAAAAATGTGTGCAAATTAATTTTTTGCTACATATTTATGTAAAACAATAGTCCCAGTTTCGGAAAGCATTGGAAGCATATAAGGTGGTGGTGGTGGTGTGTGTGTGTGTGTGTGGGGGGGGGGTTCCTGGAAATTTAATAATCTGACATTTTGTCTGCTCAAATTCTTGCAGTTTGTTTCTGAATTGCTGAGCAAAAGAGCTATCAAATCAAAGCTGAGCTTATATAATAAGCATATATGAAAGTCATGTAAATGACGTTGTTTAAAGTATCTTTTCAGAGTGTTTTTGCAAATTTTTTTAGACTTTAAACGAGAAAGGAAGTTTTTATAAGGTTCTTTTTGAGATAGAATATTTTGTCCTATTTATACAATACTGTTGATTTAGAAGTTTAAATTTGTTTTAATACATTTAAGTTATGAAAAAGAAATAGTAATCATACGTACAGTTATATATTTCATTTTATTCCATAAATAACTGTTAAAATGTGTCTAAATTATAAGAGTTTTGCGCCATTCTATTGATAGAAAAGATTTTCCACCTTTTTTCCTATTTCCCGCTTTCATGCCTGTAATAAAAATTCGCCAACATCTAATGAACATATTATATTGTATATAGAAATTATGTTACATACAGTAGTGCCAACTTTTGTAAAATATTGGGTGGGCTCAAAATTCTTTGAGTAAAATAACTTATACATCCCCCCCCCCCCCCCTTAGTGTGTGTGTGTGTGTGTGTAGAGAGGGGAGGCGAAGGAGCAAATGACTAAAGAGGGTAATTCGAAATCAAATTATGGTTTTCCTAAGTAATATATAAAATCATTATAATTTAATTAAATTACATTATCATAAGTTAATTCTTCCTTATGAATACATTAATATTTATTATAAACAGTTTAAAACCAGGGCTGCGGAGTCGGAGGGAAAAATGGACGACTCCGACTCTTTCGCTCAAAAATGGGCCTGACTCCGACTCCGCAGCCCTGCTAAAAACTAACTATTGAAAGAGCAAGAAACTAGATGTCAAGAAAAAAAACCTACATTTTAGTCACCTAAGTGATTTATCGGTTCAAGACATTAAAACAGATGGCAAAATAGGTAGGAAATCTGTTTTTGAGAGAATTGTAATTATACATCCGCTAATGTCAGTGCTCCTGTAAGTCTAATTAGATCTCTTTGCTATTTTTGAAACAAAATTATTTTGAGAGCGTCAATAAAAGAAATTTTTTTTTCAGCGATTAAATAAAAATAATAAATGAATAACGAAATAAATCAATGGAAATTGGGTGGGTGGAGAGATCAAATTATTGGGTGGGCTCGTGCCCTATCGGCCCATATAAGTTGTCGCCACTGGTTACATACATTTAACATTAGCAAAAAAAATGTGTTTTTCTAGTCGTTGCTACACATTGCTCGTCTGAATCAATATTTTCAAGAACTGTCATACCTGCTTCAATCAGGTTTAGTCCTTCGGTTGAATTTGCAACTGTCATAATCTCCCCCCTAGGCTCAAAATCTTCAGCTATTTCTTCAACAGTACTTTGTTTCTTTAATTCGATAAGTCCGTCGATGGTTAATTCCGGATCAGGGGAATTTATGAGTTCAACAGCATTTTTTTCTAAGTTGAGTTCTCTTCCATTTTCAATGATCTCATCAATTAAGAGAGATACATAATCACAATTTTCAGATGTTTTCTTAGTCTCTGTGAAAGAAAAGGGGCACAGCATCTCTCATTGTTTTTTGCTGAAATTCACCCCATGAATATTCTATGACTGTGATTGCATCTGAGATGCTAAATTTTTTCCAAAAGTCTTAAAAGAATTCAAAGTGTGTTTTATTAAAGAAAAAATTTTTCTTGGCCAGACGACGTAAATGTGGGGGTGATGTAAGTTGGGGCACTACTGTATCTACCCTATTAAAATCCATGTGCATATCTATGTAACCTCAAAAACTCTGAAACCACAGGGCACAGGGCTATGAAATTTGGCACACGGGTTTCTGGTAGGGGACACATGAACGATTAGGGCAAAAAAATTGAAAATTTTAAATAGATTTTTCTTTATGTTTTTGATGAATTTTTGTCTTTTTTTTATGTTTGACTGGTAATCGTGTGAGTTCTAACCAGTTCTAAATGTTTACTGGAATGTGAGATATACATATTACGTACACCATGCTGCAATACTAAGTAGCTGTAGCGGGTATTACGATAATTCTTTTACCTTGGATGCAAATAATTAGAGACTATTTAATTGCACTTAACTATTACCTTTTTTTAAAAATAAAGAAAACATTTTATCACAAACATCAACAAAACTTTTTATTCTATCTATACCCTTATTCCAAAGATATCGTTTTATCGACTGCTGCTATAGCAACATGATAAATTAAATTTTATATAAAAAAAAAATGCACAGTAGTAGAAAAATATTTTTCTAAATCAAATAGTTATTGAGCAACTCAACACTTTAATAGGCGAATTCTTATTTTTTATTTGGATATTTTAAAGTTGTTTTTAATTTTGATTTTAGAGTTAAATTCATGAACTAACATGTAGAATGGGTTAAACAGCTAGTTCTACTATAAAAAATATACATTAGTAGGCATGATATGAGACTATCTACAAGAACTATTTAAATGCAATTGAGAACAGAAGATGCAATGGAGAAACTGTAACAAGCAAATACCTTTTTTAAAAACGAAATGTAATTTGATCGTTCTAAAGTTACATTTCTAACTGAACTAATGTTTATTTACAGGTGGTTAAAACTTTTTTAACATCAGTTGGATTTTAACAACAAAATACTGTTGGTATACCAACTTCTATGCAAAACCTTTACAAATTAACTTATCTATCTATATATACAAAAGCCGTTCTCTGTGTGTATGTCCTTTATACAAATCTTCAATTTTTGACGGATTTGCACGAAACTTCATTTACATAGGCTTTAGAACGTGGAAAAGAGCACTGTCTACTTTAAAAAATCATCAGAACACTATTTATCCCTTTTTTCTACCATGTTCCGTAATTTAACATTATAGAAATATATCTTTTTAATTTTCTAATTAAATCGTTTTTTTCCCGTTGCCACACCCTAAAAAATGACACAATAATGTGAAAAAAGTAGCGATAACGCGTTGCTATATTTTTGCATTTTTGAAATTGACGTCATTCTAAACAGAAAACGCACATTATTTATATATAAAATAAAAACTTCAACTATAAGAGCGGTAAAATGACGTAGCACCTGAATTTAATTGTTTTTCTAAATTAAAATATCTACTTTAATACAAACAATCAAATTTCATGTAAACAATTTAGGAACAAGAAAAAAAAGGCTAGATATGACGTCACATTCCATCAAATCTTTTCAACGTGTAGTCAACTCACCGTAAATAAATGGCTCCTATATTTTGTTTACTTCTTCGATTGTATACTACAGCCATAATCTGTTAAGTTCGTGTTTTATTTTATGTTATTTTTGGTGTTTTAATTTCGTTTGCCAATTTAGTTATTGAATATTACACGAAAACAAACAAATTCTAAATTAGTTACAATGTTTTTGAACAATTGAGTTAATATTTTATAATTGGATTGCAAGCATATTTAAAAAATATGCATGCTTGAAAATTACTTTAAAATCCATAAAAAAATCTGTAAATTGAGATAAACATTACAAACCAATCTTACTGAAAGTACTTTTGTTTTCTATAAGATGTTGAAACAATCGAATGTGCGAGGTTTAGAGGTTAAATTGCAGTAAAAGGGAAATTAATTATTGTGCTAGGTTGTTGCCACAGAAAATATGATACCAGGTTACTCATAGACATGTCTTTTCTTTATACTATTGCATTAAGAGTAAACGGGTTCATTTTTCGTAATCGGGTAACCTTTAAAAATATCCCTGCATGAAAATTACTTTAAAATTCATTAAAATCAGAAAATTGAGATACAATTTTGAAACAAATTTCATTTGAAAGAACTTTTTTCTATTCGACATTGTAAAAAATGAAATTGTTTGATGTTTAGAAGTTAGAAAAATTGCAGTAAAGGCGCAATTTATGGGTTACAATTTATAGGCACTGACATAGTGTTTGTACTTTATATATATACCATGCAAATGAGAATTTCACTAAATGCTGCGCGATTTGGTGGAATTTTTTTTGTTTTTTTTTCGTATTGTGAGGAAAATCACACATTTTTCTCTTACATCCGGCAAAGATAACACGCATTCTGTTATTAAAGCTCAGAGATTTTACTATGGTTGCGAGACAATAACGTCATGTTTTCTGATTGCCTTTTTAACGTTTTGTGGATGGGAATGAATGCGCAAGTTTCAGTTATTGTGATTGCCGTATTATTTCGTTTTAATTTATTTTACCTGGAAGGCTCCTTATAATTGACACGGGCGAAGCCGGGTAGTTCTGCTAGTTATATATATAAAATCCAAACGGAAATTTCATTCCGAATGCCTAGATTTCGAGTTTTACTGCATGGATTTTTATGGAACTTATACCGTTAGATAGGTATCGTTTCAGGGAAGGTTTTAAGCCATAACACATCATTCTACCTAGATTAGTTATAGAATTATGACGGAAAGTTCTGTTATTTTGTACGATAAGGTTTACCATTTTATTTCTTGGCGAAATTTATCATTGATAAAACAAAATTGAAACAGCTATTACACCTCGAAACATAAAAGAAAATTGTTACTAATTTTAATAAAAAAAAAAAAGAAGGAAGAATAAAAGAAGAAAAAAATCCGTTTTAATGAGTGATAATATTAAAAAACGAAAATATTTAATTTAAACATGAAAGGGAATGTTCGTAATGCTTAAAAAATTACTCAGTTAAAATATTGCAATTGAAATAAGATTTGGCTCTTTATCTCTTGCATCAGGTTAAGAAAAATGCATCTGAAAAATTGATAGGATGATATCAAGGAAGTTTCGGTAAGTGCATGCTCAGAAATATTTGAAAAAATATCTTCTCATGAGGAATATATAGAAGATTCTTCTCGTGACATATAATATGTTTATAAAAAAAATCCGCAGAACCTCAATTTAGCGTTTGTAAAAAATAATGAAAATTTAATTTTTTTGGCGATTTAATGCTGGTTGGCGTCACAATAAAATTTTGAATGATACTTTTTTTATCATAAATATTTTTTAAGTAAAACCTTTTTCTACTCTTCATACGAAGTTAGTTAGATTAAGTTTAACTTAAATAAATACATTTTTATTGCTACAGTTTTGTCATAAACCTTTATATGTGTATATATTAAAATTTTATTATCGTAATTATACGGTTTAAAACAAAATTTCAGTTTATTAAATTTTTTCCAAATTCAAAATTAATGTCCGATTCGGAACATTGGCAATTTGACTTTGATATTGTTAGTATCAGAAACAAGAAATGAAGGTTATTGTTGCCATGAAAACAAGCGTTTAATATAAAATGTTTAATGGTAGCACTTTTAATTAGCCAGCTACTTTTAAAACAAACTTAAAACGGTACTACTTGATTATCTCATCTACAAAATAACTATCGCCAAACTATAAGATTAAATGCCAATAATACCTGATCGTAAATTTTACATTAACTTGACATTAAACACAATACACGTGTTTGTTGCATCATCAAGTGATTTTTAATTTCACTTCTATTTGTAATTTGATTAATGTTTAAAAATTTATTTATTCTTTCGTTGTTTAAAATAAAAATTTTGTCAATTTGTGTAATTTCGCGAGTACTTTGGCAATTTATATTATTTGGCGAATAGTTTGGCAATTTATTTAATTTGGCGAATAGTTTGGCAATTTATATAATTTGGTGAAATTGGTTGAATGAATAATCAAATAGTACCCTTAAAACATTTCCAGCCGGTGAAGCCATGTAAAATTAAATAACTACTGCAACACGCTATTTTTTATATTATATACACTTAAAGATAAAAAAATAATATGCTAATCCTTCGTTTAAGTTTAAATTCATTGAGTTTTGGGCATTTAAACACTTATTTAACAAGCAATTTTCAAATGCATTGAAATATCCTGCATTTGGGATGGATATGTGTTGGCTAGCCAAATAGCGTGGAACGTTCGTCTTTTTTGCGCAAAATACTCGAATATACATAGATTTTTTTCAGATTTTTACTGAGATTCCGCCGCCAAATTTGACTGATGTTTTACTACATACATGAGTAGTTTTAAAAGCATTTTTCTTTTTAAAATAATTTGAGTATGTTCTTTATGGAGACCTTCCTTGTGTTAACAATTTTGTTTTTGATTTATTCTTTTTTATTTCTAACTCTTCCATCATGTGACTCACAGACGAAACTAGCAGATGTAATTGTAACAAGTTGGAAATTGCTCGTCAAACGTGGCAAATGAGGTGCGTTCGTACTATAACTAGTTTTAAAATTATTTTTTGCACCCCATATTGTACTGAATGTATAATTTTTTGCACTTCATAACGTGCATAGTCTGATACATCATTAAAATGCACTTCCAATAATTTTTTTGGAACACTTTTGACTGTCCCTGTAATTAAACTATACATCCGATTTTCCTAAAATTTGAAATAGCTCAACATAATTTTGCAACAATTATATCTTTAAAATTTCAGACCATTCGGAAGGCTGTAATATCATTAAAATGCACTTGCAATAATTTTTCCCATTGGCCGTAATGTAAAGAAAAACTTTTCGCTGTCCCTCTAATTAAACTATACATCCGATGTTCCTAAAATTTGAAATGGCTCGACAAAATTTTGCAACAATTATATCTTTAAAATTTCAGATCATTCGGAAGGCTCTAATACCATTAAAATCCACTTGCAATAATTTTTCCCATTGGCCGTAATGTAAAGAAAAACTTTTGACTGTCCCTGTAATTAAACTATACGTCCGATGTTCCTAAAATTTGAAATGGCTCGACAAAATTTTGCAACAATTATATCTTTAAAATTTCAGATCATTCGGAAGGCTCTAATATCATTAAAATCCACTTGCAATAATTTTTCCCATTGGCCGTAATGTAAAGAAAAACTTTTGACTGTCCCTGTAATTAAACTATACATCCGATTTTCATAAAATTTGAAATGGCTCGACAAAATTTTGCAACAATCACATATTTGAAATTTCAGACTATTCGGTTGGGTAGTTTTTGCTCTGTTACATGCGGACAGACGGACGGAGACTATAGGTGCTACGTATTTATATAATTACGAACGCACCTAAAAATGATGGTACTTATGATTTGCATGTTATATGTTTATTTGTGATTTTTGAGTTCACTTTTGTCGCCAAACAATTTGATTTTAAGCCAAAAAGACGTAAGCGTGAATTGGGTTCAAACGATGTTTACTACAATAAAGGTGATTTTTCAAGTGTACGAAAGCATTTTTTGAGTATTTTTTAAAATTTAAATGTACAATATATAAATAGCAATTAATATTTTAAAAATGGAGTCAAATATTTTAATTTTAGTATAAATGTCTCCCACATTACACTAAACGTCCCCCATTACATACATATTGTAAAATAATTTAATTTTAGAAATTTAAAAAATTTCTCATCATACTTTACTGCTAAAGCATGTCGGTTTGTTTTCCCCAAATTTGCGACTTTTATAACCTCGAAGCCAGATTAGCTAATATTGTCCATTCTTTTTTTAATAGAAAGCATATCGCCAATTTCCCTTATACAAACGTTCAATGTTTGCAATCTTAGGTAGTAAAGATTATTCTTAAGAAAATGTAAGCAATTATGCGTTATTTCTATCACGAAAAAAGACATTTTGCAATAAAAATTGCTTTCTGAAATTACTTTTCAATATTCCATTCCATTCGTCATTTCTTTTTTTCATATCTTCCCTTCTTTTAGAAATGTTATAAAAAGATATTGGATGAATCTTCCATAATCAGCTACCTTACAAGTGGCGAATTTACTATATAGTGTTGGAAGATTCGTTTACATTTGAAAGGAACCGTGGACGGTCAATCCGATTTCAGAAGATTACGCGAAATTTGTACTTTTAGTAATTAGCGATTAGTAAATTTATGTTTTTTTATTATGGAGCAAACGGACAAAAGAAGATTTACTAATAGATATTTTTCATGTGCAGTTATTTTACTATCACTAAAAAAGCATTAATTTGAATGTACAAAAATAATTTTTCAAATGCAAAAGGTTGCCAATGGAACAATATTTGTTCATTTAGCCTAGGTTTTTTAAAAAAGTACCTCAAATTCAAGTAAAATTTCAATCATTATAAAATTTTGGCTGATGCACAGCCCAAGCAGCTGATCGTAGTGAGAAATTTTAGGTTTATTTTACTATCACTAAAAAAGCATTACTTTAAATGTATAAAAAACTTTCAAATGCCAAAGGTGGCCAGTGGATTTGTTCATTTACCCTAGGTTTTTAAAAAAAGTACCTCAGATTCAAATAAAATTTCAATCATTATAAAGAAATTTTGGCTGATGCACTGCCCGAGCAGCTGATCATAGTCACAAATTAACGTTTTTAGTTTTATTTAGGCAACAAACTGATGAATAATGACGTGTTGAAAATAAAAGCCTGCTTATTTCTCCATCTTATTACCTCATTAGAGAAATGCGAAAAAAATCTTTGGTTTGCCAAAAAGATCCATTACTAAAAATTTTGCATAACTAACTTTACTTATCATTTGCAAAGAGTTTTGATAGTGAAAGATCTAAAAATCAATCAACAGAAATTTGACATTATTTAATGGAATGTAGTTTGGAGCGTAATTAACCCTGTTTTGTAGCTAGCTAACTCTGGTACATTTTTAGCCATACCGTTACGAACATTTCTAACGTTTCACATCAAACTTGGTTGTGGATCCGATTACGGATGATTGGGAAGATTTTATTGAATGAAAACTACAGGTTTAGTTTTCTATTTGAATTAGTTATCGAGGTTATTTTCCTAGGTTAACAGTTGCATGATTAAAACTGGTATGTAAAAAGAAACGGCAGTTAAAATGACATTATTTTAATTTTATTCACACAATTCCGTTTTAAATATCCACTTTTACATGATTCACATATTTTAAAATATAAAAGTTAAATACTGTTTTGATTGTATTTACTCTACTGGAAATCGAAGATAAGAAACTGTAGAGAAAACCAAAAGAATATGTATATTACAAATATAATGTAACGTAGAGAGAGATTGTATTTATGTTATCAGATCAGCACAAAGTACCAAGCTGAGAAACCCGGAATAAAAGACCTAACAAACGAAAATGAATAACCCAAACATTCTTTAAGTTAAATGGTCAATCTCTGTAGTCATTGTTATTCTCTCTTTTTTAGTAGTGTGATGATATGATCGTAATGGCCGCATTTACCTCCCAAACTCTACAAGATGTACTAAAGAGTTGCTTCTGAATTGCCCGTATTTTGTCTAACGCATCAGATAATATAATAGCACAATTGCGTCCGATGCGTATTCAGAAAATGCAGAAGGATCTTCCAGGTGAAGGTCCATATTAATTTAAAATACAGGGTCGGATTTTCCATTTCGTTTGATTGAAGGTTTATTTGAAAAATGGTCCGGCGCAGCGGGCTCAGCCTGCTAGTTGAAAATAAAAGTTTTTATAAGCATTCGATGTTTTTCTTAAAAATCCCACCCCACTTCACGACTTTATTTCATGTTGATCCAAAAAATTTCCATTACAATACGTTAATTTGGCATGGGCTTTGATTATGGAAAATTCAATGCTTGGTGGAAAATGCAAACTAGCAAATTTATTAGAATTATGTATTATTTTTGCTGTTGGGCAATTCCAAGCCAATTTTAGTATTTAATTTTTTACATCAAATAGGTAATATGAAAAATATATATTTTCTGATAGCATTAAACCTATATTTTTTTTAATATTTACAATGCATTTTATAAAATTTTGACTAGTCAAAATCAATAAAATCTGTTATAATCCTCATAGCTTCTTTTTATGTATTTATTTGTTCGTCTGTTAGATATTAAATGTTGGTCTGTTACGGGTAAGATTACATATTTTTCATAACTATATAGTGGAAACGACAAATTTCATGAAAGATGTACGTTTCTGAACTCCCTCTGAATGAAAACACATTTTTGTTATAATAAATTGCACGCTATTTTATAAGTAATATAGATAAACATTAAGGTATCCAAAAAGCATGGTAATTCCTGTTTGCCTGTTAGAATACCATTTTTTTAATCATAATTATTTACATTAAGTAATTTATTCATAATAACTATATTAATTTATCTTCTAATATCAAATACTACTTGTAGCTATCTTTGAAATACATTATTATTTAAATAAGGTAAGGCCACTTTTCCCTCTATGACTGTTATTCTGTTACAATGGAATTGCCCTGTTTCCTTTTTAAGGTATGACAAAAAAAAAAAAAAAAAAAAAAAAAAAAATGGTACAACATACTCAGTGTTTAATGTACTTGATTACATCTCATGACTAACCAGACATATCCATAAAACAAAGACTATTATTGCATGTATGGTCAGTACAGGTGTAAATATTCTAAATATTTTAAATTTACTTGATAATTATTTAATCAAAATGAAAAAAAGAAATCAAGGCATATTACTTCTAAATAATGAATGATGATGACATGAAAATGTTATTCCCTTTAGAAAAAATTATTTTTGAATTCTGTGAAAGTTTTGTAACATACAGTGAACTCAGTGTGGAATTCCAAGGGCTGCCATTTTCCCTTTGTATTATTGTAAACATTTAAATGGTGTAAAAATAATCAGTTGCATTGAGTTTTTAACTTAAGGATTACAACTTTTTGCTACAAAAAAATAAAACTTTCTTTTAATTTAGCAATTTTAGTAAAAATGCAAATTATGACATTATCGTTAATACGAAATGACTAATTACTCAAGACAAACAAAATATGCAAAGGAATTGACGTACTTAAAAAACTTAACTTTATTTAAAGTAATCTGTCACTTTGATTTGTGAAAGTTAAACAAATAATCTTTTTACCACATAATTTTCCAAATTTTTGAATTGCTTTACTGTTTAGTCTTTTACATCAAATTTTAATTGGTAATATAAGCAAACAGCCGACAGCATTGTTTGTTCGTTTCACATTATCAGTGATGTTGGTAGTCTTTCACTTCTTTACTATCACTGACAATTTCTTGATCTCCCAGTTAAAAAAATGTTGCACTGAAATTGCTTTAGAAAAAAAAAAAAAATAATGTACAAAATCAGTTGCTTTCGATTCTGCAAAATCAACTTGTGAAAAAAATTGTATTATCTGATGAGCAGGTCCCGATCATGAGTAATTCGGGCCCTGGGCAAAGATAAATTAGGGCCCCCCCATTCAAATTGTTGCAACATTAGTCAAATAGAACTGATAGTTAGTCATATGTGTTATGCATAAACAATATTTTCCACCTTGGATTTAAAATAGAAGAAAATTCTTAGCTCCGCCAATTCTAAATTAAGTACCTTAATTAATAAAAATATTCTTTTTTTCTTAGCACAGAACAAAACTCTTTTATATAACTTTAGCAACTTGTTATATTACTTTAAGATGAATTTAATAGCTTCAACTTATGGAAGAGTGTCAAATACTCTAACAGGTAAG
Organism: Maratus speciosus; assembly: GCA_963932465.1. NCBI lineage: Eukaryota > Metazoa > Arthropoda > Arachnida > Araneae > Salticidae > Maratus > Maratus speciosus. Next base: position 631,980,367 of record OZ010786.1, read on the forward strand.
TATGAGTTAATCCCGGTAGCAGAAAATGCGCGACGTGCGTCGCAGATTTATTTTGGACCTTGCAGATAAATTTGCCAACTTGAAAAAAAAAGTATTTCCTTAAAAAAAAAAAAAAAAAAAAGTACAAAAATTCTGACAAAAAATATCGCGAATTCGACAAATGGTCGCCGAAAAATATCAATTTCGACAATCGTTCGCATAAAAAATCTGTAATTTATAGCCAAAGGGTCGCTATAAAAACGCGAATTTCGTCAAAAGAGCCCGGAAAAAAACATGAATTTCGTCAAAAGAGCCCGGAAAAAAACATGAATTTCGTCCCAGGGTTGTGAAAAAAAATGCAAATTTCTCTCACAGGATCGCTGAAAAAACACTAATTTCGTCAAAGGATCGCGGAAAGAATGCGAATTTAGTCAAACGATTGTGGTAAAAACGCAAATTTAGTCAAACTCGCGAAAAAACGCAAATTTGTGTCAAAAGATTGTGGAAAGAACGTGGAATTTCGCCAAAAGATCGCTGTACAAACTTGAATTTTATCTAAAAATCCTAAAAAAAAAAAAAAAAAAAAAAGTGAATTTCGTTCCAGGGGCGCGAGAAAAACGCAAATTTCTGTCACAAAATCACGGAAAAAATTTGAATTTCATCAAAGAATCGAGAAAAAAACACGAATTTAGTCAGACAATCGCGGAAAAAATGCAAATTTCTGTAAAACGATCGCGAAAAAACGCAAATTTCTGTCAAAGGATCACGAAAAAAAGGAAATTTGTGTCAAAAAATCGGAATTAAATTCGTGGAATTTCGTCAAAAGATCGCGAAAAACGCAAATTTCTGCCAAAGGATCGCTGTAAAAACGCGAATTTCGTCAAAAGATCCCGGGAAAAACGTGAATTTCGTCCCAAGGGTGCCGAAAAAACGCAAATTTCTGTCACACAATCGCTGAAAAAACACTAAGTTCGTCAAAGAATCGAGGAAAAAACGCATATTTCGTAAAGGATCGCGAAAAAAAGCTCATTTTTGTCAAAGAATCGCGAAAAAACGGCAAATTTCGTCGAAAGATCGCGAAAAAGAGAGAAATTTCCTCATAAGATCGCAAAAAATCAGCAGATTTCGTCAAAAGATCGCTAAAAGACGGCAAATTTCGTCAAAAGATCGAGAAAAATGGGAAATTTCGTCAAAAGATTGCGAAAAAAGGGATTTCAATAGATCGCGAAAAAACGCAAATTTCATCAAAAGCGCTCGAAGAAAAACACATAATTAGTGCTGGTAGTGGGTTTTCGCTCCCCCCCCCCCCACCCCCTCTGTTGTAACATTTCGGAAAATTTGCTGTGAATTTCAGAATATTTTTTTTTTTTACTCAGAATCACCCCTGATATTAATCAGTAAGAACGCTGTTTATTTTAACACTCATAATGTTTGTACATAAGAAAATGTAACACGCTACTCCTGAAGACAATTTTCATCCCACTAAATTGCTGTCGCAGACACAACCATAACTTTCTGGTACTGGGGAGTTAATCAAGAAAAATAAAGTATTATTTTCTTTTACATCTTTTTAAGTTGTACTACATACTACATAATATCAAATCAGTTACATTCTACTTCAAGAGTAGAATGTGTTTTTTCAATAAATCTAAAAAGATGGCAATTTTGGGTTTGTTTTTCATATTTAATTCAAAGTTAAAAGAAGAATCTTTGAATACGGAAGAAAGTTTATCTCATGACAATTAGAACTGATTATTTTCAACGACTAAAATTTAGATATGGCTCCAGTTCACTGCTAATAGTACAATCTATTAAAATCAAAATATTATTTCTTATTTAATAGTGGTTGAGGTTAGCTTTGGGAAAGCATTGAGCTCTCTGAGTTCAAAATAAAATTTGTTTTTCTAAAAGTTTAGTAGAATCTTTTAAAGTGAAATTTGTATTTTGTATTTGAAAATTTTTAGGGTTGGAATTGGGGGAATTAATATTTTATAAATTAATATATGGATTTGGGGGCTCCTGGGAAAAGTCCCAATTTGCCCATGAGATAATAAGGGCCGATGAGTAGTAAGTATGCTTTAAGTAATGTCCTTAATTGCAAATAGAAAGTGATGGGGAAAATAAAATTATCCTCATTAACAAGAGATACATCGTAAGCAGAGATGCATTAGGGTGAGAATATACTGTATTTTATATTATGGACCAAAATTAGTTTAAAGTAAACGTCAATCATTATTTATATATTAAATATTTAGTAAAAATTATTGGACATTGCAAATAGAAAGTGATGGGAGAAAGCGTATTTTGTCCTCATTTAGCCAGAGATATGTCATCAGCGGAGATGCATTAACGAAGAATGGACTGTATTTTATATTATAGACCATAGTTCATTTGGGCAGTTAGAAGGCAAATTCGTGAAAATAGTTGTTTAAAAAAAAATTGAATGCTTCATTTTTCCCCTTTTGAAAGTATATTAATTTTGTTTCTATGACAATGAGAAGTTAACATTTTCTAAGTAAGTCAGTTTGCTTACATCATACTATCAACCAGAGTTCGTTCTAGGCGTTTTTCGCGGGGTGGGCCGTCCTGCCTGCCCTTCTTTACAAAATTTGACGCCTCGATGCCCCCCTGTCCAAAATCCCTGCCCCACGAGCCCTATCACTCGGAAAATCGACAGAGAGAAAAATAGTGCCCTTTAAGTTAATTTCGCTTATTTCAAGCAAACTTTAAACTATTTGTAAACATTATATAATGTCTTAACCCCATTTTGCTCCTAATCTGTTCCTTTTCACACCCCCCCCCAACATTCTCATACAGACACCAATTATTTTCACTAAAATTCCAGCACCAACGCAGTCATAAATTTCTCTCTCTGTCTTTATACCCCGTTTCTCGGCTAGCATGAAAATTCAGCCGAAATAAGAAAGAAAAAAAACCCGGAAAGGTCCTTTGACGAAATTGGCTTTTTTTTTTGCGATTCTCTGACGAAATTGGTTTTTTTCGGCGAATATTTCTCAAAATTTGTGATATAGTTTATGTCCAAATTTTCGGAAAAGAATCAACCCTTACACTGCAAAGTGTCATGAATGGAGTAAAGGCAAAGACTTTTTAGGGGGGTGGGGTCAGGGGGGGAAGAGTTATTAGTTGATTATTTATCATTACATTAATGTGCCTTTTTTTCTCTCTAAAGTGCCCTTTTATGGCAAAGTGCACCCTGCCTGCCCTTGATCCAGAATGAACTCTGCATAAACATTACATTCATAAACTTTAAATTCAATTTTCTCAAAATAGTGTTTATTGAACTTTGATATACCTTTCCATAGAAACTACTACATGTTATTGTTTGTAATCTTGCCTGAATATTTTACACATGTCAATCTGAAGTGAACTTTTCTTCCAAACATATCGCTCACCCGCAAGAAAAGTGACACATCTCGACAAAAGTAAATTTCACAGGAGAGGCAAAAGAAAATGTGCATGATTTTACTGAAACATGAAATCATAGTACTGAGGTCTGCATGCAGGAGTAAAAACGTACATAAAACCCTTAAGAATGAAGACATATGACGAGGTTTGGAGAGTTGAGTAATTTCATCTCCCCACACAATCCACCCCTCTTATGTGGTCACAAATGGACATATAGCGTAAATAAGTAATTTACCATATAACTAAATTTATGAAACTGCTTGTGTAGGAAGATACACCTATGACAGACCTATTAGTGCAATGCAAAATCAGTCACTTTTCTTGCAGGTGAGCGATATATACAAAATTTTCATAAAAAAGTTTTTCTTTGGAAAAATACAATTTTTTTGTTATTTAAAAGTTTTTTTTTTATTCCAGATAAAAAAAATAACTAAAGAATATGTGTTTATAAAGTTCACTTCATTTTATTAGGAATTATTCATATTATATATATAAAAATTTTCATGTTAATGTCTTTGGTAGTTTCTGAGGAAAGAAAGATACTTTAATTTAACATGGTAGGTATAGGACCTTCCAACTGTCCTTAAAGTGAACATCAATCATTATTTACTATATTGAATATTTAGTAGAAATCGTAGGGCAGTTTTTGACCTTTTAATTAAAACTTTGGTACTTCTTAAGCATGGGCCTTGGCAAGATAGAGATACTGGGATTGGCCAGAGAATGAAATTTTTCTGGCAACCTATTTATTGTTTCATATACACAAGCAATTTTTTTAATATTTGTACAATTTAATTAATATAAAGAAGTCATTTATCTATTTTTCTATACAAACAGAAATAAATTGTAAATAAAAAACAATAATATATATAGATAATGTTTATATAAATATATACATAAACATGCTTAAAAGTTCAACGTATTTGTTTTAATAGCTGTTTATATCATTTGGCAGGAAATCCCACTTTCTGAAGCCCGAATTGCACCAAGCTTTAAAAAAAACAGGAAGTGGATGGAAAATGAATCACAAGATTTGAGTGCCACAGTCAAATATAATTGTAAGTTAAAAGAAAGCATGTAAGAAAAAAAAAAAAAAAAAAAACCGCAATTTAACAAATTACGACGACCATTTGGAAAATGATTTTTTCAAAGACTAAAATTTAAGACATAAAAAATAGCACGGAGTTGATCATACATTATGTACGCCATGAATTAAACATTAATAGTGTAATTACACGTAAAAGTTGCAAGCGATAGAAATCACCTGCAACTTGTACATAATATCCACCTGAAACTTAAGTATTATCCAAGCACTTCATTGGCTGTTCGGGAAAAGGCTTTTCCATCGTCAGATTTCCAAGAAATCTGACGGCCAATTTTAAATGAAATTTATTTCCTAAACTTCTAAACATCCCACAATATTATTTTTTATATCGTCGTATAGAGAAAAAAAATGTACTTTTAAATGCAATTTGTTTGAAAGCTGTATCTCAATTTGTTTCTGAGTTATTATTATTATTATTTTTTTTTTTGTAGTTTTTATTACTTTTTTGTCATAGTGGCAACACTCTGTTGTCCATCTCTGCTGAAAGTAAAGGGAAATATATATTACTGTATAGACCAATCAGAAAACGAATAAATTGCAGATTAAACCAATAAAAACCTTCAGATAGGCTTTTTATTTCGTACCCTGACGAGGACAATAACCATTTTTCCAAATGGTTAAAAAAATGAAACGGCAAGGCCCCCTTAGTGGAAAAGTATAAAGATTTTGTTTCTATATTTTATTGCTGTTTCTAAAACATCATTATTTTCTATAACAGGTCGATTCATTTTTGGATAAAATCAACTGTTTGAAAAGCAGCCTCGTTCATATGGAGGAGCAGAAATCAAGTATGAAAAAATTAGAAGAAAATCTAATACAAGAAATGAGTCGTATCAAGAAAGAAATCCATACCAGTACGAAAGAAAAAAAATGATTTTTAATCATGTGAATATTTTATTTTTTGTTGAATATTTATACAGATTGTTCTTATAGTGATTAAAGATTTTGTATTTTTTAAAACATTAAAATTTATTCAAAACTATTTTGAGTGCTGCTTTTCTTATTCTATTGTTTCTATTATTTTCTTTAAATAAATGTTTAGCTATGCTCCCAGTTTGACTAAAAACCTTCCCATTTTGGCTGTGTGTCTGAGTCATTTCTACCAAGTGTAAATGTCGTAAACATTTTTTACTGCTGTTGTCAATGAAGTATGCATAAAACTTTTAACAAACCAGATAAATATCCACAGTAGTTTTGATATTGATGTAGTGAGAGCTCCAAATTATTTATTTATTTTTTAACTTTTTCTCATTAGATTCATTTGGCATCACCCCCCCCCCCCCTAATTTAAACCTGATAACAAGTACAAACTAGTACCAATTATCATGTATTTATTAACCTAAATAAATGAATAATATGGAAGTGAGAATTCACCTTTCTTTGAAAGTTCACCTAAGCAAATAAAGTAATTTTATGATCATTGCCCCAGTAGCAAGAAATATCGGCCTAATACCAGAATTGTTGATAAATGAACAATAGTTGAATGGAGGGCTTGACACAATATCATCTGAACAAAATAAAATGATTTATCTAGATAATGTTGAGGGCAGGGTTGGCATGATTTAAATCAACTGATTTAAATCAAGATTTAAATCAGCTGATTTTTTTAAAAAAATCATTTGATTTAAATCATTTTTTTTTTTTTTTTTTTTAATGTTGGAAATTAGTTAGCAGAGAAATAAGAAGTGGGTGTAAATAAGTAGCAGGTGTTTTTCTGGTATTTCCAGGATTGCTATCAGAAAGAATGTGGCAGGTGCAGGTTAAGCCCAGGTGATTACAATCCAAAATGAGGATTGTTCCCTTGCCGAATGGAAAATTTTGTGTAAAAAGTTAGAAAATGTATTAGATAAAGATAGAATTACAAAATTTAAAGCAAGATATGAACAAGCTATTAATGGCTGTCATTTTGCTGGAGTTTTATTAAGTCCCTCTGTTTTAAATCGAAATGAAATTTCACTTAATGTAGAGGAAAATAATGAAGGTTTGGCATTCATTAAAGAAAATTGTTCAAATCTTCTCACCACTGTAGCACATTTTCAAGCAAAAAATGGCCCATTCCAAAAATTACCATTGCTTGAGAAAAAAGTTTCAGTTATTATGACAGATTATGATTGGTGGAGGTCCTTTTATGTAATGGGAGGTAAAGAGAGAATCAGCGAAATTGAAATTGAATTTATTTACCAAATAACAACAGCCGTGGCTTCATCTGCTGGAGTAGAAAGGGAATTTTCTTCTTTTGGACTAGTTCATTCAAGTCTTCGTAATAAATAAGGAGTGGACAAAGCTTCTAAATAAGTGTTTTTGTTCAAACAATTAAATCCCTGATTTATTTCTATTTGCGTAAAAAATATTGAATTAATTGTGATTTTTATCCCGTAATAAATTAGAAGTGGACAAAGCTTCTAAATTAGTGTTTTTGTTCAAACAATTAAATCCCTGATTTATTTCTATTTGCTTAAAAAATATTGAATTAATTGTGATTTTTATCCCTTGATTGCTTGCATTAAATGAATATTTAATTTGTTTTTTAAATTTTGCCATTTTCTATTCATTTACAACATATTTAAGTTTATTTCTTATTTAGTGTGTACAATTCAATTACAAAATAATAGAATGGCTTTAGATTAAAGCCTAGATGTTTAATTTTTAGTACCAATCAGTAACTAGAATATAGTATTTTCTTAACTATATAATTATTTCTTATGTTATTTTTATAAATTATAAATATTATTTATTCTTTTTTAGTTATTTATTATAAAAAACTGCTCCATGTATTGTAAAAACATAAAAACACATAATTAAAAATAGAATTCTAAAAAAATCAAATAAATCCGATTTAAATCAAAAAAATCTGATTTAAATAAAAAAAATCAGATTTTTTTGATTTTTTTAAAAAAATCATGATTTTTTTCCAACCCTGGTTGAGGGCAAACGTTAGAAGGAAATTAATGTTGCAAGTGGATTAATTGGCAAGATATTCGTATGTATGCAATTAGCCCATAATCACAAAGTTATGAAAATGAAATCTTTTTACTGGGATGTTATTGTTCATTTCTCCACAGTAAACATACCCCTGGTGAGATGATAGACGGAGTGTGGTATGTGAATAAAACTTGGCAATACCTTCCAATATCTAGTCTCACAGCTGCTCAAAATGTTTTTTCACATTTCAAGGGCATCATTTAACATTGTAAACGATCAGTCGAAGGAATAGAGGTAGAAAAAAATACTTTCGAAGAAATGTTCTTTGGTGAGAGTAAATTATTCGCAAATCAGTAAACTCAGTAAATCTCTTAAAAATTTACAGACCGCAGGACAATTAGTGTAAAAACTAACAATTAAAAAGTTTCTTTCTTTTTTTTTTTAAATAATTACATATAGGTATGCATACTTAAAATTATACTTTGATAATTGAACATAATAAATTAATATATTACATTCTATTTGTATATAAAATAAATGGTTAGAGATATTTGTTATTTTGTTTATTTAGATAAATAAATTGAAAATTATATCTAAAATTTAGATTATATCATGATATCAGTCTATGTCTATTACAACAACAAACTATTTGCTCTAAATGTATTTTAATTATGAATTGGACATTTCTGATTTAAAAATTTATTTGGAAAAATATTAAGATAATGGTGTAAGTTGTATTACATACAAAGAAGATTTTTTTTTTTTTCCTCTAGATTGTGATAAATTTAATTTCATATCTTAAAACAAAATGACTGAACATTTAGATATTGAAAGAAAGAAAAAATGAAACTCTTTTTCATACATAACCCAAGTATAATGAAAAGTTTTAAAGGACAGAATATATTCACAGCTAGGATGCAATGTTAATGAGAACATTTTACATCGTAAGATGCAAAATCTGTATAATTAAAATGCATGTAAGTTCGCTTTGATTAATATAATAAGGTTATTCCCCGTCAAATCATCCAGCAATTTTATGAAATGTCACCCACCATCTCAGATTTTGACGAAACTTTACATGAAAACATACATGTATAAGATGCTACCACGTGAAATTTTAATTGAATCCAATTAAAAATTTCAAATTATAAGCATCTGAACATACAACACTTCTTTTTCTATGGACATTTTTAAAGTGTTGATTTTCTGTATGGTTCTACAAAAAACTTCATAACTCTTTACCAAATAACTAAAATGCTTAAAATTATTTTTGGCAGAACTTTCTTTATATTATTTATTTCATAAAGTAGTACCAATTTTTATTTTCTTTTTACAACAAATATTTCTTTTAATTTTTGAATACTCATATAAAATTGACATTTCATATATGAATTTCACAAAAATATTTTTAGATGCGCCACCCATTTTATTTTGCTAAATATTTTTTATGAGCTCTTTATTAGTCAATCTTTTTGCAATAAAAAAATTAAAGAGGTTTTTTGAAAAACTTCAATCCATATAAAATTGACATTTCATGTATGAATTAAAAAAAAAAAAAAATTTAGATGTACCACCCATTTTATTTTGTTAGATATTTTTTTATGATCTTTTTATTAGTCAATCTTTTCTCAAAAAAAAAAAAAAAAAAAAAAAAAAAAAATTAAAGAGGTGTTTTTTGAAAAACTTTAGAAAAAGTATTTTCTTAGATTTTTTTTATATGCATGTATTTTGAAGACAAACATATAAAGAAATAATCTAGCATAAAGATGATCAGGAGACTGATAAACTTTATTAATATTCAATCAACTAGTAAATTCCATTATTGATAACATAGTGGACGCCCCTCCCCATCCATTCCAAAGATTCATGAGATACATATTTAGACAGATTCTTCAATATCCTGTCAAAATAAACTTAAGTGCCATATTTTTCTAACTAATTCTAGATTTAATTTTTTCTTTTTCTGTGTGTGTGTGTGTGTGTGTGTGGGGGGGTCTTGACAGTTTTTGTCAAAATAGTTTCAATTATTAATAGTATATGACATTATAAGAGGATTGACTTTTAAAACTAACATCAAGTCTTTTAACTTCATAAACAGAAATAAAATTATTATAAATAAATTAAGTAGAATTAGTAGCAATTCAACATAAAAATAATGAAATTATTAAAAAAGCAAATGAATAAAGATTTATTTTGATAAATTTTGTGTATAATTTAACAACATGTTACATAAAATTCTAGATTATATATTCTGTTATAAAATCATAAAAATTATATATTCTTTTCTTTGTTACTCATATAATATATACATAAAAAGTTTACTTACTTATATGAGACAGAAGCTTTTCAAGTTTTAACCAATTTCAAATATAAGATTTATTTCTATGCCTGTGACGAGGATTCAGTGGGGTTCATTTACTTAAATGCAAAACTCCAACCATATTACAGGAACTATGAAAATTTATTTAACATTTTTAAATTTAAAGTTACAAAAGAAATCATACACATAATTAATTAAGAGTGAGAGAGAGAGTCCATGTTTAAAAGGTACGCCTTGGCGTGACCCACAGACAACAAAGGTCTTACATCTTTTTTGATCAAGATAACAAGTTGAAGATATCGTGATTTCATAAGAATCATATAACACTAGTCACTACATCACCAAATTCAAACATTGGCACACTGAACGAACTGTGGACAAGGGTTTTATTCGCGAGCCAAATGATTACCCCAAAAAATCCAGCAACCCCGATGAAAACAATGAAACGCTTGATGCAAAATGGTTGCCAGAATTAACGGTTCTACATATGAATTTTTCAGCAACTCCACAAATCCTAGGAATCATTATCTAACCGAAATGATTGCTACATATAATGTAGAAATACCAAGAAAGGCATCTGGTAAAACAACTGACAAATAGACCTAACATACATGAAAAGTGATTTTAAAGACCGCATCTAATTTCGATGAGAGAGGCGGCAGAAAAACATCTGGGAGGTGTTTATATTACAGACCGGCATTCACTTAAACAAGTGTTACTTAAAATTACATACTGCAGGCAGATGGATGGGAAAGATGCAGAGATCAAGGCATCTGGTTTATAGTTCGACTATTATTCACGATAACGTAGAACCGCATAAAATACATTCCTTTCACTTTTGTTGTTAATAGATTTTCAACGGTTCCATATTAGCAGTGATAAAGAATGCTTTTCACTGCGGTGGGCAAAATCCGATGTAATTAAATGAAGCGATATTGTTACTAGCAGCCGCGCCTTATAATTTTTATTTATTTCTTTTTGATTAAATGAAAAGGGAAAAGAAATTGAATATCTAAGCGCAATGAATCAAAGATGTTTCAGAAAGGAGGAAAACAGTTTAATAAAAAAAACGTATGGTTTTAAGAAAAGGAATTTAATTATCTTTATCAGTATGAAAGAAAAGGGGGGGGGGGATGGCATGTTTAAAAGTAATAAAGTTAGGTTTTAAATTAATTTTGAATAAAAAAGAAATATGCGAGAGAAATCTGTCACAGTGCTGGATTTGCACTTTTTTTTTATAATTGAATGGTTAAAGGTGTTTATGATAAATTTAAATGGAAATAGAAATTCAACATATTATTTCACTAGATATTGCTTTTTATAAATGCTCCACTTACGATTGATTGTTTCAGTAGATTCTTTTAAAAGAGCATATGGTCATCTTGTTGCAGTAGTCAATTCAATGCTACATTATATATGGTTGAAGGGCATGTCAAGGTTATTCCCCGTCAAATCATCCAGCAATTTTATGAAATGTCACCCACCATCTCAGATTTTGACGAAACTTTACATGAAAACATACATGTATAAGATGCTACCACGTGAAATTTTAATTGAATCCAATTAAAAATTTCAAATTATAAGCATCTGAACATACAACACTTCTTTTTCTATGGACATTTTTAAAGTGTTGATTTTCTGTATGGTTCTACAAAAAACTTCATAACTCTTTACCAAATAACTAAAATGCTTAAAATTATTTTTGGCAGAACTTTCTTTATATTATTTATTTCATAAAGTAGTACCAATTTTTATTTTCTTTTTACAACAAATATTTCTTTTAATTTTTGAATACTCATATAAAATTGACATTTCATATATGAATTTCACAAAAATATTTTTAGATGCGCCACCCATTTTATTTTGCTAAATATTTTTTATGAGCTCTTTATTAGTCAATCTTTTTGCAATAAAAAAATTAAAGAGGTTTTTTGAAAAACTTCAATCCATATAAAATTGACATTTCATGTATGAATTAAAAAAAAAAAAAAAATTTAGATGTACCACCCATTTTATTTTGTTAGATATTTTTTTATGATCTTTTTATTAGTCAATCTTTTCTCAAAAAAAAAAAAAAAAAAAAAAAAAAAAAAAATTAAAGAGGTGTTTTTTGAAAAACTTTAGAAAAAGTATTTTCTTAGATTTTTTTTATATGCATGTATTTTGAAGACAAACATATAAAGAAATAATCTAGCATAAAGATGATCAGGAGACTGATAAACTTTATTAATATTCAATCAACTAGTAAATTCCATTATTGATAACATAGTGGACGCCCCTCCCCATCCATTCCAAAGATTCATGAGATACATATTTAGACAGATTCTTCAATATCCTGTCAAAATAAACTTAAGTGCCATATTTTTCTAACTAATTCTAGATTTAATTTTTTCTTTTTCTGTGTGTGTGTGTGTGTGGGGGGGGGGGGGGGGTCTTGACAGTTTTTGTCAAAATAGTTTCAATTATTAATAGTATATGACATTATAAGAGGATTGACTTTTAAAACTAACATCAAGTCTTTTAACTTCATAAACAGAAATAAAATTATTATAAATAAATTAAGTAGAATTAGTAGCAATTCAACATAAAAATAATGAAATTATTAAAAAAGCAAATGAATAAAGATTTATTTTGATAAATTTTGTGTATAATTTAACAACATGTTACATAAAATTCTAGATTATATATTCTGTTATAAAATCATAAAAATTATATATTCTTTTCTTTGTTACTCATATAATATATACATAAAAAGTTTACTTACTTATATGAGACAGAAGCTTTTCAAGTTTTAACCAATTTCAAATATAAGATTTATTTCTATGCCTGTGACGAGGATTCAGTGGGGTTCATTTACTTAAATGCAAAACTCCAACCATATTACAGGAACTATGAAAATTTATTTAACATTTTTAAATTTAAAGTTACAAAAGAAATCATACACATAATTAATTAAGAGTGAGAGAGAGAGTCCATGTTTAAAAGGTACGCCTTGGCGTGACCCACAGACAACAAAGGTCTTACATCTTTTTTGATCAAGATAACAAGTTGAAGATATCGTGATTTCATAAGAATCATATAACACTAGTCACTACATCACCAAATTCAAACATTGGCACACTGAACGAACTGTGGACAAGGGTTTTATTCGCGAGCCAAATGATTACCCCAAAAAATCCAGCAACCCCGATGAAAACAATGAAACGCTTGATGCAAAATGGTTGCCAGAATTAACGGTTCTACATATGAATTTTTCAGCAACTCCACAAATCCTAGGAATCATTATCTAACCGAAATGATTGCTACATATAATGTAGAAATACCAAGAAAGGCATCTGGTAAAACAACTGACAAATAGACCTAACATACATGAAAAGTGATTTTAAAGACCGCATCTAATTTCGATGAGAGAGGCGGCAGAAAAACATCTGGGAGGTGTTTATATTACAGACCGGCATTCACTTAAACAAGTGTTACTTAAAATTACATACTGCAGGCAGATGGATGGGAAAGATGCAGAGATCAAGGCATCTGGTTTATAGTTCGACTATTATTCACGATAACGTAGAACCGCATAAAATACATTCCTTTCACTTTTGTTGTTAATAGATTTTCAACGGTTCCATATTAGCAGTGATAAAGAATGCTTTTCACTGCGGTGGGCAAAATCCGATGTAATTAAATGAAGCGATATTGTTACTAGCAGCCGCGCCTTATAATTTTTATTTATTTCTTTTTGATTAAATGAAAAGGGAAAAGAAATTGAATATCTAAGCGCAATGAATCAAAGATGTTTCAGAAAGGAGGAAAACAGTTTAATAAAAAAAACGTATGGTTTTAAGAAAAGGAATTTAATTATCTTTATCAGTATGAAAGAAAAGGGGGGGGGGGGGGGGGATGGCATGTTTAAAAGTAATAAAGTTAGGTTTTAAATTAATTTTGAATAAAAAAGAAATATGCGAGAGAAATCTGTCACAGTGCTGGATTTGCACTTTTTTTTTATAATTGAATGGTTAAAGGTGTTTATGATAAATTTAAATGGAAATAGAAATTCAACATATTATTTCACTAGATATTGCTTTTTATAAATGCTCCACTTACGATTGATTGTTTCAGTAGATTCTTTTAAAAGAGCATATGGTCATCTTGTTGCAGTAGTCAATTCAATGCTACATTATATATGGTTGAAGGGCATGTTACAATAATCATTATTTGGCCAGCAAAATGAAGTGGAAGGTCTGTTGGGATGCATAAACTTTATATTTGCATCTTTTTCATCATAATCTATGCTCTGAATAATCTCAATATACCAGTGATTATTTATGTTTTTATTACTTTATTTTGATTTCATTTTGAAGACTATAGGTGAAACAAAATTTAAATTATAAATTTATACTTTCCACATTTTTTGAAAGATGCAAAGCTGAGATTGTTTGATTGAATATAGCTTTAAAAATCAGTTTATACTTACTGGTTGTTTTTCAGTTAGTATAATGGAAATTTCATTTGAATACATAGCAGAAATTAATTTTCTATAACAGAAATGATATGAATTTTTTACTTTAATTTATTTAAATAACATTAAAAAATTTAACAAAATTATAGTTTAATTATAATATTTGTTTATTATTATTACATGTATTTTTGAAGAATTTTGAACTTTAACAACACTTTAGATATATTCTGTAAAATTAACAACAAAAATTTTTTCTCAAGAATTTAAAAAAACACCATACTAATTTTTTTTTATTATTAAATGGTTTCCTTTTAAACAATGCATATAAAAAAAAAAATCAGCCAAATCAAATGGGTGGCACATGTAAAAAAAAAAAAAAAAATGAATTACATATTTTCATATTTTTCTTAACTCCTTAGATAAAATATTTTTTAAAAACAATATTCAAGTTCTAAAAAGTTTTATAAACCATTCTTTTAATAAAATACATTATTAAGAATCTCGAAAAAATATATATATCTAATTTATTAATATTATTTAGAAAAATAAGCATTTTTATCCAACATTACATGTTTGACAGAAGATCATTTTCAGCAAAAAATTGAGTGAGAGGGGTATTTTTAAATGCTTGTAACTCATGAAAAATTTATTATTTTAAACTGAAATTCGGTGTAACAGCCTATCTTTAGACATTGTTTTTGTGTTTAAAATTTCATAGAAATCTGTGACGGTGGGTGACATGCTCTGGATGAAGTGACATGGAAGGATCCCATTGTTAAATGGAAATATTTTTCGCTATAAGGTGCAAAAACGTTTTCATATCAAAGGTGTAACTAATTAAATCTTAAGAAATTTTGTTTAATTTATAGTCTAAATATTGCTGTTAAAAATGATTTTGTAATGAAAATTACAATTTAAATTATAATTATTTTTTGCAAGATACAAAAATATATGACCAATAGTATAAGTAACTTATAAGAATATAATTTTATCATCTTACAACAGAAAATTGTAATTTTCAATTTAAAATGATTTAGGCAGGGATTCAAGTGTCCGCTAAAGATCCTTAAATGGCTCGGAAAACCTGTTTCCCGAGTGAAATCTCAAAATCGCTATTCAGACGTCCAGTTAAAGATACTTAAATAAGTATCCTAGCGTTAAAAGCTCTAGGATTTAAGGAAAGCTAAAACGCCGTCTTTAAATTAAGATCGGTGATAGTTCAGAAGCCATTACTATTTTGATAGTTTTTTCTACCTTTTTTATACTCATTTAAGACGATTGTAAGTTTTAAATTTTTTTCC
Organism: Maratus speciosus; assembly: GCA_963932465.1. Lineage (NCBI taxonomy): Eukaryota > Metazoa > Arthropoda > Arachnida > Araneae > Salticidae > Maratus > Maratus speciosus. Next base: position 631,995,876 of record OZ010786.1, read on the forward strand.
ATTTACGATTACAGTTTATATTATTCTTATTTAATATGATATTGATGCATTTAGTGTGAGAATACTTCTCACAGTATTTAAATTTGGTTTATTTTTATTTCCTTTCAGCTATTTTTTTTGCATCGATGTCTATTTAAACTCAATCTTTACGCCACGATGTTGACGCTTTTATATCTCACCGTAAAGCAAGTTCATTTTTCACCGCCGATATTCATATCTGCGTTGGGAGCGGATCGGCAGCTTGCGCATGCGCACTCCGTATTTGAGGAGCACATTTCTGGAGCTCTCGTATCGATGGAGACACCTTGCATTATGATGACGTCATTGAAATTATGCACCGCCCTCTTTTGACGCCGATCGCTGACAGGAGAATCGTTTGGTTTCGTTTTCCAATCAGTGAAACATTTTGAATTCTGCAGCTTGTAATTCGTTTCTCATTAATTTCCCGTAAATGTTAATTTAGCTAATCAATTTAAATTCTGCCTTTTAATTACTTTGTCAACCCCGTATTCCTCATTTAAAAACTAAAACTCGTTAATTTTCAATTCAGAATTTGGTTTGATGTTGTCTGAAAAAGATGTAGTCTTTTAACGGAGTTTTAGCGGAGCGCGGCCCGCCGGCCGTTCGAATGCCGTGCCGTTTTTTTTGGCCGAATGAGTTTGATATTTTATTTTCGTGGATGTGTTTTCTTTCTCAAAGTTTAAACCTTTAAAGTTGTGCTGCTCTCGTTAAAAGGAATCCCATGGATTTATTCCATGTTGGCTGCTATTTTTCTTCTTAAAAGATTAGTTCTTCTATTTTAAAATGGTGACCAGAAGCAAGTATTTTCTTAACCTTCTACTGCTACTAACGACCGAAATAAAGAATATTATTTGTTTTCATCAAATTGCCTCTTCACTGTCTACATTTCAAGTAAGAACTCTCCAGTTTTATTATTTCTTTAACAATCAATAGTAATTTATTAAAAGACCTTCGCAATTTGTTCTAAACCACTTAAACGATCACATTTAATTACCGCCACATTTAGATATATTTTTTCCTTACTATCTGTAATTATTTCAAATTTTATGTACTGATGCTCATGCAACCATTTGTCAAAATAAACCAATATTTTGAATTCAATTAAGGTATTTATTTACATTATTAGCAATAAATTTGTGTTGTATTCATCAAAAATATCTTAAAAGTTGTTTGGCATCAACAAGAACTATTTTTCAATATGCGGTGTTTCATTGTCGCAAATAAACTACATGTTATAAATAAATAAATAAAACTCTACGAGAGATCTGTAATCGGTATGTATTGCTTTTATATTTGATCGTGTTTTTATAATTTAAATTGATTATTTTTTTTATTGGTACCCTTTTGCTAGTTTGAGATAGCCTAACGATAATCTACTGTATAGTTTCATGTTTACATAACTAAATTTATTTCATTACTTGTTTCGATGCTATAAACTATTTTATCGACAGATCGAATACGCTATTCACTAAGTCTAAATTATTATCTAAATTAAATTAATAAATAATTATCTATATTATCTAAAAACTCCATTGTTGTTGTTTTGCAGTGTAACTTCAAGTACTATGTCAATGATCTTATTAAGTCAGGTTAATTATTAAAAATTGCTATGTTAACCTGGTATTTTTATATTAACACATAAGCACTATTTTGAGTCTAGTTCTAAAAGAAACAAAAAAGCTTAGGGAAATTCTGTGTGTTAGTAATAATTTTGATTAATTTTTTTAGCTTATTCATTCAAAAATATTTATTTATATAATAACTGCAATTTTTTATAATTTAAAAAATTAATTGAAATCCCCCCCCCCCCCCCCCATTTTCTTTAAGAAATCTTTCAGAATTCATTATTGCTAATTTTAATTTTATATTTTAAAAATTTTGCATCTTTATAAAAGTAATATAATTGTCTATAAAGACAGACATTGCATTTTTTCATATGCTGAATTATAGAAAATTAAATTGCGTAAATTAAATAAAATCCCCAAGTATTGCATTGGTAAAACTGACTTTATTTTATTAATAGCCTTTACAGGTTAATATTTATACGTATTCTATTATGTAGAATTGGAAATGTACTGAAAGTCAAAGAAATTTTTGAAGTTGTTATCTAAAAATGTACATTTAAAATATATTTTGCTAATTCAAAATGAACTTAGTATCAAGATATTAACTTTAATGGAGTGCAATGATAATATCTGTTCTGTGAGTTAAGAAGCCTACTGAGAAAATCAAGGAACTGAGGAATGGAAGGTCTTCTATAAAACTGTTTATGACAACTGGCTGCATTATCAGGCAGAAATCTCTTTTGATTTTCTGTCTGTAAATACATCCTACTAGTTCTCGATGTCTTCACGCCAACTCTTCACAGAAGCTGCAACTCACAGTTTGTGACAGTGTATGTGTTACATTCACAGTACGTTAATATGTTGATATTAAGTTCATTTGGGATTTTGAAAGTTATTTTACTTATACTTCTCTAGATAACAACAGTAATAAAATGTTCTTTGCTTTCTTGTAAATATTTTTATTTCATATATTTGTCTGAAAAGGTTATACATTAGAAATGCAAGTATTGTTTGACTATAGGGACCTTAGCAAGAAAATGAAATTTCTCATGCATATTTTCTGCATAGATGTAACTAGAGGGGGGGGGGGGGGGGGAGGGGTGTGCCCACTGAAGAATTTCAAATTCAAGTGATAATGTTATGATTGGGGGCATTTATTAAATAATAAGCATCGTAATATATTTTAATGCCCATTTTTTCTGTCTGTGTTTCATTCCTATACCTTACAAACTAGGAATGCAATGATTGCTCTCTATTCGGCCTATTTGGTCAGATCATACTGCAGAATATTCAACCAAACCGAAGATATTCTAACGATATTTTCAAGAGACTTATTTTTCTTTTTGTGAAATATGACATGACTAGAAGTGCTAGAAATTGCCGAAATTCACATCCAAGCAGTAAGCTAGGCATTTCATTATTCGAAATTCAGCTTATGGTACATATACTGTGTCACTGACCAAAATTCAGTCACTTCCAATAATTTCTTAATATTTCATACAAAAAGTTAATATGATGAAAATCTCATTGAAGTGTATCTTCATTATTGTTCAAGTTATGGACAAAAATTTGGGTTCAGCTTGCAGTGAGTCACCCTATATTTTTTATTGACTGTACTGTATTGTTGATGGAAAAGTTAATTGTGATGCTAGTTTATTGGTCAAGCATTATGCGAGTGATCTTATTAAGTCAGGTTAATTATTAAAAATTGCTGTGTTAGCCTGGTATTTTTATATTAACGCATAATCACTATTTGAGTCTAGTTCTAAAAAAAATAAAAAAGCTTGTGGGAAATTCTGTGTTAGTATTACTTTGATTAATTTTTTTAGCAGATGATTCATTCAAAAATATTTATTTTTGTAATAACTGCAATTTTCTTATAATTAAAAAAATTAATTGAAATTCCCTCCCCCCCCACCCATTTTCTTTAAGAAATGGTAAATCTTTCAGAATTCATTATTGCTAATTTTAATTTTATAAATTTTGCATCTTTATAAAAGTAATATAATTGTCTATAAAAACAGACATTGCATTTTTTCATATGCTGAATTATAGAAAATTAAATTGCCTAAATTAAATAAAATCCCTAAGTATTGCATTGGTAAAACTGATTTTATTTTATTAACACTATGCTGTCCGGCGACACCAGTGGTGACGTGCGCAAACTAGCGGTCAACGGCCGGTGACACCACAGTGGTGACATGCGCAAACTAGCGTTCAACGGCTGGTGACGCCACAGTGGTGTCGTGCGCAAATTAACTGCCAACGGCCGGCGACACCACAGTGGTGTCATGTGCATAGCATTGTAACGACCGAAGAAAAACTCGAAGACCTTTCTGATCCTGAGTTGCCGGACTAGTTTTGGCCCAGAGTTTGTCCACTCCTAGAATGGTCAATTGATGATCGCCTGTTCTGGACCGATAATGTCAAGAATGGCCGGCGACAAGTCAACTGATCCGAATTAGTGCTGCCGGAGCCAAGCGAATAAATATTTACGAATCGTGTGGGCGGCAAAGTGTTAATAGCTTTTACAGGTTAATATTTATATGCATTCTATTATGTAAGATTGTAAATGTCTGGGTAAAAAAAAAAAAAAAGTTTTCCTCAGAAAATAAATATAAATTTGTGAGTTGATGCAAGTGCAAGATTTTTCTCTTGGAGCGCATTTTCTGAAAATAAAAATTATTTTAATGAAATACAGTAGACACCCTCAAATCTACACAGCTTGGGACCAGAGGTTGTGCAAATTTTAGAATTTTAATGATTTTTGATCAATGCTTTGTTTACATTTTTAAAACTGTAATTTGAATGTAATCATGCAATCAAAATTACAATGAATGCTTGCAATATCGTAAAATATTAAAATAATTTAGTAAAGTAATGAACTAAGATGATAGAATGTAAGATAATTTTAAAAATTATTAAAAGTAAAGGTCAAGTAAATAATAATGTATGATAAAATATGCATAATAAAGATGAGATACATTTTCCTTGAATTATTTAATGAAACTTCCCTCATAAAGGTAACCTATTAATTCATATCAAAATCATAAAGTAAGGAAGTTTTATTTCTGGTTTAGGCAGTCTTAATAACTTAAAAAGTTTATTAATAGATAATTGTATTTGGTAAAAAGCTTGTGATTGCCAGTGAAAATAGCAACATCTTGATTTCTTTCACAAATAAAATTTATACTTCCTTCATGAAAAACCACAAGTTCAGTCATATTATCGAGAATTACATATTAATATACATACAAAATGATATAAAGCTAAAAAATTCTGTAATTTTGCTCTTATATCTGAACTGAAAGTTTCATTGTTTACATCTGTGATGCGTGAATTTGAGAGAGTCTACTGTATAACATTTTGTAATGAAAGATGAAATCCAGCGACTCGGATTCGAATCAAGCATTTATTAATAACTTATATAAGTCCTGCTAAAGTTTTCCTTTCTGGTAGAGTTGTTCTGTTTATAAATTAGACATTTTACAACCTAACAATCATAAAAAGAGTATTTTTTATGGAATGAAATTTTGTAAAGGGACCTGTTTTATTAAGAGGAATTTCACGAAAAGGGTTGTTTTATTAAATGGATTTTTGTGAAGTGGCACTAAATTTTGCCTAGATTGATCCTCTGATATTACAAATAATCTTTGAAATGTTTGTATGTACTGCATTTATTTTAGTTTAAAATTTATTTTTAGATCATCATTAAAATAATACAACTTATTTAAAGTTATTTTTAAAGGGGAAAAAATACCATGTACATTGTAAATGAGATTTTGATCCCCCCCCCCCCCCCCCCCCTCCCGTCTAAAAAAAAAAAAAAGAGGACTTTTAAGAATTAGCAAGTTAATTATATATATATATATATATATAAGCATATATAGCAGAAAGTATGCTCTCTCTCTTGCATGCAAGATTTTGGGGAAAAATGCGCCTGTGGTCCACAGCTGAGTGTGTTTTTTAAAATGGAGAACATAAACATGAAATAAGCTAAATTAAGATTTTTTTAACAGAATTCTTTTTGAGAGACAATTTTTAAACATTTACCATTATAAGCAATACAGGAATTTAACAAATAAACAATACTAAACACTCAAAATTGATTTCCACCAAGTGTTCAGGGAGCAATTTCACTCCCTCCCCTGACGAAAATTCTTATATCCCTTTTATTTTTTAATTATTCTAATTAGTCTTAATTTTTCTAAATTTTATGATATTTTCAAGTAATCAAGGATAAAACAAAATTAGGTAATTAAAATCCAAAAGCCAGTGAGGTGTACTGGCTCTCTACTGCCCCCCTTGCAGGTGTTTGTACCAAGAAGAACGTACGGACAATAAACACCCCCCCCCCCCCTCTTCCTCTAATGAAAATCCTGTGTATGCCCATGTTTGTATAAAAATTTCATTCCTAAATATCTTGTAGCCCTGGCCAAAACCTTTTGCTTGAAAATTTTAAACATGTACTCAAATAATTAAAAATGAACATTTTAAAAATATACATATCAGGAAATAAAACTTAAAAAGAGCCTGTAAATAATAAGCTATTATTTCCATTATTTAATTATGTTTAAAAAATAAACAAAATGTTTTACTTTTAAACAGAAATTAATTCAGAAATTACTGGAATTTGTTAAATCTGCACAATTTTCCCTCTGTTTTCTTTTTTTACATGGTTTTATTTCCCTTTGCAATGATAATAATGAACAGGATAAGTTGCAAAATTCAATTTCAAAAAGCGTGCAAAATGAGGAATGGCAAATGATGCGCATGATTGATTGATCGGCAGCGAAGCGATTCTGTGTGCTGATTGGTTTATCGTTTGTGTAATCGGTATCATGTTCCGAAGATTGCCGAAGCTAGACCGGAGATAAGGAAAACCGAAGCTTGTTTAAGAAGCGGTCTGAATAGCGTTTTAAGAATCCTTAAATATAAGTTAAGAATCGCTATTTAGTGATCTTTAAGGACCAGACATCTGAATATCTGCCTTAATAGCAATATTTTGACTTTAAACAAAACAAAATTTCTTACATTTCAGTTTGTTACACCCTTGATGTGGAAATATTTTTGCATTTTATACTAGAAAATATTCCCAATTAGCAATACTTATTTTTTGAATTAAAACGAACTTTTTTACGTTTTAAATGATATCATTAGCTAATCAGCAAAAGATCATAAGATATTGCAATGTACCCAGTAAAAGATCATTGTCACCTATTTGAATAATAAAACTTAAACCTGCATGTTGTTTGCAAAAAACAAGATGCCTTTAAAGATATCAGTTTCATAAAGTTATCAGTTCCAAGTGACCAAATTATCGAAATCTAATATGCAGAAGCTTCAAAATTGATTCAACAGTAGCCGAGATGGCATGCTTGAAAGGCAGTAGTTGGGCAGACAAGGAGTCTTACATGGTGGCCCAGAAGATTGAGATCATCAGGACAAAAAATAGTCGAGTTAGGACTTTTGGCAGAAGTTCGGCCAAGGATTATTTGTTGTTTGGATAGTCCCATGAAATTGAATAAAGCAAATATGACTTGAGCAAAAATTTAAAGCTATTATACCAATAATAAATAATTACCAAATGCTCAAAAATAAGTAAAAAATTACCTTTACAAATTTTTAAGTTTTTCTGTTAAGTTCGGTCAGGCTCAAAATATTCCTGATGGGAAAATTTCTATTAAACACCCCCTCCAATAAAAGAAAGAAACCAAATGTAAAAGGTTACCCCTCTTTTCCTAATTTTTTATGACTTTATATAACTATTTGTTCTTATATAACTAATTCTTCGCTTCAAATTCAAAATAATAATGTAAGTGTTATTGTCACCAATTTGAAAAATAAAACTTAAACCTGCATGTTATTTGCAAACAACAAGATGCCTTTAAAGATATCAGTTTCTTGTATTTGATTTAGATTTTTAATTACAATTATCATTCAACAAGAAATAATTATACACATATAGGCTCCAAAAATATGTTTATTTCTTATTAAAACTTTTACACAACATTTATGCAGTGTAGTCTAATAAAATTTCATGCATAAATGTTACAGATATATATGCAATTTTTGATACTAATAGTCGGAAGTTATTTTAAAAATTTATTGCTCAATTAAGATTTGTCTATCGTCATGCAGCACCATTTTTTTAAAATACAAATATAATTTAAAGTAAGTTACATTAGATTTTGTAAAGAATGTCAACATTTCTCATTTGAGATACACATTTTTTATATTTATTATATTTTCTTCCACGTGATTTCATACTACTAGAATTAAAAAGTTTGGAGACTGCGCTGATATTTTCAGCCCGGATTGAGGGAGGGAAGAACTATTTTACCATTGCATAGAGCCACTTGGAAAATGTAAGAGGAAGAAATATGTTTGCAGTGCAGGGTTTATCCAGCCAATGCTCGACAGTGATTTGTAACCATTTGCATTTGTCGAAAGCAGCGTTTAAAGAAAACATGCAAATATAAAATTTTATCAGTGTTCAGGAGAAACTACTGATTAAAAAAAAAAATAAATAAATGCACATGCTGCATCAGGTGTACAGTGAGAGGACAATGCATCCTGCAAAGATGTTTTCAGAGAATGTTGTTTCAAAAGTGCATCTAATGATGAGGAAGCTGCAACAGCAGCAACGAAGACCACCTAGTCCAAAGGCTTCAAAGGAATGTTTTCAGCAACGATACTTGCACTGGTAAAAGTGCCTAGCTTTAGAAGAAGAGTGATTTGAAGATGGTTGTGCGTAACAAATATCATCAATAAATCAAATTCATTTCGAAAGCCAGTCTCCGAACTGTTTGATCTAAGTAGTACATAAGCAACACAGATGTTGGATGTAGTAATGAGCAAAAACTGTCAGGGAATGCCTGCCACACACATTGCTTATTCACAATTACTAACACACTGAACAACAACAACAACAAAAAAAATGGTTACGATCTCATTATATACATACTTAATGATGAAAAAGAGTCACTAGAGTTTACAATTTTCATCATGGTGATCAATCAGTTTATAAAAATTCAGATGTTTAAAAAAAAATCTGAATAACAAGTTCAACGATGATATGAAGCAAAGTAAATGACTCGCATGAATATCTAACACATCCATTTCAGGATGATTTTTCTCAGTTCAGCTTAAACAGCGATCAATCAATATTCATCGTCGTCATCATCAGTCCGACTATTCTGCTGCTGTAACTGCAACTGTTGTTGGGCAGCTTGCTGCATTTGTAACCACTCCTGTTGTTCTAATTCAGCCTGTTCTTGGCGAGCCTGAAATATTTTAAATAAGTAATAATAACTAAATTATTTGCCCTTAAAAAAAAATTTTATTTTTAAAAAGTTATAATTAAGAATGAAAAAATAACCATGGGCAATTGTAAGTTCATCTAAAAATACAGTAGAACCTCGATTATCTGAAGTAATTGGGAACAACCCACTTTCGGAAAATCGAAATTTTCGGATAATCGAGAATGCTTCCATTTTAAGATTAAGGAGAAATAAATGCAATATTTCTTATTATGGTAACAAGTGCTTAATAAAAAATAAAGCAATAGCAAAATAGAAACAAGAATAAATTACCTGAATTTTAATTTCATAATTAAGTACCTTTTACATGTATCGCAAGGGTTTGAAAAAAATGTTTTGTTTCTCGCAGTTTCGATTGCCTAGGCTTTGAAGCTCTATCACAGTTTTTTAATATTATTAGTTCACCAGTATCACAGTCTTACTACTGCTCCAGCCATGCCAAACCTTTTTCAAAACATTCAAAAGCTTCAGAATGGCTAATTTGTTCGTTTTCTACTTCTCACTCCGCAGCTTGCGGGATCAAGTTAAATTCAAAGGAACTCTAAGAAAGGGGATCGAAAATATTTATATGTACTCATAGTTTGGAAAGGATCACTTGCACACAAGGAATATGATAGTTTAAAATTAAGAAAAAAGCTTTCAAAATGGATTTTGCATACAAGAAATGAGATTTAAAGAAAAAAAAAGCTTTAAAAATGGATTTTGGTTAATCGAGAGTTTCGGATAAAAGAGGTTCTACTGTACTTGAAACAATTGCAATAGTGAAAGGAGAAATTTTGTTCCTTAAGAAAAATGATGTTACCCATAGTAACTGCTTTAGAATATAAAATTAAACTATTATTGCCCTATATTATTTGCAATTAAAAATAGCTTATATTTTACATGCTCATTAAATATAACTGCAAATGAAATGCTTTAAACAAGCAGGACAAAATATTTAAATAATTTCACAATTGTTAAAATATAATGTATCAAGTAAAATGTTAAGTTTTCATCTTAAAAATTACTATTTTAATATACAAGGACTTTATAAAGATATGCGAGATTAAAATTCTAATATAATGTACTTAAAAAGGCGCTAAAATATACATTAAAAGGTTTTTATAGCATAAAAACTATTAAAAGATGTTAAAAACCCCAAATGCTTTCAACTGTGATATAACAGCCATCATCAGGGGGAAAATCAGAGAAGTGAAAAGTTCGTGAAAGTTCCTTGCTTAAGTAGCAGTAGATGAGTCTATTTTTAAGGAAGGAAGGGGGTGGGAATATGATAATTATATTTCCAAATCGTTAGAGATATTAAGAACAGTCAGCACCTAGTGAAAAGAGGGAGGAAATAAGAAGCATCCTATAAAACAATGTAAATTCTTACTTAAAGAAACAAACCAGAAATAGTAATATGGATTTAGATGTTATCAAGCAACTTAAAAATAACTCCGACATTATAGTGATCCAAACTGATATATTTAATAAAATTAAAAAGATGAACACACAAGACTATATAGCAAAAATAGAAAACTGCGTTAAAGAAATGACCTGCAAAGAAATAAACAAAGACCCTAATCTCACAATTAACTGGAAAGCACAGGATTTAATTAAACATGGCACTTGGCCTACCCGGATGAAAGTTAAACTCAGTATCAATAAAACGGCAGTTACACCCAGACTGATTGGACGTTTAAAGGATGATAAAGACAGTGTTATATGACTGTGACTGTTTTGAATACCCAGTGCTGTAGTTAGAAAAAAAATATTTGTGGGAACTCATCTTTTCATAGAGTAGATGTTGATGCTACCGGATTTTTGCTAAGCCAAAAGCCAATTTAAAACATTTAGCCAAAAGTCGACTATTTTTAATTAACAGTTATAATTATTATATTCTAGTTTTTATAGTATTGTATTTGTATAACATTCATCTAAAAGCAATATTTAATCAATCTCATTGTAAAATTTTCCATTCTTAATCTAAATTTAATTGAACAACAAGCACTTTTCTTTAATAATAAGGTGTTTGTCTTCAAACAATAAGGCATAGGGTAGCTAACGTCACTCAGGGCAGAACAGTGGCTTCAAGAGATCTGATTGGTCAAAATATCCCCTTTCTTGGTGAGTGGAAACGGATCTTCTTAAAACTAGCATAAATTATCATTTCGCTTGAAAGAAAAGAGGTTTTTGCTGATACGCAATATTTTTTTTTTACACTAACAAACCAAATATTTCTAGGAATGCTGTTCCCATCCAACTACAGCACTGCAACCACCCCCTTAGACCAATTGTTTAGCTCCAACGTATACAATTGAAAAAGTTTTCGTACCACAACTTATAAAAATTTTACTGCCTACAAATCTTTTAGTCAATTCAACTAGAGAGTTTATTGAGAAAATAAATGAAAATATATGTGATGACAGTATACTTGCAAGCATGGACATCAAATCCCTGTACCCTTCAATCAACATAAAAGAAATAGAAATTCTCATAAAGCAATTCACAGATAGGGTTACACAAAAGAAATCTTAAGGGTTTACTGAGTATGAATGAAAGTAGCTTAAAGGTGATTTTTAAATGAGTTATGTATTTTTACACTGAACTACATTTAGTATACTAAGATATGTTTGGAGAATATAGATAAAATGATATACAGGTCCAAACAAAGAATTAGATACATGGCCGTCTATGGATGATAATCTCTGGAATTTCACTGGTTTTAAGGATGTTTTAATCTTAATTAAATATTAGCTAAATAGTGGCATGTATATAAAGATAGTAGGTAAAATACAGGGTTGTATGAAAGTATTCAAGTATGCTTCCGTCTATTGACATAAATTTCTAAAAGTCAAATTCCGACCTATTTATGTGCTTTTAACAATTTCCAACATAGTTGAAAGTCTTTATGGATTCGATTTGTCTGCCCATCTGTCTGAACTCTAACTTGTATTAATATAATTTGTATTGCTGTGTAATTGATATATGTTATTGAGATTGTTTTACTATGTTCGGTATTGAAAATAAAGTATGCATCATTTCAAATGCTACGAAAATCAAATTAAAAACATAAAAGACATTAATAAAAGTTTTCTTCATTCTATTTCAAAATCCTATAATACATAATTGATTCAATGATATACCATGATAGGTAATAATTCTAGGTTGCTATGGCGATTAAGTCCTTTTAAGATGAATTCATATTACTTCCATATTACTGAATTTAATATGTAGAATCATAATAAATTTTGTATTCATACCCTTTTTGCCCAAGAGTGTAACTTATTGCACCAAGATCTGAATATTTATAAAACTAGTTATAGTACGCACGCACCTCATTTGCCACATTTGATATTGCAATTTCTAACTTGTTTAGGATATATAGTAGGCTTATCCTTACAAATATGATACAAATAAGCAAAAATTCAGTGACTTTTACTGGAACTGTATATATACAGTTCCTGTAAACTTCTCTGAATTTTTTAAACGTTTCTAAAATTTGTTAAACTCAAAAGTGGAAGTTCTCCTTTACAGTGAAGGTAGTTCACAATCGTATTGATCAACAGCAAAAAAAATCAAAATTTTTGGGATTGGCATTTCCAAAAAAAAAATTTATTTTGAAAAAAAAATTTTTTTCTTCAAAAGGCTGTCACAAGAAAAGTTGAATACATTTTTCAAAATTGGGTATATCATTCTAAACAGAAGAATATTATCTTTAAAATAAAATAAACCGCAACAAAATATCTTGCACCGTTCTAGAGATAGAGCACTTTAAAATTTTTATCGAAAATCGCGAATGAGAAAGGATGCCGGGGATGTCATCTTTGGCGGCCTGTATCTCGGGCCAGGAATTTTTTTGGGCAAAATGAAAATATACAAGTATCTTACTTTTTCTTAAATTTTAACATATGTTCAATTCAAAAACTTCTGAGACTATGAAGGTAACACCCCTGCCTGAGTTGATATGGATTCAGCCTTATAAATTTTATATAAACAGAGCATAGAATTTTGTACGAGAGATTACCTACAAGCAGAATTACTCACTATTTTACAGTTTCAATTATGTAACTCAGTTATTTGAAAGAATTAGTTACACATTAAAGAAATATAATATCAATGTAATCGCAATACCATCTGCCAAATTAAAAGATCTTGCACATCGAAAAATAGACCCAATCCCTAACGACGAAACTTCAGGCATATATATGATACCTTTTACAAACAATGTAAAACAGAAAGAACTCGAGTACATAGGCATGAAGGAAATTTAAAGACAAACTAAAAGAACATATTGCAGACACAAAGTATAATAAGCCCTCTACCGATCTATTAAGGTTAAACCAAAAACAAGACATTGAAATAGATTTCAGTAAAGCAAGAATCATAGTCCATACTTCAAATTACTACACATCAATAATCAAAGAGTCCTTGGAAATTTTCACTCAAAGAATACTTGCAATGATGCATTGTTCTACAATATATCCAAGATCTGGTATGGGATATTTAATATATCTAATGATTTGGAAACATAATTATCATATTCACACTCCTTCCCCTCCTCCTCCCTTCCTTTGAAATAGACTCGTCTACTGTTACTTAAGCAAAGAACTTTCACGAACTTATCACTCCTCTGATTTTCCCCCCTTATGATGGCGTAGTATCACAGCTGAAAGCGCTGGTGTTTTTAACATCTTTTAACGTTTTTCATGTTATAAAGATCTTTTTACATATATTTTAGCACCTTTCAAGTAAATTATATCAGAATTTTAATTTTGCATATTTTTATTTAGTAATCAAGGTGAACATGATGTTCAACAATTATAGTTTTGGCTATATTTTATAATACAAGGACTTTATTAGTGACAGAATGGTAGATATTTCCATCAGACAACATCATTAATAGAACATGCAAGACAAGAGACACATGTTGCATATCTTCTGCAACTATGATTGGCTTTACGGCAACAGAAACTAGTTTTGCTGTACCAAGAGTTGAGCCAGTTTTTTTTTTTTTAAGTATTCCTTTTCTTGTAAACTCGTTTTATTTGCACTAACACATTTTAAAACGCAGGAAAATAAAAATAATAATGAAATAATTAATTAAAAAGATGTTTTTTTGGAAGGAAATTATTTTATACAATAAATTTTGTGAAGGGACCTGTTTTATGAAAGAGAATTTTGCAAAAGGGCTTGTTTTATGAAAGAGAATTTAGTGAAGGGGTTTGTTTTATTAAGAGGAATTTTGTGAGGGGTCCCCAAATTGTGCCTGGATCGAACCCTGCATACCAGTGCAGAAAATTGGTAACTAGTTGAAATCAGCAGAAAATAACAGAATCTAATATCTTCTTTTGAAGTTTAGTTAGCAAATTAGTTTATAATATGTATGGAATTCCTAAAGTAAAGTAATGATTTACTGTTGAAATTGTTTTAAAAGGCCATAAAAATTTGGGTATATTTTTTTTATGTTAATTCTACAAAAATACTGAGTTTCAGAATATAACTTACGGGTGATAAAGGAGTCGCTTCAGTCATACATATTTAGATAATTTTTAAAATAGCGAAAAATTTACTGCAAGTACCCCCTTCCCCCCCCCCCCCACCCACCCAAAAAAAACCATTACCATTGTCTTTTTTTCTAATCAGAAAGATGATTGTAGCAGATGCTTATGAAACTTGGTTAACTGTGACATACAGTAATCTCATGGAAATGAATGAAAGCAATGTAAAATGCAGATTTAATCAAGCAATAACTTGTTAGTAATTGTTCTTATATTCTTCACCTAAAATGTGGATATAAATTATCCCACAATCAGAAAGAAAATAATTGCTAGATTTTACTTCAAGGGATGGTGGATGTTCAAATAAAATATTTCCTTTCAAACTAATAATAGTAAAAGAAAGAAATTTTTAAAAAAAAACTAAGGACTGTTTCCTAAAAATCTGCACAAACTTTGAAGTTATGCAAAATAGCAAAGGAATACGAAACAGGCGAAACCTGCACATGAAGTGTTACATTATTGTATATAAATGCACGCCAGCAAGCCAGATAGCCAAGAGTTCATTAAATAATCTGTTTTCCAAGAATGGAGTCGAAAGAGGAGTGTCTGCAAACGCGTGTGTACGGGTTTTATGAAGGTGATATTCATCATGAGAACAAGTTCATCGTTAGCCATTTTTTTTGGCAAAAATATCGCCAAACAAACTATGTACGATGTTCTACAATGTTAGTAGAAGGGACTCATGGCCGAAAGACAACCCAGACCGGGTAGGAAGGCCCAAAAACTCATCAAGCCAAAGTTACAGCAGTTGAAATGACTGTTTGACAATAACGACTGAGTATTAATCCATTCCTCGGCTGCCAAATTCATTTTTTTACCCGTTACCTACATAAGAATCGCCAAGAAGCTGCAACCAGATGTTACATCAAATATCACAACAAAAGGGTCTTACCAAAACGAACAGAAAAGCAAATGGTTGACGTTAAAACGAAGTGGGATCGCTTGTTCAAATAATTATCTGATTGAGGATTCATCTTGGATGACAAGGCATATTTCAAGCTCACTCACTCCACTTTTAACGATAATGGTAGCCTACTATGCATCTGACGTCTCTATGACACAACCTATCATCAAATTCAATGCTAAAGTGAAATTTGAAGATAATATCCTCCTTTTATTGCGATGGGTATAACAGGCTTCAGTCGTTAGTTCATCCGAAAGTCTGAGTTCGCTGTCAAGGGGCAATGACATTTAAACAAGTGCATTCGACGTCGTCTCATCTCCTACATACATAGAAATTACAAAGGTGGTGATTACATCTTCTAACCAGATTTCACCAGCAGCTATTACTGCAAAATAGTTCTCAGCCACTTCCACCAGCAAAACCCACTTTAGTAGAGAAGTCCGACAACTCGGCTAACGTTCCCAAAATTCCACCAATTGAGTGGTTCTGAGTGCATCGTAAGTCCAAGGTGTATGCTAAATGCTGGAAAACAGATAACATCCAGAAATTGATCAATTGAATCAAGTACCGTCTCAAATTATGGACTTATGTATAACGTCTGACAAAACGGTTTAATTGAAACCCAATAACAGTTTTACAGAGTAATGTGGTTATTGAAGTTACCCTACAGTGCCCAATTGTGTTCTATGTTTCATTTTTTCATGACTTTCCAGACAAAAAAAAAAATTGGAATGGATTTCTAGGAAACAGTCCTTATTAATGACATGAAACAAGCATTTCTTATGTTTTGAATTAAAATATAAAACTTTTCTGAACACACACTTTTTTTTAAAGGAATTAATGCATAAGAAATTTCAATTAAAAAAAGCTGTGTGATTGCTAAATGATTTAAAGGCAATGATTATTTAAATAAAAGCTCAGCTCCTAAAAGCACACACTTGCGAAAGAGATTAGAGGAAAAATAATTCATGTGGGACCAGTGATACAATTTAGGGGAGGTCAAGGGGGCAATCTAGCCCTCAAGGAATTTGATATTTCAAAATCCAGTTCAATTCTCTATCAGTTATCCCACTGTCAGACATTTTTTAGACCGGGAGGAGGGGGCATGCAAAAGTATTCTTGTTTTTTTTTTACCACAATATTGCATTTGTTAATTATAACTTTCATATACTTTTTGCCTTTCATATGGATATTCATTCACTTAAAAAATAAAATAGTTAACATATTTGCATGGGTGCAAGTTTGAAATTTTTTTTAATCCCCCCCCCCCCCCACACACACACACACACTGAAAGAGCACATGTGCATGCGCCGACACACCACTTAGACACAACTCAATATGTTAAATATTATGCAGTAAAATTTAATTATGTTGAAACTGAATTGAGAAAAAATAAGTACATATGCATGTAAAAGATTCATATTCATGTAAACAGTATTTGAAAAGTTTAATTCATACAGGACACAGCTAAAAGCAATAAAGTTGACATGCTACGACACATAAAACTGTGAAATACTCAAGAATGTGCATGGACACATTTATACACAATGTTTTTGTAATTTAAAAAATATCTTCCCATAAATGCAATAAAAAAAAGCTTACCTGAAATATCGCAGATCAATTTTGTTAATTTCTAAAGGTAGTTTTCTTTTTCTTTCTTTTTTAAACTTTGATTACAAAACACAGTTTGAAATATATCCCATTCATATCTACTTTTACATTACAGTAAAACACACTACCTTAAAAATTAGTAATTAACAATATCCAGTAAACATTTTGCGCGAATCCTGAGAAATCTGAAACCAGAATTTTTTTCCTTTTTTGTCTGTTCTGGTTCCAAAAGACAGGTAGACAACATTCTTTCTCTCTATTTATTAATAAATACAAGTATCATTTCAAACATACTTTGAATATGGTTTGTAGAACAGTGGATTATATATGCATACACGTATGACAGAAGAATAGGAATGCTTAACATTGGGATATTCCCATAGATACAGTAAAAAGAACTAGATTAACCACTCAGCAACCATTCTGCAGCGGCTCGGTGGCAACATCCATTAGAGTGGCAGAAAAAGAGTGGAACTTGTGATACTACAGTAGCAATACATAGTGGATATCCGAGTATTGTGATGTTTTCATTCTGTTTGTTTTAATTAAATATATGCATATTATTGCTTAAAATTGTCTGGAAAGACAGTGGAATATCCTATATGAATATTTACATCCTTATTTGTAATGTAATTTATTAGATACTTTTGAAACTACAGTGAAACTCGTTTAAGATACGCCCGCTTAAGATACGATCCCGCTTAAGATACAAATTTCTTCCGGTCCCTTGAAAAATGCCTATTAAACCTGTGTAAAATTACCCGCTTAATATACATACGGATAAGATACGATCCCGCTTAAGATACGAAGAAAATTTGTATGTTCAAGTCAAAAACCCGCTTTATATACGAAACGGTGTTTGTGCAGTCCGTTTACTACGTGTCTTTAGGACAAAAGGGAAGAAGAGCAAAGGATTTCCTCACCAAATAATTATTCTTACATACATCTAGTTTGTCGTTTTAAAAATAATTACGGAAATTTATTATTTTTCCTCTTTGAGTGTGTAATATTTAAATTTCTGTTTTCCAAAGATTAACATGAATTTTGTTTTATTATCTTTTATTTAATTTGGTAGACAGTATTGAATAAAGACACTTTTGTTTCGTTACTGTACAAACAGTAACACAATAAAATTTAGAAAGTGAAAAAAATGCCATTATTTATTTCAAAAGTGAAAAAAAAAAAAAGGTTGTTGTTTATTTCAAAATCTTAAACTCATATTTTCTAGACTATCTAAAAATTGTTAGAAAGAATTAAAATAAGAGTTACAAACAGTTAAAACATGTTGATAATAATGTGTACTGGCTGCGTATTCATTACTATTCGAGAATCTGTAAAATCCGGATAAGATACGATCCCGCTTAAGATACGAAATGCCCTCGGTCCCTTGATTCGTATCTTAAACGAGTTTCACTGTATTTAGTTCAACTTCGATGTAACGTTTAGTTCATTTAGTAAAAAAATTTCTTCTCTAGTATTTCTGTTTTTTATTAAAATGTCGAGCGCATACCAAGCCTACATATTATTATGAAAATATATGTTATTGTTAAAACATATCATTCCAAGAATTATATGAAAAAAAAAATTAAGATTTGTTTAAAATAATTTTTTTTTAAAAGAAGAATTTAATATATTTATTTTTAAGCATTTAAAGCATTTTACGTCTGTGAAAAACTTTGAAATTGTCATTTTCCAATAATTAGTCATTAACACCGTTTAATAAATTTTTATTTATTTGGAATATTGACCTTGGTAAAGTAATTAATGTTTCCATCTACATTTGCTGAGTAATGCACTCTTAAGAATGTATATTATTAATGCAGTTATTCATTTATTTTTATTTTTTTAGAAGAAAAATTCTTGCTATTTAATTAAAGTAAACTAAACAATAAGCAAAAATTGATCGCATACTTACATGTTTAAGAGCATGTAAAAAATATTAACAAATATCTTATTTTAAAGAAAAAGTTTTGAAAGTTAAATCCAAAAAAATTATGTTCTTTTTAAAGTTTACTAAAGCTTTTAAAGCAGAATTTTTTTGCATTATTTCCACGTATTCCTTACTTTTTGCTGGGGGGGTCATTAATATCAAAGATTCGAAATAACAAATAGAGTATAATATAAAAATGTCGGAACTTCTAAAAATTTTAAACTTTTTTTTTTGTTGGGGGATGTGTGTGTGTGTGGGGGGGGGGGAAGGGTAAGGTTAAATGTTTTAAGTTTTGCGGGTCTGGAAAAGTTTGATTATTTATTGCAATTGCAAAAAAAACGAATGAGCAGAAAAAAAATATTTATTGAAGATTTTAAACTACGCTCCTTTTTTTGTGTAGGGGGGAGGGGGAAGCGGGCTGGTGAGGTAAGTTATATATTTTGCTAGAACTTAAGAATTGGGTAACAAAAATAAGAATTTTTTTATAAATGTTTTAAGTTTTGTGTGTAAGAAACATTTTACATAATTATTTATTTTCATTGCAAAGAAATCGATGGGCAGAAAAAAAAATCGAAAATTAAAAAATGTGTGTGGGGTTTAGGTGGGGGGGTGGGTGGTGAAAAGAAGAAAACAGAAATTTTCGAGGGGTGGGAAAGGGGATAGATGGAAGGTGGAAATCTGCAGAGGAATCTTACTCTTGACTTAAATATAAGCTGACCCCCTCCCTGAAAAAAATTCATTTCAAAAGGTTCATAACTTTTATTTTGGATAAAAAAACAAATACTATTGACGAAATTTAAAATCTCGGTTAAATACTGTTTTGATTCATCTCCACGTGTAAAAATATTTAAGTATAAGTGAGAAAAAAATGATAGTTTTTGAAAGTGAATAATTTATCTTATTCCTTTTTTTCATAAAATTTACTTAACGATAAAAATTGCTAATTTGTGGTTAAAAATCATTGATATTATATATTTTGAAACATTTATCAAGACTTAAACTTATGTAAATGCAATTTAAGAACATAATGCACAAGCTATTTCATTTTCTCCTTATATCGATGGATCACCGTCCATTTGCCACCCTAGTGGAGTAGTTCCGCTCGCGTGCGCAGAATCAACTTTTCTCTCCGTATGCGTAATCTAGTTCTTTTTACTATATCTATGGGTATTCCATATTTTCCATTGATCAAATAAGGTCGGTGGTATGGGGGTTTTATTATATTTCCTTCCTATTAAGTTTTAGAAGTAAACTAGCACAATTGCTACAACCCTTAATGAATGTCCTATAATGGGCAGAAATAGAATCTGCTGAAATTAAATAGTAACAAAATTATAAGTAAATAGTTTCTTTAATTGCCATTTCCCCCAGTAGTTGATACATCGAAGAAATCAGCCAAAAATTAAAAAAAATAATCTTTAAAATATCATGCTTAAGCTGTGATTAACAATAATTTTAATATAAAACTGTTATTTGAAATAAGCAAGATGGAAGTGGATTATTTTAACTTATCGTAATTGTCTCCAACTAATCAAAAACTAAATTTTTACATTTTCTGATGAAAAAAAATCATAAAATTGCTTTTCTTACAGCAGGCAGCTGACAGCAATGTGACAACAGGTGCTCCAACATTAAAACAAAAATATTATGTCTAGTGCCACGTGTCAAACTCATTTCTGCCTGAAATGGCACACTATTTAAAAAATTTGATCAAGTACTGGCGCGGTCACCCTATATGCATAGCCCCTAAATAATGCATACTTCTCAGGGATATGAAAATCACAAAATGTCGTCATGGGAAAGAATTTAAGTTACTTTTATGTAAAAAGAGATTTTTAAATAAGAAAATTAATCTTAAAAATTTTTTTAATGTCATTACAATTTTCTACTATGTACTACTTTTGGTATTAGGTTCGGACAGGTTCAGATTTCACATTGTTGGGTTTAGAAGACACGCCTAACTGAAAAAAAGAGCCTACACTGACCTCTAGTGTTCTTTCCGGAATTTTTAATATATAACTTTCAGACCCAAAGACCACATAAAAATTTAAAATTTGTAAAAAAAAATATTTTGATATAAAAGTATTTTCATACATGGGTGCAAGAAGTCTATCTAAGCTAAGACTGAAAACTTTTCTGAGTATTAGGATTAGGAATAACCAAATGAAAATAGACTAGAAGATTTCTGTGCCTTGCATTATGGCTAAAAATCGATTCCTTACAACAAAAGAAATTGATTAAATGTTCTTGATAGTAAAATTGCTATAATTTATGTTTATAAAGTAGAATTTACTATCAGTCAAAAATTTCGCCAAGACTGAAATCAGTCCTGAGACTGAAGGTCTTGCACTCATGTTTTCATATGATAAAGAACAACATTTAAAACATTTTTGAAATTGGAATTATACTTCTAAAGCTGGTGGTTTAGGAATTAGTTATTGGTCGACAATATGAAAGGACACCTTGGATATAATAACAAAAACATTTAACTGTTTTGTATGAATATTATTAGCATTCTAATTATACACACAAAATATAGATTAATTATAAAAAAATACAAATGGTGAAATTAAAAAGTGTTGAAAAATAAAACACATTATTGCTAAAAAATTAAGAAACATGTAAAAAGTTACTTTGGCAAATAATTCTTGTTGCTGCCTAAGTAATTCTTCTTCTGGAATTCCCAAATTTTCCAGCCGTGTACTTTGACGCCGTCTTTTGGCTGCCATGGCTTTACAATCTTTCAATACTGCTTCAGCTTCTTCTTTATAAGAACTGAATCCTAAGGCTTCTAAAGCTTTGTTTTGAATAAAAATGAAAAGAAAAATTAATAACATATAATGTAAATTGACAAGTATATAGCAAATGAAGCTTTTTACTTTAATTCAGTGTTTTTTTAAAGGGATGTGCAGGCAGAAGTTTCATTTCAAACTTGTTTTACAAAGAGGAGGGGATTTTTAGATTGTATTGTATGCAGCGAAGAAACAATTGATATAGCTGTATCCTTAAACATGGTTCATATT
This sequence comes from Maratus speciosus, assembly GCA_963932465.1. Lineage (NCBI taxonomy): Eukaryota > Metazoa > Arthropoda > Arachnida > Araneae > Salticidae > Maratus > Maratus speciosus. The sequence goes on from OZ010786.1 coordinate 632,017,793, forward strand.
CATTTTCCAAGAAAAAATCCACTGAGAATTTCCAAATGTATTTTTCAGGATATACAATTTTGCCATGTCAACAGTTAATGACATTTTAAAATCCGTATCATGCCACTCCCACTACCTCAAAATAAAATAAATACAAGGTAATCTGAAAAATAAAGTGTATACATCACTTATATAAACAATATGAATAGAAAAACATTGATTTCTGTAAAACAGAGATGTCTGTATGCCTGTGGGGCTGTCCTTAAAAACTTCGTAGTTTGCTGTAAGAATTTACTTTTTTCCCCCCACTGTATTATTTTATTACCTTTTCGGAAAGCATTCTGAATAATATGAAGGTTACAAGTGGCAATATCAATTCAAAAATGTCCTTTATTTTTCTTAAGTTCCTCTAGAACTGTTGTCAAACCTCAGAATGTTAGAAGGTGTGTCTAGTGGAATGGATACTGACAAATGTGATAACATAAAGTATGCAAACAGCAGAAATTGCCCTCAATTTCCCAGAGTAGCCAGTCATTTTGCCAGGTTTTCTCAGGTTTGGGGAATTTTTTGCATTATCCCCTGAGATTCTCCTGATTTTTACAACCCAAAATTTATCTCCTGATTTTCCCCTGAAGAGTATGAACCCTGCAAAAGGCACCCTGGGATGCAGAGATACACCTAGCTTTAAACATTTTGCAAATCCAATGAGAAGATTTAAAAAAATTAAGTTTGGGAATCACCCTAAATCAGCTTCAAAATTATTGTGGATATTTACGAACATTTGTTGCAAATAAAAAAAAATAATAAAAAGCCCATGTGTTTTTTTTTTTTTTTTTTAAGCCCTGTTTGTTGAGACAACAAAAATGTCTTACTATGAAAATTAAACTCACTATGAGCATAGTTTTTTTCATTAAAGAATAGAACATTTTGAGCACAGAACATTTTGCTAAGATTGCTTGCATAATCTATAATCATTTAGATGCAGACAAAAATACAAATGAGTGTACAGCTATACTCTGATTAAATTTTTAAAGACAGATGAAAATTTTCCTTAGCCAAGCTGAGTTACTCTAATGATTCTTTTTAGACAAAACACACAGCTTTAAATTAGATTTAAATGCTACACAAGTAATTTTGAAATAAGAAATAAAAACTTCAAATGATTGTTTTTAACCCATTACTAGTTTAAGTTATGCCCCTCCCCTCCCCCACACCAAAAAAAATGTAATTAACAGTTTTTATTTATTATTGCATGCCAAATGGCATATTTTTGTGTGATTGGTTTAATGGTTTAGCAAAAAAGAGTGTTTTTTTGGAATTCTTTACTGTTATCCACATTCACTGTGAATCACGTTGTTGCCAGAAACCCTCATGCTCAACCACTTCAACGGCAGCCCAGAGATAAGTCGGCTGTAACGACACTGTTTTCCTATCTCTGCTACCAGAAGTTCTTAACAAGCAGTAGATGATTCTATATCAAATTTTTTTGACATTAAACAAACAAACAAACAAAAAAAACCCTTTTATTTTATCCCCATTAAAATTTGCATGGGACTAGGGATGTCATGAACAATCATTTGGTCAAATACTGTATATTTGACATAAATTAAGGTTGAATATTCAGCTGCCAAAAAATGAGGTAATTTTTGCCTGAAAGCAAGATATAATTAGCATTCTACACACAATTCTTGCACAGTTAAAATGTATAATTTTCTTCATAAAAAAAAAAATTAATTTTAATTAAGCACTAATATACATGTAACAAAATTATTTGATTATATATAACCTACAAAATACCAAAATTAAACTTTGCTTAGTAAATTTTCTTTAGACTCAAAATATTGTATTTAGATATTTTATTTCATAAGGTTCCTTTATTATTTCATGGAACTCCCAAAAATAGAGAGAAAAACAACAGAAGTAATACTTACATTCAGAATGCAATCATTAACTATGAGAAGATAAATTCCAACCACATACAAGTATGTAAAAAAGAAAAAAAAAAGAGGAAAAAGGTTCTCCTCTAAGATGGTGGAAAGGAAACATAACTGAGTTTTCGGTTAGCTGGGTGCCAGTATTTATATACATATATATATATATATATATATATACATTACATATAATAAATTTGAAATCACAAATATATGAAGAAATTGGTAAAGTTCTAAAGATGATTTAGAAATCAACATAGGAAACCAGTATGTAAAATAAGAAACTATGAATGACCCACATCAAGTAAAAGGCAATTCTAGCTTGGTAATTATTATAGCTTGGTTTTAGCTGTTCAATTTCACTTTGTACATTATATATATGCATATATACATATGTATGTATATACATACACATACGTTGTATATATACACACTTATATATATGTATATATACCACTGGCGCCCGGCTAACCGAAAAGTACCAAGTTTTCAAAGAAGTAAATATATTTCATAATAAAGTAATAAACAATTCCAAGTAAAAGTTCTATCATACATGATGAATAAAAGTTATTTAATTGAAACTTTTTATGTACAAGTATGAATATAGTTTAGCAGGGCACAATGTAGGTTTTTGGGGGGGTGGGGGCCCATTTTATGAAAAGTAAAAGTTATTTTTGTGCTAAAAATATTTTATAATGAAAGATGAAATCCAAGTTACTCAACTTTGAACCTAGCATTTATTAATAATAATTTCTTTAAGACCTTCTGCTAAAGTTTTCCTTTCTGGTCTAAACTTCTGGTAAACTTCTTTTCTTTGCTAATTACACATTTTAAAACCTAACAAAATAAAAATAATTAATGAAAAGTATGTTTTAATTGAATAGAATTTTGTGATGGGATCTATTTTATTAAGGAGAATTTCGTGAAAAAGTCTATTTTATTAAAAGAAATTTTGTGAAGGGGACCTGTTTTATTAAAAGGAATTTTGTGAAGGGACCTGTTTTATTAAATTGAGCTTTGTGATGGGGCTCTTAATACGCCCCAAATTTTGCCTGGTTTGACCCCTTGTTTCAACAATACAATTTAATTTAGCCTTGGATGAATAATGTATCAATACAAAAACCCTTAACGGGTTAAAAGTTTGTGACGCAGCACTTTATCTTATGCTCTAAGAATTTTAAATATGGAACTTAAAAATAATGATATCAAATTTTGAGTGACGCTATGCTATTAATTATAATCTCTCTATATATTATTTATTTCATCTTTTTATTTTTTTATAATCGCATGTGCAAAAATTATGTTCAATTTAAAAAAATGTATAAAAGTTTATTCATTGATGCTTTAACATTTACACCTCTCATAAATTCCAAGTATGAGTTTTAAAAGATATGATATCAAATTTTTAGTGACGCTTTGATGTGGCTTTAAACGATTTGTTTTAAAATTAAATTTAAATTATTTTTGTTTTGGCTAAGATATATTCACACATCTAAATAATAGTTTTAATTTTCCAATATACTTTAAATATGTCACTTTCACTGAATTTATATAATGCATTTAAATGTATTTATTTGAATAAATTGATTTATCCTTTGTCCAATGCTATTAAAAATTTAAAATAAGATTTGCGTAAATAATTTTTTTTGCCTCATAGTATCCATTTGAATACATTTCCCTTAGTTTGGATACAATGACGCAAAAAAATTATTTACGCAAATCTTATTTTAAATTTTTAATAGCATTGGACAAAGGATAAATCAATTTATTCAAATAAATACATTTAAATGCATTATATAAATTCAGTGAAAGTGACATATTTAAAGTATATTGGAAAATTAAAACTATTATTTAGATGTGTGAATATATCTTAGCCAAAACAAAAATAATTTAAATTTAATTTTAAAACAAATCGTTTAAAGCCACATAAAAGCGTCACTAAAATTTTGATATCATATCTTTTAAAACTCATACTTGGAATTTATGAGAGGTGTAAATGTTAAAGCATCAATGAATAAACTTTTATACATTTTTTTAAATTGAACATAATTTTTGCACATGCGATTATAAAAAAATAAAAAGATGAAATAAATAATATATAGAGAGATTATAATTAATAGCATAGCGTCACTCAAAATTTGATATCATTATTTTTAAGTTCCATATTTAAAATTCTTAGAGCATAAGATAAAGTGCTGCGTCACAAACTTTTAACCCGTTAAGGGTTTTTGTATTGATATCATTACTTTTTTGAGGTTATTGAAAAAAATAAATAAAACAATAAACACACACAAAAAAAATTAAAGACCAATACAAAGAATTCATAGTCAGGATTTCAATTCACCTTCAATCTTTCCCCCCTTCCTCCCCACAAAAAAGGATGGTCATACTTCAATTTTAAAGAGCACCGTGTAATGAGATTTTTATAAGAACTCTTTGGTAAGATATGGAAGTAATGTACAACATGCATGTTTAGAGGGTATTTCTGTTGGTTTGCTTCAGAGATATAAAAAGCTATGTTAAATTTTACTATATAAAAAAATTACTTTGTTAAGAAAAATAGCAAGAAATATTACTCTTTAAACCTTTATAACAATCATCGCTCACTTATAAAAGTAATTCCATACATTTATATTAAATCCAAAACTACAAATTTCTCCTTCTCCCTTTTCTCATTCCTAGTGCAAAAAAATTAAACATTCTTTAATTTTATATAAAATAATCTTTCACCATCCCTATTTAAAATTCTTTATTAACAATAATAATAAATCATATAAAATAATCCCCTGAGCACCGAAGATTCCACTTCTGCTTATGCACCTACCTCTCCAGCTTACCTAAATAATAAAATCTTTCAAAAATTAGTTTGAAAAAAAAAAAAAAAATGCAACATTTGTTGCTCACTAACATAAATAAATAAATAAGCACTAACTTCCCTAATGTACAGTCATGGGGAAAAAAAGTAAACACCCCCTACTAACTCAACAAATTACCGTAGAAGAAAGTTACTGGTACCGAACGATTGGAAATAAAGTCTACTTTTAAATGTATATAAAATTTGCTTAAGGTGTTATCTACATATTAAAACGAACCATAACTTTGTTTTTTTCAATAGCAGTACACAATTTTTACAGCAGAAATGAATTCTACACCATTTAATTAGCCTAAAAACAAATTTTTATGCAATTCGTACTATAAGTTCCTGAGAAATTAATTATTTTAAAACAAGCTTATTTTAAGGGTTGTATCCAAATTGAAGTTCGGTACTCGATTGTTAACCGAGAGAGCCCCCTTCTTGATCAAGGCACCTTAAGCGTCACTCAAGCAGTCAATGAAGTCTGCTAGATTACAGGACAGCGTAAGACATTTCAAAATATCTAGTCACTTCTATCATAGACGGCCCCTTAAACCATAATTTTGCTGTTTTTTAAGCATAATTTGAAAACTATTTGGAAGAAAAATTAGAAATTTTGGATTTCCATAAAGCAGGACTTAATAAATCTAAATCCATCAAAAAAATTTTAGGTTACAATTCATAATTTTTTCGAATATTAATTTCATAATTCATATCATAAAATTATAAAAATTGCAAATTCAACGTATTTATGTTTGGGTATGTTAGTATTACTGCTACACAAAAAATTAGCACATTAGGAGCATAATTTCAGGAGATATGAATAAAAATATGAAAATATAATTTAACATTAGAAGCACTAAATTTTGAATGTTTATAATTCAAAAACTTATTATTCAAATTACTTGAAATTTGGTGCCTAGGCATAGTTTGAACCGAAGATTTGAAATATCTCGTTAAAATTGGGTATTGCCATTGAAAAAAATGAAGTTTGGATTTGTTTTAATATGTAGATGGCACCCTAAGCAATTTTTATATACATCATTTAAAAATAGACTTTATTTCCAATCGTTCGGTACTAATAACTTTTGTCTACGATAATAATTTGTTAAGGAGTTAGTAGAGGGTGTTTACTTTTTTTTTTCCACGACTGTACATTTCACCTCTTCTCCCTCCCCCTACTCCCCAACATTAAAAAAAATTAAATCTTTATTTTTATACAGAAAATTCTTCTATATAAATTATCCTCCTATTCCTCAAAATTACCACTTTCCCACTCCAGCCTAGAGATTTCAATCTTTAAAGCTTTTTAGAAAATCGGATCTGCAAAGTCTTTTGCTTAATAAAATATATAATCATGTACACTTTTAATTATTTTTCACACAATCAATTGATGTCATGATAATAGTTGTTCTGAGCGAATATTGTGTTGGCTGGGCTGTCGTACAGATAGCTCAATTTGAAGAGTACTGGCAATTAAAGCCATGGATTATTAAAATTCACTGTAATTCAAGATGTTTAACCCCTTCACGACAAGAGCCCTTTGGTTAATTTTTAACCTTTTACTACAGGTTTTTAAAAACAGAAAATTTTCTGTAATTGAATCACAGAAATGCTCCCATTAAAGAAGGTAAACTTTACAATTAAAAATAAGTGGTGAGAATAATGAAGGATTCTGAACACCTTAAGTGGCCAAGTATACCGGTCGCTCATCCCCAAGGGCTTAAAGATGCTTTTTTGCTATTATAACCTTTAGGATTTACAATATAAAAAAATCTTAATCACTTCTGAGGTAAATAAAGACAGTGCAAAAAAATCAAGATGGCAATGTTTTGATTGGCAAATTCTAAGCTGAGTAATTTGCGCTACAGAATGAAAAAAATACAAAGATGTAATAATGTCCTCTTGTTACAGATACTAAATCTTTAAGGTTTTTGATGTGTGAACTACATATGAATACAGTAGAAGATCTTTATAATGCACACCTTGGTATGAGAAGTTGTGCGTATTATAGAATTTTGCATTATATAGATCATATTTCATACATCATTAAATTTACTTCGTATACAGGCTTTAAATTACATTCTTTGGAACCAGAAAATATTCAAATTATGATATTTTATATAATAGGTATAGATCACACATTATTAAATTACCTTAAAGATATTACCTTGAAATATAACATCCAAATATGCCTGGGCAAATTCATTATAAACAGTGGTAAATCATGACTGACAGTTTTGGGATCACAAAATGCATGGCTGGCCAATTCTTTTTCAGTATTTTTAATAATGAAATCTTTGCCTTATTTTTAGCAGAATTTTCTTCCATTAAATAAGGCAAAAATTTAAAAATAAAAAAACTTTTGGAAAGCATGCATTTTAGTGCTGCAAGAAAAACCTGTCATGAGCTGCTCTGATTATAACACTCATTTACAAAAAATTTTAATATAATAACAATGTTTTCATTACTCCAAAATAATGTGTTAAAGGCGATAATGTATCATATTTAGTGTTCCAAGAAATAGCAATATTTGTAAAATACATGTGCTTCTTAACTGAAAAATTCATTGTTTATATCTAAGAAATACATTACATCTTCTGCATTAAAATTTTTTAGTGGCAGGCTTTTGTGATTGAACAAGGACTGCTTGCAGAGTGCTTTTAAGGATCTTACAATATAAAATTATGGCTCTTGAACTACTATTAATCGAATACAGTAATAGGGATAAAAAAAAAAATCATTAAATAGTTTATTTTAAAAAATTACTTGTATTTTCATCAGATATACTGATTATTACTACCATATGTTATATGTAACATATTTATTAGAAAAGTTACAACTATTTTCATGAAGTTTTGGATTCCCCCTCCCCCCCCCCACCCCCAACATGACATACTGTCAAATTTCGCGAGGTTATTTTTTCTTGTGATGTTCCTCTCCCGACCGAGAATGGAGAGGGTTTTTTACAATCAACGGATTAATTTTGTTTTTCTTTTATTGCTACTTTTTTATGTTAGTGTGGTGATCTTTCAAATGCTATTGCACAACGAGGCGATAAACGCGCTACTCTGTAAGTGGCACGGCAACCCTCCACTGTACAGGTGGAATTGATAAAAAGAGTTTTTGTAGTCGGAATATGCAGAATGTTACAGAATAGTGAATGGTTTAATGAAAGCAGAATAAAAACTTAATATTTAATTTAAGATGCGAGTCAGATTAATATATTAATTGAAATGGTTACTGAGTAATCACTTTATTAGTTTATACAAAGTCTAATTATCATGACAGCTACAATGCAGCTGCTAATGAAATTTTGTGAAACCAATCTTTTCTAGATAGTAACATGTTCTGAATTGTTCTTATTTACAATAATACTTCATTATCACAAATACCATATAAGGGAGCTGGCTACTTTTATATTTTTTTAAAAGTAAATTATTTAAAGCTTTCTTTTAAGCATATTAACTTTAAAATTAAACAAAAACAAGTATCTTACTTTTGCAAAAAAGCTGTTTTATCTTATTTATCTATAAACTTTAATTACTAAATAAGGAAAAGTATCATGATGAAAATTTTTACTTTTAGGAGCTCAAAACAACCAGTCAGGATAAAATGGTTCATTTTGAGCTAATCGTGATAATTTAAGTATATAAAGTAGAATTTACTATCAGTCAAAAATATGTCCAAGACTGAAGGTCTTGCACCCATGACTGTAATCAATTAGCCTAAAAGAAATGCTTCAGGTGTTTTTTTTTCTTCTGTTTTTCTTTTGTTACAGAGATAAACGGCAATAAGAATTTTCTTCCCCTATAGGTTAAATTTTATAAAAATAAAATACTACGATGCTTTAATTTTTGAAGCTGAAAAGAGTTATAAAAAAAAAAAAATACATAAATAAATAAACGAAAGATGTCATTTTAAGTCAATTTTCGTTTATAATATTATTAGAAACGATTCGCAAATGAATCATTTTATAAACGGGATTGGAAATCTTAATTTTGATTTCGTCATACCTTTTATTTAAATTGTGCGTTCTTTAAAAAATCAAAGATTTTGTTTCATTTCTTTAAAAGAAAACTCAAAATTAAATTAGTAATCTATCTGTATTACACTCACATATCACAAGAAATACCTATGACACACATGAACGTTATTTTGTAAGGAAAACAGTTATAAGTATTGTTGAAAATAAAAACAATTCAGAACATTATACTAATTAGAAAGGATCGGTTGCAAAGAATGCTGTCTGGATAATTAGAAATTGTACTCACTTTCTCCCCTTGGAATACCATTTCAAGATCTTTGATATTTCTTATTTCTTCAGTCAACTTCGCGTATCGCGTAGTGATACATGGCGAAGTCTTATGGCGAACGCGATGAATTTTCATTCCGATACGAGAATTTTCGATAAATATCGAATTTCGATACGAGAATTTTTTTTAAAATGTGAAATATTTTCTCATTAAAAAATGTTTACTTACTATGAATAACAATGAAATAAAATACCTATAATTACAAAATACTGCTCCATTTTAAAAAATCAGTCTAAGTATTTTAAAGCACATAATAAACTGTTTGAGTAGTTTAAAAAAAGATTTATTGCCAATATTCAGATTTTTAACTGTGACCTAAACCGCGCAGAACCGATGTGCAACGTTCTGTCTGCTAGCCCATAGAATAACATGTAATCCGCGATCCTAAGAAGTCCATTTTTTCATGCGGATTATATAAAAATTAAGAGTTTTCCTAGATACTAGGTTAGTCTTATCCACTTCGTCAAAAACAGATTCATTTTATATATTAATGTTTTTTAAAAAATCTAGACCGTTTCGAAGAAAAAAAAAAGACAAACTTACACCATCGAAATTGCTTTCAAAATGGGTTTACAGATCTGAAAATATACTGCACGTAGAATTGTAAAAAATTCAGAATAGGATTAGACTGCAGATATAAGACTGTTTTAAAAAAATCAGAACAATAGGACCTATGTTTGATGAGTTATTAACAGTAGGGATGCAACGAATATCCGGCAAATATCCGATATCCGGCATATCCGGCTGATTTTTCAATATCCGAAATACCGTCGGATATCCGAATCACAATCACCGGATATCCGACTTATCTGCCGGATATCCGGCAGAGTGCAGCAAAGCGAATATATAAGGATAACAGAAATCGTTTGACCCCAAACAATGCCGAACAATTTTGTTTATAATGTAAAATATGAAAGTAAGTTCACTATTCATGAGTAAAAGGTAATTCTCAAAAGTTTAAAGAATTGACAGCTTTCCTCACATTGATATTTGAACTCTTTATAATAAATTTAAGAATTTACGTTTACTTCGTTTAGAAAATTGTACCTTTACTTTCAGAGTGTAAAACAAAATTTGAAGTTGTTTATTAAAGTATGACTTTAATTTTCCTTCTTTCTTTTAAGTTTAACAATTAAACAGGCAACTAAACAAACAATTAAACAGGATTTTTAGAAGAAAGTATTGCAATAGAATTTTTTTTGATTTCCGGTTTTCGACGGATTTAGATGTTTTCGGGGTCAGATATCTCAAAACATGTTTATACAAAATGTCTGTCTGTCCGTATGTCGCCATCGTACCATCGAAAAGTGAATGAAGTTATGCATAGAATTGAACCATTTTTTTGTGAATGTTTTTGGTTATAGCCAGGTGACCCTCCTTCAATATGGAAACATTCTACTGGAGGTGGGGGGGGGGCACGGTAATCGCGATTTTTGTGCCATTTTCATTATTGTACCATCGAAAAGTGTATGAAGTTATCCATATAATTGAACAAAATTTTTTGTATTTGTTTTTGGCTATATCCAGCAGGTTCTCCTTAAATAAGAAATATTCTGCCAGGATGGGGATATTTCCAATAATAGCGATTTTTGCCATCATAATGAAGTTATGCATAGAATTGAACCAATTTTTTTGCGAATATTTTTGGCTATAGCCAGGTGGCGCTCCTTCAAAATGGAAACATTCCACTGTAAGGGGGTAGGGGGCACTGTAATAGCGATTTTTGTGCCACTTTCATTCTTGTACCATCGAAAAGTGTATGAAGTTATGTATAGAATTGAACTAATTTTTCGGAGGTATGTTTTTGGCTATGGCCAACAGGTCCTTCTTCAGTTTGAAAATATTCTGCTGGAAGGAGGCGCTATAATATGGATTTTTGTGTTATTTTCATTATTTTACCATTGAGAAGTGTATGAAGTTAAGCATAGAATTGAACCAATTTTGTGGTGTATAATTTTGACTATGGCCAGCAGTTTCTCCTTGAATTTGGAAATATTCAGCCGGAAGGTGGCACTGTAACAGATTGATAAAATTTTCTCGATTTTTCGCAGTTTTTTTTTGTACTGTATTATGGCGGCTCATGAAGCGATGGGAACTTCGCATCCTGCTAAGCTGGCTATTCACAAACAGCTGATGTACAACAGAATAACGAAAAAATTTTTGATTTTAATAAATATGATCGAGATTAACTTATTCTTATTCTGATTAATTGACTGAGGCAGAAATTTTAGACAAAAATCAAAGTTGGTATAATATTGAACTAATAATATTGAAGTATATTAATATTTGGAACTACTTTTTGAAATATTAAGATATATGAGATAGAAGAAAGTTTTGTGATTGGCAAATCCAACTAGTTGTTTTTGTAACTTCATTATAAATATTTAAAATTAAAAGTAATTTTCTTTTTACTTTTAAATATAAAAATAATTTAACTTAAAGTAAAACTAAACGAGACTTAGAGCAAAAACAATATTAAATAATTAAAACAGAAAAAGGGCATCAACTAAACCTATGTTTGGAGAAAATAACTCTTTAATCATGGGTATATTAGTAGATATTTTATGTTTAAATTATAAAAAGAAAGTATGTAGTATTTCTTTGTGGAAATACTCTACAATTATACACATATTAATTGGTTAAAATTTGTTGTACAAGTTATCAGCATTTCATTGTACAAATTAATTATTAGCAATTATCGATATAGGCAATCCTATATTCAAATCCAGTAGCAATTATCAGCATTTCATTGTATAAATAAACAGAATACTTTAATGTTTATATTACATTTTTTATGCAATATTATTAATATACATTACAGGGCTTGAATGGCAAATACAGGGCTTGAATTTCGAAGCGGGATGGCAGGATTTATGCCCTATTTATTATGCCCTATTTTGAGTGGGCGGCTCCTGTTTCCGAAAAATCATTTTACGAAAATGTTTCTTTGTAAAACGACGAGCAAGTCTCAGCATATACTGACAAATTTCGTGATATTTTCTACTATCGTCTACTATATCCTTTTCAAACTTTGGATATGGATTTAAAATTCCAATGCATAGAACATAGTTCAATTAACAAAAATACCAGGGACTACAGTTTTGACTATAATTCCATTAAGGATATAATAAAACAAGTTTGTTCAGAAGTGACATACAATCATCGTAGGATATTGACAATAGAATCACCGATATGCATTATTCATGCATTTTTAACTTACTGTTAAAAATTAATGCACATCAGATTTTGCAAAGTTTTCTAAAATTTTTTAACAGAGCATAACCATTAGGGTGGAACTAAAAAACGAAGTTTCGAATTTTATATTCTAATAGTGATTATTTTTTTCCTTTTAACTCCATAAAAAGAAAATATTTTTCTTTTAATTTTAAAATGATATTTTCAGGTTCCTCAAAGCGCCTGATTTTCCCTAAAAAACGAAAAAAAGCCAATACTTGCATGAAAAGTTTTTTAAGCTTATTGTTAAATTTATATTTTGCAATATTAAATTAATTAAGTGTTAATGTCCTGTAATAAAGAAAATAATTTAGTTTGAGTGCCTTAGAAAAGTTAGCCCCACTTTATTTGACTTTTGTAGAAGCCAGCGTCGTGGGCGTCGCCATTCATTGTCTCTGATTTATTTGGCTGCGACACATAACAAGTTAGTCCGATTTAACGTGTGTTAAGGGTGTATTCGAAAAAATATTTTTCCACCCTCAACAGCTCGAAATTTTCTGAGAGATTTTCAGACTCATTTTTAAAAGTAAAAACATGAAACTTGCTGGGGTGATTTCTGAAGACATGTTTAACATGCCGTGTGATTTCATTTTCAGCTCAATTAATTAGAATTTGATTTTTAAACAATTATTTTCTCAGTATGACCATTTTTTTTTCATTCCCAGATCGCCCGCTTCGGAAAATTCGGTTCAAAACGCCAACTTTGACAGCGTTTTTTACAGTATTTTCTGCATTTATCAAAAAATTAAGAAGCACGGCACATTATATAGTTTCTAAATAAGAGAATTTCACAGTTTGATGCGTTTGAGAGCAAAAATGAATTTTAAAATGAATCAGAAAATAAGCAGTTTGGATCGGAATACACCCTTAACAGTTTCTTTAATTATTTTTCAATAAACATTCGGTGTCAAAAGTGACAAAGTCTGTTAACGTACCTAAATCTAGATAATTGTTGAAGTGTCCTGTATTTCGTGAACCAAAACAATTAACATTAGACTGTCATCTTTGACGAACATATGAAGATGTTATGAAACATTATTTTTGGGTTCAATTTAACTTAAAATCTGACAGCTGGAATCTGGTACACACTATTTCTAAAATATCTAAAGCTGTTGATGATACAATTAAAAGTGTATTGCTGAGACCTTCAATTCTAACGGTTTCTGATACACAAATCTTAAAAAATGATTAGAGACTAGCGCGAGAAATGTCAAAATTTGAAGAAAAATATTAAGATTAGAAAGAATAATCCCACATCCAATATAAAATTGCAAAATGTTAGGTAATCCTGCAAAAAACATTTCTTTGTGTAAAAGCACTAAATATTATCGTGTATCAAAACAAGAACGTCACTTTCTCAAAGACCAAAGAGAGATGGGGTGATGGCAATAGGATCAATAGATATAAAAACTACAAAACATATTTAGCAAGACTGGAAAAGGAAATATCAAGGAAAAAAGTTATTTTAAAACAAAAAAAATGATGTTTTGATTGAAGGAAATAGTTCAATTGGTTGTTTTTCTAAACCTGAATTTGATAATCAACAAGGTGAAAGAACCGGAGAATTAGACAGAAATGCAAATATTATTGCAAATGGCACCTTAGACGATATGGGTATTTCTGATGATAATAAAGAAAAGGTAACTGAAAGAAGGACTTGAAGACGACAAAGAGAAAAGAAAAGGAAGAATTTGAAAGAACAGGAAAGACAAAATGAGTTAATTTTAGAAGGTTAGTATTTTGATGGCAGAAAGAATAACACTATGATAACTGAAGCAGAGAGAAAAAAGTATAACTAAGAATCATTAAAGACGAACACCTTGTCTTAGTTCAAAAACCAGGATAAAAATATATTGGTCATATTTCATTGACATCTTCTTCTTATATTAATATAGCCACTGCAATTTTGGTGTATTTTCAAAATAATAATACAGACATTTCAAGTTTGAAAGTTATTGGGTGAAACAAAAACTCCTTTAATGCAGGATGCAAATCTGGAGTTGTTAAAACATCGGAAGCAATACCCTAAAAACTTTATAATGGATAATTTGATTATTACATGCAAATGAACTTTTTCCTTAGATACTTATTTCAACATCTTGCTGGAAAAACTACGGGTACAAAAGGATTTTCTGGACCAGTAGGAAAGCGACTTGAAAAAATGCGAACATATTGAAATTATAGACTATAAAAACATTAATCCTAACTTGACGGACCGATCGGATGAATAACTTTAAAAAAGTACAAACAGGGGATACACCTGAATTTTAGATTTTCCTTGTCATATTCAAACAGTGGAAACGTGTGTCAAAATTGTCCCGCGAGCTGCGTCAACCGTCTTTAAATATTAAGAAAAAGATGGCTTAATCTTGGAAAAGTTGAATTCCTACAATGTAATGACAAAGTTTGCCTTAAAAGACAGTACGTTGAATATCCAATTGAATTAATACATAACAAAGGGAGGTAAGGAGGGTGGAAGTCGATATTTAACCACCTCCTCGTGGTGACTTTTGGATAGTATTTGCTAAATAAAAGTAGATATAAGCTAACAGTACGTTGTTTACTTTAGGTTACTTTATACTGAAATTTCAAAACTTCGACCTCCTTGAGGAACCGGAAAAAAACTTAATTTAAAAAAACCTTTTCAGCCAAAAATTTAGACATCCAAAAAGGAAAAATGGTTTCACTATTACGCATTAAAACAAAAAAGTTTTTTTTTTTTACCCTATACTTAAGTTCCACCCTAATAACCATGCGTTTCCGATAATTTCTAAAGTTATAAAAGTTGGTCTGTGCTGTTTGTCAAACGTGTAACTTGTGAAAGAGGCTAAATCACGCAAAATGGAATAAAATCTAAATTAAGAAATTCATTTAGGAACCCAATTGTTAATTGCCCATAACATTAGGTGAAAGTTGAAAGATAGACATGGTATATATATAAAACTTGATTCTGTTCCTTTGTTTTAATAAAAATAAACATTTTGGATAATTATCTTAAGTTGTTAATTTAAATTATTTTAATAGTATTTTGTCATGTCTGTATAAATGTAATTCTTTAAGTGGCACATAAAAAATAACGGGGTTTAAAGATTTTTTTTCCCCTTTCTAACAGTTCAACTCCCCTGCATTTTTAAATGTTGGGTGGGAAACTCCCCTCCTGGGGAAAACTTGAATTTCAAGCCCTGATATTCAAAGAGATATAGTTTTTGTAAATTATATTTCAATACATTTAAAATGTTTTAATGATGTGTGAAACATGCTTGTAATTTATTGTTCTGAGATGGCATTATATAAGGAAATAATTCACCATATAACTAAAAACATATCTAGTGCCGGATATCCGGCCGGATATCCGAATCCGGCAGGCAAAGGAGCTTCGGATATCCGGTATCCGATATCCGGCAAAATCAATATCCGGTGCATCCCTAATTAACAGGCGGCTTTTCGCATTTTCTTTGATGTCGAGTTAGCTGTATATATGAGTTCCGCCATCTACGAATGCTACGATACGATACGATACGATTTTAGGCTTAAGGCTGCGTCACTCGGAATACTACCGTCTTCCATGATAATGTCAAAATTTTCAAAAAGATTTTAGCATTAGCAATTGAGAAATAAATTTTTTTGTAAACAGCAGCAGCTGAATCTGAGAGTCGCACGAATGACAAATGATGAAAAATCACAAAATTTTGAAGGCCGATAAAATTAAAATTAACTGAAATAAAGAAAAAGGAATATAAGGGGGTTACTTATAATCATAAACACTAGAAGTACACAAAGTTTCATGAAAATCTGAGATGGTGGGTGTTGGGGTCTGGTTGAATTGACATGGAATGACCCCACTTTTAATTTTTATCTTAGTTAAAAAAGCTAATCTAAAAACTATTTATAATATATCTTTCTTAATACTATTTAAACTTTAAAACATCATACTATTTTTTTTTATACATCACACTTTATTACTTTTACTTGTTTACAAGCTTACTCCAACAGAAAAAAAAAAAGAAAGTGAACAAAAGATATGAGTATAGACTAAAAAAGACTAACTAATTATACAGAATACAGATACATAAATTCAATTAAATATAGTAAACAAAAACAAAATGCTTATTAACCTGCTAAAACATGTTCAGCTGATATCGTTTTTTTCTGCTGCTTGTTGCAAATGTCGTTAGCCTCAGATGATATGTGATGAATGAACTCTGAGCAACAATTTAAAATGAGTTCCCGGGCGTCATTGGCCACTCTGATGTGAGGAAGCAATTCCTTGATCATCTTATTCATGGCAGCTCGGGGAATAGTGAGATCCTCATCAGTTTCTGCCATTTTACCTACAATATTAATACAATTAACAAAAATTCAAGAAATTGCAATTACAAAACATCTGGAGTGACAACACTCAACTTTACAAATACTGGTGTATGTGTCCAGATGTCCAGAAAGTTAAATATATATTAATTTTTGATGCAACAGCGTCAATTGGATTTGAACACTGAACCTCGCAATTTGAAACTGGAGATGTTGTCAAGCTGTGCTACTAATGTTTGATGACATGACTGCAATATTTATAATTTATATACAGTGAAACCTCCCTGTGCGACCACCTACCTGAACAACCATTTTTTCATGGAACGAAATTTATTCCCATAGGCTCAATACTAATTTTACCTCCATTCAGAGACCATCCAAGTTGAACTCCCTCCACGCGACCCATTTCTTTGAAAAAAAAAATGAAACCAATTCCGTTTTTCCCTGGTCGCTTGAATAAGGTTTTATTAGAAAAATAATTCCAGAGAGCGTATTATTCATCAAACTTATAAACTAATAAGTTTAGAATTTTTCTTGTTCCAGTAACTTTTGAGTGTTTAAACAACTTTGTGCCTTTTTAGGCAATGAATTTAACTCTGATGACAAATTGAGAATGGCGGTCAATAAACTCCCCTACTCTGCTCTATTCTGTCAGGAAACTCTCAAAGAAATAGATAAATTAATGAAATCGTCATTATTTGTTCCCATCAAAAAAAAAAAAAAAAAAAAAAATTGCATTTATTTACTGAACTTTGAAATAAAAGTTATAAAAGATAAAACCGTAAAATCAAAGCAAACGTGAATGTATTAATTTTTTAAACTCTGCAGTAGTTAACTTATGTAATTAACTTTTTGTTTTGATACTTAAATTTTTTCCTTCTGTGAAAAATAAATTTTAGTAACATTTACCTTTGTACATTGTTACCTTTTTCAACAATTAAAATCTATATTTAAACATGACCTCCATTAAGAGGCCACCTCTCGGAGCGACCAATTTTCATTGGAACGGAATGTGGTCGCTTTAGAGAGGTTTTACTGTACTCTGCCATATTCCCTTGAGGATCCAAAAAGTTTGGTGTTTAACTTTACGCTCAAAGCAGAATATGCTTAAAAGTGCAAAGTACGTTGCAGAACAAGACTTATTTGCAGAACATTTCAAATTCTCAGTTTCAAGATAATTCACCATTTACTAATTGATCATTAAGTAGCACTAAGTGATGCTGACATTCATCATGTGGCTTTCAAAATTAATTCTAAATGGACTAAATATTAAAAATATTTTTTTTATAAACTTAAAATGAAAGTTGCAATGGTTGATAAATTATATGCATGATTAATAAATATTTTTTGTACATAGTATGATTTTAATTCAGAAACAAAACAGCATTATCCATTCCACCTCACCTGACCTTATTTAAAATTTTATGCTTTTTAATAGTTTTGAAGTGACCTCCCCTCCCACCCCAGGGTACTCCATAATTTGCTGTTCCCCAAGCCTCTAACTGCAAAAATCCCTTCCAGAGAAGGATGTCTGAAGTCAAGACTCGTGTGTATGTAGTGCTGACAAGTACAGTAGAAGATCTATATAACGCAAACCTAAAAACGCGAAGTTGTGCATTATATAGAATTTTGCATTATATGGATCATATCATTAAATTCACCTTGTAAATTTGGCCAAATATGTCTGAAACATATCAAAATACATTAGAATATCTTTATACTGCATTCCTTGTTACCAAGAGTTATCCAAATTATAAATTTTTGCATAGTATAGGTCAGACTTTGTTAAATTTACTTTATAAACATGATCCAAATATAACTGACACAACCATCCCTTATATTAGACATTTTCAAAAATGTTTATTGTAATAATTGCATTTTTTCAGTAAAAAGGTCTTAAATTAGAAGATAAAGTTGAACTAATGTATCAAATTTAGTCCTCTAGAGAGTAACAATATTTTACAATGTGAAAGTGCAGGTGCTTTTTAATTGCAAAAATCATTGTTTACATCTGAGAAGTTGTGCGTTATATGGAGAATTGCGTTATAAAGATCTTCTACTGTAATACAAAGTGTATCCAATGGGAAGCATAATGAAAGTGCCCTTTCATTCCAACAAAAAATGCCCTTTTTAATAAATTCAAATTGCCCTATTTAAATGAAATGTGAACACTATACTTTACATGTACATTTTCTAAAATTCCATATCACACAAAAACTCATGTAGGGGAGAGAGACGTTAGTGTGGACAAAAAAGTTTTGTTTTGTTATAGCATTCTAAGAGTACTTTAAAATTTCCACAACCCTATTAAATTGAAGAATGATATCTCCTGTTTATTAATATATAATGAAAAGATGATAAATACAGTTAAACAATAAGAAAATTGAGTTTCTAACATTCAACAATATGTGTAGAAAAGCAAAATATGTTGGGGGCAAGTGTGGGCAGCTAATTTTTTTACAAATCTTCCTTAACAATCATTGTTATTATCTAACTTTGTACACAGTTAAGTATAAAAGGTTTATGGAGCAGGCTGTACCACCAACAATCGCAGGTTGTAGGAGTTTAGCAATTCTTTGCCGACCTTTAATTTGAGAATTATTTTTGATATCGGGAAAACTAAAATGGTATGCTTGATCTTTTTTCCACATAAATTGCACATTAAAAGTCACTAAAACCACTTACATTTTCAACTCTGCCTACAAAATATATAATATTGTTATTCTTGCAGAATATCAGTAACACAAAGTTACTGAAAATTATTATCTTATTCTCCATTCTTCTTTAATATCACTGAATTCTAAATGACTTTCCATTTCAAAAGCGATTTTTTTTTTTTTTTTTTTTTTGGGGGGGAGGGGTCTTTAATCTTTGGAAAATTTAATTCTCTTTTCATTACTTGTAGTTGTTTTTTCATCCTTTGTCTATATTAGTGCCAAATTTTTTATGCATTTTTTCTCAGGTGTGTCAGTATACATTCTGAATTTTACTTTTTCTCTATTTATTCAGATTCAGGAGTAATCACTCACTATGCCTAAACTAACTGCAGGGGTCGATGCAAGTTTTGATTCTTGGGGCCCATTTTGTGAAAATTAAAAGTTATTTTTGTGAATTTTTTATTATATTTTTGTGAAAAGTAACATTTTGTAACAAAAGTTGAAATCCAGTTACTCAAATACGAACCAAGAATTTATTAAGAAAAACTTCTTTAAATCCCCTTGCTAAAGTTTTTGTTTTTTGTGACCTGGTTTTATTTATAAATTACACATTTTAAAACAGTTTTTATGAAAAAGAATGCTATGAAAGGGGCCTATTTTATTAAAAGGAATTTTGTGAAGGAGCCTGTTTTATTAAGTTCAATTTTGTGAAGGGGCCCATTTTATTAAATTTATTATTGTGAAGGGGCCTATTTTATAAAATAGATTTTTGTGAAAGGGCCCTAAATAGGCCCCAAATTTTGCCTGGATCAACCCCTGAACTGTATTTACCTCTTTACTATCAGAAATATTTTCTTAATCAAAAGCAGCCTAAGTTAAAATTGTGTCTACAGCCATACCTGCCAACTGCTACGAAAAAATCGTAGTTGCTACAATTTGGACCTGTAAACTACGATTTTTTTTGCAAAAAATACAAACACATTTTTTGTTTCTAGTTGCAATTTTTATCCCGCATATTTTTCAGGAGTGATTCTGTTCTGAAATTTTCAAAATTTTTTCAAGCAAGGTATTCATTTCCAAAAATTTTAAAAAATTGGTCATTAGTCCGAAAATTCGAACATTAAAAAATGCTCATGGGGAGGGGGGGGGGGGGCGAATCTGGGCTGCAAAACAAACTTCTTAACATAATACCCTCTTTATGTATATTAACCACGAGTGAATCTTATTTCTGTAAACATTTATACAGGAATTCCCTTTCTTAGAAACAAAGGTGTCATTTCAAAAATTTCTGGAGAGGGGGGGGGGGGGGGGGAGGTGGTTCTTTGATAGGCAAGGTTTGAAATAGTGTGCAAAATCGCGCGATTTTCACACGGGAAAGGGAAGTCCTGCATAATGAAAAATGCTGTGCAGTATTTCCCACTGCAAATTTTTCCACAGACCTATGATTCTTTTGCAAATATATTTTGAAATTTCTTGGAAGCCCACGAATTTTTTTTCTTTTATGGAATTCCCCAAATTAATTCACGAATTGATCGCGGAAAAAAATGAAAATTTCTTCAAATGACCGTGTAAAAATATCGGGTATTTCGTCAAAGATCTCAGAAACAAATAGTGATTATCTTCAATTGGTCGCTGGATAAAATCGCTAATTTCGTTAAGAGTTCAGAAAAAAATTGCGAATTTCGTCAAAAGATATCGCAAAAAATCACTAATTTCGATAAACTATCGACAGAAAAATATTGTAAATTTTGTCAAAAGGTCGCGGAAATGAGTAGTGAATTTTGTTAGTTGTTCGCGAAAAGATTTTGCCGATCGGTTGCGATAAACTATCGTGAATTTCGACAAATGAGCGTGTAAAAAAAATCAATTTCATCAATTGGTCGCAGAAGAAAACAAATTTTGTTGAAAGATCAGTAAGAAAACGCAAATTTTACCGAAAGATCACGGAAAGAAAACACTAATTTCGTCAAAGGATCCTGGAAAAAAACGCAAAATTCGTCAAAGGATCACGGTAAAAAATGTGAATTTCGTCAAAAGTTCATGGTAAAAACTGCGGATTTCAACAAAGAATAGTGATAGAAAAATGTGAATTACGATTGTAGGGGAAAAAAATTGAATATCCTGAAATGAGTGCGGGAAAAAAATTGCTAATTTCGTCAAAATTTACTGCACTGGTCTAAAAAACTGGAACCAGGCTCATTTTACAAATGTCAAAAAATCGCTTTGAAACAAGAAGAAATTTTAAAAATCATATAAAAATCTTCAGAGGAAAAAAATTACTGTATTGAGTTCAAAGACTGAAACCTTATTTATTCCTTTTACGAATGTCAAAAGATGGCTGCAGAACCCGAAAAACCAACCAACCTCCAGATTAATTTTAATTTTATGTGCTACGATTTCTCATTTTCAAAGGTTGGCAGGTCTGCTACAGCATGTCTTAAAATGTTTGTTTGTTCAGTGCGATAAGATTGAGCTACACTGCTGCCACTAGTGCTTTCTCTTCCCTTTGTTACTAGTGATTGTGAATTAGAAATAGCTGACGGTGCTGAATGATCAGTGACATAGCTTCATACAAAGTCATCTTTATTAGTAAATGTTAGTTGATTCAAAGGGCAATTTCTCTGGCAATTTGTTTTTAGGTGTAAATGAGGAAAGATATGCTTTTCAACTAAATAAGCTATGTTATAGAACTGCTAACCAACATAGAAAATAGAAATATTGTTTATTTGTACTATTTTATTGAATTAATTTAAAAATAAGGATAAATTAATTCTCTAAAACTGCAAAACTTCTGAATTTAAACAAAAAATGGCAGCAGAAAAAAATTCAAATTTCTGCTTGAAATGCCTGTTGAAAATTTAATGGACAGATTCTTATTTACATGGAAGACAGTCTTAATTGAAGTTTAATATAATAATTATATTTATAAATATAATTGAAAAAGCATGTGAAATTACAAGTAATTTCGTACATACTTTTTGCACATCTTTACACTATAATAAATTTATCAGTTATGAAAAACAAAGCACTGTCTACATTAACCTCCAGTCTCCAGTAGTCTGTTCACACTAGCCCAATGCTAACATTCTGAAGATAAGCTTCAATTTTACTCAATTAAGTAATTTTAATATTTTAAAAGAGGTTATAGACTATAGGTGCAGACTCAAGGTCACCAATCGCCAAATGGTGGCTACATTTTTTGATTTGGTGACTAATTTTTGGCGTCTATGTCGCCATCTTTTGGCGAATTTCTCGTTTTTTCCCCCTCACGTGTTTTTTCGCGATCCTCTGACGAATGTCCTTTGACAAAATCGCGTTTTTCTGCGATTCTTTGACGAAATTCAGGTTTTTATAACGATCCTCTTATGAAATTCACGGTTCTTTTTTGCTATGCTTTGACAAAAATCGCAGGGTTTTTTGAGATCCTTTGATAAAATTCACGTTTTTTCTGCAATCTTTTGACAAAATTTGTGTTGTTTCCCTGATCCTTTGGCGAAATGGACGATTTTTTGAAAAAATTGACGAAATTCATGTTTTTTCGCGATTCATTGACGAAATTCGCATTTGTTTTACGAAATTTGTGGTTTTTTTTTTTTTTGCGATCCTTTGACGAAATTCGCGCTCTTTTCTGCTGATGATTGACAACATTGATTTTTTTGGAGACCATTTGTCAACATTTTCGATATTTTTAGATGATATTTCGTTACGTCCGAATTTTCAGAACCGAATGCCTTAAATTTTCAGAAAATTCAGAACAAAATCATCCCTGTAATAATATGCGATAAGATTTTTTTTTTAAAGATAATTTTCCTTGTGTGATCTTGAAAAACAAATGTTTGAATTGTATTTTGATATTTGTACTGCAAAATAATCTCACACATTCACAATTTTTTTTATATGTACTCTTATATGACAAAATGAAAACAAGAAATACCTATCATTTTCCTAATATTCTCCACTGCCATGATTGCTTAGCTTGTTCTATTATATTTATTTTATTCTTATATAGATTTATATTACACTTAATTTAGGGTAGATGTGTCAGTAATGGACACTCTTAAGAAATTTCTTTTAAAATTATTTTTTTATTAATAGTTATAATTATTATATTCCAGTTTTTTCAATATTATATTAATCTATCAACAATATTTAACCATTCTTATAGTCTCATTTCCCAATATGAATCAAAATTTAATTTTAAATAACAGAAATATATATCAAAACACCCAAAAGCCCAGTAATGGACACCCTCTGTTCCAGTAATAGACACCCCATAAAAAGTAATAAATATAATTGTTTTTATCACTGTATTTAAAAATAGAATTTAATGAAGACATACTAATGAAACAAAATAGTTATTTTCAAATAAATTTAACAATTAGGATACCAGTAATTAATAAAATAGTTGTGATAATCATTTACTGTTTGCATAATTATTGTAATTATCAGAAGATCAATGTTTTAATTATTTTAGATGGACAGTTTAAAATACTAAATATGAGGCAATTACAACTATCAAATTATTGAAACAGTGGGGGATTTAAAACGTAGTTAAAAAAAAAAAAGTTTGGAATATTAGTGTTTAGTTTTGTTTTGTCTCACTATTTTTAACAATTAATCTTCCAGACACTACTTGATATATCATTTATAATACTTAATATTACAAATATGAAAGAAATGATATTGTGAGTTGAATATTTTAAATACTAAATAAAATAATTTCAAAATAAAACTGATGTTTGAGGCCACTGATCTGCAGATTTACAAGTTTCATGAATATACCTAGAACTTTCATTAATAGTATTACATTTATTATTATTATTATTATTTTTTTGGTCAGAGGTGTGACCAATGAGCCCCTCTTTGACTGTAATCTTAAGAGGCTACTTCAGTCAAGGGAAAATGCCCGTTCGCTAATGCTAATCTTATGGAAGAAATTTATAAAGATATCCCATTTGCATTTCAATATTTTTAAATGATTTTTTTTTGCATTGGATAGCTGAGATCGGTCTGTATGCAGGCCGTTTTTTACGTTTTGGATTGCAGATTTTTTTTATGGGAATGCTTTCAGTTTCGAAACCGGTTCTGAAAATGAAAGTGTCCTCATTAAAAATATCTGTAAACGAAATCGAAAAAGTAAAAAACGGCCTTTGTACAGACCGATCTCAGCTATCCAATGCAAAAAAAAATCATTTAAAAATATTAAAATGCAACCGAGATATCTTTATAAATTTCTTCCATAGGATTAGCATTAGCGAATGGGTCTTTTCACTTGGCTGAAGTAGCCTCTTAAACAATATTTTCTAGTTCCTAGCTGGTTTGATTGCCAGAGCTGCTTTCTGATTGGTTTGATTAAAAGTGTCAACCATAATCCAGTTTTATAAAACATGCAAGGGGGAATGATAAAAAAAATAATTAAAGCTAAATGTTTATTAGATATTTTTTTATTAACCAAAAACATCAAGGGGTGTCCATTACTGGCACATCTACCCTATATCAAAAAAAAAAAAAAAAAAAAAAATTAAAATTAAATGTACACATTTGATGTAATTAGTCTGTTTCTTTTGTACATACATATGTAGATTATTTATCATTTTGAATTCCTGAGTTTTTTGCCCATACAAATGCCATTGTTTTTATGCTTTTCTTTCACAACGTGGTGACTGGATTATTTGGGTTTAGGAGCCACTGGCTCCTAAAAAATTTTGGGAATCTGCACCTATATTATAGACGTAAAGAGGATAAGTCGTACTTGCCTCGCAGCGACTTGTTTATTTGGATTTAAAATTTAAACTCTTTGTGCTGCTAAAATGAAAAAGAAATCTTATTCTTACTTTTCATGCATGAAATTAAACTTCTAGCAACGATTTAAAAAATTTGTAACCTTTTTCCACAAAATTTTTACTTAGTATGGAGTACATTGTTATCAGTTGATGGAAATATTTTAGTAATTTTTTTCTATATTACTTAAATTGTCATTTTGATTTTTGAATATCTAATCTAGCACCTTGTTACACTAACCCCCCCCCCCCCCCCCTATAAATGTTTGATAAATCCTATGGTTGAATCATTAGTAACCACAAATACCTAGACAAAAAAATCCCTGCCGGCCCGGTCTACAGGCAGAGGTAGATTTCGAAGTTAAGTATACTAATTTCACCAACAAAAACTAAATCATTATTAGATATAAATCCACTTTAACAGTTTCATCTGTCTACTTTTGACGAGATTTTATTTCTTTTTTATAAAATAGCTGGTTTTATTAGAATCATGTTAAGGCAATATTAAAAAAAATATTTTTCCATACTCAACAACTCGAAATTTTCTGGCACATTTTCAGATTCATTTTTAATAAAAAAAAATATATATATAAAACATGCTGACGTGATTTTTGAAAAGATTTTAAAGCGACCTGTGTTTTTATTTTTCTTTCAATTGATTAAAACTTGATTAATAAACAATTATTTTTCTCCGTAGGGCAATATTTTTCGTTTCTAACACAATCGCTTCAGGAAATTCTGTTCAAAATGCCCACTTTGACAACATTTTTTGAAATATATTCTGCCTCTATCAAAAAATCGATCATTAATGTACATTATATAGTTTCTGAATAAGAGAATCTAGCAATTGGATGCATTTGAGAGAAAAATTAATTTAAAAATGAGTAAGAAAATAGACAGTTTGGATTTGAATGCACCCTTAATAAGATGATTTTTTTCTTCAACCGCTATGTGTTTTTGCTTTAAGAATTGGCCCTATCAAAAATTTGCCTATATAAATGTTGAACACAATATTAAGAAGATATATGATAAATTCATGGAGATTTTATATCTTGTAAATTGACGGAGTTATGAAAATTTTTCTTCTTCAATCCCCCTTTTTTGTTTTCGTTTTTAATTTTTTTTGCGGTACGAATTAGTCCTATCAAAAACTTGTGAATATAAAAGTTGTAGATAATATTAAGGAGATGTATAATAAAATTATTGGATTTGATATCTTGAGAATTGACGAAGTTATGAATTTTTTTCTCCCAAAAACCCTATTTTTTGCACCCCTTGAACCCATTTTTAACTTTATCAAAAATCTGTGATACATAAAATTTTGGCCCTATTTTTTGAAGTAATAAAAACTTTAAACTGATTTGATATGTACAAAAATTAATAAGTTATGGGGGTTTTCGGTTTTCACAAAACCCCTCCCTTTTTCCATCCCCTTGGTCCGCTTTTACCCATTAACGAACTTGACCGAGATTTTATGTCCTTCGATTTTATGTATCAGTTTGGAAGAGATTTGTGCAGAATTGCAGAAGTTATCGTGTCCAGAAGAAAGTGATAACACAATTGCTTCGGGAAAATCTGTTCAAAATGCCCACTTTGACATGATTTTTTGAAATATATTCTGCCTCTATCAAAAAATTGATCATTGCAGTACATTATATAGTTTCTGAATAAGCG
Source organism: Maratus speciosus (assembly GCA_963932465.1). Classification (NCBI taxonomy): domain Eukaryota; kingdom Metazoa; phylum Arthropoda; class Arachnida; order Araneae; family Salticidae; genus Maratus; species Maratus speciosus. The sequence continues at coordinate 632,044,526 of OZ010786.1, forward strand.
AATCTACCAATTAAATGCGTTTTAGAGTAAAAATGAATTTAAAAATGAGTCATAAAATAAGCAGTTTGGATTTGAGTGTATCCTTAATGCAATGATTTTTCCAACACAATCCGCTTCTGGAAATTCAGTTCAAAATGCCCACTTTAACAGCATTTTTAAAAATATATTCTGCCTCTATCAAAAAATCGACCATTACGGTACATTATATAGTTTCTGAGTAAGAAAACATACCAATTGGAAGCCTTTGAGAGCAAAAATGAATTGTAAAATGTGTCAGAAAATACGCAGTTTGGATTTGAATACACCCTTACTTAGATGATTTTTTTCTTCAACCGCTATGTATTTTTAATTTGTTTTTGCTGTAAGAATTGGTCCTATCCAAAACTTGTCTATATAGATGTTGTAGACAATATTAAGAAGATATATGATAAATTCATGGGGATTTTATATCTTTTGAACTGACAGAGTTATGGATTTTTTACTTCTTCAAACCCCTTTTTTGTTTTCGTTTTTAATTTTTTTTTTTTTTGCGGTACGAATTGGTCCTATCAAAAACTTGTGAATATAAAAGTTGTAGATAATATTAAAGAGATTTATAATAAAATTAATTGAAATTGATATCTTGAGAATTGACGAAGTTATGAATTTTTTTCTCCCAAAAACCCTATTTTTTGCGCCCTTTGAGCCCATTTTTAACTTTCTCAAAAATCTGTGATACATAAAATTTTGGCCCTATTTTTTGAAGTAATAAAAACTTTAAATTGATTTGATATGTACAAAAATTAAGAAGTTATGGGGGGTTATCGGTTTTCACAAAACCCCTCCCTATTTCCATCCCCTTGGTCCGATTTTGCCCATTAACGAACTTGACCGAGATTTTATGCCCTTTGATTTTATGTATCAGCTTGGAAGAGATTGGTGCAGAATTACGGAAGTTATCATGTCCAGAAGAAAGTGATATATATATAGATATATATATATATAAAGTTTTTTACTGAGGGTGGTTTTGGGTTCTAGGCAGGGTTGCTGGCTTTTAGCCAGGCCAAAAAAAGCCGGCCGGCTTTTTTTTATTTTAACCACTTAAAAAAAGCCGGCTTTTATTGAAAAAAGCTAGTTTTTATTTTTTAAAGTTGGTTTACAGTACATTCGTTTTAAATTTGGATCAATTAATTTTTAATACACTTATAAATATTTTCTATTAAAAAAAATTAGATTTCTATTAAATTTTATCAAATAAATAAGTCTATAACTTCTAGAAGGCAACTGTGAACGCATTATGTCTGAAAAAGAAAAAAAATATATACATAAACATTGAAAAGGATATAAATTAGGCTTTAAACTGGTGTTTTGAAATTTTATATTATATATAGTGTTGACTCTAAGCCGCTTTAGCAAAGTGCAGCGCCCGGCGGCCCTTTTTATTTCCTTTTTGCACCCGGCGGCTCTTTTAAACCCTTCCGATGTGCTCGGCTGCCCTTTTTAACACTTCCTATGCACCCCATGGTAATTCAGTTGATACCGGAAAAATATTGCAAATTCTAGGGACTCCAAACAAACCAGTTCAAAATATGTTTTATGAACAAGGTACAAGTGTGCCCTTTTCGAAAAAAAATGTGCCCTTATTTTATAATAGTGTTCCCTTTTTGAAAAAAAATGCACCCTTTTTTAGAACAGCATTTCCTTTTTGAAAAATGTACCCTTTTTTTGGAATAGTGTTCCCTTTTTGAAAAATTCACGCCCGGCGGTCCTTTTTTTCTAGCGTCAACACTAATATAGCTCCACATGTACTACACATTTTAAAGATTATATTTAATTAAAACTGTTCTTAACTGCTCTGCTCAACAAGCGCAAAATGTTGACACATTTAAAAATTCATTTTCTAACGGAAAGATGTAAAATTCGAAAGCCTGACCATGGAAGTGATTTGGAATCGAACTGTGTTTTCCATTTTTTGATCCATCAATTACCTATTGAGTTATAAGAGATTTTGATCATGTGACAAACATGTTTTTTCACCCTTTTCTGAGTGGTTTCTTCTTTCGTGCGGAAATTCGATTCAAAATGCTCACTTTGACACTATTTTCTGAAAAATCTATTGCATTTGCAAAAGAACAGCACAATTACATAGTTTCTGAACAACAACATCTGCTAGTTTCATGCATTTCTGAACAAAAATAAATTAAAACTTATGTCAGAAAGTTGCCCTTTTGAATTTAAAAGCCTTAATGACAAAATGTAGCACATCAAAATGGAAACATTCTTATGTGTCCATATGGAGAGATTAAGTTAAATGCTAAGAGAAATTAGAAAAGATGTTTTGTTTGAGGAGAGTGGTACATAAGTGTATAAAAAATAGAGCATTTAAAACAAGAAAAAAAAATTCTCCAAATAAAATTTTGAAAAGCTTGTTGCTAAGCATATTCATGCATATGCTATTCATGTTTTTTAAAAGTGAGAAATGGTGGTGTTTTTATTAATATGACTATGTATAATTTCAAATGTTTGCTAGAAATAAAATAAGACTTGTATATTAATAGCTCTTAAAATTAAGTAATAAAACATATAACTAAGTAACCATTGTCCTCTTTAATTTTATAAAGCAGTAAAAATGAAAAAATTGGCAGTTGGTATGGCCCTTTTAAAATTTAGCTGACATATGTGCAATTCAGAATACAAATCACAAGCAAAATCATCTAAGTTTTATTCCAGTATTAATGTCCTCATTATTGAGAAATTGGGTTACTTATTAAACTGTAAATCAATTAAATGTCATTAAAACTAATTAAAAACACTTTAAAATGTGTAGTTTATAATTACAATGCTTTATTGTATAAAAGCCAATTATGGCCAAAAAAAGCCGGTTAAAACCAATAAAAGCCACCGGCCTGGCTTTTTTTAATTTTAGCCGGCTTTTTTGCAACCCTGGTTCTAGGGGTCATGATCGGTGTAGATCTGCAAAAATTTTTCGGAAATTCTGACATAGGAACGATCCCAATAGGTAGTATTTCATACGAAATCTACCTAAAACTGCAGTTTAATATCGCAGGATCGTATTTATGGCATTCATGATTATCAGAATTACAATATTTGCAATATGCCATTAGTATGTAGAATTTTATCACAATTTGCATTTCATATCTCGGAAGGTATTATCGATATATCACCCAGTCTAGATACCTAGATTTCCAGTGAACAGATATAGGGGAGAGTGGGGTGGAATGGGACAGCAGGTTTTTCTCTTTATGTAGTATCATTCTAAACATTTCATCAGTCACATATTTGATGAAGCAATGGTACCCCAATCTTCAGTTGAAAAAAAGTAGTAGCTGATCTGCATAAGCTTGCGATTGTATAAAGAAAAGGATTATTTCAAGAACCAAAAAGTAAATTTGCTTCATATACTTTTTATGCGTTCTGTATATTAATGACTTGTTTATGTGTAGATATAATAGTTTCCCTATTTATGGAATATTATACTGTATATTATCCATAGTTTAAACTATACCTAAAAGCAGCATTTTAATTTATACAAGTTTAACATAAAAGAAGGTCCAGGGAGAAATGGGACATGTCTAATTCCTTTTTTAAATAAGATCAATGTAAACTGCTAAAATGCAAATATCTTAAGAGGGTAGTATATTAATTAATTATAATATTACAAATAGGGTAGATGTGCCAGCAGGGTTCGTTGATATATATCAATGGATATATATCATGATATATATCTTGATATATATCCGATATTTATTTTTAAAATATCAAGATTTTTGATATTTTCGATATTTTCAAATTCTTGATATTTATTTTCAAAATATCCAAGATGTTTGATATTTTGTATATTTGATATTTATTTTCAAAATATCATCGTCAAAGTTAATTTTGATATTTTCTACAGTCAAAGCAAGTGTAAATGATATTTCCACCTGTTATTGACTGTGTCATTCTGTAGATAATGAACTTTTGCCTCTGGCAGTGATTTTTTTAGGAAAAAGAAGAAAACAAATCTTTTCCAAGCTTTATGTTAGAAACTTTTATTTTTAAATATAGAACTAATAATTATCTGAGACAGTTAATTCAGAACAGACATTGAAAGATAAAATGTAATTTAGATAATCATTTATATACAGCCCGAGTTCGTTGATATATATCCGGTATTTATTTTCAAAATATCAAGATTTTTGATATTTTTATGTAGTTGATATTCATTTTTAATGTATCAAGATGTTTCATATTTTCTGCATTTGATATTTATTTTTAATGTATCAAGATGTTTCATATTTTCTGCATTTGATATTTATTTTCAAAGTATGAATGTGTGCAAGATATTTTTGATATTTTCAGTCGTACTTTGTAATATTTCAGTGTAAATGAAATAAATTTTCAACTGTTATTGACTATAAAGAACTTTTGTCTCTTCTAGATGTGACTTATTTAGCCAAAAAAGAAAACAAGTATATTTTTAAAGCTTTAGATTTGAAACTTTTATTTTTAAATGTTGAACTAATAATTATGTGGGGCATAATTTATTCAGAACAACCATTGAAAGATAAACTGACAAATTTAAATAAGCAGTTATATACAGCTTCATTAGAAAAGAATTTTTTACTCAAGCTTTGGTTCAGTTGAGTTTAAACTATACAACATGTTAGGAAATACAAAACAAGACATTTTATACTTACATTTATGTTAAAAATTTTCAATTAAAAAACTTTTTTCTATTTTCAATTTTGTTTTAAAAATGTCTGATTTTTTTCATACTTGATCTTGATACTGAATGCTAGCTTTCAGTTATGTTAGTTTTTTTTTTATAAGTGTATAGAGCAAATTGTTACTGTTTTCAATTTTTTCATATTCAATTTTGTTCTAAGTGCAAAAAAAAAAAAAATGTATTTTTAGAATATTGTTTAAGTTTTCATGTTAAGTGCAATATGTATTAGTTTCTAATCTATATTATGCTCAAAAACATTTATTATTAGCGGTAAGTTGGCTGCTTTGAAAATATCGGATATATATCAAAAATATCGGATATATATCAAAATATCGGATATTTTTGATATTTTCGAAAATATCATGATATTTACGAACCCTGTGTGCCAGTAATGGACACCCCTTGATGTTTTTGGTTTTTAAAAAAATAACTAATAAATATTTAGCTTTAATTATTTTTTTTATAATTCTCCCTTGTATGTTTTATAAATCTATGTTATTGTTGACACTTTTAATCAAACCAATCAGGAAGCAGAAAATAATGTTTCAAAGTTTCGCTGTTTTTCTGTGAAAATCTTAATGAAGAGGTTAAGAGCTGGCTTCGTTTAATTAATTTTTATATAATTTATTTTCTTGCAAAATTTGAATGTTTTTGTTTGAATAGCAATAGAAAACTTTGAATTTTATATACTAATGGCTAATTACAAAATTTCATTTCTTTTTAAGGTTTTAAGATAGGGTGTCCATTACTGGGATGGTTAATTAGTCATTTTCCAGTAATGGACACCCCATGTAGACATTGTTAAAAATGCAATTTTAGTAATGTTTATGGTGCATAAAATACTTTCGCTTAACTGCAAACCTAAATAATCAAATTTAATTTTTAAATTATACTTACCAAAATGTAATAACACCAAAACTTTTATAAATAGCTGCTTTTAAGTTATTTTATGCGATTAATAAAATTTTGATATTTTATTTTATTTTCTTTTATGTAGTACGTATATCAGGGTTGGCAGGTTTTTGACAGTTTAAACTGCGGTTTAAACCGTCATGTCAAAAACCCCTTGTCAAAAACCTCGTCAAAAACCTCAAATACTTACAGTGATCTGTAAAATTTCATATTAAATGTCACACATTAGATGTAATATTTAAAATTCACTATTACTGTAATTGTATAATTAGTATATAGTATTAGTAATAATTACAGGTTTTTGACATGTGTCAGTTTATGTCGGTTTAAACCATAGTTTAAACCGTCATGTCAAAAATCTCAAATACTAAATTGATCAGTAAAAATTCAAATTAAATGTCACACATGACAACATTACATGTAATATTTTAAATTCACTCTTACTGTATATCAGTAATTAGTACATAGTAAAGTATTATTGTTAAGTACAACTTTTTAACAGGGTAAAATTTTTATTTAATTTTTTTTTTTTTTTTTGTAAAATTGGGTTTTTTTAAAAAGTAGACATTAAGCTCACCTGAGCTGTACATTTTTTCTCTTACTTAAAATCGTTTTAATTTCGCTTACTTTTGAGAGCTTAAAGCATTAGCTAGCTTTTTTTATGGGGGAAAAAAAACTTAGAAAAGTGTAGATTTTTTTGTATATATAACAAGATAATGTGCATCAATGTTATTCTAGTCTAGGCAATAACCATTCCATTCAAAATTGAAATTGGATTATTAATTTTAAACATTTACAAAATAAGAGAAGTAATTAAAAAAAAAAAGCTTAAAGTCAAAATCTTTTTAAAACATGCTTTCTTTCAATATATAAAAATGTTTTCAATTTTAAAACTGAACAAAATTGGCTCGGTCATCTAAAAGAAAATTCCTATAAGCCCATATTTAAAAAGTGCATAATTCATCCCAACCATCAGGGGCAAGGGTTGACTGCTGTATCAGTTGATTCAGCCTGCGCTTGAGCTACGGAGAGAGTTTATGGATGCTTACCCATACTGATTGTGTATGAAGGAAGCTAAAGAATCCCCTTTCCAGTCTTCTTATTTCAGTGCTATAGGGAGGACTCCATTGTTTGGTGGAAAGGTATCACTAAATGCAACAGCTTTTTGAGCCTGCTTCAAAACTTGCTCATCTAACAATGCTTTTGCTATCAAGTCCTACTAGCTCAGCATCAATTAAGAGACAGACTATTTTCTTACGCTTCATGCACTCTAAACTCCAAAAATCTTTTGGGTGTAAATAAATGTGATAAACGCGTGGTGTGCCGCAGCATGCTGCGGGGTAAAATTGATCCGGATTATTTAATTGTACAAAATTATTTTCTTCTGGTTGAAAAAAAAAAAAAAATTATTGCAAATAATATATTTTTTAAATTATTAAATTTCAATAAAAGATCCCATAAATCATTGACTTATTTAATGTTTACGTATTGTTAAAATGTTTTAGCATGTTACATGTATTTGGCAGTTTTCGACGGTTTAAACCAGTTTTCGACACTTTAAACCAGTTTATGACAGTTTAAACCAGTTTTTGACGCTTGTCATGTCAAAAACCAGTTTTTGACGTCAAAAACCCAACCCTGACGTATATATACCTCACATATAATCTGCCAATCAAACCAGCCAGGAAGCAGAAAATACTGTTTAAGAGCACGGTCAAAGAGGGGCTCATAGGGCTTAACCCCTCTCCATTTAAATAAAAACAATTAAGTTACAGAAGCTATTAAAAATCCTTTTTCTGTCTTAAATGTTTCCTTATTAAAAAAAAAAAAAGTAACACTATTAATGAAAGTTATAGGTAATATTCATGAAACTAGTAAATCTGCAGATCAGTGGCCTCAAACATCAGTTTTATTTTGAAATTATTTTATTTAGTATTTAAAATATTCAACTCACAATATCATTTCTTTCATATTTGTAATATTAATTATTATAAATGGTATATCAAGTCCCAGTAGCAGAAAATTCTCCAAGTGTCTGCAACAGATTCAGGGGCAGAAAATAATCTGCAGGTGACATATTTTACAATTGAAGCGTTAATCAAACGATCATTTACTTTTGATGTTATTATGCATTTTATTAATTTTACTAGTAATAATAATCTTAAGTTTTTGTATTAAGTAATAAAGAGCTAAACATAATATAAAGTGAAATAAAGTTTCAATAGAAAAATAATCTGCAGACGAGGAAAAAAAATCTGCGACGCCTGTCTCCAGTCTCGAATTTTCTGCTACCGGGTATCAAGTAATCTCTGGAAGATTGTTAAAAATAGTGACACAAAACTAAACATTAATATTCCAAAACTTTTTTTTTTTAATTACCTTTTAAATCAAATCCACCACTGTTTCAATAATTTGATAGCTGTAATTGTCCGATATGTAGTATTTTAAACTATCCATCTAAAACAATTAAAACATCGATCTTCTGATAATTACAATAACTGATACAAACAGTAAATGATTATCACAAATATTTTATTAATTACTGGTATCCTAATTGTTAAATTTATTTAAAAATAACTATTTTGTTTCATTAGTAAGTATTCATTAAATTCTGGTTCTAAATACAGTCATAAAAACAATTATATTTATTACTTTTTATGGGGTGTCCATTACTGGAACAGAGGGTGTCCACTACTGGGCCAGAGGGTGTCCATTACTGGGCTTTTGATATATTTCTGTTATTTAAAATTAAATTTCTACCCATATGGGGAAATGAGGCTATAAAAATGGTTAAATATTGTTGATAGATTAATATAATATTGAAAAAACTGGAATATAATAATTATAACTACTAATAAAAAAATAATTTTTAAAGAAATTCCTTAAGGGTGTCCATTACTGGCACATCTACCCTATATTCAATTACTTCAAAATGTAAATAAATTGAACTGATGATTTTTTAACGTCATCTCTCACTGAGAATCCTGAATTTTCCTTCCAATGACGAAGGTACTGGAATTTGATATTGTAGCACAGGCATTATCAACCTACAATCTTTGTTAGACTGTATATATAGCCAATACTAGACTATTTGTACATTATCGTGCGTTGTTTTATAGCTGTCCCATATTTCCCTGTTAGTGTGGAAGTACAGGACACATTTTGAAATTTACAATTTCCTTATTTATAAAATTGTTTCTGCAAATTATGTTTCGATATTGTTCAAGGACATTAGAAAGTGTTTCATTTTGTATTCTGTATATCGAAATTTTTGTTCTTGTGTCAAACAAAATTTATTTTCTTATTTTTGTAAAAAGTGTTCCATTGCTTCCCACTCTCCCCTACTGTCCTGTTCTTATTGCGATAGCCAGAATTAAGTTCGAATGAGATAATGGCCAAAGATATTCTCAAAAGACCATACAATTTATGGTAAAAGTCGTTTACTCTTGGTGTGCTGAGTTCTAAGAAAAACATTCATAAGTATACTGGTCTGAAATAGGATGCATAAGAAATACTGAATCTTGCCGTTCCCTCTTCAAAATTTCGCGAAATTTTACCTTTAACGAAACTAACTAAATAAAATAATACAAAAATTGTATTTGTATTTCGCAGACAATTCATCAAAAATATAAAATAATTACAGTGAAAAATCACATTTAATGATTTTCAACAAGTTAGACAAATCAAACCTTTTAAATTTCTTTAGTTATTAATTAAGTTTTAAAACTTTTTCATAACCTAGAAAAACAGCGAAGAAAACATGCAAATGCAAATACAAATCCCGAAATCCAATCCAGTCCAGTTCACTTCACAGCGTGGTATAGAAATCGGATATGGAGGTTGTCAATCATCAGTGAAAGATCAAAGATTGACATTATTTATAGGAAAAAATTCAAGAAAATGTAACATTTCAATGCATTATTAAATCACGTAACCGAAAACTATCAATTTATTATATTCTGCACAGGGTAAAAACATTCGGTTGTTTGGAGTTTCGAGGCCGGTTCCCAATCAACCAATCATCCGTTAAAGTTTCAGTTTTGAACCAGCAAAACTCATGTGCCCAAAGTAACTTCTTATTAATTATTTTCTTTTTTGCCCTTAATGATTAATATTAATATAACTCATTGTAAATGTGCTTCCAATTGTTATTTTTATGTAAGTTTAAAATTTTAATGTAATTATTTTTACGCAATTTTACATTAATTATTAATACTTCGTATCGTTTAAATTGTAAGGGAAATTGACCATTATCTGTTAATTTAAACTTGAATTTAATGCGTTCTTCGCATAAAGCACTATACTAGTATTAGATATATATTTTCAGTGCTGTAGTTGAAAAAAAAGGTACTTGTTAGTTATCCCGTCGACCAAATTACTGTCGCCAAATTATAAGATTAAATGCCAATAATGTTTTGCCATTAATTAATTGTAAGATTAAATGCCAATAACGGCCAATAAAACCATTAATTCGACGTTTTATTTGTATTTTTATTAATGTTTTTACTAATTTATTTGTTCTTTCGTTATTTGAAATAAAAATTATGTCAATTTGTATAATTTAGCGAGTGGTTTGGCGATTTATATAACTTGGCGAAATTGGTCGACGGGATAACTAACAAGTACCGAAAAAAATATTTGTGGGAACTCGCCTTTTCACAGAGGGGCGATTCCATGCGCAGGCTTTAATTTGCATTTATTCAATTATTTATTATATTTTAATGTTAATTCTGATTTTAAGTGGTATGGTAAATAAGTTATTAGCATATTTTTAAATTTAAATGCGTGGAAATAAAACTCAGAAGTATATCATTTAATTTCATTACTCAAAATGTGCTTTTTTTCTACTTCAGAAAAAAAGCACATTTTGAGTATGAAATTAAATGATATATTTCTGTGAGTTTTACTTACACACATTTAAACTAAAAAATATGTTAATAACTTATTTACCATACCACCTAAAATCAGAATTAACATTAAAATATAATAAATAATTGAATAAATGCAAATTAAAGCCTGCGTTACGTGTGTGACTCTCCGCATGGAATCGCCCAGAGTAGAAGTTGATGCTACCGGATTTTTGCTAAGCCAAAAGCCAATTTAAAACATTTAGCCAAAAGCTGACTTTTTTTAATTAACGGTTATAATTACTATATTCTAGTAAAAAAAAAAAAAAGTTTGTGCTCGTATGCATTTTTTTTTTTTCTTACAGTAACAAACCAAATATTTCTGGGAATTGTGTTCCCACCCAACTACAGCACTGTATATAAAAATAGCAAATAAAGCCTTTGTGCAACAATATTAAAAAGCAGAAAAACCAATGTTTAAAATGCACAAATAATAGGGGAAGACGGGGTACAATGAAACAAAATTTATTAATTTTTTTTTCCTATCCACAATTTTGCATGTACAAAAATATAATTAATGCATATTTTTAATCTTGTATTTTCCCCATCTAAATAAATTTTTATTAGGTTCTAAACAATATTTTTATGCTTGAAAAATAACAAAAAATAAATGTCTTACAGTGTTTCATTGTACCCCGTATGCTGGGGTACAATGAAACACATACTGGGGTACAATGAAACACTCCAAATGATGGAAGCAATTTTCACCCAGTATAGTTTATTTTATGAAAAATGAGATAAATACAAAAACAAAACTTGATTAATAAGGAACTTGATAAAAATATTATAGTCTAAGACGAAAAATAAGAAAATTCTATTAGTTTAAGAAATACCTTTCATTTTATATTAAATTGGCTCAAGTCAGTTTCAAAAATTAGCATTTCTGCTTATATTTCAGTTGCTCCTGAAGGAATATGGGGTGGTAGTTTCAACACAATGAGTTTTTTTTTTTTTTTTAAATGTAAGTTTCTAAAAAAAAAATTAAAACTAGGTTGGAGTCTTTTTATATCAAGTACTTCACATTTCACTTCATTTAAATGTATGATTTCTCCAACGGTATATATTTCCTTATGTTTACACTTATACGGATACTGCTTGTGCCATACATGTTGTGTGTCGATATCTCATTCTTAGTACCTCGATGACCAGCTGGGCCTGGATAAAAAAATCTGGATCATTATCAGAGTCTGTAGCAGGCAGAGTTTGTTTTCAAAACAATCCCTTCTTAGCTTTTTTTTCTCTTTCTATCTTTTAATTGCTTAACAAGAGTATTTTTTACTGACCTGGTTAGAACAAAACTTTTTTTTTCTGTTTTCCTACTTTAACTTCTAATATATTCTATTTACTACTTTTATTACTATAATGAAACATGTTTCATTGTACCCCGTCTGCAAGTGTTTCATTGTACCCCGCACTGATGTTGCTAAATAAAAATTTATTTTCAAACTTCTAATATTTATTTATTTTTAGTTTGGTTTTGGAGGTATGAAGACAACAACTCAAAGATAACAATGTATAGAGAAAATAATTATTACATATAACCACAAGGAAAAAGAAACAAAATTACTTTTAGTAAAGAAAGTTACTTTCAATGGTGTAAAAGCAATAATCTTCTATTGCTACTGTTGTAGAAGTGTGAATGTATCCAAATCACATCAGTAATTGGAACATATAGTTGTTCAACATATATATAAACTGCAACTCTCTATGACAAATTTGATTGATTTTACAAGTAATGTTTCATTGTACCCCGTCTTCCCCTACATGAAAAGCAGCAAACAGCTGTTTCGAATCTACTAGCGAGATTCTTCTTCAGTGCAAGATAGGGAAAAAGGAACAGCATGCTCAGCCTTGCTTTTTCTAGCACGCTGTTCCTTTTTCCCTATCTTGCACTGAAGAAGAATCTCGCTAGTAGATTCGAAACAGCTGTTTGCTGCTTTTCATGTATTATTTGTGCATTTTAAACGTTGGCTTTTCTGCTTTTTAATACAGCACTGTATATTTTAATAACTAGAAAATTATTATTATTATGGTTATCGAACCTAATTTAAGCCTTTATGTTGAAAGCTAAAATCGACTTCTTTCAGAGTTTTATAAAATTTTAAACTATCTTCAAATACTGTAGTACCCCCAACTTACATCCTCTCGACTTAAGTCACCCTGCATTTATGTCGTCTGGCCTGGGAAAAAAATTCCTTGATCAAGACGCACTTTGAACTTTTTTGAAGACTTTTGGAAGAAATTTAGCATCTCATGCATAGGGGATTCAGCAAAAAAAAATGAGAGATGCTTGGAAAAGACTGAGCCACTTTTCCTTCGTAGAGACTACGAAAACATCAGAAAATTGTGATTCTCTCTCAATTGATGAAATCGTCTAAAATGGAAGAGAACTCAACTTAGAGATGGATCCTGAAGATGTTGTGTAAATCAGTAATTCTGCTGATCTGGAATTACCCATCGACGAACTTATCGAATTAAAGAAACTAAGTACTGTTGAAGAAATAGATGAAGATTTTTAGCCTAGGGGGAAGCTCATGACGGTTCCAAATTTAACCGAAGGGCTAAACCTTAGTATTGAAGCTGGTATGACAGTTCTTGAAAATATTGATTCAGACAAGTGAAGTGTAGCAATGACTAAGAAAAGCTTAGAAAACTCACTCTGCTGTTGCAAGGAACTTCTAAGAGAAAAAAATAAAAATTTGTCTGATCAAATATCATTGCAAGATTTTTTTTACATGCTCAAAGACTGACTCGAACGGGAAAGTTAGAAGAACAATGTATTATAAGTTAACAACTTATTGATTTATTCAAAATTCCTGTATTGCAAATGCAATTTTTTGCTAATGTTAAGTGTTTGTAACATAATCTCTAAATACATTAGAATATGTTCATTAGATTTTGTTGAATTTTTATTGCATATCCTGTTTTGCTCATCTAAATGTACCCCGACTTACGTCATTTTTGCTTTTGTTGCTAGTCTTGGAACGAATTGCGGCTTAGATGTTATATCTTCCCGCGGCCGCCATCTTGGATTTCTCGGCGGTGTTTTGTTGGCGTTTATCGATAAGGCAACCCCGTTAAGCCTAACATGCACATAAATGTGCTTGGCGACATTTACTTGGCAGAAAAAGGGTTTTCACGCCAAGAAAAAATCCAAGATGGCGGCCACAGGAATCTATAACATCTGTTCTCGAATTGCTGACGTAAATCAAGGTATGTACAGGTAATTGTTAGAAGATTTAAAAAAAAAAAAAAAAACTGCTGAATCCTACATATGCTCACACACTTCAAAATATGAATAAATATATTTTATAAACTTACTGATGGTACCTACATTTATTTGTAATGAATTGAATAGTTAGTACATTTTGTCTTCTGCAATTTTTCATTTTTTAACGATTTTCAATGTGACTTTTAGCTTTTTCTTTTTTGTGCGTTTTGCTGCAAATTCTTTTCATTCGGGAAAGAATTCTCGTTATAGTGTTTTAGCCCACTATAGTAAATTTTGACATTTGATACTTTTTAATTTGTAGAACACCCCCCCCCCCCCTCCCAATATCCCGCTTCATGATGGTTTTAAAAGAATCTTGTTTTAATCTTTTAGCTCAATATAGTAAATGATATTTCAATCAAGATTTTATTTCCTTTCAATAAAGTTTTTTTCGGAATTCGTGCTGCAATTTCTGAATGTTTTGTGAATTTTGTTATGCGATTTTTAGAGATTTGTTTTGAGACATTCGTAAAAAAAGTTTGACTTCAAACTTTTATCCCAATATAGTAAATTTTGTCTTCCTTGATTTTTGAAGTTTTGGCCATTTTTTGTCATTCGTGAAAGAATTCAGATTACAATGTTACCCACTATAGTAAATTTTATCCTCCACAAATTTTTAACTTTTAGCACTTTTCTTTCTCGAGTTTTACTGCGATTTTAGTATAAGGAATTCGGTTTTAATCTTTTAGTCCCGTAAGTATAGAAAATGGTGTCTCTATTTTAATAAAGTTTATTTAGAATTCTTACTGCGATTTTTAAATTTTTTGTGATTTTTTTCATGCAATTTTTAGAAATTTTAGTTACAAACTTTTAGCCTAATTTAGTCAGTGTTATTCTCTGCAATTTTTAAAGTTTTAGAACTTCATATGCAATTTTTACTGAGGTTTTTAAATTTTGCTACAATTTTTGACTTTTTGAGGCAACAAAAAATGCAGAATAGGAAATTGTCAGGATTTTGGAGAATTCTGAATTTCGGACGTCAGTATTTGAGACTTTGTACCATATCTAGAAAGTATTAATTTATTTAAATATCATCTGTAATTTTAATTATAAATTGGTTTATATTAGGGATGCACCAAATATTCGGTATTCGGCCATACTACCAAGTTTTCGGTTAGGTAGTATGGCCGAATATCAAACTATTTGGTCTGGCCAAATATTGAACTATTCAATCTGCTGAATATCAAATTATTTGGCCAAACTGAATATTTAAAAAAAAAACTCGGCTTAGATGTGTTATTATTCCGGGGTCCGCCATCTTGGATTTTTTTCTTGCATGAAAACTCCTTTTTCGCCAAGTAGTAATGTCGCCAATGGTTAAATATTGTTGATAGGTTAATATAATATTGAAAAAAAAATGAAATATAATGATTATAACTATTAATAAAAAAATAATTTTTAATTCAAGCCAAGAAAAAAATCCAAGATGGCGGACCCCAGGATAATAACACATCTGTTCCAAAAACTCTTACAAATATTTTTTAAAACCTTACCCAACTACTACCTTTAACTGACTATTAATAAAGATATTCAGAGTAATTAGACAGAGTCAGCTTTAAATAAAAGAAAATGCTTTTATATTATTTATTTGCTGTTTTAAAAGTGTTACTTAAGAAAATAACTTTTAAATACAATCTTCATAGAAATTAATGATATACAAATGCAAGTTCACGAGTATTGTCTGGTAAAATAATCAGTTTCTTGCTTTTTCGCAAACAGGGTGTTTCTGAACAAAATGAAAAAAAAATTCTGTCAAGGCCTATCCGACCCTAAAGATGCCTATTAGGGGTAATAATAGGCATCAAAACAAAAACAGGCAATGTTTTGTCCAGCAAAAACCACGGTAGCAATTAACTTATTCAGTCAAAAATACAGCGTATCTCATACCAGGTCAAACTTTAATTTTCTTTTGTTATTTTATCAGTAATGAAGGTATTGTAACTGTATTGTCAACAGAGTTGCTTTAATTTCTGTAAAATATGATAACATGACAAGAAGTGCTAGACATTGCAACCATTCATATCTAAACAGCACTGATCTTAAACATTCCTTTATAAGAATGCAGCTAACAGTACTTATACTCAGTGCCTGATTTATGTCAGGGCAAAGGCGCATGGATCCCTGATTTTTAGGTGCCTCCAAATGCTGCTGAAGGTTTTTTAATTATTGTCCAAAATCTGATGTAGTTTTAATATCTAATGGAATTTTACATTTTATTCTACATTCTGTTGTGTTCAGTGTTCATATTGTATTTTTATTTTTATACCCTTGTATATTTTGTCTGAAACATCCATTTATAATTACTTTATTATAGTGAATATTTTCTTTTATCTTTATCACTTTAAAAATGCATTGTCCGGGTTCGATCCAGGCAAAATTTGAAGCCTATTTAGGGCCCTTTCACAAAAATGTATTTAATAAAATGGGCCCCTTCACAAAAATAAATGCAATAAAATAAGCCCCTTCACAAAAATGAACTTAACAAAATAGGCCCCTTCACAAAATTCCTTTTCATAAAATAGGCTCCCTACGTAACATTCTTTTTCATAAAAACACTTTTAAAATATGTAATTTGTAAATAAAACTAGGTCACGAAAAACAAAAACTTTAGCAAGGGGATTTAAAGAATGTTTTTGTTCATAAATTCTTGGTACAGATTTGAGTAACTGGATTTCAACTTTCGTTACAAAATGTTATTTTTCACAAAAATATTATAAAATTCACAAAAATAACTTTTACTTTTCACAAAATAGGCCCCAAGAATAAAAACCTGCATCGACCCCTGATTGTATTTTTAATTCTTATTTAATCTTGTTCCTGTTCTCGTCAGATTATTTGAGGGTTGGTGAGCATAGCTTGCAGGCAGTAGAGCTAGAGCCCCCTAATATTTTAAATAATTGTAGTTTGGTGTTGTCGAAAATTTATTATTAGTTGTGGGTTCCTTTATCATTCCAGATATATAGAATTGTATAGGAAAAGATAATCAACACCAAACAATTTATTATAAAACGTCTACTCATTTAAATTTCATAATTGTGAAATAATATTTTAAAAGTAAATTAATAATTATCATATTTAATTTTTTTATGGATATTTTAAACTAATTATTAAAGTCAATAATGGTTATTTTAGTAAGTACCTTTTTTACAATTTTTTTTTTACTCAATCCCCCTGTAAGTATCGGTGCAAGAGGGAACCGTAAGTATTTCTAACCAGGGCCCCCAAATTTGTAAATCGGTCCCTGCTTATACTGTATGACTGGCTAAAATTCAGCCATTTCCATTGGTATCATCACATTTTATACAAACAAATTAATATGATGCAAATCTTGCTAAAATGTCTTCATTTTTGCGGAAGTTGTGAACAAAAATGTACTTGCAGCTTGTCGTGACACACTTTTCATTTTTGATGGAATAAGAGGAATGATATGTTGTTTCTTGTTCAGTATAAAAAAATTCTATTCATTTGTTTAAAATAATAGAAAGCATGGAATTTAAATTTTATTAATTAAAAAAGTTTTAAACAATCATCTTAAATAACAGCTCAAAACACATTTTTTTTTTTTACTGCATTCCTTATTTATTAAAAAAAAAAGGTCTAAATATTAAAAAAAGTTAAATACAGTAGAAGATCTTTATAACACAAGGTTGTGTGTTATATGGATCACAATTTAAACTTCACTAAATTTACCTTGTAAACATGGCCAAATATGTCTACAGCATATAAAAATACATTTAGAATATCTTTATATTGCATTCCTTGTCACCTGGAATTATCCAAAATTATAAATTTTTGCATTATATAGATCATTCTGCATTGTTTAGTTTACTTTATAAACATGGTCCAACTATACCTGTACCAAATCATACATTATATTACTGATTTTCAAAAATGTTTATTGTAATAAAATAATAATTTTTTCATTGAAAAGTTCTGAATTAAGAAGATAAAGTTGAACTAATGTATCAAATTCAGTTTTCTAGAGAGTAGCAATTTTTGCAATGTAGGAATTCAGGTGCTTTTTAACTGCAAAATTCATTGTTTACTACTGAGAAGTTGTGTGTTATATGGGGAATTGCATTATAAAGATCTTCTACTTATGTAAAATTGTTTAAAATTAAACTTTTTAATACAGTTAAACTCTGAGATGTCGGCCTAACAGTTACTATTTAGCTAGCCAAATATTCAGTATTCAGTTTACCTGCTGGCCGAATATTTGGTATTTGGCCAAAATCACTATTCGGTGAATCCCTAGATACCTTTTATTTACTATTTTTGGTTTTGTATATACTCCTTTATATATTAAAATTGTTTCAGATTTTCAAATTTATATTTTTGATGTATTTATACTAAAATTTATTTCAGTTTAAAGATATTGATGAATGTGGCATATAAGAATCTTATAGATGAGCTCAATATCTTTTAATCTGCAGTTCTGCCATATAGGATATTCATGGCATCAACTGAAAATTCTGTTAGTATTCAGCAATCTAAAAAGGTAAAAAAAAAAGAAGCTTGTTTTCTTGCTATAAAATATTTCATGTAATTTATAAGTTACAGCAGCTACTTTTGATATGATATAAATTTTCTGTTCTTCTGTATTTTTCCCAGGGTTCGTAAATATCATGATATTTTTGAAAATATAAAAAATACCCAACATTTTGATATATATCCGATGTTTTCAAAATAGTCAACTTATTGATAATTATAAATATTTTCACATCTAATATAAATTAGAAACTAAAACATATTGCACTTAGCATGAAAACATAATCAAACAATATTCTAAATGTACTTTTTTTCTTCACTTAGACAAAATTGAAGATCAACTAATTAAAAACAGATGCAATCTGCTTTTTACACACACAAAAAACAATCTACCGGATTAATTATCAAGCTTCCACAAAATTTTGTGTTTTATAAAACAAAATTATATACAAAATACTTTGTTTTTATTGAAAAATTTTAACATAAATGTAAAATTGTGTGCTTTTTCATTCTCTAACCTGTTGTGTACTTTAAACTAAAGAAAATCAAAACCAGAAAAGATTCTAATGAAGCAGTAAATAACTTCTCTAAATTACACAGTTTATCTTTCAATAGCTGTTCTAAGTAAATATATCGTCCCACATAATTCTAGGTTCTACATTTAAAAATTCAGCTTCAAATGCTCAGAAAGCTCAGAAAAGATTTTCTTTATAAAATGGGGGAAGAGGGAGGGGGGGTGGGGTTCGTGAAGCTAAAAGCGGGCTGCCAAAGCAAAGGTTCTTATCTACAGAATGACACAATCAATAGCAGTTTAAAAAAATTCATTTACACTTGTTTTGACTGAAAATATTAAAAATATCATATGCAATATTTTGAAAATTAGTGTCAAACATATGAAAATATCAAACTTCATGATATTTTGAAAATAAATATTGGATATATACAGAGTTTCCCCCAGGTTTAAAAAAAGGCAGGGTGCTGTTTGTGGAAAAAGGGCACTTTTAGATTCCGAAGGTCATGTTTTAGATTCTTAAGAAGGGCATTTGTGAAAATTTTTAA
Organism: Maratus speciosus; assembly: GCA_963932465.1. Classification (NCBI taxonomy): domain Eukaryota; kingdom Metazoa; phylum Arthropoda; class Arachnida; order Araneae; family Salticidae; genus Maratus; species Maratus speciosus. The sequence goes on from OZ010786.1 coordinate 632,063,871, forward strand.
AGGCATTCTTTTGATTTTTAAAACTACTTTTTAATATTTAATAGACCGAGAACTATTTTAAAGACAGCAATGAGTCAATTTTTACTATGCAAGTAAATATTTTAATAAACAAAGAAATAAAGGCACTTTTTTCAGGTGGGGGCAACAAGGGAGCTAATTTTTTAAATGAGGCGCAAGAGGGGTGCTATTTTGTAAATCTAAGGGCAGGCAGGGTGCAGCACCCTCCTGGAACTGTCTGGGAGGAAACTCCGATATATATCACCGAACCCTGATTTTTCGATTGACCATTTTCAGTAAACAAATCTGGCTGCTAATCAGTGTTATTTAATGCCAATAATAAGTTTAAAGAAACAGAATGCTCTTTTAGAAATGAACAAATACAAGTTACAGATATAACATGTAAAAAGTACATAATTAGGTACTCAATACATCGTGTTCAAGAAATATCTTCATTATTCTAAAGATCAGTAGCAAAAATACGAACAGGTCAACTGAAAATGCAGCTTGCAACAAAAGAATGAAGAAATCTAACAGCTTTTTATTACAGTGCCTTCAATGTAGCTCTGTTTGTATCATAAAGAATGGTAAATCTGTAGTCTATTTCACGCAAAGTGTTTGTAACATTTGCAGTATAACTGTGACAATTGCAAATTGTATTCTTTCCTTTTTATATAAAAATATCAGAAATAAGTGTTCGATGAACAATGTTTAACATAAAAGGAAATTCAATGGGGTTATGTCGGGCAGCCGTAGATTTTTGCGATATTTTCTACTGAATGATTGAATTTCATAATATTCTGCCAGATCAAATCACAAATTTCACAATTTTTTTGCTTGACTGACGAATTTAGAGATATTTTCCATCTAATGATTGGCAATTTTTCTGCAACCGATTGATGAAAATCATATGTTTTTTCCCCTGACCGATTAACGAATTTCACATTTAAAAAAAATTTTTGATTTTTTTTCTTCCCATGATTGACTGATGAATATCACGATTTTTTTCCAATCAATTTACAAATTTCACAATATTTTAAAGTGACCGACTGAAGAATTTTGAGAATTTTTTCCCAACATTTGAGTGGCGAATTTCATGATTTTTTTCCCATTACTGAATGATGATTTTCAAAAGTTTTTTCCCTGCAACCGATGGATGAATTTTGCAATATTGTATTTCTACTGATTGACGAGTTCTACATTTATTTCTTACGACTGATTGACGAAATTCACGCAATTTTTTTTTCCTGTGACCGAGACTGGAGAATGTTATGATTTTTTTCCATAACCGACTGATATATTTCTTGATTTTTTTTTTTTCACACAACCTATTGACAAATTTCGCCATACTTCCCTGCAACCTAATGTCTGAATTTACTATTTATTTCTGGTGATCAATGGACGTATTTTGTGAGTTTTTTTTCTCACGTAACCGGAAGAAGAAATTAATGAAAAGGGCTCGTTAGAAATGGCATTAAGTGGCATGGGGTGCAGAAAATAATTAAAAAGGGCCACCAAGCACATAAAGTAGTTAACAAGGGGTATTGGATGCATAAAGTAGCTAAAAATGATCACTGGGTGCTGCATCCTGCTAAATTGGCCTAGAGTCAACACCAGTATTTAAATTTTGATTGGGAGGTTGTATGTATTTAAAAATTTTCAATACTAACACCCTATTTTGACATCCTATTTGGATTTTTCAGTAAATTTTACCTGTGTATACCAAATGGAAAATCATTTGGTCAAATAGTTTAGGAACTATACAAGTTTAAATTTTAGAACTGCTGGTGTTAAATTTGTTATTAATTGCTGCAAAATAGATTGCAATTGTGGTAGATTCTCAAGCATAACTGAAAAACTACTTGGCAAAATGAGCTATAATTTCAAATTCACTTGTTTAAAGCTTCTAGAAAATGATTTCTGACAAGAAATTTATAGATTACAATTCATATTATTATTGAAAAATAATTTCAAATTGTATATTTTTTCAAAATTGATAAAAAAAAAAAAAAATTGCAACAGAAATCTTTTCCTAAAAGCTTTAAATATGCAAATCCAAAATTAAAACAAATTCCACCTATTAGCTTGGAGTTATGCTTAAAAATCTACCCACTTTGCAATCCGTTTTGTAAAGATTAAAAACGAATTTAATATTAGAAGTTTTAACTTAAACCTGCATAATTTTACAACTACTTGGATGGTTATCTGAAGGTAAAATTTACTAAGTAATTCAAATATGTCAAAATTAGGAGTTAGTATTGAAGATTTTAAAGGTTGGTATAATTTCTATATGTATAGGACACCCTGAGCAAAATTTATTTATACCATTCAATGTTGAATTCAGACATTTTTCTCGGGAGGGGGGGGGGGGTTGCATTATAGAGTTCCAGGGGGAAATTGCACTTTTTGTCCATTGAAAACACAAAATCTCAAATCTTCTGGGAGGGGGGCTTCTCATTGCACAAGATGGGGGGGGGGGCATGTCCTCCCCGGGCCACTCCCTGAATTCAACACTGGTACCATTAATTAGTAGATGTTATTTCTAATTTTTGGTACTACAGTATGGAACCATTTATCTGGAAACCAGTTAACCGGAAAACCAGTTATCCGGAATGATATTTCTGATAGACTGATTTCAGAATCTTTGCAGAAAAAGGTATCACATACTGCCAGTTTGACATAGGTTTTGCTTAAACAATTGTATAATTTGGTGACAGCATCTAGCATTTGAAATGAAAACATATTTAGTTGTATTTTAAATGTTTTAATTTTCATGCAGAGGAAACAGAAGAATTTTTGTTCCTAAGGGATTCCCATGATTTACCTTTTTTAAACTGTGGTTGACTTTTGATATTTCTTGCATTGATTTTTAATCCAAGTAATTTAATAATTTAGTATCAGAAATAATGCCACAACCACATATATTCCACAAAACTTATCAAATGGATGCTGCTTTCATCCACAACCAGTTAACCAGAAAAACCAGTTATCCGGGATACATCTGACCCCAAGCATTCCGGATAAACGGTTCTGTACTGTAGTCACATTTTTATATGATGTTTTGTAGCTGAATTAGTAAAGGGTGATCGCTTTTATTTTTCTATACGTTATGACTGTACTTCTTGTACGAAGACTGTACATAAATAAAGTGATGTTAACATGATAAATAATATACAGGGTTAGCCTAAATAAACCATCAGGTTTCAAAACATTGTGTATTGTGAGATATGTGACCTACAAAGATGGATGATATATGACAAAATACATACTCTCACCAAGTTTAAAAGCCTGCCTCGGGTGCAGGAACACATCATCTGCTGCTGTGACAGACATTGGCTGAAACATGCTATTAACTATAACCCTTTATATCCTGAATTTTGAATTAAAAAAATTGCTTCACCTGAATAATTATTTATGTTAATGTCTAAGATATCCAGAACAACCTGTGTAATAATAATTTGATTTTTAGGTAATTTTTTTAATCAAATCTGATTTAATAAATCAGTAGTTACAGCTATTTTTGCAAAATATGTACAACAATAATTAGATAAATTAACAAAAAAATACTGTTATGGAAATCTCACAATTCTCATAATAACAGTATAAATAAATGTATTGTGATCCTATCTGTAACAGAGAAGTGTTTTGTAATTGCAAATTTTTCGTATAACATTTTTTAATAGGATAAAAGTTACACCTAGTTAAAGGGTTGAGAAAATAACCACAATAAAAAATGTTGATCTTCGACTGTTTCACTGTACTTTCTAAATAGGATTAAGCAAATTATTTTGTATGAAAAATGCAATCTACTTTCATTAGTAGATGAATTAAATAAATTTTACATTGAATTTTCTTTAATGGTACTTAAAAGTACCATCAGGATATAAAGGGTTAAACGTATGGATAGAACTGGATTTGGATTACTGTTGGGATGTGTGCCGTGTGACTAAGGGCACACATAGGGAACATTTGTAGTATGTACCAGAAACTTGATGGTGGTGAGTGTATGTATCTTTTCATGTATTGCCCGTCTTTGTACGTCATGCACTTATAAATAAACAGCCTTTTGAAACCTGATAAATCATTATTTAGGCTAACCCTGTATATGCTATTTGTTGTGACAGATTTTTACTATGCAACATGATTTTTTATCTATTTTTAATCCTACTTATATTGTGTTCATTAATGTACACTTTTTTATGTCTTAATCCCATAGTCCCCCAGTACACAAAATATTTCACTGCATCCTACTTCATTAGTTTTCCTGCATGCCATCAATGATTCCATTCTTGTTGGTGGCAAAATATTAACTTACTTATTTAACCTATTTAATTTTATAAGTACAGTAGCCTCCTGCTTAAACAGCCTAAACTGGACTGAGTGTTAGCCGGTTAAAAGAAAAAACGGTTATACCGGAGAAGTAAAAAAAAAATTAAATAAGTAACTGCATATTTAATAAATTAAATATGTAGGATGCATTTAGTTTTTTAATTTGTGTAGTTTTTAAAAAGTACATATTTTCTAGATTTTGTGAAATGAATACTAGTTGTAATTAACTGAATTGAAATAAAAATTATCACTAATAACAAATAATGAACAATATTTAATACAAATTAAATTGTTGAAAATCTTGTCACATACCTTTATAAGAAGTTGATAATATTCTACATTATGTAAATTTGAGTTAATTAACCATAAAGAAATGAGAATGGAAATTTTCCTTTCTGAATTTTGCCTGATGTTGGGAGAAAAAAGTCGGCCGGTTAAAGTGGAGTTCTGGTAGGAAGGCTACACTATACTGTTAACAGAAATGTTTTAAAAAAAAGTATGCTGTTTATCACATATAACAACTTATATGGACCCACCATAGCCGAGTGGTTAAGGCACCACACCGCTAATTGCTTGAGAGTGTAGGTGGGCTGCGATTTCAACTCCCGCTGGCTCCATTGCACACACTTTGTGGAGCTCCTGGATGTAATTCTTTGGTGTTGTAAATTTCCTTGTACTATCTCGTCCTTGTATATTGGTGATGATTTATACACGGGCACCAGGTGTTAAGCACACAAGTTAGATGCATGTCTTCAATAAATAAATAAATAAATAAACAACTTATATGGATAAGAAAGTACTTTTATCGAGAGAAAAATGACCATAAGTTTAAAAGTGGCTATAATAAAATTGTTATTTCTTGCCTTTTAGCATTTTTGCAGAAAAATTAATTCAACTGTATATACATTTAAAAAAAAAAAAAGCATTAGTTGTTGATTTGTGTGATTTGTGAACTCTATGATTTAATGTTTCTTTGTTTTCATTTACAGGAGTTCCTGTGTACATATGATGACTGTTTAAAGCAATTTAGTAGTTTAACACATCTTAATCGACATGAAGCATCATATCATATTAATAAAACTTTCAGGTATTTTCTCTTTCGGGTCATGGTTATATTTTTGATGAATTTTATTTTTGTTTAATTCTGATCTCAATTTAATTAAATTGATACTGTATTTCTGCTTTTTTTTTTTTCTTCCTGCACCATTTTCTCATTTCCTGGTTATATCAATATTTTTTAATATTTCAGTACTTAATTAGAAAATTTAGTTAGTAACCAATAGCTTTTAAAAGAATGTAGTAATAGAAGAATATAGGGTACTTTTTAGCTATCCTGTCGACCATTATCGCCAAATTATACAAATTGACATAATTTTTATTTTAAATAACAAAAGAACAAATAAATTAGTATAACATTAATAAAAATACAAATAAAATGTCGCAATAGAAATCACTTGATGATGTAAACACGTGTTGTCAAGTGAAATTGACATTTACGATCAACCATTATTGACATTTAATCTTACAATTTGGCGACGGGATAACTAACAAGTACCGAATATAGTAAGAATTAATAGTTCTCAATGGCTTTTAATGGTTAAAAATTTTTAATTAAATGGTAAAATGGTGTATTCATGTTCATTTTTTTAAATTGATTTATATTTAATTAATTGGATTCAAATAAAGGGTGTTAATGCAATTTTTTTTTTGTGTGTGTGTGTTCTTACATATGTGCATGGGTGCTCCGATTTTGATAATTCCTTTTTAGGTGCGTTCGTAGTTATATAAATACGTAGTACCTACAGTCGTCATTCAGTCCGTCCGTCCATCTGCCTGTCTGTCTGTCTGTCCGCATATAACAGAGCAAAAACTACCCAACCGAATGGTCTGAAATTTTAAATATATGATTGTTGCAAAATTTTGTCGAGCCATTTCAAATTTTATGAAAATCGGATGTATAGTTTAATTACAGGGACAGTCAAAAGTGTTCCGTTACATTACGAGGAATGAGAAAAAAGTTATTGCAAGTGCATTTTAATGATGCTACAGACTATTCACTTTATGAAGTGCAAAAAATTATACATTCAGTACAATATGGGGTGTAAAAAATAATTATAAAACTACTTATAGTACGAACGCACCTCATTTGCCACGTTTGACGAGCAATTTCCAACTTGTTTAGGGCTTCGTTCATCTGACGAAACCCTATTCGTCTCGCTCCTCTGTCTGTCCGTCCGTCCGTCACAGTGCCCATTCTCAGAAACTATACATGTTGGAGACTTGAAATTTTGCATACTTATAGATGAACACCACACATCATACGACAAATCATAAAATTTTGAAAAAGTCGTACATTTAACCCTTTGGGCTCCCAAATGTGTATTTCAAACAATTCTTTCTAAGTGAGCCCCTAATTAGGTTGGAGGCGTGAAATTTTTCATACTTATAGCTGGACACCTCAGACCACGACAAATCATAAAATTTTGAAAAAGGTCGTACATTTAATCCTTTGAGCTCCCACAAGTGTATTTAAAACAATTCTTTCTAAGTGAGCCTCTAATTAGGTTGGAGGCGTGAAATTTTGCATACTTATAGCTGAACACCTCACATCAAGTGGCAAATCATGAAATTTTGAAAAAGTTGTACATTTAACCCTTTGGGCTCCCCCATGTGTATTTTAAACAATTCTTTCAAAGTGAGCCCCTAATTAGGTTGGAGGCGTGAAATTTTGCATACTTATAGCTGAACACCATCATACGACAAATCATAAAATTTTGAAAAAGGTCGTACATTTAATCCTTTGGGCTCCCACATGCATATTTTAAGCAATTCTTTCTAACTGAGCAGCCCCTTATTAAACTTGAGATTTGAAATTTTGCATACTTATAGCAGAACACCTGAGGCCAGTCGACAAATCATAAAATCTTGAAAAAGTCTTACGTTTAACCCTTTGAGCTACCACTTATGTATTTTAAGGAATTCTTTCTAAGAGAGCCCTTAATTAAGTTGGAGACATGAATTTTTGCATACGACCTCAGACCTCTTGACTGAATACCTCAGACTACACAACAAATCATAAAAATTTCAAAAAGTCTCATATTATTTACTCCTCCGGGCTCTAACTTGTGTATTTTAAGCAATTTTTCTAACCTCCGCCCTTTTCACCCGGGGAGCACTTTTCCAACTTTTGCCGACACCCCTTTGACCATTCTTTCTTATTATGCACCATAGACTTACATATTTTAGTTCCACTTTTTACCACCAGGGGTGCCTACTTATCTCGGATGCTATGGGCCCAATCCCCTCGACTAATATATCTACGGATAGTATGTAAAACGGAGTTTCGTTCGGATAGAGGTTTGTTTAGAATAGAGTGCTCCCCTGGTTGTGAAATGTGGAACTAACAGATTTTTCAAAAGGATAAAGTGTTTTGAAAGGAATATTAAATGAAACCCTCTGTGCGATCTGTGATCACACTTACCCACTTGTTTTGTGTGTGTGAGTGTGGAAAGGGTTGATTTTGGTGGTGATACAGGGTTATCAAAAGCCTAATTAAAATTTTAAAATACCACACCTGTGGCTTTTATTGGTTGTAAACAATATATTTTAGCCTTTTTTTTGGGGGGGGGGGGTGGCAAAATTGGTTTTTATGCACAAAGCATTTTAATTGTAAACTGCACATTTTCAAGTGTTTTTTAATTAATTTTAAAGACATTTAATTAAGTTAGAATTCAATAAATAACCCAATTTCTCAATAATGAAGACATTAATATTGGAATAACACATGGATGAAGGTGCTAGTGATTTGTAGTCAGAATTACAAATATGTCAGTTAAATTTTAAAATGGCATACCAATTGTTTTATCTGGTTTACACTAGCATTGAATGTTTTTTTTTTTTACTACTTTAAATAATTAAATAGGACAATGGTTGCTTAGTTACATATTTTATTATTTAACTAATTATTGATACCCAAGTCTTATTTTTTTTCTCATGAACATTTAAAATCATTCAATAAAATCATTGTTTATCACTATAATTTTAATTCAACATGGTTTATTTTTTTTTAAAAAAATTGTTTCTATTTTTTATACACTTACATGTACTAAAATCTCCTCAAATATTATATCCTTTCTAATTTCTCTTTCATCATTCTATGTTTTAATGTATTCACCTGAACTTATCTGGAATAAGTTATGTAAGTGTTTAGTATCAGAAAAGGCAGAGAACTTGGTACTTTTCCAGTATAGAGGCCTTGGTGTTTTTTTAAAAGCTTGGCTTCAGAAAGTAAGATTTGTTGCCAAATGATGTAAACAGCTATGAAAACAAACCTATTGAACTTACAAAAAATATACTTGACAATTTCCGGTACTTTTCCAGCTTATGGGCCTTGGTGAGATTGAGAAAATGGTCTTGGCGGGAGAAGGAAATTTGGCAATACAGTAAACTCTCTGTAAGGCGGACTCTGTGTAAGACGGAAATCTGTCTAACTCGGAAAGATTTTCAAGTCCCTGCGAATCCATAGACATAGGGTAAAAATTGTCTAAGGCAGAATATTGTCTATCACGGAAAATTTTCTCGGTCCCGATAGATTCTGCCTTAGACAGAGTTTACTGTATACTTTCTGGCAACCTATCCACGTTTTATATACAGAAGCCAGTGTTTTCAATGTTTATACAACTTATTTGGTATAAGAAGCAATTTATCTATTTCTATATACAAACAAAAGTGCATATAAATAATAATATACATATAAATAAAATGTTTCTAATTATATAAATACATATAAAAACAAACATAAAAGTTCTTTAGTTTTCATAGCTGTTTTATATTATTTGGTAACAAATCTCACTATCTGAAGCCCGAATTGCACCAAGCTTTTTAAAAAAAGCCAGTTCTCCTATACTGGAAAAGTACCAAAAACTTTTTAGACATTTTTATAAGTCATCAAAATATTGATTACTTACTAAATATGGATGTTCTCAAGTAATATATCAGATAATTTCATTAATTATCTGATATCGCCATTTATTAAATAAATATAAGTTATTTAGTTTTAATTCATTCTTAAAGTAAATAGCAGTAGCATGTAAGAATGTTTAATTTTTTATGTGTGGCATTTTGTCATTGTTTAATTAAATATAATCTTTAAAATGTATAGTTATATGTTGAGCTATGTAATATCAAATTTCAAAACATCACCTTTGAGTCTAATTTAATGTATTCTTTTCAATATGTATACATTTTTTCTTTTAGGGATAATGCCTTCATAGTTGCCTTTTAGCAAGTATAAAGACGAATTCGTATGATAAAATTTAATAGAAATTTATGGTTTTTTTAGTAGAAAACATTTAAAAGTTAAAGATAAATAGTAGCTGGTTCTATTTTGAAAATAATGATTTTTCCTGAAAATTGCTGCCAAAATCAGATGCTGTTAAGTACTCTTTAATGGTTATATATGTATGAAATTTCATTGTTTCTCCTTTTTACATTTTATTATTATTGTGGTTTGGGGTGTTTAATTTGACATTATTATTAACTGTATTTTAAGTCTTGGGCGCAAGACCTTCAGTCTCAGGACTGATTTTAGTCTTTTGACATATAGTAAATTGTACTTTATATTAGGGATGCACCGAATAGTGATTTTGGCCGAATACCAAATACCGAATATTTGGTCAATAGGCAAACCGAATACCGAATATTCGGCTAGCTGAATAGTAACTGCTAGACTGAATACCGAATATTCGGCTTGTCGAGTACTTTTATATTTCAAAGTTTAAAGGCATTAAAATGTTAAATTTTAAAACAATTTTACATAATATTTAAAACAAAAACTTTTATTCTAACTAATAAACAAGAGCTTTTTCAAGTAAACTTTATGTTGAAAAAAATCTGCTTTGAGTTATCGAAGAAGAGGATAGTTATAAAAAAAACTTTTAATTAATAAAATTTTAAATTTCATGGCTTCTTCTGAGAATTAAAACAAATGAATAAAATTTTCTTAAATTCTAAAACAAACATTTTAAAATCAAAGAGAAATTGTGAAAAAATTGAAAGAAAAATTGTACAGGATCATATATTTGCTTGTCAGGAAGAGACTAAAGTAAAAGTTAATAAATAATACAATCGATTCAAGTTTTATATGGTGACAACTTAGCAAGAATAACTGTTCTACTCCCTTTGATTAAGCAAGGAAGTTTTTAAATGCATTCTAGATCGGTGTCTGGAGTGGGCAATCATTTTCAGAGATTGTAAACGTTGTTCTCAAAATCTTAGCAAGAAACAGATTATTTACTGGACAATGTTGAGGAGCTTGCATTTGTACATAATTAATTCCTATGACAATCCTCATGATGGTTAATTTTCTTAAATAATACTTAAAAAACAACAAATAAATAATGTAAAAACATTCTCTTTTATTTAAATATGATTCTGTTTCTAATTATTCTGAATATCTTTATAAGTGACTGTTAAACGTAGAAGTTGTATAAGGTTTTAAAAAATATATTTAAATTTTTTTTTTTTTTAAGTATTCGGTTCGGCTGAATATTTCGATATTCGGCATGCCGAATAACTTGCTATTCGGCATACCGAATAGTTTGATATTCAGCCAAACCGAATATTCGGTAACATGGCCGAATACTGAATAGATATGGAATATTCGGTGCATACCTACTTTATATATTTAAATAATAGCAATTTTACAAGCAAAAACTTTCAATCACTATCTTTTATTATAAAAGATCAATTTTAGCCATAATGTAAAATAAATAGGGATCTTGTAGCCCATCTTCATTTGGTTTTACCTAATACACAGCAAAGTTTGTATTCTTGACTTGGATGGACTTCTTGCACAAACGTTTAAAGTGAATTATAGTTTTCTATTGTTATATAGTATTATCTACTTGCATTGTTATATAAGTCTATTTGATAAACACATTTCATAAAACAATGTTATAATTATATTGGCTGAATAAAATGTTTTATAGAGCCAATATATTACTATGTATCTTCGATAGCAGTGTCTCTGGATAAGTTTGCTGCTCAAGATCGTTCTAAAACTTGTAGGGAAGACAAGTTGTTTTGTAGCAGTGGGGTTAGGGTTCACCCATTGAATCAATCAAAAAATATTGTCCTGAGAAGAAGACAAGACTTCCCTAAAATTAAGTAGTCTGATTGGCTACTCTGACGACAGTGCCAGGACTAGACTGGTTCTAAGGTTTTTCTTATCAGAATTACACAGTACATATATATTTCAAGTTACTGTTATATATTGTTAATTATATTGATATTTTCTAAATATATTTTTAATTTAATATATACGGTAAGAGAAAATAAATGAAATTGGATATCAAATTGCTGACTGTTAGAGATTTGCTCAAATACATTTTAAAAAAATGTGTGCTAAATTTCAGTTAATTTAGACATCAAGATAACATTGACAATGATTGTAAAAAAGGTAGGGAAATTTAAGAAACTTTTTTAGTTTAAGGTTGATGGTGCACATTGATCTCGATATCCAAATAAGCTCAAATTTGGCACATATTATTTTTAAACATATAGATATTACTGCAATTTGATTTTAAAAAAATCCTATATAAATAAGGACTATCTTGATATACAGTATACTCTCAAATCCACATAGCTTGGGACTAGACTTTTTAAAGATTTTAGAATTCTGCACATTTTAAATAGTCTTTTAAATAAATTAATTAAATTTTTTATGAAATGTATAAAAAAAAATAGAAAAATGTAATTCAAGTAACGTAAAAACAGGGGAAAAAAGCTATGATTTAAGCCTAAAGCTTTGCCTGCAGTCACTGAAAAATTTTGTTTTCATTTTCAAATCAAATATTTTGTTATGTGTACCTGACAACTGTTTTTTTTTTTTTGGGGGGGGGGGGGGGGGGAATACAGGAAAATTAACTGTCAATGTTTATTTTTCTTTTGCTCTTTATCTAAATTGTTTTTAACATTAAGAAAACAGCTAACATAATAAAATAAACGTAACACACAATTCTCAAAATCGTCTGTATATTATTGTGCCTGGTTGTTAGTCTCAAGTTATGTGTGTTAGTGGTTTCGTACTGTATATTATTCCACTGCTGAATAAAGCAACCTTTACTGAATATTCAGTTGCTAAATAGCAACCTGCCCAATAGATACTTAAATTCTAAGATACAATTAGCCAATTAGCATTTTTTTTTTTTTTTTACTTATAGTAAATATTTTCATTCTTCAATTACAGATGTGAAGAATGCAGTGCAACTTTCAAAACTCAGTATGCCCAGAAGAGACACATGGATAATAAACATTTAAAGAAAAAACTTAAAAAATATAAGGTATATTGTTATATTTTATATAAATGGAAACTTTTAGAAAAAATATTTTCAATTCAAAGTTTAAGCTCAATATAGTAAATTTTGTCCTCTTTTCAATAAAGTTTATTCAGAATTCATGCAGCAATTTTTTTTTATTAAAGTTGCATTTCTGCTGAAAATAAGGACTTTTTTATTTTATGAACAGATTTCTATTTGATACCTTAGCCATTTAATAATTTGAACTTATACAATTTTTTAAAGGTAATAAAAAATAGCAAATATCTCAAAATTTGAAAGAAGTTCCATGAAGAAGTTTTCCCACAATTGGTTGCTACGGTAAACTTTTATTGAAAAAAAAAAAAAAAGCCTGTTATCGGACAACACAGCTCCTTCGTTAGTGAGAGATAAGTGATTTTGTCATGTGACCTTACAGCAGTCAAAATTTTCTGGTTTTTATTTGCCTCTCTTTTTTATAAAAACATTTTTAATCGTTTATTTTTATAAAGTTATTCTTTTTGATTTTGCAAATCCAGTGAAAGGGGAAAATGAGCCAGCCTCATTAGACTGGGACCAGGTCTGGACTTGATTTTTTTCGACTGTCTCGGACTGGTCAGGGCCTGAACAATGTTAGGCAGATCTGCTAGTAAATAATATTGCATTCTCTTTACATAGCTGCCAACTTGTATGGTTTCACTTCTAAATCTTGGGTTATACAGGTGAATAGTAACATTGTATGGTTTTGCAAAAAAATTAGTAATGTATTATAAAATACTAGGGGGCTCAGCCCCCTGCTCGCTGACACTCGGCAACACCCATGAATTATTACGCAATTCATATTGGGATCGCGTAGCGATCCCAACTTGCTTTGCTCGCTCGCCACTATTTCTGTCAACTCTAGCCAGAATGAGTGCTATCATAAATCATTACAACATATTAAATTTACAAATATTTTTAATGTATGAAAAGTATTGGAAAACTTTGTTGAAAATGTAATTAAAAATGTACCTTGGAAAAAGAATTAATAAAAACCTTACTGAAAACACAATAAAAAATATTTTTAGTTGGGCCGCTATGCAATCCGAGCAAGCAACATATGAAATTTACAAATATTTTTATTGTATAAAAGGTCATGCAAAACTGTATCGAAAATTTAAATAAAAATGCATTTAAGTTGTGCTGCCAATAGGTTTAAATCATTTTAACATTATGAAATTTACAAATTTTTGAAATGAAAAATAATTAAAAAAAAAAGTAATTGAAAATTTTGTTGAAAATGTAAATAAAAATGCATTTATCAAAAGTTTGGCGGTGTGACTTGTTGATCATCATTGAGAAAGCTAAACGAACAGGAAATTGACACAATTTAAATGGCATGTTAGTGTCAGATGGGGTCCTTCTCCTTTCATTTTCCCAATAGTATTGAAAATCACGGCTTAAATTAATTTAAAACTATAATAAGACGCTATAAAAGATGCTATGTATTACGCTATCGAACTGTAAACAAAACATTTTCGCCTGTGTCTAAATACAACCTTGGATCAAAAAGCTGATTCGCTGAATTCCTCACGTCACCGTAAAACGGACCAATAGCAATTGTCATTCATGTATTGCTCAAACGGTTTGCGTTAAAAGAGAGATTCTGTCTGGATTTTGATTTGCTGAGTGGATTGGGACATGTGACCTTAACTTAACTACTGAGAATCGTCGCTGTGGCTGTTGCTAAATAGCAAGCTACAAATACAGCAACTTTTTTAGCGCTACGTAAGAGAAATATTTATATATAGATTGTTTTATCCGTTCTCAAAAGATAAAACTTCAAATCTGATACATACATTATGTTTTTATTTCTTTAACAGAAAAGAGTCATAGTTAAAAATATGCCATCACAGAAAAGTGTAATTCAATACAAAGCAAGCAACAGCAATTTAATAATTCTTCTTCTATGAACAATCATGTACCTTTTCTATGCATCATCAGATATACAGCGTATCTGTAATGGGAATCAGTTGGTATTCTCCATTATTATTGCAAAATTTGAATAAGCGAAAATGAAGTTTTCATATAATCATACATGAAAGAATTTTTGTGCCTAATGGAATCTATGGACTGTAATTGCTGAAATCTGTTTTTTAAATGTGTTATGTGTTTTTAATTGTTAACTTGGATTGGATGTCTTCAGCCACTTTATTAAACAGTGGAGTTTTAATTCGGTATTCTGAAAGTGTTGAAATGTGTTTCATAACCTGTGCTTGAAACTTTTTTTTCTTTCTTGTTTTTGTATTATTTTGGATCTCAGTATTTATGCAAATATGGATATACTTCATGCTGTATTAAAAATTGAACGTTGACTTATTCCAGCTTTAGCCATGATAATATTCTTTGGAACTTTTTATAAGAACTTTATTTACTACTAGCTGACCCACCCGGTGTCCTCCAGGCCTGTGATGAAAACCTTAAATAAACCTAAAATCTAGTGATGCATCGAATAGTGGTTTGGCCGAATAACCGAATACCGAATATTCGGCCAAGTTACAGCCGAATAATGAACTTATTTTTGCCTAAAAACAAAATAAAGTATGCACTATATGCACAATTCTTGTATATTTCACAATTAAAATGCATTGTTTTCTTTTAAAAAATTATTTATATACAAATTTTTAATTTTTGAAAGCATTATTTTACTCTGAAAAAATATTCGGCTATGTTCGGCCTAAAAATTGCCGCAATAATATAATTCAGCCAAAAAAAGAAACTCTTAGAAAAGTTCCTCCTCAGGTACTGTGTAGTTACATTTTAATAGATATTATGTGTGTTATTACATTTTAAAATAATGACAAAATTTTAAAAGCACTAGAAAACATAAGTTTCAGCTTTCAGATGAAATAAAATAAAAAACAAGAAATCTTAATATCTTAAGAAAAACAACTGATAGAAAGGATGAAAGGAATATCCTCTAAAATGGTGGAAAGAGATCATTGTAGACTTTATAAAGTTCACAATTAACGAACATATTTTTATCATTATTATTATTATCATTGTTTTTTTTTCTTTGCTGTCAGCAGATAGCACTATTAAGAAGTGTATAGTGAGTGTTTTCAGATTCAGAGGAAGGAAATATCTGTAAGGAAAAGCAAATTACATTCATTGCATTTAACAGTATCTGATGCTCTAACATACCAAAGATCAATAAAGGATTTCATTGTTGTAGGTAAAAAAAATCGTTTACACATTTTAATCATTTGCCATTAGCTTGTTCAAGATTAACTGATATACAAATTAATGAGTTAAAAATTCCTAAGAAGAAATTAGTTCAACGTGTGTAGTTCAAACTACTTAAAAGGTGACATAAACATATAAAAAATATTTTTTAATGCAACCCTGAGATCTATGAGATATGCTTATGTCACCTTTTAAGTAGTTATAAGTATGTTTGTATGTTATAAAGTTTATTAATAACAAGGTGAAAATTTCCTTCACGACACTAGTATTTAATACAGTGTTTTGACTCTATTGATTCATTTTAAATTTAACAGATTATGTTAGCTTATTACAGATACTTTTTGTACTTACTGATACAGCATAAAATTTTTTAACATGATTCCTAAATTTAGCCTCTTATATAAAAATGGGTAGATAAAACCCATTCGAGGTATGAAAGTTAATGGGAAAAAGTGTTTGTTAATTTCAAATAAAATTTTCATTATACATGATGAATATAAATTGTCAAATTAAAAAGTTATACTCTGTAAATATAAAAACATTTATTACAGTATTACTATTCGGCCAAGGCCGAATAATGGACTTGATATTCGGCAGACAGGCCGAATGGGCCGAATATTCGGCTTCGGCCGAATATTCGTTGCATCTCTACTAAAATCAGTTACTTATATTTTTAAATGAAAATCTTTCCAAAAACGCTGATATTGAGGGGGCCTCCAGGCCTGTGATGAAAACCTTAAATAAACCTAAAATCAGTTATTTATATTTTTAAATGAAAATCTTTCCAAAAACGCTAATATTGAGGGTCCCACTGCTTCTGGCAAAGTACACTGGGTTTCTTTTTGATTTCATATTTTTAAGTAAAAATTTTTTTAAACAAACCTAATGTTGCTGTTGCCACTGATTTTATACTTTTAAATGAAAATCTATCCATATGAACCTTGTTGGTAGCCTCACTGCCTTCAGCCCCATTCATCAGGTATGTTAGGGTCAGGTGGGGTAAAGTGGTCAGGCGGGGTAAAGTGGTCATAATTCATAAAAAAGGCTAAAATCCTGACTAATATAGAAATTTGAATAATTTTCTTTTAATTTTAGATTTATTAAGTATTGATCAAAGTTTCTCACTCAAAAAAACATTTTTAGTAACATGTTTGAGCCACTGAGCACTCATTTTGTCTGTCTTTGTTACACCTTGTTCTTTTAACTCTTTAATTAACTTTTCTGCTGCATTTTGTTTATCCCAAATTTTGTTAAATTGGCAGTTCAGAAAGCTTTTTACATATCTCAAGAACATATTTTCATTTATAGCTAAGTTATATTTATCACAGATTTTATTTCATAATAGTTTTAGTTACATGGGGTAAAGTGGTCATAGGGTTAGGCTTAGCTTATAGATATTTGATCTGGGTTAAATTATTCATTATATACAATGCCAGTTTATTAAATACTAATAACTATTAAAAACTAACTGCAAATAGTTATTATTTAATAATAGTTTATAATATGGGGGTTAAAAAAGGTTAGGTTTAATTTTTAATAGGTTCAGAATAGTGAATGAATTAACTAAGTGTAAACCCGAATTGCTTGCAAAGGTTAGATCAACTAATTTAACAACCAACACATTAACTACTTTTTCTAATACCCATACTTGTATTATATAAGAAAATAGTCCACAAGAAAATCCTGAAAGAATTTTTAATGTTGATGAGGCTGGAATGGATATGGATAGCCAAAATAGTTCAGTTTAAAAAATTGTACGCAATGCAATGCATTATATAAAATTCAGAAACCAAAGGAAAGATAATGTTTAGTGTTCCTTTTGGTATATCAGCTAGTGGTTATTACATTCTTCCATTCGCCGTTTATGAGTGAGTATATATGAATTATTATGGTGGTCGTGCAGGAGCATTGTATGAATCATGGAATCTGGATAGATGCAGGATTCTGTACTTGAATCTTGGATGGATCATTTTATTAAGTAGATAGTACACCGAAAGCTTACAAAAGCCTGCCCTTTTATTTATGATTGTGATGGACATAAATGAATTATGATACTGTGAAAAATAGCTATCGACAATCATATTATAATACTCTGCCTGCTACCTCATACTAGTCATAGTCTACAACCATTAGATCTAGGTGTATTTCCCCCATTAAAAAAAGCCTGGAAAGGAATTTTAAAGAAACAGTATCAAGAAAGCAGACTGCAAAATTTGTAAAAAAAAAATTAAAATAATCTACATTGGCAACATTATCTACACTCATTTCAGATGTGAATAGAATTGTTAGACATAGTTTTAAAGGAAAAGAAATGTGTCCAGTCCAAGATCAGAGTAGTATTGACAGAAAAAACACTTGCATTATATCTGCAAAAATAACAAGGGGAATGGGATACTTAAGTTGCTTAAATTTCCAAAAGGAAAAAAACAACAACAAAATATCCCTAGTCAACATTCTCTTTTGAATCCATTTATAATCGCTAAAGATGACATCTCAAACCATATCTATAAGACCTTGACTGTTGCTAAGATATGAAATGAAGAAATCAATAAAGCAATTGGGAAAAAACATGATTATTTTTCTTAAAGTATGTTAAAAAAAAATCCAAATTTGGCAATCATTATACTTTTCCAGAATCAGATGTTATCAAAATTCTTGAAGAACCAAATTTTAACAACAAACAATTTTAACATAACAAATTCACACTTTAATAAAATAAAATGGCAGATAACTTATTATAAAGGTTGTTTAAAATGTTTGTAAATAATAAAATGTCACTTTTTATTCATTAGTTTATTTTTCTATTACACTTTTTCAATGTAACCACTTTACCCCATGCACTACTCACTTTACCCCACCCCCTGGGGTAAAGTGGTCATAAAAACATGCCTGGAAAAATATGTTATAAAAAGGTGTTATTCCCAAAAAATATTTCTGAAATGGATATGGATGTACTCTAGAGTAATGTAATGTAAAATAACACCCAAAATTTTAGAAAACATCACAGAAATTCTGATGTTTATATCCTCTGAAAGTTTGAAAAGCCTGTTTTTATGACCACTTTCCCCCTCCTGACCCTACACATGCTCTGATCTGTTTTTACAAATGAAACTCAAATTTGTATGATTTTATATTTTTAAACAAAAATATATCCAAATGAACCTAGAGTTGGGGTCCCAACTGCCTTTGGAAGCATGCACCATTTTGCAATGTTCATTATGGCTTTTAATTTGTATCTTGTCAGATTATCAAAAATTGAAAAATCTGAGCCTCAGGTGCATCGGACTTGTCTTCATCCATCCTCATTCAAATATTGAGACCGCTTGTGTGTGGTACATCTCCTTAGTCATCATGGAGAGACATATGCACACACATCTTTCTTTTATTAACATAGATTAAAAGAGAATTTGATAAGGATTACTTTTTAGGGGTAACTTGTGCCTCTGAGAGACTTTTTTGTAACAAATTTTCATCCTATTATGCTAATACTATACAATATACATAATTTAAAACCAGCCAACTATTTCATATTTTGTTTGTTTTATCATTGTAACATTAATTCACAGTAATCCAGATTTTTTTTTTTTTTTATGCGTAATTAATCATTAGCAAAGTATAGTTATTAAATTTGTGATTTAAGAAAAAAAAAGGAAATCCCATGTTATCCTATGAAAAAAATACTTATCCTTCTTGTTCATTCAAATCTGGAAATTTCAACAATATATTTTTTTTTTTCAGCACGTAGATAGGAAGGTTCTTTATCACTCTGTAAGCTTAAAATATTTCAAAGATAATCAGTGCTGCAGTTGGAAAAAAATATTTGTGGGAACTGACTTTTTCATAGAGTAGATGTCGATGCTATCGGATTTTTGCTAAGCCAAAAAACAATTTAAAACATTGAGCTAAAAGCCGACATTTTTTAATTTGCAGTTATAATTATTATATTCCAGTTTTTATAGTATTGTATCTGTATAGCATTTATATAAAAGCAATATTTAATCAATCTCATAGTAACATTTTCCATTATGAATCAAAATTTAATTGAAATAACAGAAATAAATCCATATTACTTACTGACACATCTATCCTAGAAGTTTCCATGAAGAACGATAATGAGGGGTGTTTTCTGTGCTTTCTGATTTGCGACAAGCAGTCTCGTCTACTAATAATTTTCCTGATAGCAACCAAGATTTAACCTATGGTTCAACACAAAATTATTTTAAGGGAGGTCCTACACGCCTTATGAATATATCTTTCTATAAGGAGTAAATTTTTTGCATCGGTCATGATGTTATTCATACATTTGAATGCTCTTTCGCATTCAGACATTGAAATGGATATAGTTTTCACTTTTTTTTTTTTTTTTTAACAGTAACAAACCAAATATCTCTGGGAACAGCGTTCCCACCCAACTACAGCACTGAAGATAATTATGAGTATTTAAAATTTGTGTTAAAGTTTCAAAAAATTCTGAAAAGTATAAAAAGTATTCTTTACTTATTTGTAACTTATGACTGGAAAAATATATAAAAATTTGGAGCTTACAGAGGGATAAAAAACCTTCCTATCTACGTGCGGGGAAAAAAAAAAAAAAAAAAGTATTGTTGAAATTTCCAAATTTGAAAGAACAAGAAGTATAAGTATTTTTCCCATAGGATAACATGGGATTCTGCTTTTTTTCTTCACCACCAGATAAGTCCCCTTAAGCTCTTTTCACTGACTGTAGACTAATATTCTGCTTATGTAAGAGCTTTTTAATAGATGGAGAGCTCAGATGATAAAGGTGGTAAGTAACAGAATCATCATTTTGAGAAAATGAGCTGGAAAGCTCGAAATCTTTGTTTGCGTTTATTGTCAAATGCCTCCTTTATCAATTAAAATCTCTGCTAGTATTAGCATTTTTTCAAATAGTAATTTCACAGATGGTAGAGGATCATTGATTATCTCCAATCATATGATTAACTCCCTCTTTTTGTTTTGTGGGGGGAGGGGGGGGGGGTCACATATTACCTTTATCATCTGAGCTCTTCAGATGCCCTGGAAAAATAGTTTTATTATATCTGATCAGTTTATTTTAATTTTCAGCAATTTGTAACTTTTTTATCCCTTATCTTTGTGATTAAAAATAGACTATTTTGCAACCAGGGTTAGAAATTAGCAGTTGTTAGTTGTCGAATGTAACAAAATTTTTGCATTTCACGACCATAAAATTATGCCTAGTTGTCAAATTCGACACCTAGCTTTCTTTCATTTTAATTTTTGTTTAACAAACACTCTCATCCATACTTTAATGTAAGTTCTCCCCCTCCCCTTTGCTGTACGCACTTCAAGAGCACCTGTTTTCATTAAAAGATCGAACAGCAGCATATATATTAGACTTTCTTGCACTTGTCAATCACCTCTAAGTTCCCTTCAGACAGCCCGGTTTTAAAAACTAAATATCTTGGTTTCAATTTTTCAAAGTAATTGTTGTAAGATTGTCTAACATAAATAGTGAATGCTAAAAATCTATTTTCATGGTTTTTTTTTTTTTTTTTTTCCCATTATTTCTCTTTCCTTATATGTTTCTAAACATTTTTCTAGCATACAAATATTGTAGTTTAATCAGGTTTTACAGTTTTATAGAAAGCCAGTTTTTTTTTAAACTTATTAACACAGCCATAAAGTGTTTAATATGTACAGTTCTCCTCCCCCCCCCCTCCCCTTATCCTTAATGCATAAAAATAGAGACAATATTATTGTTAACATGCTTGCGGAAAGAAATCGGAAAATATTATACAGTAAACTCTGTCTAAGGCGGAATCGATTAGGACCAAGAAATTTTTCCATAGTAGATAATATTCCGTCTTAGACAAATTTTACTCTATGTCTATGGATTCGCAGGGGCTTGAAAATCCTTCCAAGTTAGACAGATTTCCGTCTTACAGAGATTTTACTGTATAAAATAAAATTGAAACTAAGAAATGCAGTTTGTCACAAGTTTAAAATGCTTTAAAAAGATTATTTTCATATGGAAAAAAAACTTTTTGTTGCACATTTTGTGAAATTGTCTTTTAAAAGTTCTGGAAAATTCTTACAAAAGTTAGTTTTTCCCCAATAACTTTCTACTTTTTTTTCTAATACCAAATGCTCACTTGACAATGATGCTATCTCTACAGCCAATCATATCTTTTTTTATTCAGATAATGTATTAACTATATATACAGTAAATGCCACTTAATGCGATCACAGTTACTATTAATTGCTTATTTTTATCGAAATAAACTGAAATTCCCCATGTTTATTCAAATTTACATTGAAATGAATCACTTTGTGTAATCAGTTTTTCATTTAATGTTATTGCTTTTTCAGTAGATCAGCTCATGAAAAGTATGTTATTGAAAATAATGTAGTGAAATATTTTAACAAAGCCAATTTAAAGTTATGAAATCAAATATTTCTGCTACAATTAACTATATATATATACACACATAACTATTATATAATTACAATTCATCATCTATTTCCAATTACTAAAATTAAATTAATAAATTTAACATCAATACAAAACACTGACATTATACAAAATGAAGATGGAACCTTTACCTTGTAACACAAAATCAAGCACAATACCACTAATTCACTAGCACATTGTATATATATTATTATTGCAGAATTCTGTAGAGATTAAACAGTTGATAAACTGATAAGTTTGAGAACTCCAGAAAGCACCTCCGATATGATGGCAGAGATTATGAAGCCTTCTAGATGGGGATCAACAATGTCTTTCCTGTAACTAAAGCTAATCAGAGGCGTCGCGATGAGGGGTTATGGGGGGGGGGCCTCCCCCTCCAATATATGTGAACTTGGGAAATTTGAGCTTAGACTTGGAAAATTCTAGATTTTTGAAAGACTTTTTCATGTTGTTTAAACAACAGCTAATGGTGTTGCATCTAATAAAACAACCTTTAGTCAATAAAAATATTTTTAAAGTGTATTACGATTTACTATGAGCGATGACAGACTTCACAGCTTAATGCTTTTAAAATGTGAAAGGAAAATACGGATTTTATTAAACTGGACGATGTCATTAGGTAGGTTTCTTTAAAGACCAGAAGAAAGTAAATGAAAAAAAGGCAAAATGTAAGTTGACTAGCATTACTTTCACTATGTTACATTTTGCTCTACTTTGTTTCATATATTTATATAGTTTTCTTTAAATATATGCAATTTTTCTAGTTTTAAATTTTACATTTATTGTATTGATTGAAATTGCTTCCTTAACTATTCCTTTAGCAGTTGGATAGCTTAGCTTTTGATATTTATTTTAATGCTGAATGATTCCAAGATAGGAAAACAGAAATTAATTTAGTTTTGATTTTTATTATTTAAATGAAAGAGGTGTTTTTAATCTTTCATTAAATGAACCAGTAATTAAAAGTTTTATGTTTATAGTTTTGGTAATTTTCTTTGGAAAGAATTTTTTTTTCCCATTATTATCATACACACATTGCGTATATCATTTCAGTTGGAAAATAGAGCAATTGTTTCAAGTTGGGAAATTTTGAATTATAAGTTGGGAAATCCCCCCCCCCCCCCAAAAAAAAAATATATATATATATATATATATATATATCTGTAACTACATCCCAGAAGCTAATAGAAATTGAAATTTATCAGGAAGTTTGGGAAGAAGTACAAAATAAAGATGAGGATGAGGACTATGATAATAGCAAATTTATTGAACAATCACTTACAAATGTGGAAATCAGGAATATGTCAAATTTTTTTAAAATGGGGTGCACAACATTGCTTGGAGAGTTTTCTAAGAATAATATGAGTATGAGCATGAACAGTTCATTTATGATCTTTTAAGGAAAAACAATTTTTATAAATAAACATAATTACTGAATAACTATTAATAAATGTTTTCTATTTTTTTTCTTCTTTTTTTATACATCTATATAAAAATCAAATTCATCCACAGTAACTTATAATTTTCTTAATATTATCAGTACGTATTTTTTTTTTAAATCGCTTATTGTTATAAAAAATTCTTGGTCTTGATGTGATCACATTAAACAGCATCTACTGTATCTCTAATACCATTCCCAAATTTTCTTATTGTAGCGAAATTAAATTAAATATTGAGAGATTTAAGATCACTAATTTGCATTTTTAAAGATTTTTTGCCGCCATAGTAGCCTTTTTTTATATTATTTGCTCATGCCCATTGCTATTTTCTTCGTAAAAACTTAATGCTAAACAATTACATTTACTGCTATTGTAATTGACCTTGTATATATAAAATTAGCTAAGATGGGCCTTTTTTGGGAGGAGATAAAGCAAAAAAATGATATAAAACATAATCTAGCACTATGGTATTTTCGAAATTCAGGCAATTAGTTAACTGTTTTCAGACTTCTAAATAGGATTACCAATTTGTATGTTTTCTCTGTATTTTGCACGTTTTCCAAGTTTATTGTACATTTAAATCTTTTCTATACGAAAATTTTCTCCATCGATTTTTAACATATATAACTTTTAATAAATTTTTATTTTCAGTTTGCTTAAAAAATTTCACTTTTGATGCCACAAAAACATGACAAACATAATTTTATGTTATTGTTATCTTCCTTGAAATTATTGTAAATTTAAGGGTGTTCTCAAATCCGAAAAGACAACTTTCTGACATAAGTTTTAATTTATTTTTGTTCAAAAGTTCATGAAACTAGCTGGTGTTGTTGTTCAGAAACTATGTAATTGAGCTGTTTTTTCCATTTTTTTGCAAACGCAATAGATCTTTCAGAAAAGAGTGTCAAAGTGGGCGTTTTGAACCGAATTTCCACGCAAAGGAAGAAAGAGCACTCAAAAGTGGCGAAAAACATGTTTGCTATGTGATCTAATTCGCTTCTAACTCAATAGGTAATTGATTTATCAAAAAATGGAAAAAACAGCACGATTTCAAATTGCTTCCATGGCCAGGCTTTCCAATTTTATACCTTTCCGTTAAAAAATGAACTTGTAAATGTGTCAAAATGTTTTGCGCTTGTTGAACAGAGCAGTTAAGAACAGCCTTAAGGTAACTTTTGATTGGCCATCATTCACAGGAAGTTTATCATATCAATTAAAATTTTTAAATTTTGTATATATATATATAAATTTTAATATATATATATATATCTTGGTTTATTTCTTTTCTAAATACGATTTTTTTTCGTGAGGTGTCCATTGCTATAATTTTCATGATTGTCAATTATTATATTTTATTTACATTTTTTTATGTTGTTACAATTAATTTTTGATTCATTATTGGTAATGTGACAACAATATTAGTTAAATAGTGTTGATAAAATTATTTAATACAAATGCAATTGTAAAATAATAATTGTGATTATTAGTTATAATTAATTAGTAAGTTGTTTTTAAAGAAAATCCCTTAAAATAAGGTATTTCTGCCGCTTTCAACATAATTTAATAAAATGTGATAAATGATGGTAATGCAATAAAACCAAAGCAGACAAATATGAATAAAAATCTCCCTCTTTTGAGAGGTAAATATGGCAACCCTCTTTTTAAAGCAACCATTTTTTTTTACATTTTTCCTGTGGCATCTCTGTGTTAAATATAAATCTAAATGGATGTAGCAAAATGTTACATTTAAAGTATAAGCAAAATTTTTGGCTTTGTATTCTTTTTATTATTTGACTTATTTTTAGCTCTGTTAGCTAAAGTTAATCTCTTTAAAAAATCTTTTATTTTTTCAGTGTGATTACTGTGAAGAAGATTTTAATAAAAAGACCTGGTTAAATGGCCATATTTTCAAACATACAGGAGTTAAACCTTATGCGTGAGTATCCTAACTTCTTTATCAATAACAGAAAATTTTTGTCTGTGTTTTTGTGTATCTGTCTGGGTTAAGGATAGACAAAGACAGATCCTGATGCACATAAGCACAGATTTTTCATTTCTGGATAATTAGCCGAGATATTTCTATATAATAAAACACAGTGTAACGAATCCAGGGCAAACCCATCAATCTTACCAGTTTCCGATAAGATGGAGCCACGTTAGGCTTAATTTCGATTTGAGATGTGTATGAGAAAACTTATCTGCCTAAATACAAATCTTTTCTACCTGAAATCCCTTAACAAAATTTCATTGATTTACGCAGCCATTTCAGAAATCCAGTTGAAAACAAACGTAGCGTACTCTGTGCGCAAAACGTAAATAAGAATCTGTGGTAGAGAGTCATTCCTTTTGTGATTGGCAAAGTCAGACCAAGGGAGTGGAAATGGAGAGGGTTTTTGTAAAAACAGAAAAAAACCCCATAACTTCTTAATTATGATACATATTAAATCAATTTAAAGTTATTATTACTTCTGGGAAAAGGGCCAAAAATTTATATAGGACAGATTTTTGATGATATTAAAAATGACCTCAAAGGGCGAAGAAAATAAGTGTTTGATAAGTAAAAAAAATGCATAACTTCTTCAATTCACAAGAATTTAAATTAGCTTAAATTTATTATAAATCTTAATATTATCTACAACTTTAACTGACAAGTTTTTGATAGGACCAACTGTTACCAAAAAAATAAAAATAAATAGGGGTTTTAGATGAAAAAAAAAAAAAAAAAAATCATATCTCCTTTCCATTAATCTTCCACTAAGGCAATATGAAAGTATCATTGCTGTGATGAAAATTTTTTACAACCCTCAGAGATGCCATATATAGAGTTGCATTATTAAATGTGCATGTGTCTCAGTGAAAAGAAAGTCACAATTTAAAATATAGTGGGTGGTTCATTTAATGAAACAATCACCTCACGGTTTACATTTATTATGTAAATCTTCTTAATAATTAAAAAAAAAAAACTCGGCAAAAGCGGCCAGATAAAATTGCCTGTAGACTGGGCCGGCAGGGATTCTTTTTTTTAATATTAATGTTTATTATTTCAAAAAGGGTTTTGCTGGATGTCTATTTCATATTAGTTTTTTTTTCTTTTTTTTTTCCAATTTTAAACTGCCATCTGCATGTCTTGGGCAAAAAAAAAAAAAAATAAATAAATAAATAAATAAGCACTGATTCATGGTACCTTTCTGATTGAAACAGTATCTTTTGTTTAAAAAATATTGGTATTTTCTTTGTAAGAAAATAAATTAATTTTAAAGGTTGTTTTCATGTTCGTTTTTATATTTTACGTTTTTTCTGCAATTTTAAACTGCAATCTACATATCCTGGATGGAAAAAAAAGAACAGCTTTTTATGGTACCTTTCCAGTTGTAACACTTTCTTTCGTTTAAAAAAAATATTGGTATTTACTATAAAAAAATTCTGAAGGTAGATTTATTATTTATTTTCATACGAACATGAGGCATGCCAAATACAGTAGAAGATCTTTAAAATGCAAACCTAATTATATAGATAATTTTGGGCTAAATAAGTCTGGAACATATCAATATAAAGTTGAAGATCTATATACAGTAGACTCCCTCAAATCCGCAACCCTAAAATTCGCAAACGCCAAAAATCCTCACATCGTCACAGATGTAAACAATAAAATTTTCAGTTCAGATTACGGACAAAATTACAGACTTTATTATTTTTATGTCATTCCATATGTATTTTAATATATAATTGTAGTTAATATAACTGAACTGATGGTTTTTCATGAAGGAAGTATAAATTTATTTCTGAAATTTATTGCTGATATCATAATTGCTGATGGTAATTGTAATCTTTTTACCTAATATAGTAATGTATTAATCAAGCTTTTTTGGTTATTAAGACTGGCTAAACCTGAAATAAAACTTCCTTACTTTATTATTTTGATGTGAATTAATAGGGTACTTTTATGGGGAAAGTTTAATTGAATAGTTCAAGGAAAATGTATCTCATCTTTATTATGCATATTTAATTTTACATTATTAATTATTTTCTTGACCTTTACTTTTAATAACGTTAAAAATTATTTTACATTTTATCATTTTAATTTAATACTTTATTATTTTAGTATATTGCAAGCATTCATTATAAATTTGATTGCATTATTACATTCAAATTACTGTTTTAGAAATGTAAATGAAGCAATGACCAAAAATCCACAAAATTCTAAAATCTGCACAAGCTCTGGTCCCAAGCTGTGCGGATTTGAGGAAGTCTACTGTATTGCATTTTTTAGGATGATAAGTTATGCAGATTATAATTTTTTGCTTAATATAAAACATTTCATATATTGTAAAATTCCCTTATAAACATGATCAAAATCTTGGCAAAATCATTATATTACTTATTTCTCCAAAAAAATCTAATAATAACAATTTTTTCATTAAAAAAATCTGAATTATGGAGATAAAGATGAAATAATGTCTGAAATTTAATCCTCTAGAGCAGGCATGTTAAACTCGTTTACCGCCACGGGCCAAATTAAGCATTATATACAAAGCCGCGGGCCACATAAAAAAAACCTTGCACAGAATAAAATTTGCACACACATAACACAGCATTGTTAACCCATTCGGGACCATATGTGCATATATGTACTTTCAAAAAGTGCATACAGAATTTGTTTTTGGGACCAGTAAAATATAAAAGTAATATTTATTTTCTTTAATTAGAGCATTTTCGTGATTACTTAAGTAAAAATGACCTTTATTAAAAAATGGTGCCAAACGAATAAAATTTGTGTAAAAGCCGTCGGTCCTCAAAGGGTTAAAGAAATATTCACACAATGTTCCAAAGTTGTTATTATATTCTTAGTTTATTTTAACATATTTTTCGAAAAAATACTCGACATTACTCTTTATGAACCAAATCTGTCAAATTTATTTTAATTTTCTAAATTGTATTAATTTAAAAAATTGATTGTACTTGCTAGTCTGTTAATCTTTATCTAACAAAGCCATATCTGTCGATCTTACGCATATTTTTCTAGTGAAAATTTAGAAATATATATTTTTTTAATTGGAAAATTTATTTTA
This sequence comes from Maratus speciosus, assembly GCA_963932465.1. Taxonomy (NCBI): domain Eukaryota; kingdom Metazoa; phylum Arthropoda; class Arachnida; order Araneae; family Salticidae; genus Maratus; species Maratus speciosus. Next base: position 632,092,699 of record OZ010786.1, read on the forward strand.
TAAACTGCGTCTTGTATCTATGCGCCACTTCTTTGATTTCATTTATTAAATACATTTTCTGGTTCAGATTATGTTTATTTGACTTGAAAAAAAACCAAATGGTAGCAGATATGCAAAGATGTCATACAAAAGTGCACTTCCACGAACATAAGCTAAAATATGCCTAATTGCTCACTATATAAAAATTTGTCTATTGACAAATAATTACAGAAATTTGGAAACCCCCATACCCATATATTTTCACTCTAATATGGAAATCACACTGAATTTTGATTAACTGTAGTAATAAATTGTGAACAGCAATTTTAACATCAATCATTAGTAAATAGATTAAACTGATTTTCATGATTCTTGAAATTTAAAAATCTTCTTTTGAATTCATTTTTTAGTTATTTTCATGTCTGACAACACTTAAAATGAAATGCATTTTCTTTTAAGTGCATTCTCTTTAAAAATTCTTTTGTCAAAGTAATAAGTTCCAAAAGTTGAAAACACTAATACGGTCAACTAACATGATGGCATTATGAAATTCGCCTTGAAGTTGAAGTTTACTCAGGTTCTTGTAATTTCAAATGAAAACTTCAAGTACTTTTGGTGGTCTTTTAATAATCTCCGTTCATAATTTGAAGTGAAAATGGTACCTTTTTTTAACAGTTCAAAATTAACAGTTAAAACTTTAAAATGGAAAGCCATCAAATTTCTGTATAAGATGGTAGATCTGTTTATATTGCTTCCAAATTTCCAGATATTTTCTAAATTGATGATGTTTAAGCGTATGAATATAATGTACGTTTAAAAGCACTACATAAGTTTTTAAGCACATATCCCGTCTTTAATAAATTTATCTGGCTATATACAATACTTTCTAGGAATGGTATTCTTATGTTTATAGTATTTTCACATTTCTTTAATTGTTCTGTGAACATCATTTCTTCCATTATGTAGTGGGTAAATTGACTCTCGGAATATCTTATTTAATAAACACAATAATTATTTTTATAAAGCAAATTAATTTTCTTCAATAGTCCTGGTTAAAGCACGTATCTCTTTTTAAATTTTCAGGGGTTAAACATACACTTCCATTGCAAAAATGTTGAAATGAATGAATGACACTGGAATAAACGAGCAGATTTATTTGGAAATAAGAAAAGGTGACCGGCCACTTGCAATTTTAGACGTTTCATTAAATATTTAGAAAATTACATGAGGAATTATCCTGAAACTTCAGTTGTGTAAACAGAATAGTACAGGTCATACATTTCCGTGAGGATTTTTTCCCAAAACTCCATAGGGGACCGCCAACAAATTGAAAAAGAACAAATATCTTTTGGATAACCCTGTAAAAATTAATGTAGAAAAAGCATTCAAACTGTAGATTATGATTAAGTGGCTTATTGTAATAATTTGTGTTCATTTTTATGAGGATAGCATGTATACTCATAGAGAAATTAAAGTTTTTATTAAAAGAGTCCCAAATTTCACCAAGTTGTTTGCTTATAATTTTCAGAGTTCTTAATATAAAAAAAAGTTCTTTTTAGAAAATATGACAAACAACATTGTACACAATACCCTGCAATCAGCATTAAAAAAATAATAATAATTGTTTGAAAAATGAGCACGTTTACTAAATAATGAATCTCTGTGCATGCCCGAATGTAATCAAAATATAATTAGTATAATGTGTTAGCTAAATGTATAGAGCAACTTTTGTGAAAGTCTCAAAAACATAGTTTGAAAAGTCTGAAAATTATCGTTAATAGAATAAGATCAAAATCCGTTATTCCCAAAAGGAAGCAAAAAGATGAGGGGTTGTATCCAAATACAGCAGTGTGTGCAATATTGTGTGTGCTATATTGGCACTAATCAATAGATATATGGATACAGACTCTCATCTTTTTGCTTCATTTTGGGAACAACAGATTTTGAGCTTATTCTATCAATGATAATTTTTAGAATTTTCAAGCTATATTTTTGAGACTTTTACAAAAGTTGCTCTATACATTTAGCTAACACATTCTGCACATTATATTTTGATTGCGTTTGGGCATTTGCAGTGAAACATTATTTAGTAAACCTGCTCATTTTTCATACAATTTTTACTATATTTTAATTCTGATTGCAGGGTATTGTGCACAATGGTTTTTGCCTTATTTTTTTAAAAGAACTTTTTTTTTATATTAAGATCTCTGCAAATTATAAGCAAAAAATTAGGCAAAATTTGAGAATGTTTTTATGAAAACCTGAATTTCTCTTTGAGTATACATTTATCCTCATCAAAATGAACACAAATTATTACAATAAGCCACTTAATCATAATCTACAGTTTGAACACTTTTGCTACATTAGTTTTGACAGGGTTATCCAAAAGAAATTCATTCTTTTTCAATTTGTTGGCGGTTCCCTATGGTGTTTCGGGAAAAAATCTTTGCGGAAATATATGACTAGGCCTGGGCCTTAAATCGATTTAACTCTTAAATCGATTTAAAGCTTACATCGGAAATCCGATTTAACCATTGGTCTTAAATCGATTTAAGCTAAAATCGGAAATCGCGATTTAGCCAATGTCTTAAATCGCGATTTAGCCATTATCTTAAATCGCGATTTAGCCCTTGTCTTAAATCACGATTTAGCCCTTGTCTTAAATCACGATTTAGCCCTTGTCTTAAATTGCGATTTAGCCATTGGCTTTAAATCGATTTAAAACAAAATACTCATTCAGAGCTAACATCGGAAAAACGATTTATCTACTTTGATGTATCTACCACTTACATGCCAAGCTGGTGTTAAATCGATTTAGGAGGATCCGATTTAAGCAAACATCGCAAGCCTCAATGATTTCCGATTTAAGACAAACAAGGCAAGCTGGTGTTAAATCGATTTAGGACGATCCGATTTAAGCAAACATCGCAAGCCTCCATGCTTTCCGATTTAAGAAAAAGACGATTTAATGAAAACAAGGCAAGCTGGTGTTAAATCGATTTAGCAGGATCCAATTTAAGAAAAAGGCGATTTAAGAAAACGATGATTTAAGTAAGAATTTATATTTATTTATTTATTTTGTAAACAAGATTCAGAGTTTACAAGATTGGAATGTGTATTTTTCAGAAATTAAGAACTTATGTAGTGGAAAGTTGAAAGGAAAAAGTAATGTTTAAATCTTAAAATCCAAATTCATCGAAGTTCAATTTATATGCTAATGCAATCATTTGATGATAAATTAAGTTTTCACATATTTGAGTAATATTGCAATATGTATTTTTTATTTTCCAATATTCTGTAATTAATTAAAATGTTTTAAAGTAGAATCCTGCATTGTTTCAAAAGATTGTTTTCCTGAAATTCATTCAGCATTTATATGATTAAAAATAATAATAATAAAGTTTTATATTTAAAATCCAAACTCATCGACTTGCAGTTTATACTTTTATGCATTCTTATGATGAAAAATTCATTTTTTACATGTTTTAGTAATATTTTAACATTTATTTTTTATTTTCTATTATTTTGTAATTAATGAAATTATTTTAAAGGTATAGTCATGCATTGTTTTGTGTATCACTATTTGGCCGTGATCCACATGAAATATTTTTCTTTTACTACTAAAAATTTTTTCCTGAAATTAATTGAGTATTTATGGTTGGAAAAAAAAGAATAAAGTTTCATATTTAAAATCCAAATTCATCGAATTTCAGTTTTTATTTTTATGCATTCTTTTAATGAAACATTTATTTTTCACATGTTTGGGTAATATTTTAATGCATATTCTTTATTTTTTATTATTCTGTAATTAATTAAAATATTTTAAAATAGTCATGCATCAGATTTGACATCTGATTTCAATGCCAGTCACATGAATTGAGTATCTTGCTGAAATTGATTCGCTATTTATATCTAAATTCATCCATTTTTAGTTTATATTTTTATGCATTATTTTCATGAAAAATTAATTTTCATATGTTTAGGTATTATGGGAATATTTTAGTTTTAATTTATTATTATTTTGTAATTAATTAAAAATTTTTTAATAAAGTTCTGTAATGAGTCAAGTAACTTTATTTTTACAGCAAAATAAGGGAGGGCTGGAGGAGGCATTCATTAGATTTTTCTGCAGATCTGCGATTTTTTGCTTTTTTGACATTTTGTTATCATTAAAAAGAGATATATTTTAAGATTATATTTTATTACTAATCTTAAAGGATGGCAACAACCACGAAAAAAATCAGCAATTTCAGTGATGGGGTCACACTTTCAATCCTTCTCCATCCGCTATATAAATGTCAGCATTTATGTTAAACAAATCTTATTTTAATCTAAAAGTTAAAAAGATATAAAATTGCACCTTATTTCTCATATCTCCCCCCTCCTTTTTTTTTTTATTACTTTTCTCATCATGGTAAATGAATAGTTAAATTCATCATTGAAGTCTTTTAATGCGCTTCTGTTTTACCTCAGTAACTTTTTAAATCTGTGTCTGTAAAAAAAAAAAAAAAAAAAAAGTGTATGTAGGCTGTTAGCAATGAAGTGCTATTTGAGTGGGCTAGGGAAGCCCCCCCCCCCCCCTCCTTAAGGAATTTAGATTGTAGCATGCATAACAAGTCAGACAAAAAAAAAAAAAAAAAAAAAAAAAAAAAAAAAATCATTATCTTTTATATTACTTCTTATAGAATGAGTTTATAAAATGTATTACAATAGGTCACTAATTTTTAAAATGGAAAAAAAAAAAAAAAAAAAAACTAGTGTTTTGGGACATTCAAAGCTTTTTTATGTGTAAAATATACCTCTTTTCAAAATTATTTGACAAATTAAAAGCTAAGTATACTAAATAATACAGGAGGGGGGGGGGGCACATAAAGATCGTATTTTGTTACTAAAAATTAAAAAATAGGCTTCCATATTCTAAAATGTAAAATCTTTGTTAAATCGCGATTTAGCACTAAATCGCGATGTTGGGTGGATGATAAATCGATTTAAGAAATTTCTACATCGCCCAGTCCTATATATGACCTATACTATACTGTTTACACACCTGGGGTTTCAGGTTAATTCCTCATGTATTTTTCTAAATATTTAACAAAACATTTAAAATCACATGTGGCCGATCACCTTTGGCCATATAGTGTGTATTTCATATACATAATAAATGGAAAATTTTATACCAAAATTCTGGTGCCATTTATGAATTAAAATTATGTAGCTTCATAAACATATCACCGACCTTGAAAGGGCTAAGAAGTATCAATTTCAGTTTTAAGTTTTTCTGTCCGATTTTTGGCCACATTTTCATACTTCGTCCTGTAGCACCTCTTAATGTTTCGTTCTTTTCAAAGATAAAACTTTAGTTTTCCTTTTAATGTAATGGAATTGTAAATAACTTTTCAAAAAAATCTGCGATGTTCATCCTCAGTTAATCATATTTATTTATACTTGTAGAGAGCTTTAAGAATTATTTTAAATAAATATTGGTATGTATGTGAGTATGCAAATAAAATTTGTGTATATCAATGAAAAAGAAAAGAAGGATCAAACAGGATTCATTAACAATGTTACATTTAGCAACCTAATACCCAAGTAATGAAAATAATTAAAGAACTTAAATCCACAATTCATGTTCGACTAAAGCCCAAGTGAAGAACTTGTTTGACATATCCATGCTTTTTGTATCAAGCACAAAAGAGATAATTTGTGTCATATTCAAATCATTTCATTTAAAAACTATTTAACTTTATATTTCGATATTTTCAAAGCTCTAACTGTTCTTAGTTAGTGCCGAATTCTATTAATTTTAAAAATATATTTATTTTTATTTAATACAGCATAAGTAAAATCAAAGAGAGTAGTTAAATAAAGTATTAATTTTGACATATAACTCATAAATATTATAAGCAAAATACTGTAAAATTTTTATGAATCTTTAAATTTTCAGACTCAAGATCCCGTTCATGCTATATTCCAATTGATTATCTCTGTATCTGCAATTTCTTGGAGCTAAAATTTAAAACTGAATTACACCTGTCTCTACTTTATACATCAGTGACATGCTGTTAGATGAACAATAATTTTTTTAAAAATTCAGGATGCTATCACATTCTGAAGAGAAATATTCACTTATTTAATAACTAAATAAGACAAAAATTACTATTCAAAAATAGTGGTAGCATTCTAAATAAAATAAAGGCCCGCCTAACTGGTTTCACTAATATACATATGTTTCCAGTGTTTACTGTCTGTTAGACCGTGATTGGTGTAAGTGCGTTCGTGTGAAGTGTATTTTCAGCATACGCATTTGAACAAGTGAATTAATCACAGGTAGAATGTAGGGATGCAACAAATATTCAGTTTGGCCGAATAGCTCAGCTGATTACTAAAACAAAATCATTTATATTTATAATAAACAATATTAATTGATATGTTTTAAATGGCATACTTAGAGGTTTATATTTATGTGTTATACATTAAGGAAATTTAAATGTTTATTAAATTTATAATACAATTTTATTTCAAATATTAAATATAAATTTAATAATCCTTTGAATTTTCTTGACATGCAATACATGAAAAATAATGTTATTTAAAAATTTCAAGTAAATTTATTAATTTGAATTTTATATATATTATAAAAATGATTTAATTACGTTTAAGTATTACACATTAAAGAAATTTAAATATTTATTCAATTTCTGGAATATAGTTATAAAAGTATAGTAAAGCTGGTTAAAAAAAAATATATAAAGCATCTTAAAATCTGAAGTATATTGTAATAATCATTCTAAGCTTTTTCTTATAAAATATTTTACTATTTAAAGGCTAGATATTTTTGTTTAGTTTTAATCTAGACCTACATTGATCCTAAAGACCCGTCCATTCGTCGATTTTATGTGTGGTGTTTTTGAAGGCAGTTTTCGGGGTCACATGATCAATAGTAGAACAAACAAACCGCTATTTAGCAGAACATCTGCTATGATATGATCATTTTAAATTTTATTAATAAATAAGCACTTGTTTGAGATGAAACTTCAATTCTTAAGTTTAAATATGTTCTTTTCATCAGTTTCATCTTTCGTAAATACAAATAGACGCCAAAAATATTAATAAACAGCTAACATTATTTATGTATATTTAAAAGGAAAAATCCGAAATGTTGTTCTGCTCTCCCACGCCATCTGTCGGCACACTCCGGATAAACTGAACACGCTTTTTTGAATGGAAAGTCGGCAAATGGTCGGGTCTTTAGGATCAACGCAGGTCTAGGTTTTAATAAAATGTTTAAAACCAATTTAAGTTTTGTTTTTAATTATCTTTAAGACTGAGTATGTTTAATAAGAACCATATGAATATATCGATAAATAATTTTTTGGTTTAAATCAGAATTAATGAAGTAATATTCGGCGGCCGAATAGTCGGCTATAACTTGGTGGGATATTCGGTATTCTGTTATTCAGCCAAATCACTATTTGTTGCATCACTAGTAAAAAAACCAAAGACTTGGCGGTCCACAGAGAAGTAGTCAGCGGGCCAGTTGTGGCCCATGGACCACATGTTTCACATGCCTGCTCTAGAAAGTAGCAATATTTCTACAATATGGATTGCAGGCTCTTCTTAAGTGTAAAATTCATTGTTTACATTTCAGAATCTGTGTGTTATATGGGGAATTGCACTGTATAGAATTGCATTATGAAGATCTTCTTCTAACTTTCATTCTAAAAGGCTCATACCACTTTAAAGTGCAATTAAAGGGTAAAAAGTGCATCTTATATACTTTAAAATATAGTGAGTGTCAAGTATGTACTTATCATATTTGTTTCTGGATGCATTCATCTGCAAGCAGGGGAGTGGAACTGGGAGGCACAGTTATACAATGTCTCTTAGAGTGAATGTGATGAATTAATGAAGCAAATTGTAGTAATTATTTTTTGTAACATGATTATTTTATCAATTAAAATGTTTAAAAAAAAATGGGAAGAGGGAGCAGAATTTTACATTATAATAAATAAAAATAAAACACTTATGCTCCAGTATATTTTTGTTTTCGGTAATCTAAAACTCGGCCTTCCACTTTTCAAATTTCTGTTACTTCAAAGAATGAATGTTTTTTAAATTAGCCTTAATTTACATTATAAACTCCAAGAATCGATCCAGGCAAAATTTGGGGTCAATTTTGGGCCCCCTCACAAAATACCATTTCATAAAAGTGTACTTTTCGTTCATTATTTTTTATTTTGTTAGATTTTAACCAGAAAGCAAAACTTCAGCTATAAAGACTGAAGAACTATAAAGAAATTATTATTAATTAATACTTGGTTCAAATTTAAGTAACTGGATTTCATCTTTCATTATAAAATGTATTTTTCACAAAAAAATAAATTCACAAAAATCTAAAAAAAAATTTCTGAAAAATAACTTTTATTTTTCACAAAATGAGACCCAAGAAAAAAAATCCTGCATCGACCACTGAAATTATTTAAATGAGATTTTTTTTTGCCCCCCTTGCCCTCCCCTTCTCCTTTTTATTTCATGTTTAATTTATGACATTAAATCATACAACCTTAAAAGTATTAATATCCAAACAGAAATTATTGGGCTGGTCACTTTAATTTTCTGCTTAATGATAAGCAAATAATTTTTATTATACAATAAAGCACTAACAACAGATAATTGTAACTTAAGAACTACTGCCTTACTTATAATGGTGAAAAACCATGCTTCTTTATGCAAAGATCTGAAAATTTTGATTAAATTCTCAAAACTGTTTACTATTTGCAGCGTAATATATATTTTAAATTCTTATAGGTGCACTTTTGAAAACTGTGATGCAAGATTTATTGTTCCTAGTAAACTAAAACGCCATATGAAAGTGCATGAAGGTAAGGCACATTATTTGTATGTAGAAGATTCATTTGACTGAAAGATTTTTTTGTTAGACATTTTCTGATATTCTGTAAAATAAACAAAAAAAATCTTTTTTAACACTTTCCATTAGAGATGAGTTCGGGCTCACTTTTCGAAGCCCGAGCCCGACGATTTTAAATCCGAGCCCGAAACATTTTTTTGTCATTAGAGCCCGATACCGAAAATGTAAACCGAAAAAAAAAGTTTAATAAAAATTGCATAAAAGTTGTTCTAAATGTAATATCTCATTTTTTTAACAGCTTCGTACATCACAATAACTGTTAATCCCTAGCACATAATTAATTTTATGACATTTACATTTAATCTCATTAAAAGATAAGTCCCTAAACAGATTTTCATATTTTTCTCTCACAACAAGCAAATCTGGCGGAAACATTAACGAAGCGCATTTTAGAAATAAATGAATGAATGAAATCTGCAGAAATAGGCGATTTGTATGACGAGGAATCGAACAACGTTTTTTTCATTTTCTATAAAATGTGTACATTTTCGTGATCTTGAAAATTAGTTTAAATGAAAAGTTCAACAAAGTTATCTGAAAAATCCGATGCTTTTTATAGGATAAGAGAAAACACTGATCGATTTTAACGCTCATTGACTAATAACAGACGAGATTACTTTTTTCGCCTAGATTGTCAAATAATAAAATAAAATAAAATAAACGATCCAATTTTAAAATATCCTACTATTTATTTGTCTTGGCGCCTTTGCGTGAATGGTATAAATCTTCAAATATTGCAAATTTCTTTTAAAATAGCTGTGATTCTGTAACATTAATCAATCATCACATATAATTAATTATACGAAATTTAAAACCAAAATTTTTCTTTTACAAATATATTTAAATAAAATTTCCTTCCCATTAAAAACATTCTCATTACACATTAATGTCCGATTTATCTCTTATACAGCTAATAAATATTTATTTTAATGTTTACCGAATTATCAACTGTTAACAAAACAAAGCTAAAAAAAATAAAATGAAAATGAAAATAAAAATAAATCAACTTTATCACTCTCATTAACAAACAGTAAAGTTAAATGCTTTTATTTCGTTCACCAATAAATAAAAATATTTTTTGATCATTTGCTTTTCTTTTGTGCAATAACCTAAACAGTTACTGATTGATACGTCAGTTTCATCACTCTGATGAAAATAACATCAAAATGATTGCTTATGGAAAATGTAATTTTCAACCCAGGCGTCGGTCACTGGCCGCTCGCATCATGAGGACGAGAAGTAGGCGATAACAGACAGATGCCTAATTTATTTATTGAAACCACAGGAAACTGAAAGATTAATGATTATTATGAAAGGAGTAATTAAATTACTTTTACAAGAATAACAGCTTTTTAAGAGAGATAAAAATAAGGAATATTGAATTTATTTTAGAAACATAAATAAATTTTAGATATTAACACACCTTAAAAAAACATTAACAGAATAATATAGGGAACACAAGAAATTTTGATGATTATATACTAATACTATATTACTTCTTATATTTTTAAAAAAAGTTTTTTTTCCCACACGGGAATAAATAAAATTTTCAGGTTAAAAAAAAATGAGCCCGAGACCGTGTCGGGCCCGGGCTCAGCCCATCTCATCTCTACTTTCCATGTAGTTAAAGTACAGTAAACTTCCGATTAACTTCCACTCGATCAACTGCCATCCTCAGTTAACTGCCACCCCCATTTCCTAATTTTTTAAAAATCAGAAACAACAACAAAAATTCAAATGCACATAAACCCGAGTGAGGCGGTGCTATTTGGAGTAAAAGGCTAGACTGACGTGAGAAACATCAGCTAGAATGTATTTTTTCGGATGAAATCACAGCCTGTCTTAATTATGGCAAGAATGATATTGCTTATGAAGAATTAACGAAATTATTCAAAATGCTTTGAAATCAGAGAAACCTGAAGTGGATGAATGTGATGAATCTGGAAATGATCATCCAGGAGTCAGCCATACTCTCTAAATGCATTAATTGGTTTGAGATGCAACATGAAGCACATACAATTCATGTACTTTTATTACGTAGAATTCGTAATCTTTCTATAGTAAAAGCACAAACAAAACACAAACATAAAAGTACAATGGATTGTTTTGTATGAAAACAGATACTACAGTATAGGATCCGTTATCCAGAATGCTTGGGGCCTGAGATATTCTGGATAAGGGGTTTTTCCGTAATTCGGAACACTTTACTGTAAATGTTAAGAATAGTATAAAATAACAGTATGAAATGTATAAAATATGAATAATATATGAAAATACATAATTATAAATTAGAATTTAATACCTTATTTACACAAAATAAAAAAACCTAAATTACAATTCAAATTAGCATATAAGAAGAGAGCAGAATCCTTTGATTTGGTTTTTTAGAACATTTTTATTAAGATTGGTTGCTTATAGTGTGTCTTTTGCACTAATTGCTTCTGTATACTGCCATGATTTGCTGTTTGTGGGAGTAGCTTGTTTGTTGCATTCCACAAATCAGTTGTTTAATTGAAAAACATTAATAGCTCATTTGATATCTTTTCACCACCTCTTTCTGCTTGTCATCATCTTCACTTCCATTAGACATATCCCTTGGCATTATGTCAAAAATCTCACTGCCAGTCATCTGATTACTTACAGGAGTATCATCATCAGAAATTAGATAATCTTCTACTTGTTTTTGATCCAACAATTGAGCTCCTGAACATGAAAGTTCTTTAGCTTAGTCCAGCAAATCTGTAATAATTACTTTCTCTTTTTAAATTTTAAAGTCTTCAACTTCATGCTCATTCACACCATTAAAAAATATTGCAGGTTTTTACGTTTTTAAAAAGAAAAATTATTTTTCAGTTATCATTTTGCATTCCGGATTTCAGAGCATTCTGGATACGGGGTTTCCGGATAACGGGTCCCATACTGTACATATTTATTCAGTAAAATTCCAAATTTGTCTTATAAATAGATTTCTTATTATCAGTTATGCTTATTATAAATGAAAGTACACAACAAATGAAATAAAAAATCTTTTAAAATTGTTCTTATTTATATAGAAATGTAACATATAGAAATATAATTTTAGTAACGGTCTTGCTCTGTCATTCGATTATCCGTCTATTTCGATTTTCTGCCACACCATCAGTCCCGTGAGAGATGGATAATCGGAAGTTTACTGTATTTGTAAATTTGGTTTGTCTGTCTGCTGTCTCTCTGTGCTCGAACTCTCAAAAATATACTCAGATTGCCATGAAAATTTTATGTTATTGATATTCTATATAGAATGTTCAATATTGAAATTGAAATTTATAGAATTTATAGCTTGTTTACAGGGACACACAAAAGAATTCCATTATATTATGGTCTATTTGGAAAAATAGTTCTCAATACAATTTAATAATGTTACAATACCTCAAACTGGATGAAATGGTTATGTGGAAAAAGCAGCATTTATAGTTTGTTTACAGGGATGCACAAAAGAATTCCATTACAATCCATAGGGAAAAATCATTTGTGATGCAGTTTAATGGTGTTATGGTACTTCAAACTCTATGAAATTAAAAAGGATTACTGAGATGTAGTACATGTTTTCTCTAGATTATGGAGTGCACAGTATTTATCTTCATTTACAGAGACACACAAAAGTATTCAGTTACAGAACAGACTGCGACAGATTCCATCGTATGAAAAAATGAACTTTCTGAATAATATTTTGTTAGTGTTGGAAAGTGTTTTATAATCTATGCTTAATGCATGATTTTTTGTTCTTGTTTGACGTAATTTTTTATATGTTCAATTAATTTTAATTTGTTTTTTGTATTTATTTAACTCCCAGCTTATGTAGCATCTATTTGACAGAGTTAGAGAATATAAATCAACACCTTTGGCTTTTGGGGTCATTCATTAATTACATCATGCAATTTTCATGTTTTTTTTAAACCCCCCTCAAGTCACATGCCATCCCCCCCTCTCCTGAAAATCTTAGTTATTGACTGCTCTCTCAAACTCATGCCTTACTGTCTTTTACCTGCAAATAAAAGCAATTGAGAAATGGTGGATTGTTTTAATTGCTGATTTAAAAGAGAAAAGAATCTTTTTAGTTATTTAGGAATATGCAAAGGTTTTTATGGAAAGCAGTGAATAACATGAAGAAAGGAGTGATAGCGATGCCGCTAGAAAGGTAGCCAATGTAGGTACTGGAGTCCATATGCTAACTCTAATAGCTGGAAGGACTCTTTTATATGTCATGTATAAATTTATTTTTGAGATTGTTTTAGGGGTTTTGGAGCTGGAGATGACATGATACTGATTTTAAAAATAGTATTGATATAGAAAAATTGGTCCTGAAAATAATCCAGGCAAAACTAAAGATATTTTTTCCTGAAAATGAGTATGAATCCTGTTTAATATTCTTACATTATTTGTTTCTGATTAGAGTATGTAGAAATTAAATTGTACGTTTGGATGAAAGAATGTAAATGTAGTATAAAACTCTACAAGTTAACAGGTAGTCATTTCATTCAATTCAGTTATGATAATACAATATATTTATTACAGAAAATATTATAAAATATTTTAACATAACAGATTTTTCAATGTATTTATTTTATATTCAATATAATATCATTTACAAAATTCATGCATAACCAGTGCTGTAGTTTGGGAATTAACACCGTAGTGGGAACACCGTTCCCAGAAATATTTGATTTGTTACTTAAAAAAAAATACTGCGCACGAGCACAAACTTTTGTTTTTTTTCATCGATAATTATTGTTATTTCTTATAACAATAATTATCAAGTTTATTGATACTGTAGATGAACCTAAAGAGCTGGAGCCTAAATCCTCTTCTTCAGACTATGAAAACTATACCCAACATCCGAATGCGAAAGGGTATTCAGTTATATGAATAACGATGCGAGAAATTCACTCCTTATTGAAAAAGTCAGTCCACTTACATTCATAGGCCATGTAGGACCTCCCTTAACCTTTACCGGTGCGGAGTAATTCTGTTTATAAACTGATGAAATAGTGGACTGACATCACAATTTATAAACGAATTTATTAGAAAATATGAACTTGCTTATTTTCATGTACATTATAATAGGAAACTTTTAGTTAAATATTCTTGATACCATTTGTCAGTTTTGGAATTAAAATTAGGTGTCTCTTTTTAAGGACACCGCGCCGGAAAGGGTTAAAAGAATCTCATTATTGTTCTTTATGGAAACTTCTAGGTTAGATGTGCCAGTAAGTAATATATGGATTTATTTCTGTTATTTCAATTAAATTTTAATTCACGATGGAAAATGTTACTAGGAGATTGATTAAATATTGCTTTTAGATGAATGCTATACAAATACGATACTATAAAAACTAGAATATAATAATTATAACTGTTAATTTAAAAAAAGTCGGCTTTTGGCTAAATGTTTTAAATTGGCTTTCTGCTTAGAAAAAATCCAGTAGCATCAAGATCTACTCTATGAAAAGGTGAGTTCCCAGTTCCCACAAATATTTTTTACCAACTACAGTACTGTGCATAACTCTTGCGAAAAATGTCGTAAATCTTACTTTATACATAATTTCTTCATTTTAAACATATATTAGATATAGGAACAGAGATACTTGTTAAAGATTATTTTAATTTTCTTTTTATGAAGGAGTGAGTCAGTTGTTGACTTGTTATTTTAAAAATCGTGAATCATGTTTCGTGAATTTTCTAGGATTGATGCATAAAAGATGTACAGCGGTAGAATTGATTAAAAAAAAAAAGTCTCTGGTCCCAAGGACCAGTAACCATCAGGGTTTACTGCTTCGCTGACATCATCACTGGTCTGCTACATAAAATTCTATTAAGTACCATTAACCCTTTGAGTGAGATCCCTCTCCTCCCCTCCCCTCCTCCTCCTAGAATATAAACCAAACTTCCTTTCAGTTATCCAAAATTTTCGGCATAATGAAATGTAAGATTATAATTTGCTAAAAATTAAATAAAAAGTGCATAAACAAACTATAAAATTATTAATTATGTATTTTATTTCCTATTATTAATTTCAACTGACTGTAAGTTTTAATGCAATTTTTTATTTATTTATTTATTTATTTTTAATAAAATAAAATTCTGTAGTTTGTGTTTGGTTGCGGTTTTCTCATGGATGGGAAAAATTACGTTTACCTGTCAGAGAAGGGAAAAAGCTACTGGTCTGCAGACCACTAAATTTTTTAAATTAGTGGTCTCGGACCACCAAGGATTTCGAACGCTATTGTAGAAATATAAATGCTGCATTTTTTATTTATTTATTTGCTATCAATGCTAACTTTTATTGCTGCACCATGAACTGCAAAGGTTAATAAGTAAAGATCGCCTGAAAATTCGGTTTTGTTTTTGTCGAAAATGCGTCTGAAAATTTGGCTGGACCAAAGTTATCAGTATTCCAAAAATCTTGTTTCTTTCTTCGGAAGAAATTTTCAACATTACTCACCGATTTGAGCTCTATTGGTTCAAATGAGATTATTTATTTTTACGAACTTCATTGTTTATGCAAAGACGTGAATGCAAATTATAAAGCAAGCAATGCATATATAACTAAACTTCTTCATGTGGCTGCAGACATAACATTAATAGAAAATTTTCAGTTTGAAACCACAGAAGTGTTTTGAATACTCTTTGAGAAAGTTCTAGTATAAAAGATGATCATTTACAGAAATCATTATGAAAGATAAATTGAGGTGTGTATACATAAAACTAAAATATTTCTTAATTAAATGAAATTCGTAAAGTTAGAAAATCTTTGTGTCGTTCACAAATTAAGTTTTATTTTATATGAAAATTTAAAGTTTTGGGTCTAAGGCACGGAGAACCAATTTGGGCCACACATATAATTAATTAATAATTATGTATATTTAATAAATACATATAATTAATTAATAATTATGTATATTTATGTATGTGTTAATTACTTTAATACATACAATTTAATAACTTTTAAAAAAATTTGGGGGCATTTTCATTTTCAGCCGAAAATAGGGAGATCACCGAAATTCGGTTTCGGACCTTAAGACCCTGTTTTCGTCGATCCTTATTAATAAGCTCTGTACATTAACTGGAGTAAACTTTTGAATCATACTTCTGATTCAAAGTCCATTACTCGTCATGATTGTGTATGGAAATTTAAATGGGTAGGCAATTATTACCGTACATAAGTTTATTAAACACAGCAGAACACAAACAAAGATATGTATAACAAACTCTAAACTTAAAAAAAAATAATCATAAATTTAAAAAGAAAGCACTTACAAAATATCTGCTACTTTGGGCCAGTTTTAAAACTATCTCTCATTGCCAGCATTACCAACCAAATTGCAGGAATCAGAAGAACCAAAGAGTCTAGACTGGGCAACAAAGTTTTAGTCATTTTCGATGATGACCCTTACAACTGCTGCAATTTTCATCAATTGTAATGTTCCCCCCTCTAGGCCACTTTTTAAGGGTGCAGTGCCCTGTCCCTTTTAAAATCGACAAAATGCCAACTCTGCCTTTTTTAAAAGTAGTGAAAAACAGTCCTAGTTGCACCAGGAGATTTCTTGTGAAACTTTCCTGCATCCTACAGTATTTAAGCTGTGTGTGTGAGAATTTAAAAAAATTATAAAACTTTCCCATTTCTTGGGGGGGGGGGGGGGGGAATGAGAAAATTGTTTAATTATGTTATGATTTAATTTAATTTTTTTTTATTTATATTTCATAGGATCAATCAAAATTAATGTTAGTTTATTCATCACACATAAAAGTATTTTTTTTCCCTTAAAAAAAAAAAAAAAAAAAAAAAAAAAAAAAAAATCATTATCTAAGCACATTTTCTCTTGCATTCATACCCTTTTTCTGTTGAGCTAAGGAGGACCTTTTTCTGCTTTTATGGTGCCCTCTTTAGTAACTAGCACCCTGTTTTTTTTCTTCATAGAATAAACAAAACACTGCCAATTGTATAGAATAAACAAAACACTGCCAATTGTGTTATTTGTTGTTGGTGTTTTGTTTTTTTCTTGTAGAAAAAACAATTTTGTCTTGTTTTTTTTTTTTTTTTTTTTTTTTTTTTTTCCCCTGTACTTTTAGGGTATACTTGTCCCAAAGAAAATTGTGACAAGAAATTCTCCAAGTGGACTGAAGTTAGAAAGCATCTGAAAGTAGTTCATCCTAAGGGTAACAGTTTTTTTTTTAATTATTATTATTATTATTAGTGTTCATTAACTGATAATCTGAAATTGTTCATTTATCAAAATATAATAATCCATAGATTTTAAAATTATTTGTGCCTGAGTAATATTTGTTCAATACTTATAAATCTTTTGCATTTTTGGAATTATTTGTTTTCTCTTTATCTGAAAATTAACTAGTTTTAATCACTGTTTAATCTTTTCCACATCTGAGAGCTATCGTGCATTTTCATAAAACTTATAAAACCCAGATCAGTTATAATTTTTTTTTAATTGCTTACTGCTAAAATAGCTTTCACATTCCTTCATCCTTTATATTTCTTAAATTGTAATTATTTTTAACCCCCTGACCATCGAGCAAAGGGGCAAAATTGTAATATTGTTTTCTCTGTAATTTTTTTTTAATGCTAAAAAAAAAATTTCCAATATGATATAAAAATCTTAATTATGTTTATGAATATAATCCTTGTGAGTATTAATCATTACTCAATGTTTTAAAACAGCATTATATCTGGAGTTACCAATTTCTATTATTTTGTATTTTACAAAATAATAGATATGGGAAATAGTTATTTTTGGTTAACAGCAATTGGGTTGAGAGCAAGAAATTCACTCCAAATAATTGCCGTCACCATATTTGATACCGGCAGGATCACCTTTATTTTCTTCTATTACATTTGGCCCGGGCTTACTTATATTAATTTAAATAGCGAAACCTACAGCTTAGTGAATGGATATATCAGTTCACAGTGCTGAGAAGGTTAAATATTTTTGTGGTGGGAAATGGAAAATTGCAGATGAGATAGATGCTTTGAGGGTTAAAAACCTCCCTCTTTGTAATTACAGTAAAAAGTACTTATAAGGATTACTTTAAGTACCCTGTAGTTTTGCACTTTTATATCAGAAGACAATTATCTTGCCTTTTATCATTCTAATTTATTACTTTACTTAATTACGAGACATGTACACTAATAGATTTTGGAGATAAACATTTGGTATGAAAGTACAGCAGACTCCCTCAAATCTGCAACCCTAAATTCCACAAATGCCTAAAATCCGCATATGTTTGCAGATGTAAGCAATGAAACTTTCAATTCAGATGCAGGGGCGAAATTACAGAATTTTTTAGTTTTATACATATTCCATATGTATTCAGACATGTAATTCTCAATAATATGAACTTGTGGTTTTTCGTGAAGGAAGTATAAATTCATTTTTTAAAATAAATCAACATATTGCTGATATCACTGGTAATCAAAATGATTTTATCAAATATATTTATATATTAATCAAGTTTTTTTGGTTATTTAGATTGGCTAACACTGAAATAAAATCGCCTAACTTTATGATTTTGATGTGAATTAATAAGGTACCTTTATGAGGAAAGTTTCATTGAATAATTCAAGGAAAATGTATTTCCTTTTTGTTATGCATATTTAATTATACATTGTTAATTATTTACTTGACTTTTTTTTAAAATAATTTAATAATTTCTTAAATTATCTTGCATTTTATCATTCTAATTTATTACTTTACTTAATTATTTTAATATTTTACTATATTACAAGCTATTCAAAATACTGTTTAAAAGATGTAAACAATGCAATGACCAGAAATCCGCAAAATTCTAAAATCCACACAACCCCTGGTCCTAAGCTGTGTGGATTTGAGGGAGTCTACTGTATATATTTTTTTATGTTCTGAATAAGGATCGATCTAAACCGAATTTCGGTAATCTTCCTATTTTCGGCCAAAAACGAAAATGCCCATTTTTTTTTAAGTATTCGATACATGCATAAATATATAGAATTATTAATTTTACCTGTAATTATATATGTAGCCCAAGTTGGCTCTCTGTGTCCAGACCAAAACTTTTTATTTTCACATAAAATAACATGTAATTAATTCCTCTACAAACACAGAATGATTTTCTAATTAAAAAATGTTTTACATATACATGCCTCTATTTATCTTTTATAATGGTTTTGGTTATACTAGAACTTTCTCACAGAGTATTCAAAACACTTTTGCAGTTTCAAACTAAAAGCTTTCTATTCCTGTTAAGTCTGCAGGTTTTAATGAGCACATGAAAAGCGTCTTCAAAGTTTAGTCATATATGTATTGTTTGCTTTATAATTTGCACTCATGTCTTCAGTCATGATCATGACTGACTATTATAAACAGCAAAGTTCATAGCAATCAATAAAGAATGTCTCATTCGAGGCAGTACAGTTCAAATCAATGAGTCATGTTAAAAATTTCCGAAGGAAAAAACAAGATTTTTGGAATTAAGATAGTTTTGGTTGAATCTCAATCCGACTGAATTTTTGGCAGCATTTTCGGTTAAACTCAGATTTTAGGCCGAAAATGAAATAGAATTTTTAGTCTATCTCTAGTTCTGAATTTTAGCAATAAAAATTAAAACAGAATGCAATAAAAAAAAGGGGTAACTTGAGTCAGAGCAGATTTTTCTTATCTCTAACCATCTTACAGTTAGTTTAAAAAACTAAAACTTTAAATTTTTCAGTTTTTAAAGAATGTAATTTCGATATTTAAACTGGATATTTTATTTTTATTTTTCAAGAAAAGAAAAAAGTGAAAACTTTGTTGAATGTGGTTCTGGCCAACATTCGTGGTTTCTTCAACTGAACTTTTGATTTATTTGGGCTCATTTCATTAATAAGTATTTATTTTCACTGGATGGCACCACTATATTTTTGTTTTCATATCTTTTGTCAATGTTCGACAAATTGTCTCTCGCACAGGAAGCCTTCATCTCTGAACTTTTAGCCATTTAACCATCATATTTTTTCTGGAGACGGCTGTAGAAACAGCTCAAAACATAGAATTTAACTTTTAGCTTATTAAAGTTCGTGTTTTGTGTACCATTAAGCAAGGTTGTGTGTCTTTATTTGTTATATTTTATGGTGCAATTGTCCAGTATGTGTTAATAAATAAAAATAAAAAAATCTTTGCTCAACAATGCAAAACTTTCTAACACGTTACATTTTTATCAATTAATAGTTTAATAATTAAAATTATGATTATACATTGAAAAAACAATTTAGAAATCCTGAATAGGTGGTCTAAATAATTTTTTTTTTTTCTTTCCTGTTGCTGTGGAAAAGTTATTCCCCAAGCATTTTTAATTTCTATTTTTTCATTAATCCATTTGTAAAGTTTACCTGAACTCAACTACACCATATTTTCTTTTCGTTGCTGCTCTTTCAGCATTTGTTTATGTTTTTATCACCACAGTTGAGTGGTTGTGTATCACGTTTCGGTCATGGACCGTATATGGCAATTTCACTTGCGATCGCATTCGCTCGTATTCATTTTTTTTTTTATAAGATAAGTATTAGAATTTAATTAACATATAAAAGCATTTTTTAAGTCATTTCTATATTAAAATAATTTTTCTAAAGTCATTGTGCTGGCAAGATCTAGACAACTATTAAAAATTAGGTTAATGAATATCTTAATTTATCTATAAATTCCCTAGCACAAGCTAACAAGAGTGTTGGGCGCACCCTTTTCTCCGAACTTACTTGATCCAAAAGAAAATCTATCTTATAGGGGCCTCTAATTATAGAGAACCTGGTGATCGTAAAGCCTAGTTAGTTAATAGATAACCTACGGTCATTTACCTAAAAGGTTATCTTGAATAAATAAGACAATGCGTTGTGAAATGTTTAGAAGATAACTAACCTATGGCCAATTGGTTTGAAGGGAAATATATAATAAAATCAAAACCACTAAATATAACTCCCCAATTTTCAGACAAACCAACCCTACAAGATAAATTTAATTATGGCTTTTTCATATATGGTCTAATAATAATATTAAGCAGTCAGGTAATTTCTAAATACGTAAAATAAGTAATTAGCAAGATTTTTAACAAATAATAACAAAGAAGGGAATTAATAATAATAAATCATTTATTTACACCACAGGCAAATTATATTAAGTTACAATTAAATAATTCATACTTTTACCATCCAAAATAATAACTCATGAAAAAAAAACACTAATTTGGATATTAATTGAAGTTGACAAGTTCTCCTGGGCACCCTATTCCCAATTCAAACATTTGATATTAATACGGTACACAATAGAAAAGAGAACATCCATAACATCGTACCTTTTTCCCCCATTGGGGGTCACAAGATCCTTTTAGAGTTGTAGACTTGACAGTATATATATATATATATATCCAAAAGTTTTGCTCGTCATAGACAGAGCAAGTAAACATGGGCAGATCAGCCAAAAGGGCTTGAAAAAAATAACCACCGCACTCTGAAACTCTTTTTGTACATCTGTATTTTTTTTCGAGAAAAAGAAAATCTCTCTCTGTTAAAAATTTGCATGTGCGGCCCTGAGTGGTGGATGCGAATTAACATATTCAGCATAATTAAAATCTCCAACCACTCGCCGCTGCCTGGACCCGCCTTCGTGTCGGCCAGTGGTCAGTGGGTCCCCGGGATGCACAGGGCCTTCCGACCCTCCTACATCCGATATTTCAAACCCCACTTTCTCACGAGACCGCGGGCTCCTACACGAAGATCCTGCAGCTGTCCCATAAAACATGAGGTCATAAAAGTCCCTCTTTTGTACCAAAACTGTCCAATTCTTTACTTTACATCGTAATATCATACATACAGATAGTAACTGGCAATTAAGCTTTCCCCTTAGCAAAACACTTGCCTGGGAAAATACTTAATGCTCTTGGTACCCATCCTTAATAAAATAATAATAATGTACTAATAAATGCATACATAAAAACAATAATACTGTACATTGAAAAAAAAAACTTGAATTAAAAAATTAATCAATTAGATAAAATAATCACTTAGATAAAAAAAACTTGAATTAAAAAATTAATCAATTAGATAAAATAATCACTTAGATAAATATATACATAGATGATATCGACAGTAAACTTATTCATATATATATATATCTTTTTCCTTCAAAAAAATAGTTCTAAATATCCAAAATGTTGAAATCATGCCAACACATTGTAATATTTATTAAATGTTATTCAAATAAAAAGTAAATGTTAATTATCTTCCGACTTATGCAAATTGCATAGTCAAGTCTGATTGGCCGATAGGTTTTCGTCCTGATTTAAAAGGACAGCAATCTCACATTTGAGGCATCTTGTATTCTCTTCTTGTTGACGTTGTTTCGATCGACTATTTTGTTGCTATTGAAGTATTATGAGGCGATATGCCGATGTAATTTTAAGTCTGAAGCTTTAAAAGCATTAGTATGGAGGAGTTTAGCATAGAAGTATTAATTTAAGTTAGTAATGGAGATGTTTAAACTGCAAGTGGCCAATTTTCAAAGTTATGTTGATTTTTGAAAGGGTGTTCTTAGAGTTCAGGTTAATTATTTACTTCAAATGTTCGTCATCTTGATTTGGGAACAAAGTGGAGTTCCTAGCTGTAAATTAGTGCCAATAAATGTATGTCTTCAAAGGAAACCTAGATTCTTCATTCTTCTTGCATATTTCTGTAAGTACATTTCAATTACACTTACCTTATTTCTTTGATAACAGTTTTATGCCAGTATGAATCAAGAAATGGTTTATTCATCTATTTTTATGAATACAAATTATTCAGTTCAATTATTTTTCAAGTTTTCATGCCTTACTTTGACAAAGTCACTCTGCTAATTTTAAATTGGGTTTAACCCTTCTTATGGACGCTTGAAAGAGGAGCAACCAACAAACCAACAGTTGCCCTATCTTAAAAACAAAACAGAGGAAAAATTATCACTTGCTTGTTTTGCACCTTCTATCAAGCATCAATCAAACTGTGAATTTCCCATAATCTGGGATATTTGTAACAGAAATGTTTTGGAACAACATGAATTGCTGTCATTAAATTAGGTGTAATTTTTAAGATAAACATTGAATGCTTACAAAAAAGTGTATAAAAAAACTATTTTTACTTTTGTAATTGTATATCATTGTTAAATCGGAATGAAATAGAGTCATGTTCTGACCAAGCATCTTCATATCACCGTATACATTGCAAAAATTTTTGCTTGCTTATTTTTGCATTTTCTTTTTTTAAATACAGTCGAACCTTGTTATCCCGACACTCTAATGACCAAAAAAAAAAAAGTGTCGTGGTAACCGGAATTGGAGAAAAATGTTTAAAAAAGCTGTATTTTTAATTAATTTAAGACAATTTTAAATTCCTAACTGTTCTTGCAGTTTTAAGCAATAAAACATTATTATTAAACAAAGTAAGCGCAAAAACAAAATTGAAAGCAATAAAAATCAGATTTATAATGACTTGTTTTTTTAATGTTACATGAAATATTGATGAAGGTTTGCTTATCCCTAGATGTGCTTCCTATAATTCTTTTTTCAATATTATACAATGACTTGTAATCAATATTCCTTATTTCAGTAATGGATGTTAGATAATTTCTGATCATTTTAATGCAATGCTTCGGTTTTAGTCAGATGAAAAACGCTGTGTAACCACAAGAAAGTGCCGCCTGACCAGAACAAAAAGACTACGAGTAGACCGATACGTCTGTCTGGAGCTTAAGTGGGTCATCCATAGTATGTGGGTTTATTTATTCAGATAAAGGATTGAAGTAAAATTTCTCATTTATCTCAATGGATATTTTAGACATTTTTGTGAAAAGTTTGGCTAAGACAGTTCTTACCACTTAATTTCTGTGCTTATCAGATGTATCATGAAAAATGGTCAATTTTTCAATCCGTGATATCAGGAGTTGAAAATTTTCAATGACTTAAAGTCCGAAGTTTATTTACATTAAAATCATATACAGAAAATCGGGACTTTGAAAAATTGATGTGATAAGTGGAGTGACGTGAAAACCAGGTGTCGGGACAACGAGGTCTGACTGTAATGTAATGAAACATGTTCAATTGGATTGTCTATTTTTAAATTTCTTCACAGTGAAATGTGCCTAAACATACAACTTTTTGAATGGGTAAACTTACATCAAGTAGTTCATTTATTTCAGAGAACAAAATGAATTAACTTGCATTTTGCAATGGTTACAGGAATAAGTTAATAATAAGAGCAAAGACTTACTGCCTAACTCATTAAATGAGCTACTATACAGAATACACTCCATGCACCTTTTACTGTTTGGTATTAATTATTCCCTTATTCTTTAACATTTTATTTCAGTGTACAAGTGTCCGAAATGTGAACAAGAATTTTCAAGATTGAACAACTTAAAATCTCACCTGGTGATTCACAGCACAGATAGACTCGTCTTCCTGTGTCCCAGAGAGGGTTGTCACCGATTCTATTCTAAAAAGAATAATTTGGATAATCACATATCAGAGTATCATGAGAAGAGGCCTTTTAATTGTACATTTGGGAAATGTCCTAGAGCTTTTAAATCGCAGGTGATGTATAATAATTTTAATATGTAGAGAATTGTATTCTCTGAAGCACCTTTTAAAATAATTGTACTACTAAATCCATCTGTTATCTC
Source organism: Maratus speciosus (assembly GCA_963932465.1). Classification (NCBI taxonomy): domain Eukaryota; kingdom Metazoa; phylum Arthropoda; class Arachnida; order Araneae; family Salticidae; genus Maratus; species Maratus speciosus. The sequence continues at coordinate 632,117,311 of OZ010786.1, forward strand.
ATTTTTAGGGTTTTGTTCATCTCACGAAACCCTTATAGTCTCGCTTCTCTGTCTGTCTGTCCGTTACAGCCTTGTACTCGGGAACTATTTAAGTTCCAGACTTGATTTTTTTCCCCCCATAGAGCTGAATACCACTATCATGCCCAAAATCATAAAATTTTGAAAAAGTCTTATATTATTTTAATTAAATGAGTTCATTCTTTTTTGACTTCAAAACATAGTCTTAATATCAACATATATCGTTGAATGTCCATAATGGAGTAGGAGACGTAGAGCATTTGTCTTCCATGCAGAAGATTGTGGGTTCAAATCTCGTTGGCAGAACTTTAATATTTTCATTTTTATTACACTTTTTTTTTTTTCAGATAGATTTTTTTCAGACACAGAAAATCTGGAATTTCTATCTAGAACCAATATATTTTTTGCTTACTGCTGCCATCTGCTGGCCATTTTTTTTTAAATAATAGAGCAACTTTTTTCATTTTATCATTAGAAGGATTGATTATTCAGGAATTGAAAGGTTTTTTTTTTTTCTTTATTTTGGATTTTAATAAATGTTGTCATCCTTTTCTTGGCGCCATCTTGTGAGTGTTTGGAAAGTCAAACAATTTTTTGCTTTTAAAAATTTTATATTTTATTTATACCTGTGCTAAATTTTTGAAATTGCTGAATATAAAAATATTCGGATTTTTTAATTTTATTTAAATAATTTTTCTTGAATATTTTTTTAATTTGATTTAAAAATGTTTTAAAAAATTATGTAAGGATTCAATAATTATAAATTAACAGTTTTAATTTATGAATTTAAGGCTAAAGTGTTTAAAACAGAACCCTTTGTGTGATCTGCGATCACACTTACTCACTTGTTTATAATAAGCATGGAATTAAACAAAGCTCTGGATGTGTTAACATTTTGGTGATCTATCAATTTTTGTTAATTTAAATATGTAAAACTGATAATCTCAATTTTCAGTATGATTTTTTAATCGGTCTTGGGTTTATAAAGTACTACCAGCCTAGGCCTTTGGGCCTAAAATTTTGGGGGGAATCCAAGTAATATTTTTCTTGTTATTATATTAATATGCATTATTTTAAGGTATTATGTCAGTCAATAGACAGATTGTGTAAGACAAACTGTGTATAGCAGGGTTCCCAGCGTCATGGAAAGTCAGGGAATTTCAAAGTAGTCAGGGAAATTTCAAAATATGTAGGGAAAAGTCAGGAAATTTACAAATATTTCCTAAAAAGTCTGGGAGAAAAATGACATGAAATTCATCAGTGTCGGAAAAAAAATCACAAAATTCATCAAACGATCAAAAAAAAAAAAAAAAAAAAAAAAAACTAGAAATTTGAAGAATTGATTGCAGAAAAAAATCGCTAGTTTTGTCAAAGGATTGTGAAAATAAGTAGCAAATTTTGTTGTATGCCTGTTTGGTCAGGGAATTTTTTGAGATTTGGTCAGGGAAAGTCAGGGAATTTTTTGACATTTGGTCATGCAAAACTAAGGGAATTTGCCAGTCATGTTTTGCTGGGAACACTGTATAGGAACTCAGTAATATCTGTAAGTAAGGTCTCTAATTTTTTAAGTCCTGCGGATTACTGGAAATGTTCTGTAAGACAAACAGGCACATGTACAGTATACAGACCTGCCAACTGCTATGAAAAAATCGTAGTTGCTATGATCAGAGCCGTCCTTAGGGGTGTGCGACAGGTGCGACCGCACAGGGCCTCGCGCCTAGGAAGGCCTCGCACCCGAAAAAAAGCCTGAATATTTATTATTAATTTTTTTGTGAGTAAAGCAAAAACATAAAAATTTTCATAATAAAATTTATGTGTAAAAATATTTATAAAAGGTAAAATGTTTTGTGAATAAAATGGTCAATGCAAGGTGCTATAAGTGTAACTATTGTTACACTTTAGCACAGACAGCAGCACCAGTCTAGACAGGCGCATGAACTGAATGTTACTTTGTTAAGAGGTAGATGCTCCTAATGATTTTGACAAACTGCTCACTATTATTTAAATGACTATAGCAGATTCTTGTGTAATCAAGTTTCTTCTTTAATTACACGAATATCGGTGTTCTGCCGTCATGTTATAGATATCTTCACTGTCCCGGCCTTGGCCAGAGGCCCATACCCGGCCCAGCCATATGAAGGCAAACTTTCAAACTGGCCGGGCCGAGATGGCAGAATAAGGACAATTTTTTTTAACGGATCGTTCCTAGCCGACAAAAAAATAAAATAAAAATAAATAAATAAATGGCCCCGTCTCCCCAATGAAAAATTAAGCGGACCTATCGGCCCATTATAAAATTTAAGCGAAGCCAATAAAATAAACATGAACCATTTTCAAGGTATGGGACTTTCGGGGGAATAAGCATTAAATTTGTTGCATGGGCCCGATGCTTGTTTTATGACGTCAGTACAGAAACATAACATGTTCATCGTAGAGATCGGCATCGGACAGTTACATCGTGTCCGAGACAGGCCTTAATTTTTTCAGCCAGTCCGGAATCAGGCTTACATTTTTTCTCTACATAGTCCAGACCGGCCAGAACTGGATTTAATGGGTCCCATTCTCATTTTCTATTTTTTGATAAATAAATTACTTAACTTATTATTATACTCGATTCTTGTCAATTGACGACATGTTTTCATCCTTCCCGTGCTGTCGCGTTCGAAAATTCGATTCATAAGACCATTTTTAACAGTTTTACTCTGAAAGATCTTTTGCCTGTACCAAAAAATGAAAAATGCAACTCAAAATCATAGTTTCTGAATAAGACCCCTGCCAATTTTATGCGTTTCCAAAGAAAAATGTATTCAGAAATTTGTCAGAAAGTAACTCCTTTGGATTTGAGAACAGCTTTAATAAATTTTAGGGAAATAATTTTCAAAAATCTATTTTATATACAGCTTCAAAAGATATGATATTTCAACCTTTTTTTTCTTTTATTCTAAACTACATAATTTTTTTAATGAATCTTTAAGTGAAAAGTTGAAGCGTCTATGTAATCATTAACGTTACTATTGTACATTTTCTGGCTTAGGAACACATAGCAGTCTAAAATATCATGTAAAAATTTTCCCTAAATGCGTGCATAGTGTTCTTTAAAAAAATCTTAATTGTGTGTTAAGAAAATTGGAATTTTTTGTAGAAATTGAGTCGGGTCAGAGTGAGCCTGATTTAATTAATTTTTACACGGGGCGGGCCTGTTTTTACTGATTTGTGTACGAGTCGGGCCGAGCCGTAAACACTGTAGATATAATTGGGCCTGGTCTGTGCCAAACTTTAATTTTTCACTGGGCCGGACAAAGATAGCTGTCTTTCGGTCTGAGCCAGGCCCGTGCAGGCCTCTACTGCACATAACGTATGTCCTATCACGTAAACACGATGCAGAAGCCAAGAGTTGAAGCCCCATCTTCCAGACCTTGAGCCTAAAGATTTAAAATGTCCAAAAATTATGAAAGATTAATTTTTTAAAAGTTCTTAGGTAAAGGGAAATTTTAAGAATGTTTGATTTTGACTTAGATTTTTTTTTCTATTTTTAAATTTTTTTAACAATTTAAAAATATTAACATTTTTAATATTTGCTAATTAAATCAAACATTTTAAAAAGGTTACAATTGAATAAAGAATAGAGTTTAAGATAAAAAAATTTCATCTTTATCACATTCTTTACTGCCATCATTTGAAGTGGGTTGGTCGAGTAATTTAATCGATTAATCCTATGACTAAGAGTATTATGAAAGGAAATTAGCTCGAGTCTGTATAAACCTCTACTAAATCATACTACCCACCTCTCCACACTAAAAGGAGTAATCCTTGTTGTGCCATTGTGTATGCCATGTGAGGTTTTTCAAAAGGCAATTGCGTTGGTGGAAGTAGTGTTGCCAATTTAGTGGATTTCTACCAGAATTTCCGAATAGTTACCTTCACTTTATTTAATCATGGAATGTCTGTCATTAATTAAAGAAAAAGTTACTATTCGAAATATCTGGTAGATTAATAAAAGAACCCAGTTAAACTGGTATTAACTAGTTTTGGAATGGAAGGGTATTAACAAGTTTGGTAGTGAAGGGCCTCGCAAAAGCTCTTGCACCCGGCCTCGTTTTCGCTAAGGACGGCTCTGGCTATGATTTGGATCTATAAACTACGATGCTACGAAAATCGGCCTTAAGCTATGATTTTTTGCAAAAAACATAAACACTTGTTTTCTAGTTGCAATTTTTATCCCGCTCAGCATATTTTTCAGGAATGATTCTGTTCTGAAATTTCCAAAATTTCAAAGTATTTATTTCCGAAAGTTTTAAAATTTTTGTCATTAGTCCGAAAATTCGGACATTGAAAAATGCTCATGGGAAAAAAAAATCTGGGCTGCAAAACAAACTTTTTAACATAAAAACCTCTTTATGTATATTAACCATGCATGAATCGTGTTTCTGTAAATATTTATACAGGAATTCCCTTCCTTAGAAACAGGGGTGCCATTTTAAGAATTTCTAGGGAGGGGGGAGGGGGTTCTTTGACGAGCAACGTTTGAAATAATGTGCAAAATTGCACGATTTGCACACGGAAAAAGAAAGTCCTGCATAATGAGAAAAGCTGTGCAGTATTTCCTCTGCAAATTCTTCCACAGACCTATGATTCTTTTGCAAGTATATTTTGCAATTTCTTGGAAGTCCACATATTTTTTTTCTGTTGTGGAATTTTCCCCGAAATTAATTCGTGAATCGATCGCAGAAAAAATTGAGAATTTAATCAAATGATCGGATAAAAATATCGGGTATTTCGTCAAAGATCTCATTAAAAAAAATAGTGATTATCTTCAATTGGTCGTTGAATAAAATCGCTAATTTCGTTCAGAGTTCAGAAAGAAAATGCGAATTTCGTCAAAAGATTGCGCAAAAAATCACAAATTTCGATAAACTATCGAGGAAGAAATATTCCAAATTTCGTCTAAAGGTCGCGGAAACGAGTAGTGAATTTTGCTAATTGGTCGCGAAAAGATATCGAAAATTTTGCCAATCGGTTGCGATAAACTATCGCGAATTTTGACTAATGGCCGTATTAAAAAAAAATCAATTCTGTCTATTGGTCGCAGAAGAAAATAAATTTCGTCAAAGGATTGAGGTAAAAACGTGAATTTTGTCAAAATATCGAAGAAAGAAAACGCAGATTTCGTCAAAAGATCATTAAGAAGATGCAAATTTCATCGAAAGATCAGTAAGAAAACTCAAATTTCACCGAAAGATCGAGGAAAGAAAACACTAATTTCATCAAAGGATCGTGGTAGAAAACGCAAAATTCATCAAAGGATCGTGGTAAAAAATGCGAATTTCATCAAAAGTTCATGATAAAAAGTGCAGATTTCAAAGAATCATGATAGAAAAATGTCAAATACGATTTTGGGAAAAAAGTTGTGAATATCTGAAATGATCGCGTGAAAAATATCGGAATTTCATCAATTTACTGCACTGGGCTAAAAAATTGAAACCAGGCTCCTTTTACAAATGTAAAAAAAAAAAAAACGCTTTGAAACGAAGAAACTCTAAAAATCGTCTAAAAATTTTCAGAGGAAAAAATTTACTATATTGAGTTGAAAAGTTGAAACCTTATTCCTTTTACGAATGCCAAAAGATGGCTGCGAAACACGAAAAAACAACCAACCAACCAACCTCCAGACTAATTTAAATTTTGTGTGCTACGATTTCTCATTTTCACAAGTTGGCAGGTCTGAGTATAGGACCCATTATTCGGAATTCGGAAATCTGAAAAGACCTGAAATCTGGAGAGAAAAAAAATTTACTTGAAAATTTTATACTAAAATTTTCCGAATTCTGAAATTTTTTTTTAATTTTACAGATTTGGTTAAAACAAACAAAACTGATTGATTTGTTCAAGAAATAAGATGTATTAAAAATGTTATCAAAATTTATTATGTAAATTATGTAGTTGAAAAAAAGGGGGTAGAAATTGTAGATTAAATAATATTAGTAGTTTGCCGATTTTATTTTGTTATTTATTCATTGTTACCATTGATTAGTGCAAGAATTTCTGTTTACAGTATGGAACCAATTATCCGGAAACCAGTTAACCAGAAAACCAGTTATCCGGAATGATACTTCTGACAGACTGATTTCAGAATCTTTGCAGAAAAAAGTATCACACACTGCCAGTTTGACATAGGCTTTGCTTAAACAATTGTATAATTTGGTGACAACATCTAGTATTTGAAAATGAAAACATATTTAGTTGTATTTTAAATGTTTTAATTTTCATGCATAGGAAACAGAAGAATTTTTGTTCCCAAGGGATTCCCATAATTTACCTTTTTTTAACTCTGGTTAACTTTTGATCTTTCTTGCATTGATATTTAATCCAAGTAATCTAATAATTTAATATCAGAAATAATGCCATAACCGCATATATTCCACAAAACTTATCAAATGGATGCTGCTTTCATACACAACCAGTTAACCAAAAAAACCAGTTATCCGGAATACATCTGACCCCAAGCATTCCGGATAAATGGTTCTGTACTGTAATTAAAAAAAAAAAAAAAATGCAAAAGGTAAGTTTTTACTCATGCCTTACATGGAATTGTTTCAATTTTGTTACTTTTATGTTTTTGAAAAAAACTGGTGGAATTCTGGATTTCGAGGGGAGAGGGGGCTGCTGGAATTTTTGTTTAAATAATTTTTAAAAATGTAAAAGATAACATTTTACATGAGATTGTTTAAATTTTGTTATTTTAATGTTTTTGAAAAATTACAGATTTTGAGGGGGGGTGGGGGGGGGGGAGATATTCCAAATTTCCAAAATCCGGAAAGCTTTGCTTTCGAAGATTCCATATAACCGGTTCTGTACTTTATTGCCAACAACAGATATTTCTTTGTTTTAGTAGTGACATGTCATGCCATCCTTGATTATGAGAAAGTTAAATGCATACATCAGTAAAGAAAATATAACACACTTGAAAAGTAAAATCAACTTTTACCTATTATACTTTAAATATAAATCCGAAAGCAACTATTTTTTATGAGTTATTGTAACATAAACCAAGAACGTTTAAATGAAACACCAAAGCAGTGTTTCTAATACACACATGCAGAAACGAAATAATATTAAACAGCACCTGTTTTTCTTTTTTCAAGAAATCTTATCTTTTTGTATAAGTTGCACTAGTAGTCAAAATGTCTTTTACTTGAAAAAATATTATGGTTTTTCCGTCCATTGTTGGCAAGCCTATAATTTTCTTATCACTAGAACCCTGCTAAAATAACTAATCATCAAATTTCAGAAATCTGTATAGCAATTCCCCAAACAGACTGTCTAGACAGCCGAAGCATGGCAAGTAAAATGTATAAATGTAAAATGTATATAAATGAGAAACATGTAAAGAGTACAAAATTTAGTGAAGAAAATTATTTTTTCTGTTTTTCAGTCAAACATACAAAGTTTACATAAAATTATAACTTATTGTATTGTGGAATGGTTTTGTATGTGGTACTTTTGATTACTTGTTTCTGTAACTAAACTTCTGTAGATAAAAGTTATTTGATTTGGGGGGTTTATGCTAGAGTACAAGATTGTACATTTATACTTTTAAGAATCCCATTTAAAATAACTCTACTTTTTGAACATCCCACTGAAAATTTTGGTTACTATCTGAAAGCTCCCTTTTTACCTTTTATGTGCATTCTTAATTGTATAAATATGTAGCACCTATAGAGCAGTTCACATCACATGACTTTTACCGGAAAACAATGAAAAAAAGCTGTAGGACACACAAATAGAAAAATCATTGATAAAGGTAGAGATAACTGTCCTATAGCAGCAGCAAAAACGTGTTTGTGACCTTGCAGAGCTCTATAGTTGTCATCTGGTCTGTCTATCCATCTGTCTGTCCACATATAACAGTGCAAAAACTATCTAACCAAATCATTTGAAATGTAATATATAGAGTCGTTGCAGAATTTTGTTGAGTCATTTCAAATGTTATGAAAATCGAATCAAAACTTAAAAAGATATTAACTACTTCCCAAAGTATTATCCCAAGTCATCTCGGGTTTGTATATACCACAATTAATTATTATCCCAGAAAACTTGGGCATGGCATAATTTGTCACTATGATTTGCTTTATCACATTTTTACTTGGTCCGAAGCTTAAAAATAAAGAAAATGTTCTTGTATAATATAATAAATTATATATAATTAAATTATATGTAATATTTGATTGGCAGTTTTTTAAGTTTTGTGATATGAAATGCAATGATGTAATTGTTAGAACCCTGGTAAAATAGCTAATCATCAAATTTCAGAAATCTGTATAACAATTCCCCAAACTGACCGTCTAGACCAGGGATGGCGAACCTTTTCACATCCATGTGCCAATTTTTTCCAAAAAAATATTTTACACGATCATGACGTGCCTACAATAAAAAAATTTAATTGACCAAATAGTAATGAATCAAAATTACGTAAAATTTTGTTTTTAGCATTAAAAAACATGGGTAATATTTGACGTTATACTTTAGAAATTTATTTTTAAAATATTATTTCTGTTGTATCATCTTCGATGCCAAATAATTTATGTATTAGCTTCGCCCTTAGATATTTTTAAAAGAATGCAAGTTGAATTGGACTCATTTGACAAAATGTTTTTACTTGAATTTTTCATATTATTTATTTTCGAAAAGAATGCCCGACATTCTACAGCTTTTAGTGTCTGGAATTGACTTCCAAGTTGTTATAATTTTACTATCGGCATTTTTGCTTATAATGCCTTTTAATCTTTCTTTTGCAATAATGCCCTAATTCTCACTTATCCTTAAATATTTGTGAGCTAGTTTGGGATACGTTAAGTTATATTTTAGTTTCTTTCTTCAATCTGTATGATAAGGACAACCAACCGAACTAATCGAATTGAGATAAACAGAGACAACATCTACATTAATTAATGCATTTTGTGAAATTCTACTATACTTTGATGTAGAACCTGAATCTATGCCGTGCCGAAAACAATCTGCAGCGTGCCATAGGTTCGCCGTCCCTGGTCTAGACAGCCAAAGCGTGACAAGTAAAATGTATATAAATGAGAAACAAATAAAGAGTACAAAATTTAGTGAAGTAAATTATTTTTTCTGTTTTTCAGTCATGATTTTTTTTTTTTTTTTTTTCAAAAAAGTTGGTAAGGGAAGCAGTTAATAAAAGTTTTCTTCATTCTATTAAATCCCTTCATATGTAATTAATTCAATGTTATCCATTATAGATAATGATTCTAAGTTGTCATGATGATTATTCTATTAAATCCTATCATATGTCATTAATTCAATGATATCTCATGATTCTAGGTTGTCATGGTGATGATGTCCTATTTGAGATGGAGTCCTATTATTTTCCTATGACTGAATTTAAAATATAAAATCATAATAAATTTTGTATTCATGCATTTTTGAATAAGAGTGCAACAGCTATTTCACCAAGATCTGAATATTTGTGAAACTAGTTATAATACGAATGCATGCCACATTTGATGTACAATTTCCAACTTGCTTTTTTTCATACCTAGCATGAGCTCTGGTTTTATTTTCCTCCTCACTTTGGGAAAGCTTTGAAAGGGGCAAAAAGGGGGGGAAAAGTTCACTTCAAAAAGTCCTTGAAAATAATTTCTAATTTCATTTTTTAGATTTTAATAAAGTTTTTAACAAACACTAAAATGGTTTCCTTTTCTTTCTTCGAGTATATAATTTAAATGAAACATTTTATAAACAAAATTGTAACCTAATCAGCATACTTTGCTACTAAAGTGAATGAAAAATATATTTAAGAAAATAATTCAGCTTTCATTTTCTTTTTGGTTTCTTTTTCTTTAAACTGTTTGTAGGTACAAAATTTATTATGAAAAATATCTCAACTAGACCTGTTCTTTACAAACAATTCATTTTTTAAATAGTAATACTCAATACTGGTAAAAATATAATATTATAAGGAAAAAAAACTTCATTTGAGACTTTTCTTTTGCTATCGTAGTGGTGACATCTTTCTTGTTTATGTTTTCTTAACTTTTTATAATGTATGAAATATCTTTCCATAGTGTAGATGTACTTTGCTAAGTTACTCTTTAAAAATTCCCTAATAATATGACATCTTAAAAATACCTATTATAATTTTTCTGAAGATCTGATAAATATTGTTCAAAAAAAGACAAGCTATGTTGCGATCTTTTTCCTTATCTGTTGTACAATAACCATTTGAATGCATGTAATGTTATGTATAGCTGCACAGTCCTTTGAAAATATTGGGAGTACAAATTAATTCGGTCCGTTTTCAATAGATGGCTCTGGCTGATTTGTTTACTGAATAATGATAGATGTTTTTGGCATTGTTAGAAAGGTTTGACCTTTGTCAACCATATTCAGTCAACGAAGCTTCGAGTTTTATACAACAAAATTGGTTTTCTGAGCATTCAATATGTCGAGTTTTGTGCTAAATAAACAACATTTGCGGGAAGTTTTGATTTTCTTTTTTAATTGGAAGAAAAGTGTCGCTGAAGCGCATTGATCGCTTGTGGAAGTATATGGTGAATCTGCGCCATCTGATAAATCATGTAGAGAGTGATTTCGACGCTTCAAAAATGGTGATTTTAGTGTCGAAGACAAGGAGCGCCCGGGCCAGCCGAAAAAGTTCGAAGACGCCGAATTGGAGGAATTGCTCGATCAAGATCCGTGCCAAACGCAACAAGAGCTTGCAGGATCATTGGGAGTCACTCAGCAAGCAATTTCCGTGCGCTTAAAAGAAAAAATAAAGGTACTTGTTAGCGATCCTGTCGACTAATTTCGCCAAATTATACTACATAGACATAATTTTTATTTTAAATAACGAAAGAACAAATAAATTAGTACAACATTAATAAAAATACAAAAAAAAACATCTAAATAAAAATCACTTGATGAGATAAACACGTGTAACTTGCTTAAACGATCAACCATTATTGGCATTTACCTAATCTTATAGTTTGGCGATAGATTTTTGGTCGACGGGATAACTAACAAGGGCGCAGATATCATATTCGCCCCATATTGGCGTGATTTTTTTCAGTTGCCAATTTGAAAACATCAACAGCATAAACAACATAATCCGGGTTACCACATCAAGCAAAATAGCGACACTTTGGAACAAGTCAGGGTTGGCTTTTTACCGGTAAGAACTGGTTTTTACCGGGACATGGTAAAAACTAGGTTTTTACCGGTAAAAACCTGGAGGAAAAGTGGTAAAATCCTAAAGATACAATAAACTCTACTAGTTATTAACAGAGTCAGATAATATAGACGAACACGCGAACACCGTTCGCCGAAAATTTTCAAAGTTTGCAGACAGTTCTGATGGTTCTTTTTTTTTTACAAATTTTTCATAAAAAAAATTATTAAGACCCCAGGCGGAGAATCTGTGCAAGGCCCGTCGCAGACTTGTGAGAAGGTCTGCAGATAAAAAAAGCTATCTAGAAATTATTTGCCATGTACCATGGAAGAAGCGCCGTGGCATATATATTTTTAAAACTTAATATTGGAAGTGCAGGGCTTATGCCAGAACGGCAAGTACAATGTTTTTTTTTTTTTTTTTTTTTTTTTTTGCCAGGGCCGGTAGCAGAAACAGTGCAGCACCGAAGCAGGGGCTGCAGATTAATTTAACAGATTAAAAATAAATTTTGTGTTGAAAAATAAATGTTAAATGTTGATCTCTTTTAAATAAAGTTTATTTGGTTGGAAATTTTAGCGAATGTTTAGCATTTCTCTGCGATTTGCAGTGACTATTTTACATTCGAAAGGGGAATTTGGTTTTAATATCTTAGTAAACATTATCCTCTTTTCAATAAAGTCTAATTCAGAAAACTGGAGGGGGGGGGGGGCTTGAGAGCATGTAACGTAATGTGAGGGATTGGAAAGAGGACTTTTTCACTTTTGCTGTTAGCGGTGAAATAGGACTTAGGAGGGACGTGGCGTTTTTCTGCAGAAAATTTTTAAGAAATTATTTGAGTTTGCAGGCAGTTTTACATTTTATCTAAGTCTGGTTATTAAACTTTATTTTATTACTACTATGGATAAAAACTATTTTCATGTAATTATTATGTATTTTATGTATTATATAGTGGTGTACCAAGTAGTGCTTTGGCCGAGTAGCCAAGTACCAAGTACTCGGCCACTGACTACTCGGCCGAGTACCGAGTACCGAATACCGAGTAGTTGGATAATAAGGAAACAAAATGCTGATGTGCACATAATGTGAGCTTAGATGTACATATGTGTGTACATACATATATATAATATACATATATAGTATATATAAACTAATTAAATTTGAAATTTATTTGTGCACCTTTTAAAGACAATTTTTGACAATTCAAAACAGTAGCAAAAAAAGGAGAATTGACACATAACAAGTACAATCATTAACCAATATAAAATTAAAACATTCTTTCAACCCTCTAATTTATCCCGATACCTGAAATCTGTCTATCAAAAATAAAAATGTTTATTGGTTACTGTAACAATTCATTGAATAATGCAAAATATTTCATATTTATTTTGTAACTGTACCTTATTTTCTTTTGATTAAAAATAAAAGAGAGAAAAATACAAAGAGAGGTACAAAAAGCGATACAGGATTTCTTAACAGAAGACTTATGTAAAACTGACACTCCATTTGCATGGTGGTGGGGGGGAGAGAACTTTTCCGATTATGTGCAACCTTGCAAAAAAATTCTTATGTATGTGCACCTTCAACCACTGTTTATTCTGAACGTATATTTTCAGATGTAGGCCAAATTTATAGTAGTAAAAGAAATGCCCTATCTACTGATAATGTAGAACGTTTGGTTGCTGTTTTTGCACCATTATTTGAAATATACTAAATTTAATTATTAATTTTTTTATTACATTTATTGTATTTTCAGTTTCTTTATCCAAAATAATAGTCTTTACTTTTTTTCTATATATTTAAAAAGAACTTATTTTTCTTTGTATTAATCTGAAACTAAATTTTAATCTGGAATTATTTTATGAGGGTTTTTGTTCTTAACTTTTCTATATTTTGTAGACATATTGTTAAATACCGAGTAAATAGTTTTATGAATTATTGCATATATTATACATTGATATTTGAATAACTTTTTACAGATCAGTTTTAAATTCATATCATATGCTTAAAAAATGAAATTCTTATAACTACTCGGTATTGGCCGAGTACTCGGCCAAAATTTCGCCGAGTACCGAGTACTCGGCAAATTGGCCGAGTAGGCCGAATACCGAGTATTTACCGAGTACTCGGTACAGCTCTACTTAAAAAACATGGGAATGGTTCAAAAGCAAGGAAATTGGGTCCCATACGAGTTGAAACCGCGCGACGTTGAAAAGCGATTTTTCATCAGTGGACTGCTGCTCGAACGACAACAAAGGAAAGGCTTTTTGCATAGAGTTGTTACCGGAGACGAAAAGTGGATACACTACGATAACCCCAAGAAGAGAAAATACTATGCTCGGCCTGGTGAATCATTGCCATCGACGTCAACATCAACGCCAAAGTCGAATATTCATGGTCTGAAGGTAATGCTGTGTGTTTGGTGGGATCAGACTGGAATAGTGTACTATGAGCTGCTAAAACCTGGCGAAACAGTTACTGGCCAACGCTACCGACTGCAATTAATGCGTTTGAGCCGAGCATTGCATGAAAAACGGCCAATGCCCCATGTGGCAATTGTCGTTAAAAATTACTTGGAAACGTTGAAATGGGAGGTCCTACCCCACCCGCCGTATTCGCCAGACATTGCTCCTTCTGATTATTGGTTGTTCCGACGGATGCATCACGATTTGGCTGGACACCGCTTCACTTCTTCCGAAGAAATTCAAGAATGGCTCGATTCATGGTTTGCGTCCAGAGAGGACTCATTTTTCAGAGATGGAATCCGAAAATTGCCAGAAAGGTGGACAAAGGTTGTGGCTGCCGATGGACAATACTTTGAATAACATGTTTTTTCATTTTGATAATAAATAAAATGTTTTTTTAACGAAAAAAAAACGGACCGAATTAATTTGTACTCCCAATACTTAAATTTTATTTGTTATGAAGTGTTATGAACCATGATTTTTTACTTGTTAGCAATTAATGCTGTCAATCTAAAACAAATTTACTTTGCAGGAAGAACTGGATGCTCACTTTTCCATACACAACCCTTCTGGACGATTAAAAAAGGTAAAAATATTTAAAAAATAAATGTCCTCTCTTTTTTGAAAAATTGAAAATCAAAAATTCAAATGAAATATCCTATGCCATTGCCTTGTTTGCTAGTAAATAGTAAAGCACTCATCCTAGACCTGTAAAAGGACTAATCGCTAACTTTAAGCTTGTGTTCCCACAAGCACATTATTTAAGGCTGCAATTTATTCCCCTTCTGAAAATCAGTAAAATGTACCTGCCTTTTTATAAAAATTATGAAATGGAGCTTGAGCGAGATAGCTCTTAATAATCTTCATTATACCACAATATTTCTAAATGAGCATGTGCCCAAGAGCTTGCAAAAAACATAGAAACTACCTCATTTATTAAGAAAAATGAAGAAATTATTTAGCCATGTTGCAGTTGTAAATGCTCTTTTAAATTCATTAAATCATTTGACATCAGTGTTACTTTATTTATCATCTCTAAAGGTTGCGTAATATTTTAATTTTTTTACAAAACATAATGTCTTTTCTGTTGAATATTGTTCTTTTGTGCTGAAATAGTATTATTTTTCTAATTTGGAGCTGTGCATACATAACATTATCACTTTATTGGGGAGGGGGGTTCTGGCACAAGATATCGTAAGATATTTCTAGGAAGAGCAGGGAGATTTTTTTTTTTATATCGTTATCATTTTTGATCTAACCAAAATTTTCTCTTTTTTTGTAACTTTTTTTATATCAAAATAGTTAATTATCTTCTTTTTAGTCTGTTTTCTATTTCTATAAAAATACAAAGTTATTGTTAAAGCCATTAAGATTAAATGATTATAAAATCATTTCATTCCAAAATATCGAATACCCAACCTTCAACCACATGGGCATATAATCAACTGTTGGGGAAACTAGGTGCAAAGTACATTTGAAATTATACTTGTGTTTATTAATAAAGAAAACAGAAAAAATTTTGTCACCTGTTTTGTTAATAAGAAGTTCCGCTTTCTCCCTTCCCCTTGAGGGGCAAGTGGAAGAAAACTGTGTTATTGTTGAATGCATTATATAACAAAAAGTTATTATTAAATACTTTCAAACAGCAATTTTTTCTTTTAGATTTTACTTGATATAAAGTTATTCCGTGTATAACGGTGATATTTTATGGACTTCTTCTCTTCACTTGAATCAATAAAGTATGCAAATAATAAATGTATAACCATATCCTGTATATCACTGCAAATGTATAAAAAGAAAAAACTGTAAATATAAAAAATTTTTAGACATTGGTAACGTTATTTTTAAGAGGGGGGGGGGGGGGATTCGAGAAATGATAATGTTTGATATCGTAAGGGGGGGGGGGAGAGAAGGTATCTAAAATTATTGAAAAATTGATAATGTTATACAGTAAAGCCCCGATTATCTGCGGTGCGGTTTATCCGCAAAGCGATTTTTTTTTTCTTTTTAAATTCAAGCCAACAGCAAAGAAAATACAATAAGCCCTACTAATAAATATAAAATGAAAAATTCATGTATTTGAAAGTAATAGAAGAATATTTCTAGATTCCGTTGCCATGTTTAAAATATCATCTTTTCATGATTTTATTAACAAAACGTAAACACAGTAATTAAAATATTTAACAATTAAATAAGACTCATGATAAATTCCAGAGGAGCATATCAAGAATAGTTTCATTTTTGAGATAGAAAAGGTGTTTCCAAAGCAAGAAGCAAAAACCAGTGACTGATTTTTTAAGAAGGTGTAACTCAACACTTTTTGTACAGTATGCATGGCATTGTTTCTTGTTTACTGTTCTTTATTTTAGTGATTTAGACGAAAAGCAAATGTTTTTGCTGTACTGTGCATATGTATCTATTTTAAACGTTTTATTATGTTTTTTGTACACTAAAACATAGTTTTTATGTTGAACTGTTTTTTTTTCGTGCTTGCACCCAATTTTCAGTCTTTTTCGGATTATCTGTGATTTTTGTTATCCGCGGTGCCCTAGCCACCCAATTTCGCAGATAATTGGGGCTGTATGGTATATGCATAACCCCTTTAGTACTGACTTTTTTTACAGGCACCTTGCTCTTTTCCAGAGTGAACAATATACAGTCCTGAGTTCTTGCTGCCCCAAATCTCTACAAAATATTTTATTTGGTGAGAAAATGAAAGATTGACCTCGCTAAATTCAGTGGTGTAGTTGTAAAAAAAAACAGAGGTTATACGTTCTAAGCAGAGGATATACGCTCAAGGAAGTGGGTATACCCTAGTGTATATGTACTATAGCTTTCTTGAGAAACAGAGGGTAAACGGTGTTCCTTAAAAAAAATCCAGGGGTATATGGCGTATACCCTCGTATACCCTCCACTACATCCCTGGCTAAACTGTGAAAGTGTTTTTTTTTTTTTTTGTTTTTTTTCTCTTTTCAGTGACATTCTTAATGATGTTATTACAAGATTGAAAGTTTTCTGTGTAACTTATTATTTCTTTTGATATTTTTCAGGACTCATTCACATTTTTAAAAATTATTTATTTGTTTTTATTTAACACATTAATATGCTATCTCAAATCCTGAGTTAATTCAAGTTTTGTTTCATAAAACTATTTACAAATTATATTAGATGTAATCATCAAGGTTAGCTGAATGAAAAAATTCGACCAGAATCGTCCGGGATAGCATCAGATGGCAGAGCACTGGCGGCTTCAGCCAGGAGGTCCTGGGTTCGAATCCTGGTCCGGACATTTTTCACCCAGTTGGATATTTACATCTAATATGATTTGTTTACCAATTAGAATAATTGTGTCAAAATTAATCTAGTATTTACAAATTAATCAGATGAAATTGTTTCTATAACCTTGCAAACTATCTATTATATACATGTTTTATTAATTAGTTTCTACAATCTATAGTTCAGTATAGCTGCCCTAAAAACAATTACAATACAGTCGGACCTCTATTTAACGAACCTCTATTTTGCGAACTTTTCCTTGGAACCAAGAACATTTTGCGAATTTCTTCGTAAAATAACCTCCAAATAGCGAAGTGCATTCTCTATTTAACGAACTTTTTCTTGTGATCAAAAATTTTTTTTCTCCCCATTTCTCAAAATATTTCTGGACATTTCAAACTTATTCTTTCTTTAAACACATTTTATGATGTTCAACGGCCTTGAACTGGTTTCACCAGGCGCCTTCTTTGTCAGCGGTGAGAATTCAGTAAGTACGGAGGACGAAGACGATAATCCCTTAGAGTAACTTTAAAAAATGTGGATACAGTGAGAAAAAAAGAAAAAATTAACCATGATGTGCTGATTGATGATTGTATTTCACTTAATTCTGAACTTGAGACCTCGGAAACACTATCCGAATTGGATATTTTCGACAGTGTGAAAAATAAAAACAATACAGCAATGAATTGCGATGAAGACTAATAGGATGATGATGGAAATGATCATGATGCAGGAATTAACAAAACTTCGTATGATGAAATGCTAAAATCATTTGAAACAATCCGACGCGAATTATAGTTAGAAGAAAATACGAATGAAGGGATTTTTGGTGCATTACAAAGATGCGAGACGTATTATGAGAGAAAGCACTTTTTTAAATAAAAAACTCAGGCAAAATTAACAGAGTTTTTCAGAAATTAAATTTAAGGACGCATATGCTAATGTATGGTTAAAATTATTTGTTATAATAATAATAAATACGATAATGTCATTAAAATTCGTTAATTTTAATGTAAAACTATTTACTTTAAACAGAAAATACAGTGTATTCCCGGACATTGTTTTGTTTTCCTTGCAGATTTCAAAGATTTAAACACATAGAAAAAATGAATTGATGATGGATATTGGTGGGTAAAATAAAACAAATCGTTAATTTATTAAAAAAATGTGGTTAGTTACTTTTAGTAAAAATATTATGTGTTTATGAATTTAAAATCTGTTTTATGTAGTTTAAAGTATTTTAAAAGGTGGATCTCTATTTAACGTATTTTCCATGTAACAAACTTTTTCCCAGGATTTAGCGACTTCGTTAAATAGAGGTTCGACTGTACATGGAAATGCATACTAAAAATGAAAAGTGGCGATGTTAGACAGTTTAAAGAACAATTTTATAATCAGTGCTAACAATATTTTAACTTAGCTATAGTTTTTCCTTGGTGATTACCACAATTTCGTGTATATAAGCCACACTGGTAGATAAGCCGCAACTTATTAAATTGTTGTGAAAAAAAAAATAGTAGCGTTAGATAAGCCGTGGCTTATGCAAGATCTTGGGACGACTGAAACTGATGGGCTAGCGGTGGCCATCTTGGATATTTTTCAGCATATTTGCCAATGAAGAAATATTTTCTCTCCAACGTATTTTTATGCTTTTAAGAACTGAAAATATAGATTTTTTTTAAAAAGCAACTGTTGAAAAAAAGTTTTACTTTGAATAATTTGTGACTTGAAAATAACGTGCTGAATCCAAGATGACCGCTGGGCTTCTACTAGCTTTAGTAAGGAAAATAAAATAAATTACTACTACCAGTGTGCAAATGTGATGTAAAAATATGAAATAAAATTTATATTTTATACAAAATTGTTTGACTTACCTTCAAATCCGATAAAGCACCGTATAAAAAAGGATTGCTGCAAATTCGTTCTCTTGATTTAATAAAACATGGGCAGTAATCTAAATGAAAATACACCTCCCTATCAACTGAAAAAAATTTCGGTAAATACACGTTCAATCAATCTCATATGAAACCATCAAAATCAGACTTGTCAGTGTCACATACAAAAAGTTTTAGAAATTCATCATTTAGCACTAAGCTCAGGCAATCATTTTCAGAGCAGGAAATTTCAGTCTCAGAGTCGCTGCCAGAAACGCCTTTGTTTATAATGAATTAGCCCCAGTTTTCGGAATCCTGATTAAATTTTTTTAACAGTTATTGCATCCCATGTACTTTTCATCCATTTTGCTACCTTGGAAAAAGATGCTTTTTTTAATGTTTCCACCTTTCGTGAACTGATGTAGTCCACTTGACATCCACTTTTCCCATTGCCCTCGAACTTTGCTCTTAAAGGAGTGATTCACTAAAATATCTAAGGATTGCAACTATTTTGTGAGACTCCTGGGATAACTGCCAGTTTTGCCCCCATTTTTTTGCCGATCTTTTTTACTCCATCATCCACATGGGATTTCATCGAATCCAGTATTAGAATTCCTTTGTGATTAAAAAAAAAAGCCTTTCCTTTTGTTCCTAACTTCATCAAACCATTTCCCCATAACATTGTGATTCATCCACCCTTTCTCGTTTACGATTACGATGATTTCTGGTGGAAAATCTTCCTTCAGCATTGTTTTTCTTTTAAATATAATCATGGGCTTCAATTTTGAGCCATCAGCACAGCAGGCAAGAACCACAGCCATGTTTGTATTTTTATGATAAGTTGTAATAACAGAAACTGTTGAAATCAAAAGCCAGTGACACTTCATCCACATTAACAATTTGTCAAAGCTCGTATTTTTGTTTCGCACGTAAATCGACAAAAAAAATCCAGAAAATTCTTAAATTTTATTTCCCAATCTTAAGGAACTTGCTGCTCTTTTGTAGTTTTAGAGCATACACTCAGTTTTTTTCCGTTTCATGAAATGGTAACACCAATTGCTATTACCGGAAAAATCTGAAATCTTCATTTCTTTGGCCATAACATTGGCTTTTAGCCTAATTTTGATCGTAGATACAGGTCTCTCTTCATTTCACTCATTCTTTATTCATTGGAACAAATTGTCTTCTGTATGGTTCAATATGGTTTTCTTAATCGATTTGCTCTTTTCTTTCGATCAGTGCTTGATAAGGATTCTTTTGCCTTTCTCCACTGTCGAAAGCATTTTTCATCAACTTGAAACTGTCTAGCAGCTTCTAGATTTCCCAATTCTTTAGCTTTCTCAATCACTTTGTGTTTGAAATCTGCAGTGTAAATCTTTTTGGTTTTTTGGACATTTTTGAAAGCACATGCAATCACCTCCACTAGACAAATATCGAATGTTCACTACTAACGGTGTGTACACAACAGACAAGCGACTGGGATGCTGAAAAACCAGTATTCTATGTATCAATTCTCGATTAAGGCGAGAGAGAAAACCATTTGCATCAGAAGGAGCAGTTGCACAGAGCGAATGTGCAAAAAAATGGCGCATGGAAAAAAGTTTCACTTTGAAATCGCGGAGAAAAGAGCGAAGGCGATACAAATCGACACTGGTTTCAATACAATTTCGTTTTCGCAGGAGTCTGCCGTTCCGAGAAATATGGTCGACGGGATAAGGATGTCAATAGATAACCCGCAGTGTGCAATAATCGGCGTTTTTTATAAGCGGCAGCTAAATTGATAAGGTTAGTCAATAACCAGCAAGAATTCTGCTGTAGACCCAAGAAAATGTAGGGCACACCTTAAAATGAGGTATAAATTCAGATATAAATAAGGACACATCAAAAGAATGAAGTGAATTCTTGTGTTAATTTTTATTATAAAATAATAATAAACATAAAAATTCACTTTCTATGATTTATCTTTTTCTTGAGAGTGTAGATGAATTTCCTGTTATTATTATTATTTTTTTAATCTTTTTATATTTTTTAACTCTGTTAACAATTAATTTGAATGTATGATGTGTTTGTTATGTTTCTATTGTAATTTTATTTTATATCATCTGTTATATCATTAAATTATAACTATTTACTATTTTTATTCTGAATCAAAACTTTCCTTTAAATATAGGTAGCTGGAGGGCACAATTATCTCTGATGAAAAATTTTTTAGGTGGAATTTTCCTGTCACTTTATATTGTGTTGCATGATTGCTCTTAAATACTCTGCTAATTGGTTTTTGTGCATGAAAGTGAAATCTTTATTTTATCTTTTTAAGAAAAAGAAGAAAAGCAAGCCTAAACCCAGTTTGGCTGAAGTGCTAGCTGGCTTAGCTCCCAAAAAATGGCAAGTAGATCTTTTAAAGGATGGATCTAAATCTACTGATGCAAAACCATCTGTAGAAAGCACTTCTGATTCACCCTGTATTCAAGATAACACGGAGCCTGAGTCTGAAAACACTGCAGATACTCTAGAAATCATGCTGATGGAGCAAGATTCATCATGCATTGATGAAAACTGTGATAAAGTTTCTCCTTTAATCAGAGAAGGAGAACAGAACAATAGCAACGTGAACTTAAATATAAATGACAGTGATGATGATTGTTGTATTGAGAATGACGACATACAGTCACTCTTAAATTTAGTTGACAGGAGAAAAGATTTTGAGGCTGCAAGTGCAGCTCAAAAAACAAATTGTATATCAATAAAAGTATAAAAATATTTATGAGGTTTTATTTTTTTTTGCTTCAATGCAATGAGTTTTATCTCAACGTTATTATGTAAAGTGTATAATTAAATGTGCTTCTTCTCTTTTCAAATAAAGGAAGGACACTTTTTTTTTGGCAAAATGAAATAAAGAATTAGAATATATTCCATCAGAAGATACATCATTAACCTGTCAGCACACGCGCTGGGATGGTTAATGAATCTATGCCAAACACATTTTTTCTTCGAAAAAAAAAAGATAAATTTTTTGAGGATGCTTCTGACCTCCCTTGTACCCTTCAAGGGCAAAGTTGAGAAGGGGGTAGGTGAAGGAATGTCTTTTCTTTGCTCACTAGGAGTGGTGAAAGATACCTCTTGGGATTAAATAATCCTATGCATGTAGAAACGTTTCATTTCGATATGTTCATTTCTTACGGGATAGCACACACTAAAATAATTTTAATGACAGAGTAAGATAAAAACTACTTGTATATATTGATGAAAGGTTATTAAATGTAATTAATATCCATTTTGTGAAATAATTAATGTTTTAAAGGGTAAAATAAATCATTTCCATATTTTCTAGGAAAAAACATGATTTTTACTGCTACAAAATCTGACGATAAATATGAAAAGCATGAGTTTTTCCCTAAAAAGAAGTAATACTGATGCATTTTACATTACAGAACAGTAGATTTGTTTTTAAAACATATTTAGCCAAAAATATAATGGGAGAAAATATGGGTTAAGATTTATCCCATGTGTGTGCTAATGCTACAAATGTAGACACGTGTGCTGACAGGTTAACCCATTTCTCAGGGAACAAACCAATTCTAACGAAACAACATTGGAAAAAGCCTGGATGTTTTGAAGCAAGTTAAAATGAGAAGATATAACTTTGTGCTTTTATATTAAGAAATGAAAAATATGATAAGAATAGGTAAGACAATTTGATAAGAGTAAAATAAATAAATATAAATGTTTAAAATGGGCAAACAGCTGTTTCTAAGCTTCTAAAGCTCTATCATCAGTGCAATTATTAAAAGTACCGTATTTTATGGAAGAAACGCCGCACTCCTCAAATTGGCCTGAATAAGCTTAAAAATATCATAATCGCTGCACCCGTTGTAAACCGGAACATTGTTGTCCATCGGAACGCTACTTTTGTCGACAGCATCACATTGACCTAACTTTAATCAAAGTTTTCTGAGCAGTGTAAGATGCCTCGTTTTTAATATCTTAAGATGTCTGAAGTTTTATTTAAAATACTTAAATCCGATTTTAAATATTTTTATGAATTTTTAAATTAAGGAAACTCAGTTGGTATTTTAAAAAAGCCGTAAATGCCGCATATGGCGTAAACACCGCACTTGGAAAAAAAAAACTTTTAAACTAGTAAAAGCCACAGTGTTTCTTCCATAAAATACGGTACCAAAAGTAAATGCATAAAACTGTAGAGGGTGCAAAAAATACAGTGATTGGTCAAGAGTGAAATAGCTGTAAGCAATCGTGTCATCAAGGCAACTTTTCATTTCATCATAAGAACCAATCCCCCTCTTCAGAAAGAGTGCTCTGTGTGGAGCAAAACAAATTAGAATTTGAAGGAGCAACATCTGGTGAATGCAGCAGATGAAACAGTCCATCCCAGCAAAGTGCTTCTAGAATATTCTTGGCTGGTCTTGTAATGTATGGGTGACCATTTAGTAGGATGAAAATGTGCAGTTTAATATGAACTGTTGCAACTGTGTCAGGCAATCAGTGGTGCATGCCACAAACTACAATTAATGAATTGGAGTGAAGTATTTAAACAAAAATCAAGTGTATACAAGATTGTTTTCTAACATTACATTGTTGGAATGTAGTGCAACAGGAAACTGGTTTCCAATGTTGTTAGAATTCAGTCCCCAATCTCAGTCCTATGTGGGTTAATTTTGCTCACAAGGGGCAAAATCAGTCAAGGAAACTCAGGTGCAGTTCGTTGGGATATGTTGGCCTACCTGCTATATTTACCAGATGTTTCTTCTTTATATTGCCATTTATTTTATTCCATGCAGAGAGCAAATTCCGTACTAATGCAAATATATTGACCTGGTGACTTGATTGCTTCTAATCAACCAGACTTTTTCCACTGTGGAATTTGTTTGTTTTTTTGACGGATGAATGTTGAAGCTTTTGATGAAAAGTACTCAAAAGAAGAACAGTCATATTTATACACATAATAATTTGTAAATAAAATTTTTGAAAATATATTTTTTACTTTTATTTTTTATTGTATATTTATTTTATTATATTAATTTTTTTATTATTTATTTTATTTTTTATTGTATTTTCATCACATAATTTTAAGGAGTGAGAATTCTATGCCAATTTGAATTGCTACATCATGCTACAAAAATGGTAATCTACTCTAAAAATTGAAATTTCATGCTCTGAAAGTAAAAAAAAAAAAAAAAAAACTAAAGGCTGTATAAACTTTGAGTGACATAAGTATTTATTTTGTAGCTTGCAGGGGGCACTCACCAACCCCCGTTCATACTTCACTGCCTCTAAAAGTATGGTAATGTACTCTGTTTTTAAAATATTACCGGTTTACAGAAGATCGAATGATATCACAAATGGCGACTATCTTCTGTAATTGGGTTGCATGCTTTTCTGTTTGAATGGGAGCATTTTTCGGTTAACATGACCTCATCCACCACTGTCACAACAGCTGATGACTGTTTTTGGGATTGATAAGCAAGATCAATAACACATTTGAAAATCAGCTTGTATAAAATGGTAAAGTTAAAAATGGACTCTGACTTTTATAACGATACTGTGGACAATATTCTTCCTTTAGTTAGAGGTTAAAAAACTGTGTGCTTGGGAATCATTCAGAACAACGGTATTGAAAAGCATTGTGTTTTGAAATATTACATACATACATACACAATAATGGTACTACAATCCATGTAGGATTTTGACCTCCCTCAATATACCTCTCCAGACCTTCCGATCTTTGGCCTCTAATTTATAATATGGTTTTGTGTTAGATCTTTCTCTACCTCTTCTATCCATCTGATCTCTTTCTGGATCTACCAATACTTCTTTTCCCTATTAATTTACCATTACATATCTTCTTTGTGCTTCTCTTATCCCTTATTCTGATTAGATGACCCAACCATTGCATTCTTCTTATTTTAATAGTATTTATTATATCTTTCTCGTTATATCACTGTTCAATCTCCATATTTGTCCTGATACGCCATGTATTGCCTTCCTTAATAGGTCCAAAAATTTGTCTTAAGATCTACCTTTCCCAAGAAATAAGTAACTTTTCATCTTTTTGTGTAGTGGTCCAGATGGTTTTGAAATATTACACTTATTTATTTATTTATTGATCGGGTTTTAGATATTTTCAGGAACAGGTATTGTTCCATATCTGTAACTATCTTTGTAACTTTGCCTTTATCGACAGGAGCACCATCCCCACATCGATGCCAACTGTCAACCCTTTTCACAATCTAACACTGTTGCTGAGACTAATACGGCAGTTGTGTAACCAACTCAGTGTCAACAAGCCATCTGCTAATTCACATGTTCATTAAAAATTTTCTTTGTTATACAGTCCAGTATTTTTTATCTATTGTACCTCTGTACAGTAGGGTGGAGCGAAAAAAATGAATTTTTTAAAATTAAAAACGGGTAGGTGCCAAAAGTTGTCTTTATACTAGTACATCATCTGCGTGCAATATTACCGCTGAAAAAAAATGGCTTGAGTCTGCGCTTTTGGTCCAATAGTCGAAATTTTGGGTAAAATTTGGCATTTTTTCAAAAAAATTAAATTCCTATAGAGCTGGCTATTATTTAAAAGTGTTATTTAAACCTTTATTGTTAATGACTTGACATATTTAAACGATATCTTTGTTCTGTATAACGGGAGCAAAACTGACAACTTTTGGTAAAAAAAGACGTTTCCACTCTGTTGTGTCATACAACTAATTGTTGTTTGGAATATACTTTCAAATCTACCCAGGAGGTATCAGGTGGAGGTGGCTGCATTTTATGACACAACAGTACATAGCTCGACCAACCTTCCATCTGAGCACAATGTTTTATTTATATTATGTTTGGTGTAAACTATCCTGAGGCATAAACTTGAATTACATACTTTGTGAGTGAACCAGACTCTGATGAACAATCAGTGCATATATAATGGCGAATAATTTTATGTGCCTTTGTGAGCGATCTTGCGTAGGACAAGTTTCTTGGGTTCCTATTCGCTAGTTCTTCTGAGCAATATCTTGATGGAATAACTTTGCAAATGTCTACCAGGTATGTGCTGAGTACACTTTTCTCGAATTCAGGAAATAATGTTTGAAAATTACTCTCTATGGCTTCAAAAATTGAAATAAGAAGGAAATAAGCACGTGAACAAAGATTTTCCTATTGGTCTGGTGAATCCCTGTGGGTTAGAATATAATTTTTGCCAACGACCTTGTCTAATAAATGATGCAGAGGAAATTCGCTGGACTTGGAGATGGCATATGATCAATTGTAATGGTTCATTCTAAACATGTGCCTCGCAGAATGGATGACAACGACTAACAGAATTTTCAGCCTTCGATGGGCACTCGCTGCCCATCAGAGTCTCTACGGTCACTCAAAAAGTACTATGTTATCCAAGTTTGGCCCCAGGATAGTTTACAATCAAATGTAATCCACAGCTAAAGAAAGGATCTAAAAACTCATGGGAAATTACTCGGCTACTAAACAACACACAAAACAAATACTAAAAAAAGGTTATTTAGGACAATGGTTGCTTTGCATACGCAAAGGAAATTCTTATTTCAATGCTCTCTGACGATTGCCATCATATTAAACAGCTAGCTGCTCAGCACATAATAGTTGAAAGATGAGAGTAAATGATGGCATATGCAAATCTGAAATATCGACAACCAACCTTGAAGCAGATAATTATATAAATCTAATTCATTGGAAAAGTGTTGTGGTAACAGAACCTCTAATCAATATGCATTTATTGGGTGCTATCTTGGTGAAGATAATAGATGGCTGAATAGATTACATTAATATCATCCGCACTGAATTACACTGTTTGTCTTCTCTTACACAAACAGTAGAAAAATACGTAAATGAGATCACAGCAGCATCCAAAGTCTGTGGATTCAAAGAAGAGATGTACTAGGTTGATAAATAGAAAACTTAGGCCAGTCTTTGATATAAAAATCACAATTCAATATATAAATAAAACACTGAGTTCAGATGGTAGGATGGTCGAGCTATGCACTGTTGTGACATGAAATGGAGTCACCTCCACGTGGCACCTCCTGGGTAGTTTTGAAAGCAACTAGGTAAGAGCTGTATTCTAAACAACAATTAGTTGTATGACACAACTGAGTGGCAACGCCTTTTTATCACCAAAAGTTGTCAGTTTTGTTCCAGTTATACACAATAAAGATATCGTTTTATCATTTAAATATGTTAAGTCATTAATAATAAAGGTTTCAATAACACTTTTAACTATTAACCATCTATAAAAATTTTTTTAATTTTTTGAAAAAATGTCAAATTTTACCCAAAATTTTGCATTTTGAACCAAAAGCGCAGACTCAAGCCATTTTTTTTCAGCGGTAATATTGCACGCAGATGATGTACTAGTATAAAGGTAACTTTTGGCACCTACCCGTTTTTGATTTAAAAAAATTTATTTTTTTCGCTCCGCCCTACTGTACAGGTATGCATGGGTTCTGTTGTTTATTTTAATTAATATGTATATACAAAAAAAAATATATTATTGTGGATTCAAAATCAGCGCCAGGCAGAAATAGGTAATGTGTTATTTTATATCTTATTTAAGAATGCTGTCACTTTATTTTTTTACGAGCAAAAAAAGTAATATTCATTAGTTTGAATTCTTTATTTGTACTTTTCTGATGTTCATTGTTTCAAACTAACAAATGTGCCACATTCGATAGTTTGTTTGGCTTACATAAAATTTGGTAGTTACATATTCATTATAAAAGACTTAACGATTTCTTTAATAACTTAAAAAAGGAATATACAGTAAATAGATAAATGAAAAACTTATTTTCAAACATTATTTAAATTTTTAAAAATATAAGAAAATAAAGAAAAAACCCATAAATTGAGAGGTAGGCAACCACAGGACACTTTGTAACTCTATTTTTGAATAGTAACCTTTGCCTTATTTTTTCAAAAAAAACGGTTGGGATAATGTCTACTATTATTCCTGAATAGTAATCTTGCTTTATTTAATCTCCATGAAACGAGTTGGGACAAATGCCTTCAAAGAATATTTGAAGTCATAATTCATTGTTAGGCCCTTTTACATAATTGCAAAAGTTCTCTCAGACATGCAGAATGAAATTTAAATAATAAAATTTAAAGGACGCGTTTCGATATCGAAATTATAACGTCAGCCAATATAAACACACGTCCGTAAGAGGACAAGGTCACTTTTTTTTTGTGTTTTCTTTCTCTAAAATAAATTTAAAATATCCGTTTTCAGAAAAATACATTATTTACATTTGCAAGAAGAAAAAGAAAAGAAAACTGTTATGCTATTTATAACTTATTTAGAATGTCTGAAAAAAAAAAAACATTTAACAGCAAAAGAAATTAAAATATCGTCCATATTAATTTGCAATTTAAGTGAAGGTTTGATTGCTTATTTATAGTAATCATTTTCATTATTTCATTAATTCATCATGTTATTTAAAATTGTTATTAAATTATGTTATTATTAATTTATTATTAAATTATTAAAAATATTTAAAAACCTACTTTCGGTCTAGAATCCATTTAAATATTTCAATACCATATTTAGAAGATTATAAATCTTACTGAATAATAAAATAAGAAAATTCAAACTTGTTTGAATGAGTATCAATTCAATATGCTATTTAATTGTAACTAGGATAATTTTTAACCCTTTATGTACTGGATTATGAATATTTCATCTTCTAAAGCATTTTTCGTGAATTGTTTAGACTACATTAAAAGATTTAAATAATCATTTAATAAATTTTAGAAGGATTGAAAGATTTAGAAGGATTAATTAAATTTGAATTTATAGGGATTTTGTGCAATATTTATAACACCACTTACACTTTTATTAGTATTCTGTAGAATTAGGAAATGTACAAACATAATATTCTTACAATAGAAATATAAAAAGTATTTCCGAATTGAAAAATTCCCCCTCTCGACCCCCTATGCCAAGAAATCTGAAAAGATGCAAAGGAAAAATAAATCATCCTTTTAAAAATATTTTTGCTTTGTGTAACCCATAATTAAGATAAAGTAATGTATCTATAACTCATTCTAAACTGTATCACAACTAATCGATGTATTAAATAAATTTTATAACAAGTTAGTTTAATGATACTTATAAGTACTGTCGGTAGACAAAGGGTTAACAAGAAAAGATAAAAAAATACGTAAAAGATTTAAAATTTACAAGACCAGCGAAATTAGAACAAATATGGATCACAGTCTAGAATCTAACGCACGCCAGGTTATGCCCGACTCGAATCCAATAATTCTTTTTAAAATTAATCCGAACTCAACATTTATAGTTATGTGCAGTTTTCTTGTTCTTTATATTGCTTCAATTTTCTCATTTTATAGTCATAGTAAAAAAGTATTAATAAATAGAGAAATAAATAAAAGAGACCTTTCGAATGTACAAATCCAATGCTCCAACAAAATCTATCCAAAGTATTAGCAGTTAAATTAGTTTTCGGATAATCTTCCATGAACAACTAACAATCAGCTGAGGAAAAAAAAAAAAAAAAACTGTAATTCAGGATATTTTCTAATATGAAACTAGTATGTTGTGGCCATCACAAAACTTTCTTCTATATAAATCACGTCAATTAAATCATTTAAATAGTACAAGAAATTACATCAATTAAGCACCAATTCATATCAAAGTAAATCTGAATTTGAAGTTTGATGAAAATTCGTGCATTAGTTATTGAGATAGAGCTATAGGGGAAATTTTGAAAAATGCAGCATAGCAGCGCCACCTGTTGAACGATTTGCACCAAAACATAAACACCACTAATTCATGTCCTGGTATACCTGCATCTAAAGTTTGTGGAAAATCCAAGCAATAGTTCTTGAGATAGAGCTATTGCGGAAATCACACAAAATACAGCATAGCAGCGCCACCTGTTGAGCGATTTACACCAAACTGTATAAAATGTCAATTCATGTCAAGACTAACTGATTCTAAAGTTTGATGAAAATTCGTGCATTAGTTCTTGAGATACACCTATAGTGGAAGTTCTGAAAAATACAGCATAGCAACGCCACCTATTGAGCGATTTACACCAAAATGTACAAAATGTCAATTCCAGTCAAGGATTAACTGATTCTGAAGTTTGGTGAAAATTATTGCAGTAGTTCTTGAGATACAGCTATAATGGAAATTCTGAAAAGTGCAGCATAGCAGCGCTACCTGTTGAGCGATTTGCACCAAAACACAAACAGCACTAATTCATATCAAAGTATACTCGAGTCTGAAGTTTGATGAAAATCCAAGCATTAGTTGTTGAGAGAGAGCTATTGCGGAAATCGTAAAAAATGCAGATAGCAACGCCACCTGTTGAGCGATTTACACCAAAATTTACAAAACTTCAATTCATGTCAAGGACTAACTGAATCTGAAGTTTGATGAAAATCCGTGCATTAGTTCTGGAGATTGAGCCATTGCGGTAATCGTGAAAAAGGCTGCATAGCAGCGCCACCTGTTGAGCGATTTACACCAAAAACTAATCAGCAGCGAGTTATATCAGGGACTAACTGAATATAAATTTTTATTAAATTCCGTGCATTAGTTCTTGAGATAGAGCGCCCACAAAATTTTTGTCACATACAGGCAGGCAGACATTTTGTAAAAACATGTTTTTCGGAATATCTGACCCCTAAAACGTGTAAATCTGTCGAAAACCGAAAGTCGAAAATTTTCACGAATCCAGTACTTTCTTCTTGTAAAGATAGAAGAAAGTAAAAACAACAAAAACAAAGATATAATTACTTACAGTGGCATTAATTTTGGGATAAAAATTCAGGCTCACCTATGGATTGATTAAACAATAGGCGAATTGGGTACTGACACTCCTGATTTTAGTGGCCGCCGAATTTTGGTTTAGGAAATTTTTATATAGCTGAAATTTCAAGATTAGAATTTCTAGATAGTGCCCGTCAAGATTTGACGGTAAATAACATGAATGTTTCATCGGAATAATTCTTGAATTTTTAATTAGTTCCTTTTAAATTAATTATTGAATGACGAATTTCTATATTGCATAAGTGATTCCTATTTCTTTAAGGTGATAGAGGATGCTCTCAATCTAACCTATTCACTGAAGTGAAAGAATTTTAAGTTTATAATTTACAATCAATTATGCTTGCTTTTTATCAGAAATTTACCTAAAAATGCCGGGTAGAGAATTTATTTTTACTTACTACGGCCTTTTTTTTTTCTAAATAACAATATTTATTTCCATTTATTTATTTATTTAAACACGACGATTAAAAGCTGCCATGAATTTTATTTTTATCTGTCTCATTCTCTAAAAACCTAAATTTGAAACTTGATGCAGCTAACTATTTATAATATACATTTTTTATTACTTGAATTTTATTATACATTTTTTAAATATTAAACCTGGATATCAAGGTAATTTCTTTTATAGCTCTTATACGAATATTTTTCTTTCTTTACATTTTATTTTTTAAAGAATGACAAACTTTTCTTTCTGACACACACACATATATATTCTTGATAATGGTCAAAAAATATAACGAAAATTGTAGATCAGCTCAACTTATTTAATTGATAATTACATGCAAAATATCTTAGCTTATATATTTTAAATATAAAATCATTAATGTTTCAAAATGTTTTATAAGGCATCGAAAATGTTTAGTTTTTTTAAATAACGGTACATGAAGAGGCGGGGAGAGGGGGGGGGACAATATCAAGCCCCTGGACGCTCTTTGTCCGATCTGTGGAATTATCTGAATATTGGAAAGCTCGCTCCTATTTTTTTTTTCCCGTAGAAGAACTCTTGTCCATTTCTTTCTGTGTATAAGACTGCCCTAAAGGAGTTTTCTTCCCTTACTTGGCCCCCAACCGCTTCCCCTCTGACCCCCTGCTTGACCCCAACTCGTTGACAGCTTCATAAAGGCATAGGCGTGTTTAGAAAGGGGGGAAAGAAAGGACACAAGCAGAACTCAGATCCGGAAAAAGAAATGAGTGATACAAAGCCTTAAAGGATTACATTAATTTTAAAACACTTTCTAACATAATTTAAAAGTATTTATAACTTCAAATTTCTCTGTCTATCATCTCACCGTGCTCCAACTTTTATAAATGTACTCAGCAGGGTTGGGTTTTTGACGTCAAAAACTGGTTTTTGACATGACAAGCATCAAAAACTGGTTTAAACCGTCGAAAACTGCCAAATACATGTAACACGCTAAAACATTTTAACAATAGATAAACATTAAATAAGTCAATGATTTATGTGATCTTTTATTGAAATTTAATAATTTAAAAAATATATTATTTGCAATAATTTTTGGATTTTTCAACCAGAAGAAAATTTTGTACAATTAAATAATACGGATCAATTTTACCCCGCAGCATGCTGCATCACACCACATGTTTAGCACATTTATTTACACCCAAAAGATTTTTGAGTTTAGAGTGTATGAAGCGTTAGAAAATAGTCTGTCTCTTAATTGATGCTGAGCTAGTAGGACTTGATAGCAAAAGCATTGCTAGATGAGCAAGTTTTGAAGCAGGCTCAAAAAGCTGTTGCATTTAGTGATACCTTTCCACCAAACAATGGAGTCCTCCCTATAGCACTGAAATAGGAAGACTGGAAAGGGGATTCGTTAGCTTCATACACAATCAGTATGGGTAAGCATCCATAAACTCTCTCCGTAGCTCAAACGCGAGCTGAATCAACTGATACAGCAGTCAACCCTTGCCCCTGATGGTTGGGATGCAAAGTATAAGCCAAACAATGGTATGGTTTCATGATTTGATCCCTTCTATTATGCACTTTTTCAATATGGGCTTACAGGAATTTTCTTTTAGATGACCGAGACAATTTTGTTCAGTTTTAAAATCGAAAACATTTTTATATATTGAAAGAAAGCATGTTTTAAAAAGATTTTGACTTTAAGCTTTTTTTTTTTAATTACTTCTGTTATTTTGTAAATGTTTAAAATTAATAATCCAATTTCAATTTTGAATGGAATGGTTATTGCCTAGACTAGAATAACATTGATGCACATTATCTTGTTATATATACAAAAAAAATCTACACTTTCTAAGTTTTTTTTCCCCATAAAAAAAGCTAGCTAATGCTTTAAGCTCTCAAGCGAAATTAAAACAATTTTAAGTAAGAGAAAAAATGTACAGCTCAGGTGAGCTTAATGTTACTTTTTAGAAAAACACAATTTTACAAAAAAAAAAAAATAAATAAAAAAAAAAAAAATTAAATAAAAATTTTACCCTGTTAAAAAGTTGTACTTAACAATAATACTTTACTATGTACTAATTACTGATATACAGTAAGAGTGAATTTAAAATATTACATGTAATGTTGTCATGTGTGACATTTAATTTGAATTTTTACAGATCAATTTAGCATTTGAGGTTTTTGACATGACTGTTTAAACTATGGCTTACACCAGACATAAACTGACACATGTCAAAAACCTGCCTACCCTGTAATTATTACTAATACTATATACTAATTATACAATTACAGTAATAGTGAATTTTAAATATTACATCTAATGTGTGACATTTAATGTGAAATTTTACAGATCACTGTACGTATTTGAGGTTTTTGACAAGGGGTTTTTGACATGACGGTTTAAACTGTCAAAAACTGACATGTGTCAAAAACTTGCCAACCCTGGTACTCGGATTGCTATATAATTGATATGTTTTTGATGTTTATTATGGCATGTTTTGTTTTGAAAATGGAGGCTGTAGCATTTTTAGTTAATTTACAGGGGCACTTAAAACACCGTTACATTATGTGCAATGGGGAAACACGTTCATGGTGTATTTTAATGATACACTATTTCAACTATAATGAAATTTATATGCATTTATGAAGTGCATTAAAACATGGTAAAATTTAATTCAGGTACAAAACACACAATGCTACTAAAAACACAATTCCAGAAATTACTATTTATGAATGTATCCCATTCTTCGCATTGTCTGGTATATTATAAAATTATTTATATTCTACAGAATACAAAATATAATTTAGCCCAGAATTGCACAACTCAAAACCTGCCTTTAAGCATTTCGCCCCCCATACAGAGTAATGCTTATAAATTCTTTTGTGTAGCCCTGTATATGATCTATAGAATTTCTGCACGCTATGTAGTATGCGAATTGTTGAGCTTAAAAATGCATACCCTAATTAAAAATGCACTTCCAGCAATTATGGCTAATGGACAGCACTGTAATCAAAATCTTTTGTGTGTACCTGTAAGTAAACGATAACAATGTCAAGCATGTCATATTCTAGAGTAAGCATCTCGCAGTGCACTTCATTAATGTCTATAAATTCGTCATGTTTGAGATAGTTTAACATTATTAAAATATGCTACAAACAAGTTTTCACCAGACTATTATGTAAAATAATTATTTTGATTGATCCTGAAAATAAATGATAAATGCAAACCATATATTACAGAAAACATATGTTAGTGCACTTCATAACAGCATATCAATTTTATTATGTTTGAAAAACTAACATATTTAAAATACACTACAAACGTTTTTTTTTTTTTTTTTTTTTTCATTTTGCGTATTGTTACTTGATTCTTTTGAGAGTACCTCTAAAGGACCAATGAATGCGTGCCATTGTAAATTGATCAAATCATAGTATCATAGTAATTGATAGAACCAAGTATAGTTATGAAAGTTAGAACAGCAGACAAGCAAACCAAAGTCATAAATAATTTTTAATTGTCAAAGTTTTTAAAAAGTGTGGTTACCCCTTAATCATTCTCCACATCCGGGATAACATTTGTAATTATAATATTAAAAGAATCTATAATGAATTATGCATTACATCCATATTTTCTTTAAAGGCAAAGGTTCAAACTTCTTTTAAAGGGAATTAAATAAATCGAAGATTGTTATTAAAGAATAGTGGTAGCAAGTAGCCCATCGGTTTATCCGATTTAATAAAGTCATGCTTACTATTCAGAATTAGGTGTAAGAAGCATCTTGTGTTTGCCTGCCGCTTTAATTGAGATTAAACTGGTCCTTTTCTTATATTTTATAAAATTTACACAATGTTTAAAAATAAGCTTTTTCTTTATTAATTTCCTATATATTCGTTAGTAAAATTATTAAAGGAAATTCCGAAAAACATTTTATATTGGATATGTAAGTACCAAAATTTTTACAAGCCAAACTATCGACTATGGCACATTCGCTACTATGAAACAATGAACTTGGGAAAAGTCAACATCTGTACAAGTCGAACTATCCAATGTGACATGTTCGCTGCTTTGAAACAATGAACCTGGGAAAAGTACAAAATTTTTACAGTTCGGACTATCTAATATGCCATATTTGCTAGTTTGAAACAACAGAACTGTGAAAAGTATAAATAAATATAGCATGTCAAAGTATCCAATGTGATTTTTTTGGCGAATAAAATTATTCAAATGATTTATCTTGATAGCATGCTTAAATAGGATATAAAACTGCACAGGAAAAATATAACAATTGTCTATTTCCACCTTTTGCTGATTTTGAATATTGAATTCATTAATAAAACAGTTTTTTTGCCTTCCTGAAAAGTGGCTGTTTTCATAGTGTATAGTTTGGCATGGTACCGACGATATTTATTATTTAGGCATTTTACATATGACATAATTCTCATTAAATGCATTTTGCAGGTACTAATTTAAATTTTTAAAGATTTTTTTACTTTCTTGTATCTTCAATAGAAGAAAGTATTGTAATCGAAATTTTTTTCGACTTCCGGTTTTTGACGGATTTACACGTTTTAGGGGTCAGAGATCCCAAAAAACATGTTTATAGAAAATGTCTGTCCATCTGTCTGCCGCCATTGTACCATCAAAAAGTGTATTAAGTTATGCGAAGAATTTAACCAAATTTTTATTTTAAGTTTTTGGCTATGGCAAGCAGTTCCTCCCTGAATTTCGAAAAAATTCGCCGGTAGGGGGCGCTGTAATAGCGATTTTTGTGCGATTGTGAATATTGTACCATCGAAAAGTGTATGAAGTTATACATAGAATTGAACCAAAAAAATTTTTTAAGTTCTTGGCTATGGCAAGCAGGTCCTTCCTTAATTTGGAAAAAGTTCGTCGGTAGGGGGCGCTGTAATAGCGATTTTTGTGCCATTTTGAATATTGTACCATCGAAAAGTGTATGAAGTTATGCATAGAATTGAACCAAATTTTTTGTGTTTGTTTTTGGTCGTAGAACGAAGGTCCTCCCTGAATTTGGAAAAATTCCGCCGGAAGGGGGCGTTATAATTGCGATGTCTGTACGATTTTCATTATTGTACCATCGAAAAGTGTATGAAGTTATGCATATAATTGAACCAAAGTTTTTGTGCATGTTTCTGGCTGTGGCAAGCAAGTCCTCCCTGAATTTGAAAAAAATCTGCCGGAAGGGGGCGCTGTAATAGCGATGTCTGTGCTTTCTTTATTGTACCATCGAAAAGTGTATAAAATTATGCATACAACTGAACCAAATTTTTTGTGCATAATTTTGGATATGGACAAAAGGTCTTCCTTGAATTTGGAAATATTGCGAGGTAAAGGGGCTCTGTGATAGCGATTTTTGTATACTTTTCTTGATTTTTCGTAGTTCTATTGTCCATCGGCGGCTCGTGCAGCGGCGGGAACTCGCTTTCTGCTGATAACAGCAGAATAAGGAAAAACTATTAATTTTAACAAATATCATGATATAGATTAACTCGTTATTAGTCCGTTTAATTGACTGAAGCATAAATTTAAGAAGAAAATGAAAGTTGGTATAGTATTGAACTAATAATATTGAAGTATGTATAATTACTTTTTGAAATATTAAGATGTGTAAGAAGAAAGTATGGGATTGGCACATCCAACTAGTTTAATATTCATGTGTAAATACAATTTTTCTGATGTAATTT
The DNA here is from genome assembly GCA_963932465.1 of Maratus speciosus. Classification (NCBI taxonomy): domain Eukaryota; kingdom Metazoa; phylum Arthropoda; class Arachnida; order Araneae; family Salticidae; genus Maratus; species Maratus speciosus. The sequence continues at coordinate 632,154,101 of OZ010786.1, forward strand.
CCCGCTTTTAACACGTAATCAGTTAATTATAAATTAAAATTTCATTGCTGTTTTTATAGTCACGTGTAAATTCATTTTTTATTTGAGAGAAAATATTACTTTTAGTGATGTTTTACAAATTGGCATCAATATAAAAAATAATTGGCACAAAAAAAATTCTTGAAGAGTTAAAAATTGAAAAAAAAAAAAAAACCCTAAAACAATTAGTCAAATTAAAACAATAAATGCAGTCTGCACATTGCTATCCTGCGAACTATATCGCTAGAAAAAAATATTAAACTCTTATGTGTAGTTTTTGTTCTTATAAAACTTTTTAAAGGGTATTCTCAAATCCAAAAGCACAACTTTCTGACATAAGTTTTAATTTATTTTTGTTCGGAAATGCATGTATGAAACTAACAGGTGTTGTTGTTCAGACACTATGTAATCGAGCTATTTTTTCCGTTTTTTTTTTTTTTTTTTGCAAACGCAATAGATATTTCAGAAAATAGTGTCAAAGTTGACGTTTTGAACCGAAGTTCCCGAAGAAAGCAGAAAAACCAGTCCGCGAAGGGCGAAAATCGTGTTTGTCACGTGATCAAAAACGATTATAACTCAATAGGTATTGAAGTATTGATCAAAAAATGGAAAAAACAGTTTAATTCCAAATCGCTTCCATGGTCGGACTTTCCAATTTTAGATCTTTCCGCTAAAAAATGAATTTGTAAATGCGTCTTGCGCTTGTGAGCAGAGCAGTTAAGAACAGCCTTAATGGAACGATTTTGACCAACTTTAACATTAAATATCTCTTAAAATAATTCTTCTATTTAAAAACTGTCTATTTCAGTGTGTTTATCAAACATTTCTCTCATAATACTACCGATTTTCATATTTTGGTATGCAACAGTTTTCTGAATATGTATTAGCGAAGAAAGACCTCCAATCACAAAAAATTCATTTATGGTGGCGGTGATGGCATGAGTTACTTTCTTTTACAATAGAGAGAAACTTATAGATTTGTTACATTTAGTATATTTTTTAGATTACCCTAACACCACCAAAAACCATTTTTGTATGAAAAATATCGATGTATTCAAATAAAATCTTGTAATTTATTAAAAATGATATTTTCGAATTAGCAGCATGCCGGGAGTTAATAGCTGAAGAAATCGTCAAAGATTTCCATACTTACATTTTTTTTTTAAAATACTGATATTTTCAGTGGTTTAAACGTGTAGTTCGATTACACTGGTCGGCAAAAAAATTAGAATTTTTCCTCCCTGCAAACTAAATATGTAAAATGTACAGATCTAATATTCCTAGTTCTAAATATGTTATCCAAATTGCCCCAGCACGTACCATTTTTCCGGGAAACAGTTTTATAATAATAGCAAATAGTGAAGGATTATTATATTAATTTGCACTGCTAGAAAATTGAAATCAGGAAAAAAGAGCTTTCACCGTCTTAGATATCAAATTGATAAAATATAGCATGGAAATCTAGTTTGTTGATTCTTGTATAGTGCATTTTTCTTTTTATGCCCCCCCCCCCCCTCCTTTCGTGTCCGAATTTACTATTTGCTATCACTGATATATTTTTATTCCTTATGCTGCTGTAACTCGGGTAATCGTACTTATATATTTACTTAAAGGTAATTTACATATTATCTACATTTTATGTTTTACAAAAGTTCCGCTTACGTTTTAACAAGATATAAAATACATTAATTTTAAAAGCAAACCCTCCTACCAAAAAAATGGTACATGATACAGTAGCTCTGTTACCATATTTCTATTGAGAAGCGTGAAACCTATAAGAATCAACTATTATTTTTACAGAGAGAATTTTGGTGGCGACCAGTGTAAGTCTTAAATTTGTGTTATTTAAATTATTTATTTATTGATGAATGTTTAATTTCGTTATGGAATATTAGCCAGAAACAAATTCTGGACTATTTATATTGTTTTATGTGCAAATTGGTTAACCTGCTGTATTGAGCTGCAATAGATTTTTTTTTTTTTATTAATGCTTGGAAATTATTTTAAAAACAATAACTAAACAGTCAATTAATACTCAGTTTTCCACCCATTCAACGGTATAAAAATTAAAATTGTAGGATGTTTAGAAATTAAAAAAAAATTGCAGTTACAGCGACATGTCTTGGTAGGTGTTGCCACTGTCAATATATCGTGTTATTCACGGTTGGGTTGATTTTTGACGGCCAATTATCTACACGAGGGATATAGGCCCGGGGGGAGTGCCCTCCGTGGGGGTCTTTCTAAGGGAACCTAATCCGTATTAACGCATGGAAGATCCACGGCTCGAAGAAAACCACGAAAACTCCGAACGATTAGGCCGACGGGCGCGATTGGGATCGAACCCAACACCTCCCCATGTTATTCACGGAGTTTTGCTTTTATAATAAAGATAATTTAAAAATATTATAATACATTTTTATGTTCACCATTAAAAGGACCCACCTTTATAGCCTTGCCCACTCCAAATTTTTAAGATAAAAACTATATTGCCATGGTAAAAAAAAAAAAAAAAAAAAAAAAAAAAAAATCTTTTAAATTTCGTTAATGTGCTTTCACAAAAACCTTAGTATATAAATAAAACGATATATTTCCGATAGATGGCAGCACCATAAATTTGAAAATCGGTTTTCGCAATCAGTTGTTTCCAAAGAAGTTGTATTCCTTGATTCCTTCTTCCATGGTTGTTACTTCTTATCTATTCTATACTAATAAAAGAAAGTTTTGCTCTGTGTGTGTTTGTTCGCGATGGCTTGGCTATCAAAATCTACGGCACGTACGAGGCTCAACATTTTTTGTGAAACTAGCCCAAAGGGTCTCATGATGCACCTGAGATTCAGAATTTTAAAATTCTAATAGTTAGTTGAGAAATTAATTAACCCCAAATTATAAGAATGAAAAAATATTCATAATTCAACGAAAGCGTAGATTTTTATCAAAACGCAGAATACTTCTTCGAAAAGTTGAAGAGAGGGTGAGGGGTTAATAGAATTACAGCGCTGGCAGGACGATAAATGTGCTGGGCTTTTTTTTTTTTTATAAAGGGTTGTATCTTAAATTCTACTGAGCCTAAAAACTTGAAAATTACATAGCCAGACGCAGAGAAAATTCCCCTTTCCGAAATTCTAAAAATTATTTTTATACTCTTGTAAGTAGTTGAAATATCCATTTTATTTCCGTTCAAAGAAACACAGATTTTTGAGAAATCTTTCATTCGTGTTCTACGTTTTCCAGTTGGATGAAATTTTTAAATGCTTGTTCAATTCTCTTCAATTTGTACGATATTCCCTTGAGAGGCACTATAAAACCAATTCCGCTTTAGACTGATTTTTTCTCAGAGGTTTTGCTGTATTAAGTTCCACACGGTGCAGACAATTGAATAACTTATGAGCAGAGCAGTTAAGATTTAAGAACAGCCTTAAGATTTTGGGCTTTTTTTTTTTTTATAAAGGGCTGTATCAGTTATCAGTATCTTGAATTCTACTGAGCCTAAAAACTTAAATTACATAGCCAGACGGGACGCAGAAAAAATTCCCATTTCAGAAATTCTAAAAATTATTTTTATACTCCTGTAAATAGTTTTAAAATCCATTTATAAAGTCTCTTATATATTTCCGTTCAAAGAAAGACAAATTTTTGAGAAATCTGTCATAGAGAGCATCATTGCAACTGCAACGTAGACGACTGGCTGTGGCTATGGAATAAAAACCGTCAATGATTTTTCTACTAGGATTCTTTGGAATACAGTCAATTTTTTTTTTAGATACACCAGTGGCGCCAACTTATATGACCACATGGGGCGCAAGCCCACCCTATAATTTGATCTCTCCGCTCACCTATTTTCAATTGATTTATTTTGTTATTTATTTATTATATCGCTGAAATGAAATGTGTTTTTTTTCATGTTCTCAAACTAATCTTGTTTGAAAAATAGTAAGGACGTCAATTAGACTTACAGTCAAGACCGTAGCCAATGGGGGGGATCACTAGTGTTTGATTTGATTCGATTCCCCTCCGAAATTTCTGTCAAGATGACTATAAATATGCCATTAACTGTCACTGAACGCACAGTACAGTCCCGATTATACGAGTTAATAAGGACTTCGGATAAGCAAAACACTCGGATAAACCGGTTTTACACAAATCATCACCCACTAAGGACATGAAATATAAATTTTCACTTCATTCATTCATTTTTGTGGTACTAGTAACATTTCTTTGATGTATATTTCCGAATGAAATTGTTTATTTGGAAAAACGCTTGATAGTTTTTTGTTTGTTGAATTTTAATTTTGCTTTTTTTTTCTGCAGTATTACGCTACTGCATAGCTATCAATTTCTAAGATTTTTTCTTATCAGTAAATTTTGCCTAATTCAATCGCCGAAATCTAACAATTGTCAACGATTAATATGGCAAAAATTTGTATTCAATTTTAGAGGTAACAAATTGGCAGCTATGTGATTCTATTAGTGTCATGAAAATTGCAGGTCTAGCCTTTAAATTTAGATCAAATAAAAAATATAATTAAAGAAAATATTTTTTCTTTTTAAATGTAGATTTCTTTTTAAAATCGTATATGTATGCTGGCATGGTTTTAATTTAATATTTTATCCTTTTAGTGAGTATTAATCGCCTCCCCCAGATACACACACACACAAAAAAAAAAATATTTTTTATTTTGGTTATTATTAAATGCAAATAATATACTGAAAGTCTAACCCTTTTATTGAATTGACCTTGATTTGTGATGGATTTAAGTTCTAATTTACTTAAAAAAAAGAAACAAAAATTCAGATTTGTTTCCGCCCGGGATAATGTCTAAAAAGGGAAATTAGTTTTTTTTTCCTTTTTTGCCCCCACCCATTCTTCCCACTCCTCGTCCTCACCCTTAATACTTTTGAATTTATATCAAATGAAAATTATAATTAAAAGAAAAAAAAATACTTATTTTTAAAATGGAAAGGATGCTCACATGATTTTAAATTAATATATTATCCATTTAGTGCGTATTAATCAATCTCACCCCAGATACACACACAAAAAAAAAAAACTTTTTTAATTTTGTTTTTTGGCATAAAATTAAATTCAAATAATATAATAAAAGTCTAACATCTCTATTGCATTGACGTTGATTTGTGCTGGATTTATGTTCTAATAAAAGAAAAAATAATAATTGTTTCCGCCCGGGATCGAACCGGGGACCTTGCGCGTGTGAGGCGCACGTGATAACCACTACACTACGGAAACGTGACCATTGTCGTGAAAACATACTATCTAAATTAGATAACAACTTTTATAATTTTTATTTCATATTTTTATTTATCTATGTAGTTTAAAATTCTTATTTGACTGTACGATGCAATTCTTTCCGTTCTGTTTGCTCATTCGGAGGGTCATATACCTCTAATTAGAAAAGGAGAATACTATCGTCTGCGGCATTTTTATTATACGTTACGTGAAGAAGCTACCGCAACTTTGATGGCAAAAGTTCCTCCGCCAAATTGTCACTATTTTTTTTTTTTGGAGGGGGGGGATTAAATTTTCCTACAGCTTTTTTAATTTTATGTTTAGGGCATTTGCGAATAGCACGTGTAAAATATATATATTTATGTAAAAGGATATTTAATTAAAATATTCTTTAACCGATGCTAGATGGCGCCACAGTTGAAAGTTTAAAACTGAATTGAACCGAAACCTTTCATTTTTGCGCCAGTCACAAGTCACAACCGAAACAGAAATTTCATTTGAAGAAAATTCAGGGTCGCGCCGACCTAATGTGCAATCTGTGCGACGCACACAGGCGCCAGAATAATAAAGGTGTCAAGCATCTCAATCCAGGGAAAATATTTAAGAATACATATTTTTAAATTTTATTAAAATTAATTATTCTTGAAATTTTAATTATATTTTATAGATTTACCACAAATAAATTACTTATAATTACTTAAATGTTATTATTCTTTAAAATGAAAGTGATAAATTGATCAATTTCAGTTCAGAACGTAAAAATTTAACTTGAAACATTACAAAAAACTTGATTATTTGTTAGCATTCTATCCAATTTTAGATTCCTTACATTCCTTTTTCAGATACGGGCCCCACCAGTGGCTGAGAGGTTCTGCTCTCGAATCTGGTAGACGGGAGGTGCTGGGTTCGATCCCAATCGCGCCCGTCGGCCTAATCGTTCGGAGTTTTCGTGGTTTTCTTCGAACCTTGGATTTCCAAGCGTTAATACGGGTTAGGTTCCCTTAGAAAGACCCCCACGAAGGGCACTCCCCCTGGGCCTATATCCCTCGTGCAGATAATTGGCCGTCAAAAGTACAACCAACCAACCTTTTTCAGATACTCTATTTTTTTTAGCTGTTTTATTGAAAAAAAAAAAGAAAATAAAAATAATTTAGACATAAGTACAAGAGATCGGGGATACAACGATGGATCTAATATCCACGGCAAAAAATATATTTAAAAAGGATGAGTTTTAGATTGATGTATTCGTGCATTTTATGTGCCATGTACAAATAGTAGTCTAAACCATTTTATGAAATCTGAAACATGGTTGTCGATATATATATATATATATATATATATATTTCTTTAGGCACGACGTAAATTATTTTATTTTCTAACTTTTGAACTCTTCTTTTATGTATATTTTCTTTTACATATTTGTTCTGTGTTTTTTTTTTTCTTTTAACACATAAACTTATAATTAATATATTTTGTAGTACAATTGATTTGTGCTCGCTGATAAGTTTTATAAAGCAATAGTTTTTCAGGGAGAGATCTGAGGCGCAAGCTAAAGTTTTGCACACAGGCGCCGAATATCACTGGCGCGCCCCTCATAAAATTAATTCATAAAAACCTGTGAAAGCGGAATTTATCTATGACGAAATCTTGTATTAAGGCGAAAATTTTTTATGTTCTTTGGAAGGTGGGGATATATACAAAATATGGCAAGGAACTGGCAGGTACATCATCTATTGACCAGTTAGTAAATTTACTCTTGCATTTGAATTGTACTCTTGTACTTGTCACAAAAAAAAAAAAAAAAAAAAAAAAAAAAAAAACCCTGCAAGGAAATTCAAAAAAGTAAAGAATGACAATTGTAGAGCTTGACGTCAAACCTCAGCTATCCAATGTAAAAAAAAAAAAAAAAAAAAAAAAAAAAAATCATTTACAATTATTGAAATATTGAAATGCCAACGAGATATATTTGGAAAACATGTCCCATAAGGGTGTATTTGAAAAAATATTTTTTCACCCTCAACAGCTCGAAATTTTCTGAGACATTTTCAGAATCATTTTTGAAAGTAAAAACATGAAACTTTCTGAGGCGATTTTTGAAGAAATGTACAAGAGGTCGTGTTATTTCATTTTTCACTCAATTTATTAGAATTTGAGTTTTAAACAATTATTTTCTCAGTATGGCCCATTTTTTCACTCCCAGATCTTCCGCTTCGGAAAATTCGGTTCAAAACGCCCACTTTGACAACATTTTTTGCACTATTTTCTGCATTAAAAAAAAAAAAAAAAAAGACAATCACGGTACATTATATAGTTTCTAAATAAGAGAATTTGCCAGTTTGATGCGTTTGAGAGCAAAATGAATTTAAAAAATAAATCAAAATAAGCAGTTTGGATTGGAATACACCCATAAGATTAACATTAGCGAACGGCGTGAAGGAAGCGGCCCCTCAAGGCTCCTCATCAGCCAGGCTGGAAATTCTCCTCTCTAATGCCAAATCTATGGGCTTGGAATGCATCAGTATTTTTTCAAATTTCTCGAAAATCAAAATTTTTTTTCTTGTTTTCTGAATGTTCTTCTTGAAGATTTTTTTTTTTTTTTTTCATTTTTATTGGACAAAATATTTTAAAAATGCGTTGTTAGTTTTATTTAAAAACTTACTTAGAAGTCGCCTGCTTCACTTACATTTTAACACTTAAAATATAAAATTAAATATATATTTTAGAAACATTTTGGCAAACAGGAAAAAAAAAATGTTCTTTAAAAAGAGCATACAGAAAATATAAGGTAAAATTTTTAATTTTCCGAGGAGAAATTTGAAAATTACGGATGCATTTCAAGCCCATAGGTTTAGCATTAGAGAGAGAAATTTGCATCCCTCTCTTTAAGGCTGTCCTCAAATCCAAAAGGGCAACTTTATGACATAAGTTTTAGTTTATTTTTGTTCGGAAATGCATGAAACTAGTAGATGTTGTTGTTCAGAAACTATATAATCGAGCTGTTGTTTTTCCGTTTTGCTGCAAATGCAATAGATCTTTGTGAAAATAGTGTCAAAGTGGGCGTTTTGAACCGAATTTCTGCGCGAAAGGAGAATAACCGCTCAAGAAAGGCTGAAAAACGCGTTTGTCACGTGATCATAATCGCGCATAACTCAATAGGTAATTTATAGATGGAAAAATGGAAAAGACAATTCGATTCCAAATCGCTTCCATGGCCAGGCTTTCCAATTTTATATCTTTCCGTTAAAAAATGAATTTGTAAATGTGTCAAAACGTTTTGCGCTTGTTGAGCAGAGCAGTTGAGAACAGCATTACTATTAAAACTATGTATGGGCTTTGAAAATGCATCCGTATTTTTTAAATTTCTCTTTAAAAAATTAAAATTTAGCATTCTTTTTTCTGATGTTCTTGAAGGCTTTTTTCTTTCTTTTTATTTGACAAAATATTTCTAAAATACATAGCTAGTTTTATTTGAAGTGCTAAAATCTTATTTACGACTCGTCTGCTCCTCTTAGATTTCAACCCTTAAAATTTAAAATTAAGTAATACTGTTGTATAAGTCGGCCCTACCAATTTCTTAAGCAAAATTAAAAAAAAAGACTTTCGTGTGTAAGTTGTAAGTCGAACGACATTTCTGGTAGTATGTTGAAAAATGCTTTGTAATCGTGGATAAAAAAAAAAAAAATTAATAAATTTTCATTAAATTAGTAAACTTACGTTTCTAATCAGACTTCTTTTTTTTTTTTTATTTAACGTATTAAAACTGTATAATTACGTAAAATCGATGAAGCTTAAACTATTTTGAAACCTATTCATATCAATTCAATGATACTTAAAAAGAAAAAAATCTTTCAAAAATCTATTTAAGCCTTCTTTACAAGGGTAAACAACTTCTTAGACTGCTAAAGTATAGTACTTCTTTGTATTGTAGGACTTTTAGGAGAGATATCTAGAAGCATTCTCAAGTTGAACTCTTTTTAAAAAGGGGATTGAATGTTGAAAAGCCCTGTGGAGTTCTATCCCAAAAGAAAATGGTTGTAGAACAATTACAGGGACAGGGACATCATTCTTGTTCAGCTTTTTTTGTCAATCACAAGAAAATGACCATTATCCGTTTTTATCTCTCTCTCCAACATAGACCCATAATGTGATTACTTAAAAGACTTGCCCATTCGCCGATTGTAACTTTTTTTTTCTTTTTTACTCGTGTATAAGTCGACCCCCCATTTTCAACTCCGAAATTTTGTCTAAAATTCTTTGACTTATACACGAGTATATATGGTAGATATTTAAGAAATATTTTGTCGATTAAAAAAAGAAAGAAACTTTCTTCAAGAGCATGCAGGGAAAAAGAAGGTGAAATTTTTAATTTTATGAGATGAAATTTAAAAAATACGGATGCATACCAAGATCGACGATAAACCTGCCTTAATGTGTTTCTAAGAAAATAGTTTTCCCCGCGAAACTTTCATACAATATTTATGGGACATTTTTATACGAAAAAAAAAAGCATAACACTCGAATAATAGGGCAGTGATTTGAGATAGAAAAAAATTATTTATTTTTCGCTAAATGAATTACATTTTAAGTTAAGGCTGTTCTCAACTGCTCTGCCCAACAAGCGCAAAACGTTTTGACACATTTACAAGTTCATTTTTTAACGGAAAGATATAAAATTGGAAGGCCTGACCATGGAGGCGATTGGGAATCGAACTGTGTTTTCCATTATTTGATTCATAATTACCTGTCGAGTTATAAGCGATTTGGATCACGTGACAAACACGTTTCCCCCTTTCTTGAGTGGTTATTCTACTTTCGCGCGGAAAATTGGTTCAAAACGCCCACTTTGACACTCTTTTCTAAAAGATCTATTGCATTCGCAAAAAAACGGAAAAAACAGCTCGATGACACAGTTTCTAAACAACAACACTTGCTAGTTCCATACATTTCCGAACAAAAATTAAAACATGTCATAATATTGCCCTCTTGGATTTGAGAACAGCCTTAAGAGTTAGGCGCATCCCACACTGAGACGAAAAGCGACATGAAGCCGCAACATGTAGCGCAAAAAACCGGTCGAAACAAAGAAAGAAGTTGTTTCAAACCTGTTTTAAACCAGTTTTTCCCGCGAATTCAAGCGACATGTCTTATGTGTTGCCTTAGTGTGGGACTTGCCTTATTGTTGTCTCATGACGGCTGTTTTTTTTTTCTTTGCCGCGCTGTCGCGTCCGGAAATTCAGTTTAAAAAATCCACTTTGACAACAATTTCTGAAATATCTTCTGCTTTTACTGATTAAAAAAAAATAATAATAAAAGTTCAGTTACATGATTTTTGAATAAGAGCACTTTCCGATTTCATGCGTCCCCCCACCCAAAGAAAAAAAAATTCAGAATGTTAGAAAGTAGTCAGTTTAGATTCGGGAACAACCTTAAAATGTTTTTGTTTGTTATGTTTTAGAATGGTGAATTTTAGATTAAATCTCTCAAATTTCTTAGAACTCCCCTCCCCCAAATTTTGGAGGCTCTAGGCCGTAATCAGGCCCTATTCAAGAATAAACTATTAAACAATTAACTTCCGTTACTAAGTAAACACAATAACCTTATCGTGTGAGAATTGATTTTGAACCGGAATTTTCTATTGTCAAGATTTCGACCTCTTTTACACATAACCAGCCCCCACCCTCTCCCACACCAAAACCCTTCCGTTTAAACATTTATCCTTTATTGACAGATTTCTAACGAAAAATGTTCTATTCCCCTATTTACACGTTGTATATGCCTGATAAGAAAATCCTCTATGTATACACAACTGGACATCAAAACCATCACGTGAAGAATTCATGCATGAACTGCCATCTTTCTATCCAAGTAAACATTTTGACCAATAGGATACCGTGAGATAAAGATGTAGAGTTTGTTCTTCTCAAAGGATTTACATCAGAATATAGGAAGTAGGAAGTGTTTAAGTAGAAGTTTTTAAAAATCCATCAAATGTGTGTATAATCAACGCAGGTAAAGGAAAGTTTGTTTAGGGTGTTCTTTTAAAAATGCAGTTTATCTCATGATACTGACCATTATGTTTGTTTTTCGCTTTTATTCGAGCTTTATTATTTGAGAAGATTTATCAGATAAAGAAGTTTAAGGGTGTATTCGAAAAAATATTTTTCCACCAGCTCGAAATTTTCTGAGACATTTTCAGACTCATTTTCAAAAGTAAAAACATGAAACTTGCTGAGGTGATTTTTGAAGAGAAGAGGCCGTGTGATTTCATTTTTCACTCAGTTAATTAGAATTTGATTTTTAAACAATTATTTTCTCAGTATGACCATCTTTTTCATTCCCTGATCTCCCGCTTCGGAAAATTCGGTTCAAAACGCCCACTTTGACAGCATTTTTTACAATATTTTCTGCATTTATCAAAAAATCGAGAAGCACGGCACATTATGTAGTTTCTAAATAAGAGAATTTCCCAGTTTGATGCGTTTGAGAGCAAAAATGAATTTAAAAATAAATCAGAAAATAAGCAATTTGGATTGGAATACACCCTTAAGGGTGTTAAGGGTGTTCTCAAATCTGACATAAGTTTTAATTTATTTTTGTTCGAAAATGCATGAAACTAGCTGGTGTTGTTGTTCAGAAACTATGTCATTGAGCTGTTTTTTCCTTTTTTTTTTTTTTTTTTCAAACGCTTTAGATCTTTCAGAAAAGTGTCAAAATAGGCGTTTTGAACCGAATTTCCGCGCAAAGGAAGAAAGAGCACTCAAGAGCGGACGAAAAACGTGTTTGTCACGTGATCAAATTCGCTTATAACTCAATAGGTAACTGATGGGTCAAAAAAGGGAAAAAACAGTTCAATTCCAAATCGCTTCCATGACCAGGCTTTCCAATTTTATACCTTTCCGTTAAAAAATGAATTTGTAAATCTGTCAAAACATTTTGTGCTTGTTGAGCGGAGCAGTTAAGAACAGCCTTCGGCGTTTGCGTTATCTTGCTGCAGTCTTGTTATGAACTCTCAGTCTTGTCATGCTGCAACTTTGCAGGTTTTCAAAGCAAGACTTCTGCAAACTAAAAATGATATGTGGGATCTTTACCGGTTTAAGGGGTTACTTCAGTCAGGCGAAAAGACCCGCTCGCTAATGCTAATCCTATGGAAGAAACTTTTTAAAATATCTTGTTTTCATTTCAAAACTTTTAAATGTTTTTTTTTTTTTTTTTTTTTTTTTTTTTTTTTTTTTTTTCATTGGATAGCAGACGTCGGCCTGTACAAAGGCCGTGTTTTATTTGCCGATTTTATTTGCGGATTTTTTTTTTTATGAGGGTGTCAGTTCGAAATTCGTTCCGAAAGTAAAAGAGTCCACATTAAAAATACCTGTAAAGAGAATCGAAAAAGTAAAAAATGGCTGATGTAGAGATCCATCTCAGCAATCCAATGAAAAAAAAAAAACATTTAAAAATATTGAAGTGCAAACGAGATATCATAAAAATTTCTCCCATTGGATTAACATTAGCGTGCGGGTGTTTTCACCTTTTAACATAATGTTAAAAACAACTCCATATATATATTTTTTAATAAAAGTTTCTTTTTCTTTTTTGCTCTCTGAACACTTATACCAACGATTGGAACGCGTCGAGTGGAGTCGCTCCATTTTTTTTTTTTTTTTTTTTTTTTTTTTTACTCTCGTTCTGCATAAAATTTATATACAGTAGAACCCCGATTATCCGAAGTAATTGGGACCAACCATCTTTCGGAAAATTGAAATTTTCGGATAATCAAGAATTCTTCCATTTTAAGATTAAGGAGAGATATGTGCAATGTTTTTTATTATTGCACCAAGTGCTTAATAAAAATAAAGCAATAGCAAAATAGAAAAAGAATAAATTACCTGAATTTTAATTTTGAAATCAAGTACCTTTTACATATATCACAAGGGTTTGAAAAAATGTTTTGTTTGTCGCAGTTTCGATAGCCTTTGCTTTGAAGCTCTATCACGGAGTTTTAAAATATTATTAGTTCACCAGTATCACAATCTTTCTGCTGCTCCAGCTATGCCAAAACTTTTGCAAAACATTCAAAAGCTTCAGAATTGCTAATTTGTTCGTTTTCTTCGTTCCACTCCGCAGCTTATGGAAGCTCAAATTAAATTTAAAGGAATTCTAAGAAAAGGGATAGAAAACATTTATATGTACTCGTAGTTTGGAAAGGACCGCTTGCACACAAGGAATATGATAGTTAAAAAAAAAATGGTTTCAAAATGGATTTTGCACACAAGAAATGTGATAGTGTAAAAAAAAAAAAAAAAAAAAAAAAGCCTTAAAAATGGATTTCGGTTAAAAGAGTTTCGGATAGAAGAGGTTCTACTATCATTTATAAAGCGAAGACAAGTTAAACGCTTGCTTTTTTAACTCCATAATTATTCTGGATTATGTTTCAAAACTTTGCGGTTTGTAAGCGACGACATTGTGCTTCTAATTCCATAATACATCTATCTCTTAGGATAAGTAAAAATAAAGACTATAAAGTGACAAAAAAAGAAAAGGAAAAAATAGAAATAGAAAAAAGAAGTAACTGCAAGGGATATATACCCTTTTGAGCAAATAAAAACTGTCCCTCGTGCATTGTTTTCCCACGACTGCGAAGCTGCGGTGATTGCCGTGGGACTACCATCGCACGAGCCTGGCCGGCGCTCGACCTAATCAAACTTCATCAAGGGGAAGAGATCTCGCACCAGATGCCATGTTGTCGCCCAGTCGGATAACACGTTCCCAGCCACGTATACCTTTTTTCAGTACACTATAGGTGCTGCGACCCGACCTTATAAGTCCTTTAATTAAAAGGACGATTTTTTTTTCCTGTTCCGTCCATGGGAGAGGGAGGGGATCCCCTTCCTGGATTTTGAAAATTAAAGTCCCAAATTATGAATTCATGAAATTTTCATCTTCTAAAGTATTTTTCGTGAATTTTTGAAACTACATTAGAAGATCTACACAACCATCTCTCTATTCTAAAAAAAAGTAACTACCGCTGTCACCGCCGCCGCCGGTTTTGAATTTTTTGTGACCGGAGGTCTTTCTTCGTTAATATTAAAAAAACTGTTGCATACAAAAATATGAAAATCGGTAGTATTATAGAAAAATGTCTGATAAACACGCTGATGCAGACAGTTTTCAAATCGAAGAATTATTTTAAGAGATATTTAATGCCAAAGTTGGACAAAATCGTTCCACTAAAAAAGTTTTATAGGAGCAAAAACTGTACATAGGAATTTAATCATTTTTAGATCATTTTATGCGTCAGAATTTCCCGGTGTGCAGATTGCAGTTAGTTTTTTAATTTGAATAATTTTTCGAGGTTTTATTTCTATTTTAAATTCAAATTTTCAGCATTTCGAGAAATATTTTTTACAAATTTTAGAAAATTGTATTAATTTAAACTGTTGCCAGCTGTATAAACAGCGCAAACAGTAATGCTTGCTTCAAATTAAAAATTTATTTTACACGTGACTATTATAAACAAAAAAAATAAAAAACAGGAACTCATTGAAAATTACGTCATAAAAACTATAGTTACACGTGAATTTTAAATGAGAAAGAATGTTGTAAAATAATAAATTCAGTAACATGCGTTAGAAGTCCTAAATAGGAGAATTTACGTCATATTACACTTATTACGTAAAATGAACAAAAAATAATATTGCAAAACAGTTTTAATTTAAAAATTGCGCGAGACATTTACTTGACATTTTAAGATGATCATAATATTTCATTTCTAACAAAAGTATTTTGACGTGAATATTAAAAAGAGAAAGAAAAGTTTGGTGAAAATTACGTGAGATTATAATTGTCAGATTCAAATTATAATTCAATCTTCCGAAATCTTTTTAAAGGCGATCAAATTAGCGTGCTGTTAGAGTCTGCGGTGTCTGAACGGGGGTTGACGAGCGTAGCTCGTAGGGGGCAGAGCCCCCTAGTGTAATAAATTTTAGAAGGATTTTGCCAATTAAAATTAACTAATTAAATTTGTATTTATAGCGATTTTGTGCAATATTTTAACTTCACTCGAATCTTTTATTTAAGATATTTTTTTTTAGTATTTTATAGAATTAGGAAATGTTAAATATAATGCTCTTAGAGTAGAAATATGGGAATAATTCCGAAGTGAAACTTTTCACCCACAATCTTTCAATGTCAAGAAAGCTGGAGAGATGCAAAAGAAAAAGAAATCGCCCTTTTAAAAATACAGTGAAACCTCCCTGTGCGACCACCTCCCTGAACGGCCATTTTTTCATGGAACGAAATTTATTCCCATAGACTCAATACTGATTTCACTTCCATTCAGTGACCATCCCAGTTGAACTCCCTCCACGAGCGACCCATTTCTTTGAAGAATATGAAACAAATTCCGTCTTTTTTCTGGTCGCTTGAAGAAGATTCTATTAGAATAATAATTCCGGACAGCACATTATTCATCAAACTTCTAAACTAAGTTTAGGATTTTTTTATTCCAGTAACTTTTAAGTGTTTAAACCCCTTTGTGCCTTTTTAGACAATGAATTTAACTCTGGTAACAAATTAAGAATGACGGTCAATAAACTCCCCCGGTCTATTCTGTCAGGAAACTCTCAAAGAAATAGATAAATTAATGAAATCGTCATTATTTGTTCTCGTCCCCCCCCCCCCAAAAAAAGAAAAAAATGCATTTATTTACTAAACTTTGAAAGAACTTGGAAATAAAAGTTATAAAAGATAAAACCGTAAAATCAAAACAAACGTCAATGTATTTATTTTTTAAACTCTATAGTAATTAACTTATGTAATTAACTTTTGTTTTGATACTTAAATTTTTATATTTTTTCCTAATGTGAAAAAAAAAGTTAGTAACATTAATTGTTAACTTTTTTCAACCATTAAAATCTAGATTTAAACATGACCTCCATTAAGAGACCACCTCTCGGAGCGACCAATTTTTATTGGAATAAGGGAGGTTTTACTGTACTTGTTTTGTTCAACCAATAATGCTTTTGGAACAAGATAAAGTAAAGTATCTATAACTCATTTTCTAAAGTGTATTACTAACTAATCTATGTATTAAATGAATTTTTTAACAAGTTATTTTAATGCTACTTTAAAGTACTGCCGGGGTATAAAGGGTTAAAAAATATCTTTCCCCGCTCAACAATGCCAAACTTTCTGGCACTTTTACAGATTTATTTTTAAGCGTTAAAATATGACACTTGTGTGATTCAAATTTCTAAGTAAAAAAGAAAAATGCACAGTTAAACTGATGGCATTGAGCTCACAGGCTTTTCACGCTAATTGTACATTATACTTTTATTTCAAAATAATGCCTATCAAAAAGTAAATTAAGGGGGGTGGGGTATTAGCCACCTCTTTACCCTCTTTATACTTAACTAATGAACCTTCACAAATGTCATCAGAGAAGAGTCTTATCGAAATAAACCGGTGTACCATAATTGAAGCAAATCGGATAGAAAAACCCATTTATATAAATTAAGGGGGATATTAGCCCCTTCGTTCCCCCCTTTACACTTAAACAATGAGCCTTCAAATCTAATCAGGGAAGCGCCTTATCAGAATTAACCGGTATACCAAATTTGAAGAAAATCTGATAATTCTGGATGAAAAACCAATTTGTCTAAGTTAAGGGGGGATTAGGTCCCCATACCCCCCTTTATACCTAACCAATGAATCCCCAAAACTAATTAGGGAAGCACCTTATCAGAATGAACCTAGAAAAAAAAATGAAGCAAATCGGATATTTCTTATCAAGAGTTACGCGTTACGTACGTACAGTCGTGGGAAAAAAAAAAAAGTAAACACCCCATACTAACTCTGCAAAAAATTATCGTAGAGGAAAGTTACTGGTACCACACGATTGGTAATAAAGTTTACTTTTAAATGATGTATATAAAATTTGCTTAGAGGGCCATATACACATTAAAACGAACCATAACTTTGTTTTTTTCAATAGCAGTACACAATTCTGACAGCATAAATGAACTCTACACCCTTCAATAAGCCTAAAAACAAATTTTTATGCAATTCATACGATAAGTTTCCCAGAAATTAATTATTTTAAAACGATCATATTTTAGGGCTGTATCCAAATTGAAGTTCGGTACTCGATTGTTGACCGAAAGAGCCCTCTTCTTAATCAAGGCGCTACTCAAAGCAGTCATTGAAGACTGCTAGATTACAGGATAGTATAAGAAATTTCAAAATACCTACTCACTTCTATCATAGACGGCCCCTTAAACCATCATTTTGCCGTTTTTTAAGCATAATTCGAAAACTACTTGTAAAAAAAATATGTGATATTTTGGATTTCAATAAAGCAGGATTTAATAATTCTTAAATCCATCAAAAGAATTGTAGGTTGTAATTCATAATTTTTTCGAATATTAATTTCATAATTCATATCGTAAAATTATAAAAACTGCAGGACTTAATAATTCTTAAATCCATCAAAATAATTGTAGGTTGCAATTCATAATTTTTTCGAATATTAATTTCATAATTCATAATTCATATCGTAAAATTATAAAAATTGCAAATTCAACGTATTTATGTTTGGGTATTTTCGTATTATTGCTACACAAAAAATTAGCACATTAGGAGTATAATTTCAGGAGATATTAATAAAAATATGAAAATGTAATTTAACATTAGAAGCATTAAATTTTGAATGTTTATAATTCAAAAACTTATCATTCAAATGACTTGAAATTTGGTGTCTAGGCATAGTTTGAACCGAAGATTGGAAATATTTTGTTAAAATTGGGTATTGTCATTGAAAAAAATGAAGTTTGGGTTCGTTTTAACATGTAGATGCCCCCCTAAGCAAATTTTATATACATCATTTAAAAGTAGACTTTATTTCCAATCGTTCGGTACCAGAAACTTTCTTCTATGATAATTTGTTGAGGAGTTATAGTAGGGAGTGTTTACTTTTTTTTTTCCACGACTGTACATACAGAACCGGTGAGCACATAGCTCTCGGGCTTTGATAGCCTGTGAGCTAAAAAAGACTCGAAATGAGTTATTAGTTTTATATTTGTCAATGTTGGTATCAAAACGCCAATGACACCGCCATCAATTTTCATGCTCATGGTTTCTGCGTCAAAAATGAAGCCTGTGCTACAGCGGTCACTTGGGCGGTCGTTTGGACGCTCCTAGCATCCTTCTAATCGGTCTTTTTAGCGGTCCGAGCAAAAAGCCGACTACAGTTCGGCATCGGGTCATATCCCGATTTTACCGGACTCTACTTGCAGTTCGATGTTGATTTTATTTCCTTCGTCTTCGGGTTGTCGCATTCGGGTTAGCCAGATTTTTCAAAACACAACACACTCTTAATTTGTGTGTTAATTGCTAGTACAGATATAACTAAAGACCAATTTTCTGTAATTATATCTAAATATGATTTTGTTTCTATTTCCGGTTCGGATTGAAGTGTGTCGGGTTCAGTTTGGGTTTCTTATTGACGATTTTTTTTCTGTCGGGTTTTGATATTGGCTTTAAATAGAATTTTATTGTTCGGGCGTGTATAACCCGACACGCGTAAGGACTCTAAATCCGACCCGGATTTATGACTTAATTTCTACAAAAATGCCGATTTTTCTTAACTAACATTGGCCTACAATTAAGGCTAATGTCAGACGGAACGTCTATTTGCACGTTTTTTTTTTTTTTTTGTTTTGTTTTGTTTCAACACGTAAAAGAAACACCTTATACAGAGGTTTCATTTTCTTGTTCAAACAAACAGCGTGCAAATAGACGCTCGTCTGACATTAGCCTAAACGTTTTTCAAAGGAATATTATGTACAGTAAAATAATAATAATAAATTTTTGATACATGTTTTAGTAATTTATAATTTACT
This sequence comes from Maratus speciosus, assembly GCA_963932465.1. NCBI lineage: Eukaryota > Metazoa > Arthropoda > Arachnida > Araneae > Salticidae > Maratus > Maratus speciosus. The sequence continues at coordinate 632,173,256 of OZ010786.1, forward strand.
GGAATTTTTTACTCGTTCATAATTATATAAATACGTAGCATACGTTATATAAATACGTCTGGTCCGTCCGTCTGTCTATCCGCATGAAACAGCTCAAAAACTACCCAACCGAATGGTTTGAAATTTAGTACATAGAATCGTTGCAGACTTGTGTCGAGTCATTTCAAATTGTATGAAAATCGAATCAAAACTTAAAAAGATATTAATCAAAGTTTCCTTCCTTCTATTAAATCCTATCCTACGCCATGAATTCAATGCTATCCCATGATAGGTCATGATTCTAGTTTGCCAGGGTCATGACGTATTATTTAAGAGGGAATCCTCTTTCCGTATGACTTAATTTATTATACAGAATCGAATAAATTTTGTATTTGTGCATTTTTGCATAATGCAACTGCTGAGTGCAACAGCTATCGCACCAAGATCTGAATATTTATAAAACTAGATAATACAACCGCACCTCATTTGCCACGTTTGATGTACAATTTCCGACTTGTTTAATGAAACAACAAGAAATAATCTGTATCATACAGAATTTTTATCGCGATTATTGTATCCATGTTTCCATTTTGACACACTTTTTATGAAAAACTGAAGGGAGTTCATTGTGAGTTCTGTGGCTTGCGCCAAATTCCCAAGATGCACACTGATTAAATTATCAAAATAATAGAGTATCAAAATTTTCTCTTATTACCTTTGCTGGTAAGTAGACGAAGAGCTTTCTTTATTCTTTCGTCAGTCTTGAAAATAGCTGAAAGGTTTAAAATAAGTTTATTTACTGATAAATTTGTGTGTTGATTAACTATTTGTATGTGAAACGATTTTCTTCATATGTGACACTATCTTTGAAACACTCTTCCTTCAATTAATAAACACATTCTTGAATAAATGCTTGAACACTGCAAAATACAAATAAAACAAGTTAGATTACATAAATTTTAAACATCATATACTGGCAGGAAGGGAGAGTTTTAAGCAATAGTTTTTTGCACTGTGAGCTCGTGCGTAGTTGCTTGGCCGAGACCAGCATTCGAACTGAAGCTATGGGGCTCCCAAAAGTTCTGAAAAAGTTCAATTACAAGGAAAACTGCAGACTTTGCATAATTACTTTTGTCGTCTCGAGCACACACGAGCTGGCCTGTTGAAGCCGAATACAGCAACATATTTCCGTGATGCTGCCATCTGTTGAGACTTTCGATTAACACTTTGGTCCCTACGTAGTATCTCCATCTGGTGGATCTCTGCAGAAATACTGGAATAAGTTCTTGACTATTATGAATTGGAATGTTAATATGGTTTGTCTGAAGCACTGATAACATATTTCACAGACGAATAATTATGTACAGCATATATCACAAGAAAAAGGTTGTTTCAAGCGCGGAGGGGTTTTGTCACAAAACTCGCATATCACAAGAAGAATTCCATCACTTTTTAAAAAGCAGTTTGAACCAGAAAATTTATCTAAATGAGCAAGTATTGCTTCTATATGGTAATCATTCGAAATCTATTTGATTTCCTTCATCAAATAAAATGTCTGCTTGTTTTCTTTTATATATACAGTAAAACCTCCCTAAAGCGGCCACGTTCCGATCCAATAAAAATGGGTCACTCCGCGAGATGGTCTCTTAATGAAGGTCATGATTAAAGGTAGATTTTAGTTGATGAAAAAAGATAACATTAATGTTACTAAAATTTATTTTTCACATTAGGGAAAAATATAAAAATTAAGTATCGAAACAAATGCTAATTACTGCAGAGTTTAAAAAATGAATACACTGACGTTCGTTCATTGTGATTTTACGATTTTTTCTTTTATAACTTTTATTTCCAAGTCCTTTCGAAATTCAGTAAATAAATGTATTTTTTTTTTTTTTTTGGACGGTATCAAATGGTGACGATTTCATTAATTTATCTATTTCTTTGAGAGTTTCCTGACAGAATAGAGCAGTGGAGTTTATGGACCGTCATTCTTAATTTGTCATCAGAGTTAAATTCATTACCTAAAAAGGCACAAAGGGGTTTAAAACATTTAAAAGTTACCGGAATAATAATAAGAAAAAATAATCTAAACTTAGTTCAGAAGTTTGATGAATAATGCGCTCTCCGGAATTATTTTTCTAATAAAACCTTCTTCAAGCGACCAGGAAAAAACGGAATTTGTTTCATTTTCTTCAAAGAAATGGGTCGCTCATGGAGTGAGTTCATAACTGGGATGGTCTCTGGATGGAGGTAAAATTAGTATTGAGCCTATGGGAATAAATTTCGCTCCATGAAAAAATGGTCTTTCAGAGAGGTGGTCGCACATGGAGGTTTCACTGTATATGTATATATATATATATATATATATATATAACCATTAATTTATATATATACCATTAATATATATATATATATATATATATATAACCATTAATTAAACATAACCTACCACCGTCAATTATTATGAAGTAAAGCTGTAAGTATAAAAAATAATAATAATAATAATAATAATTTATTATAAGAATTATTATGGAAGAAAAAGAAAAAAGTGGACACCGACAAAAAATGGAAAAGCTTATATATTGAATTACGTTGTCAAGGGCACAGAATTCAATGATATAAGCAAAATGGTTGTTTTCTGTGAGAAAAATAAGCCAAAGCTAAAAATTATTTTCCCCTGTGCCCAAACAACCATTAAAATCAAGTGAATTGATTAAAAATGAAAACAGAATAGAAACAAATAATATGAAATGGAAGAATCAATAAAACTTATTTAAATATTTATAGGATATAAAATATAAATAATAAACACCATACCGGTTAATATTTCAGTATTTTACAAATATCCACGCGCACATGTCTACCAGAATTTCATAAAGATTAAGGTGAATAAAACAGTTAAGAAATCACAGTAATTGATACCAAAGGATGCAGTTAATACATTTTGAAATAAATTTTGAAATATCTTGTTAAATACATTTAATATAATATAAAATAAATAGATAGTAATTACATTATTTAAAATGCACTATTAAATTAATTAATAACTGTTTAACAATATTGTCAAAATTTAGCTAAAAATACCCCCTGGTGTAGTAAATTATAACTGAAATGGAGCTAGAAAAATTAAAATTTAGAGCTATCTTAAAAAGACAAATTTTGGTGCTGCCATCTAGTATTACTTTTATTATTCAACTGTCACAAGATAAATATTTGTAAGCATTTGAATGTAAATAATTTTTTAAACAGCAAAACCAAACATCCTTATATATAGATAATTATAAACCTAATATAAACCACACAATGTATTTAAAAAAAACTATTGTTAATAAAATTTAAAAGCATACAAAATATTCTATTAGCTAACTTATTTAAACTAAACTAAGAATTTAAATAATTCTAGAACCTTGATAATATATAGCATATAGCTATATGCTATAAAACAAAATAAATTCAGTAATAATTAATATAAATAATTATTAAAAATAATATAGAAATTATTTTTAAAATCAATTATATATAAGATAATTATAAAATGAACAGGAAATAAAAAACATATGGAAGTATATAGAAGGTTAAATGATACTTAAATTCCCATTACTTAAAAAGCACAAATATAGAGTGTGGATTATTTTCATACATCCATAAAAATCCAAAAAGTATGAATGTGGGACATTCAAAAACATTAAACCGATAATAAATATTAAAAAGAATAGAGGAATAATAATAAAAATAATTACCCAATTTTAATACATACAGTATAACTATATTTATATTAAACATACTTATATGTATATTAATCACTATAAAAATGGCATACTATTAGTAATTAATATGATAATGTCCTTAGTAAATTAAAATTTAATAACAAATGATTGTAAATTAGATTAATCAATAATTAAGCTAATTATAATATTAATTAAATTCTCCAATTACATATAAAATATCAAATCAACATCCATATAAAATACGTATCAAAAATATAGTAATAATACAAAAGCCCCCATTTTTTTTTTATTATTATTTTTTTTTTTTTAATAATTAACCATTGCGTATTATCCAGACAACACCACCCTCCAGAGCCAAACGGAAAGTGCATCGAGTCGAGAAAAACTCTGATAAAATGATCGTATCGAGTCGAGAAAATAAAAGAGATAGGTTGCGATGCGGTGTACTTACTAAGATAAAAACCTGTCTAAAACGAGATATTTTTCGCGGTCCTTGCAATTCCGTCTTAAAAAGTTTTATTGTTTATTAACAAGCTTTGCCCGCTACGCTGGTTGGTTTCTCCTAACGAATCTTGAATTCAACAAAATATATCGGTGAATTTGACGTTGTGTTTTATAGCAATATAGGCCTTTGCCTGAAATGTCCTTCCGCATTGCTAAGCACGATATGAAAGCCGTTGTACTATTACATTTGATAATGTAATAGTTTTAAGGACAAAATTTGGATTGTTAAAAAACAACAACAACAACAACAAAAAACAAAACAAATTCGGATTGTTAAGGATCCACTCTTTTAGTTGGTAATTTAGAGCAGGATTTAGAAAAGAACGATATGTAATATACTGAAACCATCCCTAAAAAATTATCTGACTAGCAATGAAAGCCTCATCGAAACCCGTTCAGTAGAATGAACTTTTTAAAAAGGCTAATCTTTGATATTCGGGTTCACCTGATTATAGAAAGTCGCCCCATAATTCTATAACTAAGCACCACAGAACAATATGCAACATACTAAAACCATCCCTGAAATATTATCTAACTAACAATGCAAGTCTCAATAAAATCCGTCCTCCAGTAAAACTTTTAAAAAAGGCTAATCTTTCATAATCAGATTCCCCTGATTACAGAACCTTCCCCCATAATTCTGTAACTAAGCAACATTTAACGATATATAACGTACTAAATTCTTCCCTGAAAAATCATCTAACCAACAGTACAAGTTCCACAAAATCCATTCAGCAGAACTCAAGTTATAAGTAGCTGGAACGAAATTCTCTTTGCATTTTATATATTTAACCCTCCGTCGGTCGCAACAGGCCTGACAGGCACAGCACAATCATTTCCGTTCTCCTCTCCACAATTAGAACGTGCAGGAATACTTACTTTGAGTGTAAAGAACGAGTTTCTTACATTTAAGTTTGAAATATTCTCTCTTTGTACAACCTAATGAAGGTCACTGATTATTTTTAATGCGTTAGAATTGCGTCAGTTAATTGCTAATGACGATTTTTCAACAGGCGCCTGTCAGGCGTATTGCTACTGAACTCGGGAGTCCAAGAGTTGCGCCCAACAGAGGGTTAATAGATACAGTAAAACCTCCCTAAAGCGACCACGTTCCGTTCCAATAAAAATGGGTCGCTTCGAAAGGTGGTCTCTTAATGGAGGTCATGTTTAAATCTAGATTTTAATTGTTGGAAAAAGGTAACAATTAATGTTACTATTTTTTTTTTTTTTTTTTTTTTTTACATTAGGAAAAAATATGAAAATTTAAGTATCAAAACAAAAGTTAATTACATAAGTTAATTACTGCAGACTTTAAAATATGAATACATTGACGTTTGCTTTGATTTTACGGTTTTATCATCTATAACTTTCCCAGGTCCTTTCGAAGTGCAGTAAATAAATGCAATTTTTTTTTTTTGGGGGGTGGGGGGGAGGTGGGAACAAATAATAACGATTTCATTAATTTATCTATTTCCTTGAGAACTTCCTGACAGAATAGGGCAAAGGAGTTTATTGACCGTCATTCTTAATTTGTCATCAGAATTAAATTCATTGCCTAAAAAGGCACAAAGGGATTTAAATATTTAAAAGTTACCGGAATAATAATAAGGAAAAAAATCCGAACTTAGTTTAGAAGTTTGATGAATAATGCGCTCTCCGGAATTATTTTTCTAATAAAACCTTCTTCAAGCGACCAGGAAAAACGGAATTTGTTTCATTTTCTCCAAAGAAATGGGTCGCTTATGGGGGGGAGTTCAAGTGGGATGGTCTCAGAATGGAGGTAAAATTAGTATTGTTTCTATGGGAACAAATTTCGTTCCATGAAAAAATGATCGTTCAGGGAGGTGGCCGCTTAATGGAGGTGATCGCACAGGGAGGTTTCACGGTAGATAGATAGAAAGAACATAAGAACCAAAATGTCTACAATATAACATCAGTTTGTTTGTTTATCCTGGAAGCGTACCTCAAATTCATACTGAAATTAACAAACAGACTCGTGGCAACAGTGACCATTATGAACCACAAGGCGTTGTTGACAGGCAGACGCCGGCGTCACCGCGCTCGCGCTGCTCAATTAACCGAGATGCACCCCCTCTTCATTACCAAAGACCTTTTATTTTATGTAACATCATAAATCCGAAGCAAGACCCCGGAAATGCGAATGCCCCCCCTCCCCCTCCCCCATGCGCGAGTGTAATTCATCCCAACCTTTTATCCACAAATAGGCCCAACAGCTGTTAACGGGTCCCCCAATTTGTAGGTACAGATAGCTAATTTGAAAACGTGATATAACTTTTTTTTATTATTTTGCTTCTTTAGATGAATATCATATATTACATGAAGGGAAGCCGAATAAATGCCGCTCGCGTGAGATTTGCTGTTATAGTTAAACGAAAAAAAAAAAAAAAAAAAAAAAAAAAAAAAAAAAAAAAAATGAAAAGCTCTATCCCTTTCTAGTTTTGAGGCATTATGTATACTCTGCTGCCAATTTATCACGTTTTCGAAAATAGTTTCGAACGAAGTACCTTTAAAAAATAAAAAAAAATAAATAAAAAAAAAATAACTGCAACCAAATTTCAAAAAGTAAAAAAAGACCTCATTAGAGATTGACCTCAGTTATCATACAAAAAAAAAAAAAAAATCATATAAAAATATTGAAATGCAAACGAGAAATTTGGAAAGAACCCTCCCCTAGGATTTACACTACCTTGAGTTTTGTCGTGTCGACTCTTTTGAAATTTCTCGCTTGTCCATATTAACAACTTCAACAGCAGCCCCGAGATAATTCGGGGGTAACAACACTCCTTCACTATACTTCAAGTCGGTGAAGTGTATTTTTTTTTTAACATTGGACTCCCCCCAGTGGCAACTCGTGGATTATATTTAAAGGGGTTCACAATCACAATATAAAAAATCCCTGCCGGCTCGGCCTACAGGCGCAGGTAGATTTCGATGTTAAGTGCTAATTTCAACAACAAAAACTAAATCATGATTAGAGATAAACCCACTTTAACATTTTTATTTGGCCGCTTTTGACGAATTTTTATTTCATTTTTATATAAGAGCTGGTTTTATCAGAATCATGTTAAGGCGGTATTCAAAATAATACTTCGGTTTTCTGGTACATTTTCAGATTCATTGTTGAAAGAAAAAATATGAAACTTGCTGACGTGATTTTTAAAGAGATTTATAAGCGGCCTGTGTTTTTATTTTTCGTTCAATTAATTAAAACATGATTTATGAACAATTATTTTCTCAGTAGGCCAATATTTTTAGTTTTCAACACAATCGCTTCGGAAAATTCGGTTCAAAATGCCCACTTTGACATCATTTTTTGAAATATATTCTGCCTCTATCAAAAAATCAACCATAACGGTACATCATATAGTTTCTGAATAAGAGAATGTACCAATTGGATGCGTTTGAGAGCAAAAATGAATTTAACAAGGAGTCAGAAAATAAGCAGTTTGGATTTGAATACACCCTTAATACGATGATTTTTTTTCTTCAACCGCCATGTATTTTTAATTTGTTTTTGCTGTAAGAATTAGTCCTATAAAAAAATTATCTATATAAATGTTGTAGATAATATTAAGAAGATATACAATAAATTCATGCGTATTTTATATCTTGTGAATTGACGAAGTTTTCCAGGTGTTTGGACCCCCAACATCGTCCAAAACTTATTTATCTCGTTAATATTGTTGTGAAATCGTGCAATGGGGTGTTCCCCAGTATATGAAATTAAAAAAAAAACACAAAAAAGTGTATTAAAATAAAAATTATTATTCAGGGACATGAAAGTCAAAAGATTGTGAGAATGCCCCATAGATAGAAAAAGTTTTTTATCGAGGGTGAAGTGTTCGAACTACAACAACAACAACAAAAAAAGCTTTTTTTAGTGTGTGTGTATGAAAAGACCCCGCGTAAAAAACGATGTCCTCTTACGAGCACTTTTAACACCGAGACCAATCTCAGACGGGCGTCTTTTATGCTGCTTTTCTGCTTAGGTATTATCCATTCACAATGCTTTGTGAATGGTGAATGGATAATAACTAAGCAAAAAAGCAGCAAAAAAGACGCCCGTCTGTCATTGGTCTAAATGTCAAGATTTTTCAAGATTTTTTCTTTAAAAAAAAATTAATTTAGACAAAATCGAGTTAAAGATATAAAATCCTTCAAATCTGACATTCATTTAAGGGTGTTCTCAAATGACAACTTTATGACATAAGTTTTAATTTATTTTTGTTCGAAAATGCATAAAACTAGCGGGTGTTGTTATTCAGAAACTATGTCATCGAGCTGTTTTTTTTTTTTTTTTTCATTTTCTTGAAAATGTAATAGATCTTTCAGAAAAGAGTGTCAAAGGGAGCATTTTGAACCGAATTCTCGATCGAAAGAAGAATAACCACTTAAGAGCGGACGAAAAACGTGTTTGTCACGTGATCAAAATCGCTTATAACTTAATAGGGTAATAGGTAATTTATGGATCAAAAAATGGAAAATATAGTTCAATTCCAAATCGCTTCCATGGCCAGGCCTTCCAATTTTATAACTTTCCGTTAAAAAATGAATTTGTAAATGTGTCAAAACGTTTTGCGCTTGTTGAGCAGAGCAGTTAAGAACAAGGTCCCGTTCAACGGGCTCGTTCAACGCCTGGCGGATCAGCTATAAGGCTGCTCTTAACTTCTCTGCTCAACAAGCGCAAAACGTTTTGACACATTTAAAAATTCATTTTTTAACGGAAAGGTATAAAATTGGAAAGCCTGGCCATGGAAGCGATTTGGAATTGAACTGTTTTTTCCATTTTTTGACCCACCAGTTACCTATTGGGTTATAAGCGAATTGGATCACCGTGATAAACACGTTTTTCGTTCGCTCATGGGTGTTCTTTCTTCCTTCGCGCGGAAATTCGGTTCAAAACGCTCACTTTGACACTCTTTTCTGAAAGATCTATTGCGTTTGCAAAAAAATGAAAAAAAAAAACAGCTCAATGACATAGTTTCTGGAAAATAACACCCGCTAGTTTCATGCATTTTCGAACGAAAATAAATTAAAACTTATGTCAGAAAGTTGCCCTTTTGGTTTTGAGAAAACCCTTATGGCTAATGTCAGACGGACGTCTTTTTGCACGCTTTTTTCTTTACGTATTATCCGTAAACAATGTCGCGTGCAAAAATACGTTCGTCTGACATTAGCCTAGAGGACAGGTTATTTTTTCAACTATTTTGTTTATTTTTAAAAATATTGTTCAAATGGTGAACTCGCTGTATTTCAATGTTCAACTAAAAGTACAGTCGTGGAAAAAAAAAAAGTAAACACCCCCTACTAACTAACTCCTCAACAAATTACCGTAGACGAAAGTTACTGGTAACCGGGCGATTGGAAATAAAGTTTACTTTTAAATGGTGGATATAAAATTTGCTTAGGGGGCCATATACATATTAAAACGAATCCAAACTTCATTTTTTTTTCAATGGCAGTAGCCAAATTTAACGAGATATTTCAAATCTTCGGTTCAAAATATGCCTAGAAACCCAATTTCAAGTCATTCGAATAATAAGTTTTTGAATTATAGACATTCAAAATTTAGTACTTCTAATGTTAAATTATATTTTCATATTTTTATTTATATCTCCTTTATTTATGCTCCTAATGAGCTAATTTTTTGTGCAGCTATAATACTAATATACCCAAACATAAATACGTTGAATTTGCAATTTTTATAATTTTATGATATGAATTATGAATTATGAAACTATTATTCGACAAAAATTATGAATTGCAACATACAATTTTTTTTAATGCATTTAGATTTATTAAGTCCTGCTTTATGGAAATCCAAAATTTCACATTTTTCTTCCAAGTAGTTTTCAAATTATGCTTAAAAAACGGCAAAATGATGGTTTAAGGGGCCGTCTATGATAGAAGTGAGTAAATTTTTGAAATTTATTCTGCTATCCTGTAATCAAACAGGTTTCATTGACGCTTAAACGTGCCTTGATCAAGAAGGCGGCTCTCTCGGTTAACAATCAAGTTCGGAACTTCAATTTGGATACAGCCCTTAAAATACGCTCGTTTTAAAATAATTAATTTCTCAGAAACTTATGGCACGAATTGCATAAAAATTTGTTTATAGGCTAATTGAAAGATGTAGAGTTCATTTATGCTGTCAGAATTGGATACTGCTATTGAAAAAAACAAAGTTATGGTTCGTTTTAATATGTAGATGGCCCCTTAAACAAATTTTGTATACATCATTTAAAAGTAGACTTTATTTCCAATCGTTCGGTACCAGTAATTTTCTTCTACGATAATTTGTTGAGAAGTTAGTAGGGGGTGTTTACTTTTTTTTTCCACGACTGTACATTTTGGAAAAAAGAAGTTTTAACTGCATATTTTATCAATATTTAAAAAAAGTTTTAAAAAAATTGAATTTTTTAAAATCCCTACTACTTGTTTAAATATTGATATTTTTGCCCAACTTTTTTTAAGATTTTCAAATGTGTATTACAGAAGTTTACGCATGGATTTTTAGATACATTTAATATTACATTTAATATAATTTTTTTACTGATGTATATAGTGTAAAACGGTCAAATCTAACACATCTTCATATATTTTTAAAGAAAAAAAAAAACCCTGAAGGCTAATTCCATTCTCAGATTTATCCCATATATAATAAAGAATATGTACAAAAATGATTAAATCTCTATTGCATATTAAAAAAAAGACTTAGCATTTTTAAAACATGAAAGTGAAGAAAACAGGAACATGGTTGTGTGGGAAATTGTGCTAGGTATATTAATAAAATTTACGATATCGCGTGATATAATTACTGTATGGGTAAAAATGAGGTCTCAAAATATTCCCAATTAAACAGACTCATTTAATATTCTTAAAAAAAAAAAAAATCGATTTTTTGACCAATTTTGAGAGCTTTAAAAAGTTGCATTTCGGGTGTATTTCAGTGTTGAAAATTATGTGCATATGGAAATATATAGCTATATTTTAAAAGCATGATTATAAAAAAAAAATTCCGCTTATACATTGAACGAACTTTTGCAATTCATGTCTACTTCCCTCGTAATATATGAGGACGTCGACGTGAGTTCCAAAACTCGCATTAGCCAACATTTAAAAAAAATCGAGTTCTCTATAAATCTACTCTATTGGTGGACCTGCATAAAAAAAACCACTACTTTCTGAAAAAAAAAGAAAAAAAAAAAAGAAAAACGAGTTTTATAGTGCATTTCTGGCATTGTAAAATCTTGGTTTACAATGAAAACCAATGGACGCAGTCAGAGATTTTTCGCTATTTCCCAAAATTAGATTTTTAAAAGCTGATTTTTGACAAAATGCGATTATTTAAGCAAAAAAATGCCATTTCTCGCGGTTTTTTTTCTTTTTTACCTTTTGTGAACTTGATAAACTAATTAAGCAATGAAATTAAATTTTTCTATGATATAAGTTTTAGCAGAGACGATTATCTTTCTTTAAGGGGTCTCAGGACTCTTAAAATTAAAAATAAACGGTCAAGTGCGAGTATTACTTGCGCACAGAGGGTTCCGTACAATAATATATGAATTAGTAAGTGTATTATTAAAAAAATACCGTTGCTGAAAGAATACTAAGACTTCGTAAAAACTATACACCGTAGGGTCAGGTATAGCTGTATAGTATACAGGGTGCAAAGTAAAGTCCCTTTAACCTGAAAATACTTGTGAACGAAGAGATCTACAGCTATACAAGTGAGGTAACGGTACAGTAAATTAACTACGCCCGACCTAATGCAAACGACAGCAGCACCCCTAGTGGTGAAATTTGGAAGATAGCCATTGCAAATCGAAAACGAAAAGAGGTAGTGCAAATTTTCCAATTAGAAAGTTTTAGAGCATCAATTAATTAGTGCGAAACGACATTTGGTTCACACGGATAAGATAAATCGTCGCCTGCATACCCAAAAAGGTCCGAAATCGATGAGCGACGATTCTACTTTGCCTATTCAGATTCCGGAAATGTAGCAGTGCACGCTGATTGTGACGTTGTACTGTGCAGTAATGCCTGTAAGGCTTTAATGTCCAATGCATTTAAAATTTTAGAATAACCCTTTCAGGGCCAGAAGAATTCTGTTCGTAAACTGATGAAATAATTGACTGTCACCAGAATATTCAAACGAATTTCTCAGAAAACAAAAACCCGCTAATTTGCACTTTCATTACAAAAGCAAAACTTTATTAAAATATTCTTGGTGCCATTTGTGAGTTTTGGAATTAAAATTAGGTGGCTAGACCGTCTAGCCACCGCCCTTGAAAGGGTTAAATCTATGTCGTCGTATTGAAGAAGCTTGCAATAGACGTTCCATGCTGAGAAATGTGCATGCAGAATTACTCTCACGAATATAAACGTGTATCGTGAGCAATGGCGAACTTTTCGAACATACTGAATATTAACTTTTTATCACTCTGAGATAGTTTGTTTTGTGTGTGTGTGTGTGTGTGATGTTATCAGTTTCTTGTTTTTTATGTGTGATGTATGAACAACATGTATTGAGATAAGTACATATTTATAGCATAAATTGTGCGTATTTCTTCATATTTCTGACTATTCCATTCAAACGTTTACACAAAATGGAGATTTCGGACATTTTTGGGTAAACAGGCGAAGATTTATCTTATCCATGTAAACCAAATGTCGTATTCCATTAATTAATTGATGCTCTAAAACTTTCTAACTGGAAATTTTGCTCTATCTCTTTTCGTTTTCGATTTGCAGTGGCTATCTTCCAAATTTCGTCACTAGGAGGCGCTGCTGTCGTTCTCATTAAATCGGGCGTAGTCGCTTTACTATACCGTTACCTCACTTGCATAGCTGTAGCTCTCTCCGTTCATAAGTATTTTCAGGTTAACGGGACTTTCCTTCGCACCCTGTATATTAGAAAAGTATAAATGGATATACCATGAAAGTTCAAAGATATACGGAACCTAAATAATAGCAAATATAGCTATTCTGTATATTTTTTATTTCATATAGGTTTTTAGTTAATTTTTAACGACATAGTAGGTGTATTGAGAAAGCCACTCAATGGAAACTAGTCGCGAATCCCATAGTATTTATGTGATTCACTCTCATTAAATTAGTCTGTTTTTAACAATTTGACGTTTATTGCTTTTATACTGCTACTGGGCATTGCATACATAAAGATATCTTTAAAATTTGTTATCTAGGCTTTAAAAGCCGATGGAGCATAGAGAACGCCGTCCCTGTCATTATGTATGTCCAAACCGTTCGTGTCTTTAAGGGTTAATACCTCGGCTAATTACCGACGATTTTTTTCGAAATTCATGATCAACAATGCTTTCATACTTCTGCTACGATAGGTACCTCCAGCTCTGCTCAACACTTTTGCTGAAGCCCGTAAATCGAAATTTGAGTGTAACGGAAAAATGCGATTTTCTCAAAAACTAAGTGACCTAGGGTAATCGCTATAATTTTTCTGCAAGGTTTAAATTAACGTCTACTACCTCTAATTTTTTCATAATTTTAGTTTCAATAGATTCGGAATTACATGGGGGGGGGGCACATATTTTTGCGCTACATTTTCTATCATAACTTTGAAAATATAATACCTAAAATTAAATGAATATATTTTTGAGTTCAGCGTTACGAAAGCTTTCACACGATACCCCACACGATATACAAAGAATTTTTTTTTTCAAGGAACTTAATTAGCCCCTCTACATTTTCCCTAAATATATTTATGAATAATTATTAATCTGTAAATATATGGGTCAATAGTCTTTATTACTTTTCCGAATTTGAACTTTCCACGTTGCATAGTTTACGAGTAAAAGGGCTGTGACAGACAGACAGACACAGGAGTGATCTTATAATGGTTCCGTTTTTACTTTTTATGTACGGAACCCTAAAAATGAAAAAGAAAAGAACCATTTTCAATATTTAATACTTTAAAATGTATATGATTTTAAAACACAATTTTTGTTGAGAGGAAAGATATAAGTACGGTCTTTCATTTCGTGCATTTAAAAATTACAAGATGCAGAAAGAAAAAGTAGCATTTATAGGGGACTTCAAACTGTCCGACATTGGATGAGCAGAAAATTGGTATGACAGCTTACGCGCAGGATTACAAAATGAATTGTGCAATTAGAATTAAAATTTTGCTGCTTACTTATACTTCAGATTGTAACAATTACCCTGAACCTGAATAAATTTGTATTGAAAGCATTTTTATAGTTTTAATACAAAGTTGTATTTAGCTAATACAAAATTTTGAAAATTTCAACTATATAATTACCTAAAAAAAATATTTTTTTGATGAATAAAAAAGAAATTTCAGGTTCAGTTTATGCAGACTAACATAAAACATATTTATTGTTTATATATATATTGTTTTGAAAATTTCATGAAAAAACATACAGAAGGTTTTGAGGTATCCTGCGCCTTATGCCCCTAAACGTCATTTGGAGAAAAATGACTTCAAAGTTTCGGAAACGTCGCTTCGGCTATAAAATGGGTATAATTCTAAAAGCCATAACTTCTGTTTTAATGAGAATTTCAAGTAAACAATTATATCAAAATATTCAGAAAAAATAGGAGTTTAACAGCTAAAAAAATTAAAATTTCGAAAATTTTGAAACTTTAAGAGTCCCGAGATCACTTAAAAAAATAAATAAAGGAAATCAGTCGAATAATTTCGAGAAAAAGAAGTTTTAAGCTTTAAAATAGCGTTAGGGGCTGTACATATATAACGTTATAATTTTTTTGGGGAAATTTTGGACCCCTGCCCCTCCTTACGATACAATACGTTATTATTCCTCGAACCCCTCCGCCTCCCTAATGATGCCATTATCAGTGTCTAAAAATGCTTTTTTATTTCAGTAAACAAATAAATAGAAATGCTTAATTCATCTTTAAAAAGTTAAACTTAAACTTACACTATGTGCAAAACTACTTAAAAAGATAAGACAATATTAAAAAGATGTTAAATTATTTTAATACCTTAGTACTTTCAACTATAAAAAAAACATTGTCTTCGTCGGAGAAATATAAGAAATACAATTGTTATTGACGTCTAATTTTCAAAATTCACGTAGAGGGTGACGAAAGGAGTGAAAGTGGAAGTTAATTTTTAGATCCGGAAAACATTGGGAAAATAAAACATGGATTTCTATTGATTCACAAGTTAATTTCGAAAGTACAAAAATTATATGCCCCTAAAGAATTATCATGATTTAATTATCCGAGAATCAGTAGAAATTATTACTAAAGAAAATACTGTTTGTAATGACGTTTTATCCTACAACATACCCAGAATTTGGCTCAGTTTGCTTAAATAATCATAAAACGAGTAATATTCCACTTCCCTATATCCATGTTTTATTTTCCCAATGTTTTCGGATCTAAAAATTAACACCCACTTTCACTCCTTTCGTCACCCTCTACGTGAATTTTGAAAATTAGACGTCAATAACAATTGTATTTCTTATATTTCTCTGACGAAGGCTATGTTTTTTATAGTTGAAAGTACTAAGGTATTAAAATAATTTAACATCTTTTTAATGCTTTTTATTTTTACAATTTCTTTTTCATATGTTTGCAATGATATACATCTATTGATATACATCGATTCGCATACTTTACTGATTTAAATGTGGAGAGAAGTCAATAAAAAACCACTATTATAAATAGAAGTAACTTTTTATCAAATAAACACTTTAACCCTTTATGTACTGAATTATGAATTCATGAAATTTTTATCTTCTAAAGAATTTTTCGTGAATTGCTTAAACTACATTGGAAAATTTACATAATCATTTAATAAATTTTAGAAAAATTTTAGAAGGATTGAAGGATTTAGAAGGATTAATTAAATTTGAATTTATAGGGATTTTGTGCAATATTATAACCCCACTCTAATCTCTTAATTAAAATATTTTTCTTAGTATTTCGTAGAATTATAATATGTACAAATATAATGTTCTTACAATAGAAATATTTCCGAATTGAAAAATCCCCCAGCCAAGAAAGCTGAAAAAATGCTAAGGCAAAAGAAATCATCCTTTTAAAAATATTTTGGTTTTGTGCAACCCATAATACTTTTGGAACAAAATAAAGTAATATATCTATAACTCATTCTTCGTAAATACCATGATATTTTCGAAAATATCCAAAATATCCGATATTTTCGATATATGTCCCATATTTTCCAAATAGTCAACTTATTGGCAATTATAAATATTTTCAGACTAATATAAATCAGAAACTAAAGCATATTGCATTTAGCATGAAAACTTAAGGCTGTTCTTAACTGCTCTGCTCAACAAGCGCAAAACATTTTGACATATTTACAAATTCATTTTTTAACGGAAATGTATAAAATTGGAAAGCCTGGCCATGGAAGCGTTTTGGAATGGAACTGTTTTTTTCCATTTTTTGATTCATCCATTACCTATTGAGTTAGAAGCCATTTTGATCAACGAGACAAACACGTTTTTCGCCCGCTCTTGAGTGCTCTTTCTTCCTTCGCGCGGAAATTCAGTTCAAAACGCCCCCTTTGACACGCTTTTCTGTAAGATCTACAGTCAAGCCTCGTTAAGATGAACACGCTTAACGTGAATTACTTTTAACATGAATTGTTTTCACAGTCGCCTATAAAAACGAATACAAAGATTTCATACTGATAACATGAATTGCTGTTAACATGAACAAAATATTGTTTCCCCTTGAGGTTCATGTTAACGAGGTTCGACTGTATTGCGTTTGTAAAAAATTGGAAAAAACAGCTCAATGACATAGTTTCTGAACAACAACACCAGCTAGTTTCATGCATTTTCGAACAAAAATAAATTAAAACTTATGCCAGAAGGTCGCCCTTTTGGATTTGAGAATTTCTGATATTGAAATTTTTCTGAAATTTTGGATTTGCCTTAAGAAAACAATATTCTAAATGTATTTTTTTTTCACTTATGTAGCAAAATACAAGATCAACTAACTGAAAACAGACACAATTTGCTCTTTACACTTACAAAAAACAAACTATGGGATTAATTATCAAGTTTCCAGAAAATTTTGTGTTTATACACCAAAATTATATACAATATACTTCGTTTTTATTGAAAAATTTGAATATAAATCCAAGCTTGTGTCCTTTTTCATTCTCTAACCTATTGTGTAACACTAGAACGACCCGGAAGGAGTCGATCCGACTCCGACCACATGATTCAATGTCAACTGGAACCAGAAATTCTTTCATAAAATAAGTTAAAACGCAGATTTACGTTAAATAAATCAGTCAAATAATGTTAAATAAAAATTCTAGTATCAAATATTCTTATGAAACTTGAGTAAAATTTCCGGGCGTTCTAGTGTTAAACTAGAGGAAACCAAAACCAGAAAAGATTCTATGAAGCAGTAAATAACTTCTCGAAATTGGACAGTTATCAAATGTAAAGCTGGGATTTTTTTTTTTTTTTGTGTGAAAGTGGGTGGGGGGAGCTAAAAAGGACTTGTCAAAGCAAAAGTTCTGATCTACAGAATGACACAATCAATAACAGTTAAAAAATTCATTTACACTTGTTTTGACTGAAAATATCAAAAATATGTAATATTTTGAAAATTAGTGTCAAGTACATGAAAATATCGAAAATTATCAAACTTCATAATATTTCAAAAATAAATATCATGATATATATCAAGATATACAGTGAAACCTCCCTGTGCGACCACCTCCCTGAACGACCATTTTTTCCTGGAACGAAATTTATTCCCATAGGCTCAATATTAATTTTATCTCCATTCAGAGACCAGCCCAGTTGAAGTCCCTCTATGAGCGACCCATTTCTTTGAAGAAAATTCCGTTTTTTCCTGGTCACTTGAAGAAGGTTTTATCAGAAAAATAATTCCTGAGAGCGGCATTATTAATCAAACTTCTAAAATAAGTTTAGATTTTTTTTTTCCCGGTAACTTTTAAGTGTTTAAACCCAGTGGTGGGATTCAGCCGGTTCGCACCGGTTCGGTAGAACCGGTTGTTAATTTATTTTGAGTTCTGCGAACCGGTTGTTAAAATGATACTTTAAATGCGAAAATCGCATCTACATTAATTTACTTTCTTTAAATATTTATCTACACAACAGCGTTTTCAAAACATAACGCTGTGACACGTACTGATTTATTTCTTTTAATAAACTGATGTTTCATTTGCAAACAGAATGTATATTTTCTTCGTCAGTATTGTAAAAAGCAAATTCAAGTTTAAAAAAAAATGAAATTTTGAAGATTTGGAGAATTTTGAGATCCAAATGAGCAGCGTATGCTAAGTATTAACCCTGGTTATAGGGCATGCTCCTTAAACAGTACAATAACAACATATTGTATTCGAACAAAAGGTACTTTGCTTTGGCACAGAATGTTTCCTGTTATCGATGATCAATAGCTAATACTCAAATCATTAGATTTACTGCTTTGCTTCAAACTGCATTTTATTTTAATATTGCTCTTCACATCTTAGAAGTCATTTAAATCAAGGTAGTTATTTTCGTAAAGGTAACAAATTCTAAATTTTTATGAGGTAACTGATTCCTATAAGTTATAGTCAGAAAAATATTTTCCATGCACTAACAAATGAAAGAACACTTTATGGTCTAAACTCGCCGAGTCATGATACTTTGTATTTTACGAATTTCTAGCTTTGTCTGGCCGATTTTTTGTACAAAGAAATGGTAAAAATTCCTAAAATTCTAAATATCATTACTCGAGAATGGTCGTGCAAAAACTTGTCTCACTTTCAATAGCATGGATAATGGTTTTCTAACTATGTTACAGGACCCAAAGGACCGCATAAAAATTTTAATTTTGAAACTTTTTCTAAAGTAAAAATGGTTTCTAAGGTGATGAAGAACAACATTTGAAACATTTTTAAAATGAGAAATATTCTAAATTTAACGATCTAGGATTTAGCTCTTGGTCAGCGATAAGAAGGAACAAATTAAAAGTGTTCAAATGGCTAAAAATATTTTCAGAACAACTGTTGCAGGTTCAGCAGAAATGGAAAGGGTTTTTCAACTATAAACATAATATTGTCAGAAAATAGAAGCCAATTAACTATTTCTAATTTATCAAACAAAATGGCGATTAGTGTAATTGGTCTAAAAACCTCTAAAAGTATTATAGTGAATGTACGTTAAGAAATAAGCACATATCCGATAATGTTCGAGTAAAGATAAAAAAAAAAATAAATAAATAAATAAAATAAGTGAGGACGCTTATTAAGAAGCTACATGAAAATATTTCATATAACACAAGTTATTTAATATTTTAAAACTCTTTTTTGTGCTATAATCTAGTTTTTTGCACATCCTTTATTGTTTTATTTAAGTATTATCTATACGAAATAATATACAGTACAAAGTCCAAAATCCTTAGTCCTCCGGACCTCGGCGATCCCGAATTTTGGGCTTTTCTGAATTTTGGATCATTTGCAGGTTGTAGTTGTCCTAAAAAAAAAAAAAAAAAAAAAAAAAAAAAATCTAAGCGCCAGCCCCCTTCCTTCCCAGCGTATTATTTACATTAGGAAAGCATTTTATTACTAAAAAAGATAATATTAACCCTCCGACTATCTTGAAAAAGGGCAAAATTGTAATGTTGTTTTTTCTGCATTTTGTTTTAAATGCTTGAAAAAATGATTCTTTGAATATTTTATAAAAAAAAACTTAATAACGAATATGAATGCAATGCTGGGAAGTATTAATCATTGTTCAATGTATTGAAATTACAACAAATCAATAGAATTATATTACTTTAAATATTGCTTGTATTGCAGTGAAACCTGGAGCTTAGTGAACGTATTAACACGGGCTTGTCAGTGAGGGGGTCAGTTATTTTGATAGATCAATATATTTTTTAAAACACAAAACACAAAAAAACCTTACAATTATATTTTTTTATTTTATTTTTTTATGCAATTGTAAATGTTTTTCCGAATTTCGTGCTGATTTTTCCACATTAGTAAAACGAATCTGGTTTTCAATCTTTTAGCTTAATATAGCAAATATTAACCCCTTTTCAATAAAGTTTATTCCGGATGGATATTCATATGGCGACTTTTGAATTTTTTGCGAACTTTAGTATGCGATTTTTAGAGTTTTATGGAGTTTCGGGACGATTTTTTGACATTCGATAAAGGAAAGCGGTTTACTCTAATATAATAAATTTCTCCCCCGCGAATTTTTGAATTTGTAGAGATTTTTCATGCAAATTTTAATGGTTTATCGCGTTCCGCGGCGAAATTTTGCCATTTGTGAAAATATTCTCATTACAGTGTTTTAGCTCACAAAAATAAATTTTGTCCTCTGCGATTTTCGAATTTTTAGCGGAATTTTTCTTCTTTTTTTGCCCTTTGCAATGATTTTTTCACATTGGTAAAAGGAATTCCGGTTTTAATCTTTTAGTCCAGTGCAATAAATGTTGCCCTCTTTTTAATAAAGTTTATTCGAAACTCATAGAGCAATTTTTTTAAAAAATTATGCGATTTGTACAGTTTTTTCACGTTTTCCGCACAGGCGATTTTTTAACATTCGTCAAAGGAATTCGGTTACAATGTTTTAGTCCACTATAGTAAATTTTGTAATCTACGATTTTTGAATTTTTAGCCCCCCCCCCTTTTTTTTTTCCTTTTACGGCGATTAATAAAAGGAATCCGGTTTTAATCTTTTAGTTCAATACTGTAAATGTTGTCCTCTTTTTAATAAAATTTATTCGGAATTGGTACAGCGCAGTATTTTAATTTTTCGCGATATTTTATGCAATTTTTAGAGATTTCACACTTTGCGACACCTTTTTGGCAATCGTAAAAAAAATTCAGTATTAAACTTTTAAATTTTGTACTTTATAATTTTTGAAATTTCAGCAATTTTTCTTAGTTGTTTTTTTTTTTCCGTTTCGTTGCGACTTTTCATTTAAAAAAAAGTCTCTTAGGAACACGTCCGGATTTCCGACTTTGTAATGTACTACCTTTCTGAGTACCTTTTTAAACTTTTCAACATCATAAAGTTATTTTCAGTACAGGATATCCAATATAATTCGCATTTATTTGTCTTGGTTTCAATCCGAAAATGTATAGTGTGATGCTGCTGCATTTCATTGACAATTGTTTTCCATGGCAGTTATATGAAACGTTTTTAAAAGATGTTGCATGCTTTTAAACTGAGCTAAATTTTATTAGAGATACAAAATTTCGAGATGTAGCTTCTTTGCGCGTGCAATATTGTTACAACAAAAGTAGATTAAAGTCCCTTGTGACTAATTATGGAAGTCGACATTGACAAATATTTCGGTGAAATTTGAGATTTTGGTGACAAAACAAGCATTAAGAAAATTCAGAAATAAAGCACCTACAAGAGCCAATTTATCGAGATTAACTCTGAAAAAATTACGAGTATTTATCACCAAAGCAAGGATGCAAATAGGAATGCTTGACATTCAGTGAGTAAATATTCTCACGAGATGAGACTTCAGCAATATCTGAGACCTTCCTATAGTTTGTTTTTTAATATCTATCTGTTTGAAACTTTAGATCATGGGCATTAATTAATTCTTAAACTTACATTTCCGCTATTTTTGTATTATCCTTATTGTATTATGCTGTTTTGATGCATTTTTTAATAGAAATTTTGATCAGGGTTTCATGATTGCCGAATACTTATCAAATAAATTAAGTCCCTTTACAGGAAACATATTTCAGGATTTTTTTTTTACTATACCAAAAATTCAAAGTTTTATAGGAATGTTCTTATAATATTAGAAAAGTGTTTCATAATCTATGTGTGATACTTCTTTTTTCCTTTCACGTGTATACATCAAAAATCATTCGGGCAGCGAACCGGTTGTTAAATTATTTGAATCACATCGCTGTTTAAACCCCTTTATGCCTTTTTAGGCAACGAATTTAACTACGATGACAAATTAAGAATGACGGTCCATAAACTCCCTTGCCCTATTCTGTCAGGAAACTCTCAAAGAAATAGATAAATTAATGAAATCGTCATCAGTTGTTTCCATCCAAAAAAAAAAAAAATTGCATTTATTTATTGAACTTCGAAAGGACTTGGAAATAAAAGTTATAAAAGACAAGACCTTAAAATCAAAGCAAATGTCCATGTATTCATTTTTTAAACTTTGCAGTAATTAACTTATGTAATTAACTTTCGTTTTGATACTTAAATTTTCATATTATTTCCTAATGAGATAATAAATTTTGGTAACATTAATTACTACCTTTTTTCAACAATTAAAATCTAGATTTAAACATGACCTCCATTAAGAGACCCCCTCTCGGACCGACCTACGTTTATTGGCACGGAACATGGTCGCTTTAGGGAGGTTTTGCTGTATATCCATTGATATATATCACCGAACTCTGATTACAACTAATCGCTGTATTAAATGAATTTTATAACAAGTTATTTTAACGGTACTTATAAGTACCGTCAATAGATAAAGAGTTAAGGAAATACTATTTAAAAATATTTAATAATTAACTTTTTGTTACATAATGCACTCAACAGTAATATTGTCTTCTTACACTTGCCACCTGTACGGGGAAGGAGTAAGCAGAATTTCTTATCAACAACACAGCTGGTCAACATTCTTCAATGTTTTTTTACTGCTAGTTCGCATAACAAGTATCATTTCAAATCTGGTTTCTCTAACAACTTAATTTATATGTTCATATGGCTGAAGAATAGGAATGTCAAACGTTGGGACGTTTCATGTTTTGGAATAGAATGATTTTTAATAACTTTGTATTTAAAAAAAAAAAATAAGTTAGCAGACTATTTTGATGGGAAGAAAAATTTAATAAAAAAGGTATATTTTGGTTGAATAAAAAATGATAACGATATCAAACAAGTTGGAAATTGCACGTTAAACGTGGCAAATGAGGTGTGTCTACTATACTAGTGTGTGTACTATAACTAGCTTTATAAATAATAGTCGTCCTTGGCGACCAGTTTGGTCTCCCTTAAAATTTATATGTTTGGGAAAGCATGCTGAGCATTGTATCATGTTTCTTTTATTCATAATTTAATTTACTTGGACTCCCTTAAATATAATTAATATAATAGTCCAGTCATTTGGTAGAAAATAGGGGAAAGTTTTGGTGTAGTTTTGATATTTGGTGCCTTTATGTTTTTTGGGTCGCTGAACACGAATCTGAAGTTTGCCAACAAAATTTATCCCGGGAAACATGTTTTTTTTGGCCAAAAACTGGGAAGAAAACGGGATTTTCTTTAATTTCCAAAATAACTTCAAAATTATGCATTTTACGCAAAAGTCCTCAGTACATAAATTAAAGAGGATAAAATTTTCTACATTTTACGTATTAAAAGTTTTTTTCTCTGATCAATGGTTTAGCCGTGACAACGGCGCAAAAATGGGTGTGAAAGTAAAACGGGAATTACGGCAGTGCAAGGTGGGTGATTTACCGATTCTAGCTGGTCATAATTAATTTTGGCGTCAATATAGTCGCATCGCCATGAAATTGAAAAATGTTATTGATATTCACTATTGAATGTTAGGTATTATAAAATGTTGCGTGTAGCAGTCATAATTTCGTTACAGGAATATTCAAAAGTATTTCATTATATTACGGCCTTTGGGGAAAAATCGTTTGTGTTTTTTTTTTTTTTCAATAATGTTTCATAATTTCAAACACTTTGAAATTTATATACATATCTATGAAGTGCACTACAAGATGATTTCTTATAGAATATGGTATGGGCAGTATTTATCGATCATTTACAGGGACACTAAAAAGAATTATGTTACATTACGGTCTATGGAGAAAAATTGTTTGTGGTGTATTTTGATCATATTACACCTTTTCAAAAGTACTTAAATTGATATATATCTCCGAGGTGCTCTATAAGATGCTTACTATTGAATATGATGTGCCATTGATCTTTCATATACAGGGGCACACAAAATAAATCAGTTATATTTTTCTCTGTATGAACAATAATTGATGGAAGTGCATTTTCAGTTGTGGAACACTTTTTAAATTTTAAAAATTGCATACTATTTAGCGTGTATAAATTCTATAAATCATATATAGGGCTGCACAAGACATCTATATACCTGCTTATTGCCGGAAATTGCTAACGAGGAATTTTCAACTGTGCTATGCGTTCACTAACAGTTCTAAATTTTAGCATATTGTGAATTATATGATAAATCTATTGTTCATATACAGGGATGTACAAAATTTTCAGCTATTTTTTCGATTTTGATTGAAATTGTGTTTTCAAACGTGTTATATGTTTTACAAATTATTACTTAGACATCGTTTTTCACATTATTAAACTATTAAGTTTTATTATAGTAGCCCGAATGCGTTCAAAAATGTTCCATAATCTGATTGACGCATGATTTTACGTTCTTCTTGATAATTTTAATGATACTTTCTTAACGGTATAGAAGCTAAAGTGATAAAACTATTTTTGTATTATTATAACAAATTCTAAAATTTCTTTTTCTAAAATTTAAGGTACGGGACAAACATTCGACAGCATTAAATGAAAATTGTTGTGTTGCATATTCTGATGTAAATTCATATTTATTTCTGCACAAGCTTTACAGAAAACCTAACAGGAACCTTATGTAAAGATAGGGAATCATAAGATATCATGATTAATATATCAGGAGAAAATGCCTACATTATGTTTTGCATTGTATCAAATGTGAATTTGGAGAATTTGTCTGGATCAATTTTGTAACCACTTAGAATTCGCAGCCAAGTAATATATTTTAAATGATTTTGTTCCGATATATCTACATACAACTGGCAATTTTTGTCCAAATTTAGTCATAAATTTAAACATTTCGCTCTTGCAAAACTTCATGTGCTCCTCATTGTAATTTTCCTCTATAAACAAAATATTTTGAACCAAATTGACATTTTCGTTACATTTTAAATCTTGTTGCCGTTGCATAATGGTGCAAAAGTTTATTTATGTGACTAACTTAAATTCTGCTGTCTTTGATTTAAGAAAAAAAAAAAAAAAAAAAGGTACTTGAACTAAAATGTCAAGAAAAAGTCATGCCAGAAGGTATCAAATATTTTTTATTAAAAAAACATTTATTTTATACTGTTGGTAGTAATAAAAACACCCACTAATTCTATACGTCTATTTTCTATGCTGAGATGTTGGTGAAAATCAGAGACCCTCAAGTAAAAGAAAGCGGAAATAATATTTTTTTGTTTTTTAAATAAATGTACTTACTAATGTACATGTTTATTTATAATTAAATAATGATTCATAAGGAGTCGTCCTATTTATTATCAGCAACTTCATTGTAAAATGTAGTCATTCATATAATCTTTAGTATAATTTATAGTCAATGCTTGTGTAAAATAGTCAGTTTTCATGTTAAATCTACGAACAGCGGCGTAATTCCCGTTTTCTCTGAATTTTTTTATTTTCACTCCCATTTTTGGGGCGTTGTCACGGCTAAACCATTGATCAGAGAAAAAAACTTTTAATACATAAATGTAGGAAATTTTATCCTCTTCAATTTATGCACTGAAGACTTTTACGTAAAATGTATAATTTTGAAGTTATTTGGAAAAAGACAAAGAATATCCCGTTTTTTCCCGTTTTTTGCCAAAAAAAAACGTGTTTCCCGGGATAAATTTTGTTGGCAAACTTCAGATTCGTGTTCAGCGACCCACAAAACATAAGGGCACCAAATATCAAAACTTTCCCCTATTTGTCCTTTTTGAGCACCTAATGCCTGGACTATAATCCCTTAAGCTAATATTACTTTTTGTTGCATTAAAATATCTCAATTGGTTGATTTTCTGTAAGCAAGTAAACCCTATTGGTTTACAATGGAAGTCTATGGGAATTTGGCGAAATATTAGAGATATCGCCAAGTTGGTGTTACCTTTGGCGACTAATTTTGGTCAAATATCGCCAAGTTGGCGACAGAACAATTTCCTTTCTATGGTAATGCCCTTTATAGGTGTGGAGATGCATTAAATGCTTTTCAATAACCCAATGAGGTGCATTTCATTCGAGTGTTGCCATTAAACAATTAACAAATAATCGCAATTTCTATGCCAAGTACGATAGCGTAATATACATGTACAATTTTTGCACTGCATATTGTACTGATTGTGTATTTTAGTGCACTTCATAAGTGCATATCCATTTCATTCTGTTCGAAAGGCTGTGACATCATTAAAATGCACTTGAAATATTTTTTTCCCATTGGCCGTAATGTAACAGAAAACTTTTGACTGTCCCTGTACTTAAACTATACATCCGATTTTCATGAAATTTGAAATGACTCGACAAAATTAAGCAACAATTATACCTTTTATATTTCGAACGATTTGGTTGGGTAGTTTTTGCACTGTTATATGCGGACGGACGGACTGAACGACGACTATAGGTGCTACGTATTTATATAATTACGAACGCACCTAAAAACAAACCTCCCATTCTCCAAGAGATAACTTACGATATTAAGGGCCAGACACCCCTTCTCCCGCTAAAGTGATAACATTATATATGTACAGCCCCTTACGTTAAATGAGTAAAAAACGATTGTAAGGAATTAACACAAAACCGTTTTAAGGCAACAATCTACACACTTAAGAGATGAAAAAATGCCCCCCCCCCTCCCCCGACACACATAAAAAAAATCAAAAATTTTTATCGAAAGAAAATCCCCTTAAAATACAATAACTGAAAACATTGAATATTTAATACGTGATTTATCACATTGCTAACTAAGCGTATAACCAACAGAGTGAAAAATGTCCAAGTCGGGAATCGAACCCTCGAACCCTTGGAATAGCACTCCAAGTGCTCTACCATTTAAACTACGAGGACGATATCCAGCTTAGCATCTCTCACTCATATATGTTGGTAAGGCTGCAACTGCAGCACAAGATGGAATAGTCTTCATGAGCACACAATCTTGCAGCGAAACATGAGACACAAGTAAACCCAGTCAATAACAAGCATATATGAGTGACACAAATAAACATATATGAGTGACAAAGGCTAAGCTGGGTATCGTCCTCGTAGCTTAAGACTGTTCTTAACTGCTCTGCTCAACAAGCGCAAGACGTTTTGACACATTTACAAATTCATTTTTTAACGGAAAGGTATAAAATGGGAAAGCCTGGCCATGGAAGCGATTTGGAATTGAACTGTTTTTTCCATTTTTTGATCCACCCATTACCTATTGAGTTATAAGTGATTTTGATCACGTGACAAACACGTTTTTCGCCCGCTCTTGAGTGCTCTTTCTTCCTTCGCACGGAAATTCGGTTCCAAACGCCCACTTTGACACTCTTTTCTGAAAGATCTATTGCGTTTGCGAAAAAATGGAAAAAACAACTCAATGACATAGTTTTTGAACAACAACATCAGCTAGTTTCATACATTTTCGAACAAAAATTAATTAAAAACTTATGTTAGAAAGTTTGCCTTTTGGATTTGAGAACACTCTTAAATGGTAGAGCACTTGGAGCGCTTTCCAGGGTTCCGCAGGTTCGATTCTTGTCTTGGACATTTTTCACTCTGTTGGTTCTACGCTTAGTTAGCAATGTGATAAATCATGCATTAAATATTCAATAATTTCGAACGTAATTTCACTGCTGGAAATTAATTGAAAAATTAATTAAAATTATATAACTGAAAACATTTTTTAATATTTTAATTTCAAATTTTCTGCATAAAGTATTTTAGTCTGTTCTTAATAATTCTGTTAAATTTCAAGTGAATTCATTAAAAATTTATAGTTCATATAAAGCCCATTGTCGCTTTAATAGAATCGCCTTTTTCCAACAGACAACCAATCAATGCAGAAAAACACGTTTTACAGGCAAACAAAGTCTTTCTACTGTTTTCAGCTGCTAAAAAAGTTGTTGGGGGCCAAAAAAAAAAAAAAAAAAAAAAAAAAATCAAATACAGTAGAGCGCCGATTATTGGAACTCCAATTAACCGAACTTCCAATTATCCGAACAGCCTATTTCTCTCAAGTTTTTTTTTTTTTTTTTTTTTTTTTTTTTTGGCAACCGAACTCTCATTTATCCAAACAGCCTATTTCTCTCAAAAATTTTGTTTAATGATGATGAGATTGTGGATGAGATTTAAGATGAAAAAGAAATTGAAGAAATGAAAACGAATGCTCTAAAAATGATCCAGGTCCATCACATAACGAAGGCTTTGAATGTTTGGAAACAGCTAATGAAATGGCTCGAACGGCAGAAGAACTCTGATCCCATTCAAATAACGTATTTAAGAAGAATTCGAGATATGGCAGCATGGGAAAGAACGTCTTCGTTGAAGCAAGCAACAATTGAAAGCTTTTTTGCTTAAATTGTAATCTCTGGAGTTCAGAAAAGGATAAAAAGAGAGAAAGAAAATTTTAAATGATAAAAAAAAGAAAAAAAAACAGTTTTTAAACACGCTAGCACTAACTGGTGCTGCCAGTCCTTAGCCTGGATAAAGTGTGAAGGTTTTAGTATAGTCAGGAACATACCTTAAATTGTCTGTCCATTTATCCGAACGTTTGCTTATCCGAACTAGGGTCGGTCCCGACTTGTTCGGATAATCGGCGCTCTACTGCAGTTTAAATCATAGATTGAAATGAATGGTTTATACTGTGTTACAAGAAATAAGTATTTTATTTTTCATGTACTTTCCTTCGACAGCTAATTTTGATTTCGAAACGATATTATGAGTGTGAAGAAAATTTCTTATAAAATTTCGGGTGCTGAATGCAAAAAAAAAAAAAAAAAAAAAAAAAAAAAAGGAGTGAGAGAGAGAGAGGTTTCGGCTCCAAAATTAGTTTTGGTCATTACGAAAAAGACTGAAGTTAAACGTAATTATATTTACTGTATTATAAAATAAATAGCGCAGTGGGTATGATATAATGATATAAGTGATAAAAATATTTCGAACTTCTCACTTCTAAAAAATCATTTTAGTGATATTAATAATAATAACGCTAATAATAATAATAATTTTTCTTTAAAAATTCCAAGATCGTAACTTTTTAACACATTCACGAAGTCATTTTTTTTTTTTCGTGAATGCATGAAATTTCTAGGTATTCTTTTGTGATACTAAAATATCGAGTAGCGCTTTTTTATATATATATATAGGCAAATAAGTTTCACAAAATGCTGTCAATGAAACACAGCTGTCAGAGGACGGTTGCTATTAAGAAATAGGCACTAGGAACTCGCCTGTTGTCCCGGGGTCTCCTGTTCGATTCTAGCCAACGCCGCCGCACGCATCTCCTTGCAGTTAAGGCTGTTCTTAACTGCTCTGCTCAACAAGCGCAAAACGTTTTGACGCATTTACAAATTGATTTTTTAACGGAAAGGTATAAAATTGGAAAGCCTGGCTATGGAAGCTGTTTGGAATTGAACTGTTTTATTTTCATTTTTTTGATCAATCAATTACCTATTGCGTTATAAGCCATTTTGATCACGTGACAAACACGTTTTTCTCTCGTTCTTGAGTGCTCTTTCTTCCTTCGCGCGGAAATTCGGTTCAAAACGCCCAATTTGACACTCTTTTCTGAAAAATCTATTGCGTTTGCAAAAAATGAAAAAAAAAAAAAAACAGCTCAATGACATAGTTTCTGAACAACAACACCAGCTAGTTTCATGCATTTTCGAACAAAAATAAATTAAAACTTATGTCAGAAAGTTGCCCTTTTGTATTTGAGAACAGCCTTAAAGGAAAACGAAAAACGCTATTTTATTCCCAATTACTTCATGAGTAATGCCTGTAAATTTCATGGTTTTTACATATAAAAATGTCTTCTTGGGTGTATCAGAAAAATTCGCGTGTCCGATCAGAGACCTTTTTTTTTTGTGTGTGTAAGGGGGAAGCACTCTTATGTGACATTGGAAAAAGACAGCGGACTGGAATATAGAAATAAAAATTCTAATAGTCCAGTTCAAAGCTAGTATAAAAATTAATTTTATAAGTCCAGTATTGCTGTATACGTTGGTGCTGGGCCTCACTAACTGCTTTGCCAGGGCCCTGCATCTGTCATGATTGTATTCTATTCTCAGGGGTGTAGTGGGGGGGGGGGGGCACTATTTGAAAAAAGAGAGTGGCTGGAATATACAAATATAAATTCTAATAGTCAAGTTTAAAGCCTGTATAAAATTTAATTTTATCAGTCCAATACTGCTGTATACATTGGTGCTGAGTCTCACTAATTGCTTTGCCAGGGTCCAGCATCGGCCTTGATTGTACCCTATTCTCATGGGTGTAGTGGGTGGGGGGGGGGATAGGTACTTTTTAGAAAAAGAGAATGGCTGGAATATAGAGATAAAAATTTTAATAGGCAAGTTTAAAGCTTAGTGTAAAAATAAATTTTATCAGTCCAATATTGTTGTATACATTGGTGCTGGGTGTCACCAACTGCTTTTACACGGCCCTGCATCGTCCTTGATTGTACCCTAATCTCAGGGGTTTAGTGTAGGCTATACGGAGAGGTATATCTTCTGGATTTTTTTAAGAAGCTCCTTATACACTCTGTTTCATAAATAAAGCTCTAGCGCCCCCCACTGACGTTAACCCACTCCCACTGACGTTCATGACTTTAGGGACATTCATGACTTTGCCCTCTGTTATTTTTACGACAACAATACTGTTTTGCCGGAACGATGAAACTTTCCCATTTAAGGCAGGATTCCGTCCTAGACGGGTTCAATTTTCATAGCTTATATCGTACAGGGAGGTCTTTGACCCAAACTTCTGCGCAAACTTATACCAATCAAAACACTTTGCATAAACGCAGCACAAAACATTTTCCCACTCTATACTCCGCGTGCATATTAAACACATTACCCAATCTGAACTAAAACCCTTTCCTATTACAGTGTTTCGAAAGCACCTGCGTTGAGAAATTTCAGGCGCTTAATTGGTTCTTTTTTCTCTAATTCTCCTCGGAATATATATGTGGCTTCTTTCTTTTTTTATTCTTCTGTCAATTGTTGTTGGAGAATTGTCGCTTAGAGAGAGAGAGTCAGTCGTGTTGGGCAACGGAGTAAATATACTGTCTCATTAGCTTGTGTGCCGGTCAGGGTCAAGGTGAGATCGGTTACGTCTCCATTTCGAAGAACCGTCCGAAAGGGAGCAAAGTTCGACCGTTCTTTGAACGCTTGCTAACTTTGTCGCCAGACGATGAAGTTAACAAGAGGTTCACTTTTATTTCCATAAAAATATCTGTTGTTGGGGTCCTTTGGAGCTGTAGATATCCCAAAAAGAATAAAAATGTCTGAATTCAATAGTGTCTACGCTACTGCTACTGCACGGGAGGGGGGGGGGGGGGGTCAAGCGAAGAAACTCGAATGCTAATGTTAATCCTATGGAAGAAATCTTTACAGATCTTCTCGCTCGCATTTTAATAATTTTAAATGACTTTTTCTTTTCATAGGATACCTGAGGTTGATATTATCTGTTATTTTGCGTTTGTACTTTTTCGATTTTGGTTACAGCTTTTCTATAAATGAGGATGGTTTCGCTTTTGGAACCGGTCAGAATAGAACCGGTTCTAAAAATGAAAATATCCTCATATACATTAAAAAAAAAACTATAACGAAAATCGAAAAAGTACAAATGCACAATAAAAAATGTCGATCTCAGGTATCCTATGCAAAAATAATTATAACAATAATAATAATAATTTTAAAATATTAAAATGCGAGCGAGAAATCTGTAAACAACGCTCTCAAAGCGTTCTCGTTTCCAACACTGTTGAAAAGTGTTTATAAATTCGGTTTGTCTGACCTTGCTCTTCTAACCAGGGCTGCGGAGTCGGTGGGGGAAAATGGACGACTCCGACTACGGGAATTTTAACAGATCTGACTTCGATTCTTTCGCTCAAAAATGGGCCGACTCCGACTCCGGGAATTTTAACAAATCTGACTCCGACTGTTTCACCCAAAAATGGGCCCGACTCCGACAATTTCACTCAAAAATGGGTCCGACTCCGACTTCGCAGTCCTGCTTCTAACTCGCGTAAATATACTAGGATTGCCATGTAATCGATATATGTTATTGAGGTTTACCATGGCATGTTCGGTATTCAAAATGAAATGTGTGGCATTAATATTTTATTTACAGAAACACTCAAAAGAACTCCGTTACATTATGTTCAATGGGAAAAAAAAATCGCTTGCAGTGTATTTCAACGATGTTGCACTATTCCAAATATATTGAAATTTATTTGCATCATAGAGGCTTACTATAGAATATGATTTTCATAACCTCTATCGTACTTTTACAGGGAGACACAAAAGAATTCGTTTACAGTACAGTATTTGAACAATAATTGCTTGAACAATAATTTGTGAGTTTACAATTTTGGCGTCTGTTTTTAAATTTAACTAGTAATATTTTGCATGTAACTCAAAATAAAAATTCTATAGATCATATACAGGGCTGCACAAAAGAATTCCAGTATATTTCAAATTATTGCCGGAAATTACTGAAAGTAAATTTTCAAGTTGGTTATGTGTTTCATTACTGAACTAAATTTTGGCACACTATGTGGTATATATATACAAATCTACAGAGCCTATACAGGGTTGCGCAAAAGCTATCTGATAATTTTCTAGATGTAGATGAGAATTGTTTAAATTATGTTTTCTGTTGTGTTCATATTGTGCATTTTCTGATCTGTTTATTTAGACATCCTCCTTCACAATATTAAACGATGAAGTTTTGATACATTATTTTGAATGTGTAGGAAAGTGTTTCATGTCTCTGCTTGAAAAATCAATCTTGACGCATGATTTTTCTTTCCTGTTTTTTAAACAAAGCATATTTAACCTTTTATCTACTGACGGTACTTATAAGTACCATTAAAATAACTTGTTATAAAATTCACTTAATACATCGATTAGTAGTAATACAGTTTAGAATGATTTATAGATGCAATATTTTATCTTGTTCCGAAAGCATTATGGGTTATACAAAACGAAAATATTTTTAAAAGGGTGATTCCTTTTGCCTTTGCATCTTTTCAGCTTTCTTGCTGTTGAGGGGGGGGGGGGGGGGGGGAGGATTTTTCAATTCGGAAATATTTCTATTGTAAGAACATTATATTTATACATTTCCTAATTCTACAAAATACCAAGACAAATATGTAAAATAAAAGATTTGAGTGGGGTTATAAATATTGCATAAAATCCCTATAAATTTCAATTGAATAAATCCTTCTAAAATCCTTCTAAAATTTATTGAATGATTATGTAAATCTTCTAATGCAGTTTAAACAAGTCATGAAAAATGATTTAGAAGATAAAATTTTCATGAATTCATAATTCAGTTCCTAAAGGGTTTAAAATGTAAAGGAGCAGGAATCTAAAGTATGGCCACGTGATGTCTGCAGCGAGAAACTAATCTCGCATTCTATTTCACTGTAAAAAAAGGCAAATGCTACGAAAATATAACAGAACCACGAACGAAAATAGACAGCGACCTCTTCAGAGATACCCATGAGTTCGAAAAGTGTTCCGTTATCTTTAGAAATCTCAGAAACTAAACTATTTTCGAGATTTAAAGAAACATTTATAAAAAAGAAGTTTCTTTTAAATTTAATTACGTGAATTTTTATTCACATTGCTAACAAGGCGTAAAACTGACAGAGTGAAAAAGTATCCAGGCTAGGGTTCGAACCTGGGTCTTTGGTTCAGCGCATCAACTCTCTTCCATCTGAGCCACCTGGAACAGCACCCCTAGCACTCTCTTCAATGTTGGTGAGGCTGCAACCGCAGCACAAGATGGGATAACGTCATGAATCACAACCCTACGGCAAACATGAGTCCAAATTAATCCATAGCATCGATAATAGTATATATGGGGCATTCTCACAATCTTTTGACTTTTATGTCCCTGAATAATAATTTTTATTTTAGCACATGTTCTGGTGTTCTTTTTTAATTTCATACACTGGGGAACATCCCATTGCATGACTGCATAACAATATTAACGATATAATTAAGTTTTGGACGATGTTGGGGGTCCAAATACCAGGAAAACTCCTATACCGTCCCTTGCCCCTGATGCTGATTTTTAAGTTTGGAGCTGTTTGTATAAAATTGTTTCAATAAAAATAATTCGATGCAATTTTTTTCCGAAACTGGACCTACTTTTTTATAAAAATATGTAGCAAAAAATTAACCTGCACACATTCTTACGGTTGTTATTATTTTTTAAACTCTGTCCCTGGGTTTTAGATTCCTTACCGTCCCTCTTCTAAAATTATACAGAAAATCACTTCAGATGCAGCTACAGAATTTTTTTTCAAGTTTTTTCTCATGCAGAAGTATGCTAGAGCAATAATGTCTAAAATTCTTTGACAGGAAATTTGCTGCAGAATTTAAATTAGCATTTAAATATCAATTTCAAGCATCGTGGCTTTATAGTCTTACCGTCCCCAAGGTTTATTCCTGCACTTTTCGAGATAAATTAATTTTTTTTAATTTAATCCAACTGTTTCTAAAAATCAATGAACATTCTGGCTACCACTTAGTCTTAACATCATTTTCCTAAAATAGGTGGTAATTTTCCTTACCGTCCGTTTTTTTCCCATTTCGTCCCATTTTCCCTATACCGTCCCCCTTTTTTACCTTACCGTCCCTTCTTACCTAACCGTCCTCTAAAACCGATTTAAGACCGTGTTATACCAAAATTTTGAACTAAAAATGCTACATTTTTATTATTTCTTATTTGTATGCCCTGTGGGTACTATGCAAATTCATTATAAGTAAAAATTTAGAAGAAAATAAAAAGTTATAGTGGTAAAACGGTAAGGAAAATTAAACTCGCGAGCTTAACTTAAACCTCAGTTAAATTAAAAAAATTTTCGCTGCTGACCCTTTTTTTCTTTATTTTGAATCATTAAGGAATTCGTCTATCAGATTAAAATGTTATTTCAGCAAGTTTAATTTCACCAGATTTTTATTCCCGAAAGTCAAAAGATTGTGAGATCCCATATATAATAATTTTAAACGATGACTTACGCGCAAGAAATCTAAATTTAATTACGTGAATTTTTATTCACATTGCTAACAAGGCGTAAAAATAACAGAGAAAAATGTATCCAGATTTTTTTTTTTTTTTTTTTTTTTTGCCAGAAATTTTAGGAAACGTTTCCGAGTTATTATTACAGCGTATTAATCAGTTTTCTCAACCCAAAATACAGATTTTTCGTATTCTATCCAATTCTTACATAAAGGTTTTCATGTAACAGAAACATGTTTTACAGACATTTATATGATAAATTAACATGATTTCCTAAATGATGGCAAGGCGTACTGCCCTGCGTTTTTGAATCTAAACTGAAAGATCTAGGCAGAGTCCATCATACAATAAGTGCAGATATAAATTTAATATTATTTTATTAATATAAAGAATTATTTTGTTACTTTTTTGCTTGTATAAATTCAATCAGATAAGAATAAGTTAGCATAAAAAAACACGATATCCTGGTTTGAAAAACTGATTAATAGACTATATA
Source organism: Maratus speciosus (assembly GCA_963932465.1). Classification (NCBI taxonomy): domain Eukaryota; kingdom Metazoa; phylum Arthropoda; class Arachnida; order Araneae; family Salticidae; genus Maratus; species Maratus speciosus. The sequence continues at coordinate 632,209,054 of OZ010786.1, forward strand.
ATTTATTCTGAAACGTTTTCGGAAATTTCAAAAAGCAAAAAAAAAAAAAAAAAAAAAAAAAAAAAACTTTGTTTTTATATACTGTAAAAGCACTTATTTTCGCGAAAATGAAGATATCGGTGATTTCGCGAGCTGAAAATTTTGCGAATTTTATATGAACAGAACCGAAAGTTGAAAAATCCCGAAACTTACTAAATAGAACTCCTTTTGCTTAAATTTCTACTGGAAAAAGAATCTGTAGACCTGCGAATATCACGACTAAATCCGATTCACGCTTTTTGGCTTATGCGAAATTTAACGGTGTTAAAGCCAAACATGAGATAATTTTGAATGACTTCAAAGAAGCTGGTATAAATATTGTAAGTGAATGAGCTGCATTCTATTAGTTGTATTATTTTTTTTAATTCAAGAAATAGTTGTATAGTATTCAAGAAATAGTTGTAAGTATTCAAGAATTTTTTTTACTTATTTCTTATTTAAGTACCTCTAATCATTAATTTTTGGATAAGTGAAAAATTTCTGATTTTTTACCATTATTTGAGGCGAAAAAAAGAAATATTTCGCGAGGCTTAAATTTTCGCGATTACGACGGGCCCATGAAAATCGCGAAAATTAAAGCCGCGCGAAAATAAGTGCTTTTACAGTAAATACTTTTTTAAATCTCGAAACTATATTGGTTTCTGAAGTTGCTAATGATAAAGAACACTTTTTGGAATCATGGGTAACACGGAAGAGGTTATCGTGTTATTTTCGTTCGTGGGTTCTATTACATTTTCGTAGAATAAGAAACATTGTCTTTTTTACAGTGTACCAAGTTTCACTGTTTTTGCACATTTTAGGAGAATTTAGGTGGAATACAAAATACATCATCCCTTTTCTTTGACACTTACACTGTCTTGTTCAGTGGTTCTCTAGCAGTGTGCCGCGGCTCACTGTTGAAACGTGACATGACATAATGTGTGCCGCGAAAATCTTCAGTAACGTTCTGATATTCTACAAACTAATAAATGTAACTTTAAAATGCAACATTATGATTTCTGCAACTTAATACGTAATCAGATGTGGTAGCATTATAAAATTGCATTTCCGTCAAAATTTGTTCCAGTGTTTAACTCCTTAATTCTCGCTCCCGTGATATTCACGGGCTGTGTCTGTTATTCAGATTGTTTGATTCCCACCAGTTCGATAAAATAGTGTAATTGGCTTTATTATGGTATTATTTTACCTGTCATTAAATAAGGTGTATATTTCTTTTTCAAAATTGTGGTGACAGTAATCAATTTGAATTTTTAAACCGTAATTTAGTGCGACCGTTAAGGAATTAATATTTTTAAGGGGTCTCAGGACCAGCGCCATCACTAAGACTTTTTATTGGTGGGGGAGGGAATCTTAAATTGCCAAGTCAAATTTCAGTATTTGCCAACTCATTTTATAATTTTGCCAACTTACCACAGTTAGAAAATGTAATATAGTTCTTATTTGTTAAAAGTTTAATAATATTCCCAATTAGTTTTGTAATTTTTGCCAAGTATATCAGAAATAGAAAATATGTTATAGTTTTTATTAAAGTTTTAAATAAATTTGCCAACTAAGTTTGTAAATTTGCCAAGTGTAATAACATTCGCGAATGTTTTTTTTTGGGGGGGGAGGCTGCCCCCCCTCCTCTCTTAGCGAGATCCCTGCTCAGGACTCTTAAAGCTTCAAAATTTTCGAAATTTTAATTAGTTTATATTTTAAACTATTATTTTTTCTGAACATTTTGATATAATTGTTTTCTCGAAATTCCCATTAGAACAAAAGTTAAGGCTTTTAGAATTATATCCGCTCAATAGCTGAAACGGCTTTTTCGAAACTTTGCAGTCATTTTACTGAAAATGACATTTTTGGGCATAACGCTCAGGACATCTCAAAAACTTCTCAATATTTTTTTATGAAATTTCCGAAATATATGTTTTGTGTTAGTCTGTATAAACTGAACGTAAAATTTCCTTTTTACTGTTCAAAAAAATATTTTTATTATGTGATTATACTGTTGAAATACGTTTTCAAATACGTAATTTCAATACGTAAATTTTGTATTAGTTAAATACAACTTTGCATTAAAGTTATAAAAATGTTTTAAATACAACTTTATTTAGGTTCAGATGTTAATTATTAGAGTCTGAAGTATAATTAGGCACCAAAATTTTCATTCTAGTTGCAAAATTTATTTTGTAATCGTGCGCGTAAGCTGTCATACCAATTTTCTGTTTTACAAATGTCTGACAGTTTAAAGCCCCCTAAAAATATTAATTCTGCATTTTGTAATTTTTTAAATATATGAAACGAAAGAACATACTTATATCTTTCATCTCCCTTGTTTTATAAATCATATACATTTTAAGATATTGAATGTTAAAAATAGTCTATTTTTTTAACAGTCCCTTTAATAAGAAACGTCAGAGAATTGCAATGAAAAGAATTAAAAACATATAATCTATTTGTTTTCCCTAAGTTGCGAATTCACAATTATTTAAAAAAAAAAAAAAAAACCCTCAAAGCAGTGGTGGGATTCAAATAATTTAACAACCGGTTCGCTTTCCGAATGACTTTTGATGTATAAGCGTGAAAGAAAAATGAAGAAATCACACATAGATTATGAAACACTTTCCAATATTATAAGAATATTGGTAAAAAAACTTTGAACTTTTGGTATAGTGAAAAAAAAAATCATTAAATATCTTTCCCTATAAAAGGACGTAATTTATTTAATAAATATTTGGCAATCATGAATTCCTGATTAAAATTTCTATTAGAAAATGCATCAGAACAGTATAATAAGGGTAATACAAAAATAGCAAAAATGTAAGTTTAAAGTTAAGTAAGTTAAATAGCAGATAAGTAAGTTTTAGTTAATGAACTAATATCCATGATCAAAAGTTGTAATCTGATAGATATTAAAAACACTTATTATAGGAAGATCTCAGATATTGCTGAAGTCTCATCTCATGAGAATACTTACCCACTGAATGTCAAGCATTCCTATTTGCATCCTTGCTTTGGTGATAAATATTTTCAGTTTCTTCAGAGTTAATCTCGATGAATTGGCTGTTGTGAGTTGTGGGGGCTTTATTTCTGATTTTTTTAATGCTTGTTTTGTCACCAAAATCGCAGATTTCACCGATATTCTTCAATGTCGTCTTTAATAATTAGTCCCAAGTGACTCTAAAATTATTTTTGTTGTAACAATAATAAACTCGCGAATAAACTATATCTGGAAATTTTGTATCAATAAAATTTAGCTCATTTTAAAAACGTCTTTTAAAAACCTTTCATACAATAACTGCCATGGAAAACAACTGCCAATGAAATGCAGCAGCACACTATATATTTTCGGATTCACACCAACAAAAATAAATTTGAATTACATTGGATACCCTGTACTCAAAATAACATTATGATGTTGAAAACTTTAAAAAGGTATTCAAAAATATAGTGCAGGATAAAGTCTCAAATCCGGACGTCCAAAGTATGGGCTTTTTCTTAACAGACTTTTTAATTAAAAGTCGCAAGGGAAAAAAACAGTTAAAAAACTCAAAAAATGCTAAAATTTCAAAAATTACAGAGTACAAAATTTAAAAGTTTGACACGGAATTCCTTTGACGAATGCCAAAAAATTCCCGCAAAAAGCGAAAAAAACTCTAAAAATCGCATAGAAATATCGGGAAAAATTAAAATACTGCTGCACGAATTCCGAACAAATGTGGTTAAAAAGAGGACAACATTTACCTATATTGAACAAAAAGATAAAAACCGGATTCCCTTTGTTAATCACAGCAAAAAAAAAAAAAAAAAAAAAAAAAAAATCTGCTTAAAGTTGAAAAATTGTAGATGACAAATTTACTAATATTGATCTAACACAATGTAACCGAATTCCTTTTACGGATGTCAAAAAAAATCACCGCAAAACGTAAAAAATCTCTGAAAATCGCATAAAAATTCAAAAATTGCTCCATGACTTTCGAATAAACTTTATTAAAAAGAGGGAGACATTTATTACATTGGGTCAAAAGATTAAAACCAGAATCAAATTCTTTTTACCAATGTGGAAAAATCGCCGCAAAGCGAAAAAATATTCCTACTAAAAATTCAAAAAATCGCGGAAGACAAAATTTACTATATTAGTCTAAAAGTTGAAACTGCTTTCCTTTAACGAATGTCAAAAAATTCTCGCGAAACGCGATAAACCTCTAAAAATCGCATACGAAAATTCGCAAAAAAATCAAAGTCGCCGTATGAATTTGGAATAAACTTTATTGAAAAGAGCTCAACATTTACTATATTGAGCTAAAAGATTGAAAACCTTATTCGTTTTTCTAATGTGGAAAAATCTCCACGAAATTTGAAAAAAAAAAAAAAAAAAACCCATTAAAAATCGCATAAAAAATTACGTTAAAAAATGTTATTGTAATGGCAGTAAAACGTTTTTTTGCTTTTAAAAAATGTATTTCTTCTATTAAAATAGCTACTAAGTATAATCTTTTTTAGTATTAAAATGCTTTCCTTACGTAAATACACTGCTCAAAACAATTAAAGGATATTTGAAGTTTTATATAAAATAAAGATATAAACGAAATTTTTTTTGCCGAAAATAGAAGAAGAGAATCACAAATGCAAATTTTTCTGGTTTTCAAACTGTGGAGTATGCAAATTTTGAGTTCGACGTCAAAAACGTCGCTTCAGCGGCAGCGAATGAAATTTGACTTTCAACTGGATAAAAGAGAATGAAGACAAGGATGATCGGCATTCAGTGATTGCTTTGTTTCGATGAGTACGATGTCTCAGCGAAGTCATTTGACAGATTCAGAAACGTTGAGAATTGTTGATAGGTTAGAAGGGGGCCAAACTCAAGCCGAAGTAGCGCAAGCCATTGGGGTGTCACAAAGTGTCATTTCCAGGATCTGGAACCATTTTTTGGAGAGTGGATGTGCAGGCCGAAGACCAGGGCAAGGTTGTAGACGGGCAACAACGCCCAATGAAGATCGGTATTTAGCGTTAACAGATCGGAGACACCGAACCATGAACGCTACTCTTCTCCAACAACACCTTCGCTCGGCTACAGGCACCACGATTTCAACTCAGACTGTCCGAAACCGGCTTCATGCTGTAGGTCTGTATGCTCGCCGACCGATGGTATGTGTTAGATTAACATCAAGGCATCGTCGCGACCGCAGGGAGTGGGCAACCGAGCATGTCAACTGGAGGAGAAATGAATGGAGCAATATTCTGTTTTCTGACGAGTCCCGTTTTTCTGTGCATCCGGATAATAGGCGTATTTTCATCTGGAGGGACCGTGGCAGTAGGAATAATCCTGCGTTCGTGCACGAAAGTGCCAGATTTGGCGGTGGAGTAGTGTTGGTGTATGGTGGCATCTCCATTGACGGGGCACTGACCTCTACATCATTCGAGATGGAGCTGACTGGTCGCCGATATAGGGATGAGATCCTTAGACCTATTGTAGCCCCTTACGCTGCAGCAATCGGAGATAACTTCATTTTAATGGACGATAACTGCAGGCCACATCGTGCAAACATGGTGGAGGATTTCCTTTTCGAGGAAGGAATCGTTCGAATGGAATGGCCAGCGTGTTCTCCAGACATGAATCCAATCGAGCACGTTTGGGACGCTCTAGGAAGACGAGTTTCTGGCCACCAACAACTTCCACAAACTCTCCAAGAACTGGAAAGAGTTCTTCTGGAAGAGTGGGACAGAATACCCCAACTCGTCATCAATAGCCTCATTGAGTCCATGCCTCAAAGGTGTTCAACATTGCTGGCCGCCCGTGGAAACCATACTCCCTACTGAAAATGATTTTCTTTGAAGAAAACACCTTTTCTTATTCTTTTTTTCTCATATGCACAAATTGTGTTTTTTTCCTTTAGTACACAAATGCGCAATAAAATGCATTTTTTTCTGCCAAACATGTGTAATTTATTCTCATATAGCCTACTATGTCTGTCGACCATGTATCAATCAGCTAAACAGTTTACCAGATACAAAATCCACCTAAAACTGCAATATCCTTTAATTGTTTTGAGCAGTGTAATTCTCGAGAAGGTGTCTTTCTTTTTGACAAACTGCAAATTATCCCAAATTCGGAATCGCCGAGGTCCGGAGGATTCTGGATTTTGGACTTGTTCTGTATATTATTTCATGTAGTTAATACTTAAATAATGCAATAAAGGATGCACAAAAACTAGATTATAGTACAGAAAAGATTAAATAACTTGTATTATATGAGATATTTACATATAGCTTCTTAATAAATATCCTCACTTTCTTTTTTTTTTTTTTCGTCTTTACTAGAACATTATCGGATGAGCGCTTCTTTCTTAATGTACATTCACTATAAAGGTAAAAAATGATACTTTTAGAGGTTTTTAGACCCAATTAGACTAATCGTCATTTTGTTTGATACATTAGAAATAGAGTTGATCGACTTCTCTTCTCTGATTTCTCTGAGTCCATTGGTAAAAAGTAATGGTAAAAATTCCTAAAATTCTAAATATCATTACTCGAGAAGTTTTGGTCGTGCAAAAACGTGTGTCACTTGCTATAGTATTTGACAAATTATGCTTATATTTGAAATGTTTATATTGTCCCATTACTGCTGAGCTTGCAGCAATTTCTCTGAAAATATTTTTAGCTTTTTGAATACTTTTAATTCGTCCCTTTTTATCGCTGACCAAGAACTAAATCCTAAATCGTTAAATTTAGAATATTTCTAATTTTAAAAATGTTTCAAATGTTGTTCATCACCTTAGAAACCGTTTTTACTTTAGAAAAAAGTTACAAAATTAATTTTTTTATTTGCTCCATTGGGCCCTATAACATATTTACACAAAAAAAAAAAAAAAAAAATCCGTGCTATAGCAAATGAGACAAATTTTTGCACGAACAAAACTTCTCGAGTAATGATATTTAGAATTTTAGCAATTTTTATCATTTCTCGGTACAAAAAATGGACCAGACAACACTGTAATTTCGTAAAGTACAAAGTATTCGGCAAGTTAGACCATACAGTGTTTTTTCATTTGTTAGAGCACAGAAAATATTTTTCTAAATATAACTTATAGGACTCAATGATCTTATAAAAATACAGAATTTGTTACATTTACGAAAATAACCACTTTGATTTAAATGAGTTCTAAGATACGAAGAACAATATTTAAAAAAAAAATGCAGTTGGTAGAATCCCACCAAATCTAATGATTTAACTATTAGCTATTGATCAGCGATAACAGGGAACATTCGGTACCAAAGCAAAGTACGTGTTATCGAATATAAATTGTTATTGTATGGTTGAATAAGAATGCCTTACAACCAGGATTTTACGCTGCGAGTTTGGATCCCAAAGTTCTTCAAATCTTCAAAATTTCATTTTTTTCAGTTGAATTTCTATTTTACAGGACTGGTGAAGAAAAAATATGATCTATTTGCAAATAAAACATCAGTTTATTAAATGAAATAAATTAGTACGTGTCAGAGTGTTGTGTTTAGAAATCTCTATTGTGGAGATAAATATTTAAAGAAAGTAAATTAATGTAAATGCAATTTTCGCATTTAAAGTATCATTTTAACAACCGGTTCGCCGAACTCAAAACAAATTAACAACCGGTTCTACCGAACCGGTGCGAACCGGCTGAATCCCACCACTGCCTCAAAGTAACATTTACGAGAAATAAGTTTTCTGCAGCTAATAATGTTCAAAACGAAAATAAATTTAGACTAGATCCTTGGAAGGAGATTTAATAATGTCAATATCCAAAAAATCCTATTTTGTAAAAAGGAAATTAAAAAAAAAATATTTTTATTACAATTCATAACAAATTATTTTATTTTGTTTATATATGACGGAGAATTTTATTTGTGTTGCTAAATAAATTAAAAACGATTTATATTCCTTTCATTGGTTTTTAATCATTACAACTTTAGTGTCCCTCAGAAATTAAAAACTGGGTTCGAGTTAAAAGTCATACATCGGGTCGGGTAAGCCTATTTTACCAGAACCCGATCCAACTCGTGGTTCAGGTCGGGTCGGATTAACGCTAATTTTTTTCGTTTCGGATCGGGTTTGAGTTGGGTTGACCCAATTTTTCAAAAGTTTTTTCAATTGAAAAAACACTATATATTTGAATATTAATGAGTGTACATGTGTTCACTTTTATACTAAAAAGATGAAATTGATATTAATTTTCCATAATTGTATAAAAGTACTGATTAATTTTCGTTCAGTTCAGGTTCGTGTTTGAATTTTTCGGGTCCGGGTCGTTTTCGAGTGCAAGTGTGCCGGGTTTCGGGTTGATTTTAAGCAGAATTTTCGGGTTCGGGTCGGGTATTCGAGCTCGCTGAATTAAAAAAAAAGGTCGAGAAAGACTGATCTACATAAAATATACAATATGAACTTTTAAAACATAAAATATATAATGTGAACTTTAAAAAGTTCATTTTTAAAGTATATTTTGAGTATTAAGTTAATTTTATTTATTAACCATTTGGAAAAATGGTTATTGTCCTCCGTCAGGGTAGGAATTCAAAAACATATCTGAAGCGTTATATTGGTTGAGTACGCATTTTATTCGTTTTCTGATTGGTCTATACAGTAATTTGTATTTTCCCTTTACTTTCAACAGAGATGGATACTTCTGTTGCCACTATAACAAAAACTAATAAAAACTACAAAAAAATTAATAACTCAGAAACAAATCGAGATACAGCTTTCAAACAAATTGCACTTAAAAGTACATTTTTTTTTCTCTATACGACAGTGTAAAAAGTAATATTGTGGGATGTTTAGAAGTTTAAGAATGAAATTTCATTTAAAATGGGTCCAGGAATATTAATGTTTAATCAATGGCGTACGTAATGTATGACCAGCTCCGTAGAAGTTTAAAAATTCACAGTACCGAAAAATGCAATCCATGGCATACGTAATGTATGATCAACTCCGTACGATTTTTTGTCTGAAATTTTAGTCTTTGAAAAAATCATTTTCCAAATGGTCGTTGTAATTTGTTCAATTGCACTTTTTTTTTTTATAAGACTGGTTTAGTTAAAGAAACGTCATTTTTGCTAGTTTTCATGACTGCGGTTAGTGTCGATTTAAGTTCCTGTTTTCCGCGATGCAAGAGTCGATTAAACGATTAAACTTCGTACTGAGGTACTGACCTTTCCAACTTCACGTGCAGTTCATTTCGATTCGCGGTTCCTTCTTGCGGTCTCTCTCATTCCGCTGCAAAGTGCACCCGTTGCAGACTTTGTCCTTCCTTTGTTCTTTCTTTCAACTCATTAAACTTGCTTCACTAAAGTTTATCTGAAAACCGCATATTAGAGGACTACACCGCAGTTAGAGTCCTGCGTGGGGGTAGGGTTAGACCCGACACGAACCCGAATTTTCTATTTCAAATCAACACGAAACCCGACCCGAATTCGACATAAAAGACAATCGGAAACTTAGTTACAATTATATCTTTAGTATCAATTCGATCTTTTAAGTAGAATAATCACTATACTCCTTAATATTCAAATACATAGTTTTTCAGCTGAAAAAATATCTTGCCAACTTAAAAACGACCCGCAATGTCAAACCCGACCCGAACCAGACAATCAAATCAAAAAAAGAAAATAGCGCCAGCCCGAAGTGTGGGTCCGGTTGAGATTGCGTAAAATACTCGACCCGATTCAGGACTCTAAATACAGGTGGTGCCTCGTAGGCTTTAACAACGGAGCACCAAAATACCCTCCCCCCCTCCCACCAGAAGGTTTAGAATTACGTGCTTATATACACCTTTATCTGATGTTACCGGTCTCACAGACCGCAGTGTCTTTCGATTTTTATAGTTTAACTTGTAACTTTTAGTTTAACTACAAACACTACCAAAATTTTGTTCCGTTTGGAACTTTAATATTATCACCAGCGACTTTTGAACAAATCAACTTTAATTATAAGAGTCCTGTACAAAAAGTTAAGTACAAAAACACTATCCTATGAGTTAATCTCGCTTTTTATTCATCTTTCGATGGAGTGGTTCAACAGACCGCTTCACAGTATTGTTATGTGACAATTTCTGTCACACCAGTTAAAGGTTAACAAAGTTCTATTTCCTCCTTCCTCCTCGGAGCTACAGAAAATCCTCCCAGACAAAAAAAATCTCTGAATTCAACATGGACCAAAATTTTTATGCCGAGGATTGCACCGGACGATATCTATTTAGGCCCTGCTCGGCCCATTTGTTATTTCACTGTTTTCTGAATGTCTCGTGCCGTGTGAAAATCAATGTTATCGGATCCGATTGCAGCCGGCTCCATTTAGTTTCTACAAAAAATGCCGACATTTCTTACCAAATTAAGATTTTTGACATTGCGCGCGCATTGTTAATTCCAAAAGTAATTATCGTAAAATCTTTAAATTTTATTGATTAAATTCCTGCAATAATTTTAGCAGCATGTTCCAGATTATATGCTTGCAAGCCATGGAATACGGGATAACAATATTAATGATCACTTAAGTAATTACATACATGAAGATTAATTAAAATATATATATATAGATTAGAATGAAAGAAAAGATGTCTAAAGAAAAATCATATTTTGCAGATCTATAAGGAAACCATAAAAAAAGCGCGGACTCGCGGACTTTTCTGGGTCCCACCGAGTCTAAATTACCTTTTTTATCCTTCCGAAAATATAGAATCCTAAAAGAGATTGCACCAAGGACCTACTGTCAGTGTTTATAAAAGGTCCCCATGGCACTTAGAGACCTCTTTCTAACTAAAAAAAAAAAAAAAAGGTGGGGGGGGGGGGGTTCCAAAGATTGTTTTTTGTACCTGATGGTATACCTTGAAAACTTCAAAAAAGATTAAAAATTTATTATCTATTTTTTTATAATACTTTACGAAGCTTTTAAAAAAATATGACAATATTTTAATTTGAACCAAAATTATTACTAATTAACGCAAGATAATTTATATACATTTAAAGAGCAATTTCAACTTTAAAGTCATTTTTCACCAAATTAAGATTTTTGACATGGCGCGCATTCTAATTCCAAAAATAATTAACATAAAATCTTTAAATTTTGTATGCTGGTGTATTTTATGTATGTTATGAACCTAAACCTATTTCTAGGAAGGTATATACATATACGTAACTATTTTTCTTAATTTTCATTCAAATTAATTATATTTGCATTTCGTTAAATCTTTTTATAGGAATGGATTAACAAACAGTTGTATAATTTAATTTGGAAAAGCTGTTTACTTTTGTGGAACATTGGCAACTCCATAAAATTTTTAATTTTGGTGTAAAATCATGTAATATAGAGCTGTTCATTTTCGATCTCCCCCACAGGAGGAAACCGATGGTGGGTGAACAAACTGACCGCCTAAAAGTTAGCCCCCCCCCCCCCTCTTGACGGAAACTGAGAAAGTGACATATGCATTTCGTTTGATCAAATTTGATCAACAATTTTCATCGTTTGATCAACTTTATTTCATGAGTTATGATTAAAAAGAATCGGGGGGGGGGGCGGTGCTAACTTTTGGGATATTTCAAAATGCGCAAAATTAAAAACAAATTAGGGATCTTATCAGAAATCGTTTGTAGAGATTTGATCAACCATTTTTACAGTTTGATCAAACACGGAAGTGTCCCCAATATCGATATTTTTAGGAGCAGATCCCTAAAAGTTATAGTGCAAGAACCGACAGCACAAAAACTTATGTTATCAAGCACAAGAAAAGAACCTTTATTTTATGGGAAAGTAGAAGTAGGGAAATCTAATGATCCATGTCTGTCGGAAGTGAAGTGGTGCATAAGCCAAAAATTGATACCACCAGTGGTTGACTCGTAGGTTTATCATTGTGTTTGTCATACAACTATCCACTATGTTTTCATATCTTTGTTTGTAGGACAAACACAATGATAAACCTACGATTCAACAACTGGTGGTATTAATTTTTGGCTTATGCACCACTTCACTTCCGGTAGACATGGATCATTAGATTCCGCTTCTTCTGCTTTTCCATAAAATAAAGGTTTTTTTTCTTAGGCTTGATAACCTACGTTTTTGTGCTCTCGGCTCTTGGACTATTAGCCCTCCTTGACGGAATTTCGTGCAAAAATAGTGCAATCCAACATGAAATCTTTTGTAGAGATTTGATCAACCTTTACTTTTAGGCGGTAACAATCTACCTCAACTAGGGACTAGACTCAGTGAAAAACCCCTTATTTGAGAAGTTTGGCTATCAATTTTCACTTTATGTTTCAAAAATAAATAAAGTTGAAGGGAATCAGAATGACTTGTAATAACTGTATACAGGATGTATCTGAAATGCTTCAACAACTTAGAGGGAAGATAGTACTCATGAAGAAGAACAAAAAATGCAATGGAACATGGGGTCGCAAAAGACGTTTAAGGGTGTTCTCAAAGCCGAAAGGGCATCTTTTTGACATAAGTTTTAATTTATTTTTGTTCGAAAATGCATGAAACTAGCTGGTGTTGTTGTTCAGAAACTATGTCATTCAACTGGTTTTTCCATTTTTTTTGCAAATGCAATAGATCTTTCAGAAAAGAGTGTCAAAGTGGGCGTTTTGAACCGAATTTCCGCGCGAAGGAAGAACGAGCACTCAAAAGCGGCGAAAAACGTGTTTGTCACGTGATCGAAATGGCTTATAACTCAATAGGTAATTGATGGATCAAAAAATGGAAAAAACAGTTCAATTCCAAATCGCTTCCATGGCCAGGCTTTCCAATTTTATACCTTTCCGTTAAAAAATGAATTTGTAAATGTGTCAAAACGTTTTGCGCTTGTTAAACAGAGCAGTTAAGAACAGCCTTAAAGGATAAAAATTGAGAAAATGCGTCTGGAAATGGACAAACTGAGACAAGAAAGAAACACTCCAGAAAATTATTTATTGTACAGAATAGGTACAACACAGCCCGTGATGTCCAGAGAAAGCAAATATTTTACAACAATTGTTCAAAGTGTCGAGCGCGGACATTATTACACAGAGTACATCTATGGAGGAACGACTGGCGGACACGCTCGAAGACTTCGGGAGTCCTGCATTACGTGGATTCCTGCTCACAGATTTGTTTGGCTTTCTTCCAAGTTGTGTTATCTCTTTCTGACTGGATATGCACAAAGTGAAAGGAAAACCAGCTTCATGCAACTAGCCAGTTCTGCAGAAAAGCAGCATGCGATATTTCGATATTTTTATTAGTTTTGCGATTCTCACCCTTTAAACGTCATTTGCGACCCCATGTTCCATTGCATTTTTTGCTCGTCTTGATGAGTACTATCATCCCCCTAAGTTTGTTGAAGCATTTCGGATACACCCTGTATACTAAATATAGACTAAAACCTGCAAAAACAAAATTGTTAAGGTATAGACTCCGAGATGAATTCCGCTGATAATTGAAGCGCACAGATGATAAAGGTGGTATGTGATAAAAAAAATGGATTAAATAAAATTCAATATAATTGAAGATAATCAAAAGTTCTCTACCATCTGTTAAACGACTATTTGAAAAAAAACCAATACTCACAGAGATTTTAACCCCTTGCCTGTGGAATAAAAAAAAAAAAACTAAACCTGTGACTGTACAAATCCGTGAAGGATCAGAGCCTACAGTGCCCAACTCTGTTCACTTAACCCTGGGCCCCGACGTGCTATGCAGCATGTGCACCGGTCAGGTGGTCAACCCAACGCGAGACCCTCGGTGTTTAGTTCCCAAGCAAGCTTGGTACTCATTTTATCGACCCCGAAGGGATGAAAGGTTGAGTGAACTTTGCCCAGCTGATGGGAGCAGAACTCGCGACCTGTAACGTGGCAGACAGGCGTGCTGACCTCTATGCTACTAGGCTTCTTGCCTGTAGAATATATTTTAGAAAAACGTGCCAAAGATACAATTCTTTTTCTCTTTAATTTTGTTCTGAACTGCAAAATTACAAAATTCCGACAAATGGCGCGAAACTGCTGAACTTTTCGCGGGAAAGTATCGCCATCTATTGGGAAAATGGTAAATTAGATATTATCCATTGGACGAACTGAATTCGGGCTTCACGGAATTGAAACACCGATTTTTCTCTTGCCCGAACTCAGGTCGGGCATTCCAAAATTGGCGCATTTGAGTTGACCGAACTGAGTTCGGGCATCACAGGCAGAGGGTTAATTGATAAAAGGAGGCATTTGAGAATAAACGCAGATAGATATCTGGAACTTTGCAGCCCATTTTCTCAAAATGTTGATTGTGTCACTTAGAATTTTTACCAGTTGAGCTCTTCAGTTCATTTCATAAGAGAATTTTGAAAGAAAAATTTCAAATAAAACAATTTCAAAGACTCTCTTCTGATTTAACCCTTAACTGGTGTTGGCTGTCTCATAGAGCGCAGCTTTATTCAGTTTTCATAGTTTAGCTTCATATTTTCATATTAACATTTAACTGATGTTACCGGTCTCACAGACCGCTGTTTTTTTCTATTTTTAATAGTTAATTTGTAACTTTTAGTTTAACTACAAACACTACCAAAATTTTGTTCCGTTTGGAACTTTAATACTATCACCAGAGACTTTTGAACAGATGCATTTTAATTATAAGAGTCCTGTACATAAAGTTAAGTAGAAAAATACTATTCTAAGAGTTAATGTCGCCTTTTATTCATATTTTGATGGAGTGGTTTCACGGACCGCTTCACAGTAATTATGTGACAATTACTGTCACATCAGTTAAAGGTTAACTTAGAAACTAAAGAAATTTTGTTTCGTTTGGAGTTCTAGTACTATCGATGAAGACTTTTGAATGAGAGAATTTTAATCCTAATAACCCTGCACATAAGGTTCAGTACAGAAACAGTGTCCTATGAGTGGATCGAACCTTTTATTCATGCTTCGATCAAGCGGTCACACAGACCGCTCACAGTAGTTATGCGACAATTTTTATGACACTATTTAAGGGTTAAATATTACACTAACAATGGTAGGCGGGAATAATTGCATACATAAGAGAAAATTTAACCCTTCACTACTGTCTAAAATATTGGGGCATATCTAGAGTAATCGATGTCTAAGACCGTTTGATAGTAAGATGAATAAAATTAATTTATAGAATACTGTTTGTTTACTAAACTTTATGTGTAGGATTTTTATAATTAAAATTCAACAATTCTAGCGATATCAGTAATGCTCCAAACAAAAAAAAAAATTTCACAGTTGAAAAAAGCAGCGGCCTGCGAGACCACTAACAGCAATTAATTTTTAATAGGAAAGTTTACGATAATTCAGTAAAGCTTATAAAGTTACTTTCACTTTCAAAACCGGTTCTGAAAATGAAAGTGTTATTCTAAAAAATGTCTGCAACCAAAATCGAAAAAGTAAAAAAAGTTCGATGTAGAGAGGGATCTCGGCTGTCCAATACAAAAAAATAAAATAAAATAAAATAAAAAAATAAAAAATAAATAAATATTTAAAAATGCCAAAATGCAAACGAGATATTAGAAAAATCCCTCCGATTAGCATTAGCTCATGAGTGCCTTCGCCGACGGAATCGCCAGGGACCGGAAAAAAATCCGATTTAGACAGAATTTTCGTCTTCACAGTATAATTGTATCATATTTCTTCTATCTTCTGTTATTTTTAACTGATGTTACCGGTCTCTCAGACCGCTACTTTTTTTCATTTTTTATAGTTTAACTTGTAACTTTTAGTTTAACTACCAACCCTATAGAAATTTTGTTTCGTTTGGAACTTTAGTACTATCATTAGAGACTTTTGAACAGGTGAATTTTAATTATAACAGTCCTGTACGAAAAGTGCAGTACAACAACACTATCAAATGAGTTAATCGCGCCTTTTATTCATGTTTCGATAGAGCGGTCTCATAGACCGCTTCACAGTAGTTATGTGACAATTTCTGTCACATCAGTTAAAGGTCAATGATTTTTTTCTGTTGTAAAATCGGATTCTGTCACAGTCAAATTCTATTTTGAAATGTTACTACCAGGGATGTAGTGGAGGGTATACGGGGGTATACGCCGTATACCCTCTGGATTTTTTTAAGGAACACCGTATACCCTCTGTTTCTCAAGAAAGCTATAGTAAATACACTCTAGGGTATACGCTCTGCCATAAGCGTATACCCTCTGCTTAGAGCGCATACCCTCTGTTTCTTTTACGACTACACCACTGGTTACTACTTCTGTTTTTCTTTCCAAGCGAAGTTATTTTTTTCTGAAATTATACATAATAAAACCTGCTAAGACGGAAGCGCAAGAGATCAGAGAAAATGTTCAGTCTTAAAAGATTACCGTGCATTGTATTTGTATTATATTCATTTCGTTCGAACCATGACATTTTTTCATTTAAGGGTGTTCTCAAATCTGAAAGGGCAACTTTCTGACATCAGTTTTAATTTATTTTTGTTCGAAAATGCATGAAACTAGCTGGTGTTGTTGTCCAGAAACTATGTCATTGAGCTCTTTTTTCCATTTTTTTACAAACGCAATAGATCTTTTAAAAAAGAGTGTCAAAGTGAGCGTTTTGAACCGAATTTCCGCGCGAAGGAAGAAAGAGCACTCAAGAGCGGGCGAAAAACGTGTTTGTCACGTGATCGAAATGGCTTATAACTCAATAGGTAATTGATGGACCAAAAAATGGAACAAAACAGTTCCATTGCAAATTGCTTCTATGACCAGGCTTTCCAATTTTATATCTTTCCGTTAAAAAAAGAATTTGTAATGCATCAAAACGTTTTGCGTTTGTTGAACAGAGCAGTTAAGGGTGCATTCGAAAAAATATATTTTCCTCCTCAACATCTCGAAATGTTCTGAGACATTTTCAGACTCATTTTTAAAAGTAAAGTCATGAAACTTGCTGAGGTGATTTTTGAAGAGATGTATAAGAGGCCGTGTGATTTCATTTTTCGCTCAATTCATTAGAATTTGATTTTTAAACAATTATTTTCCCAGTATGACCTTTTCATCCTCTGATCTCCCGTTTCGAAAAATTCGGTTCAAAACGCCCACTTTGACAGCACTTTTTGCAATATTTTCTGCATTTATCAAAAAATCGAGAAGCACGGC
Source organism: Maratus speciosus (assembly GCA_963932465.1). Taxonomy (NCBI): domain Eukaryota; kingdom Metazoa; phylum Arthropoda; class Arachnida; order Araneae; family Salticidae; genus Maratus; species Maratus speciosus. The sequence continues at coordinate 632,226,174 of OZ010786.1, forward strand.
ACATTATGTAGTTTCTAGCAAAAATGAATTTAAAAATAAATCAGAAAATAAGCAGTTTGGATTGGAATACACCCTTAAGAACAGCCTTAAGGCAAAATTCCGCTATTGACAAGTTCCCTTTTTACGTGTTTTCCTATAATTCATTGTAGAAAACAGTATTGTTTAAGGAACCCAAGCTTATGATAAAACTTGTCGTTTTGCTGTAATCGAACACTGCGCTTCATGTGGTTTTTGACTTTCTCTTGCACAATTAAATGTCAAGCAAAGAGGAGGTGGGGGCTGGGGGGAGATAAGCAAACAAAAAGGAGTTGAGTGGGATGCTATCTTATTTAGTTAAATTGTTTTTGCGGTTTTATTGGTTAACGAAACCGCGACAACTGTTGCAGAAAACGAAATTACAATGACCATTATCAAAGGAGCTGGCTTGCACGTGCTTCTGAGATTTTCGTATCTCCCGTTGCGTGCACATCACTAAGGGCTCCGAACCGGAACCGAACCAAAAAATATTCCTGCCACCCCCCACTACCACCTTCCAAGGAAAAAAAAATTAAGGTAGAACGAAAACAGGAACTGAGCCTAAATTGTTTTTACAGTTCCGCAACTGAGCCGAAATTATTTTTCTGCTGCTCTGGAAATTGAACAGTAAAATCATTACTATATTTAAAATTTTAATTTTGTTTCCTTTTCGATTTAAAATGTATGATACTTAAGGTAAATGCACCAGTAGTGTACCAATTAAGGACATTTATCTAATTATTATTTAAGTGTTTGTGAATTCCGAAAGATATATATATATATATATATATATATATATTAACCTAGTCTTAACCTTCATGTATCACAGCTTCAAATATATTCTTCGAAAAAAATGAAAAATAAAGTATGTTACCTTCCTCTACGCTCCATTAGTGAGCCCATAGTAAATGTCTGATGTATGAATCTTTAAGTTTCTGGCTTATCCAACACATTATTTACAATGTAATAGAGTCTATCAACAGCAGTTTAATTTAAAAAAAAGCAGTTTAACAAATTACAACGACCATTTGGAAAACGATTTTTTCAAAGACTAAAATTTAAGACATAAAAAATCGCACCGAGTTGATCATATATTACGTACGCCATGAATTAAACATTAATAGTGTTATCACACGTAAAAATTGCAAGCGACAAAAACCGTCTGCGACCCGTCAGATTTCCGGAAACTTACGTATTATCCAAGCATTTCATTGGCTGTTCGGGAAAAGGCTTTTCCATCGTCAGATTTCCAAGAAACCTGACGGCCCATTTTAAATGAAATTTCATTCTTAAACTTCTAAACATCTCACAATATTACTTTTTATACGTATAGAGAAAAAAATGTACATTTAAATGCAATTTGTTTGAAAGCTGTATCTCAATTTGTCTCTGAGTTATTAATTTTTTTTTTGTAGTTTTTATTACTTTTTTGTCATAGTGGCAACAGAAGTATCCATCTCTGTTGAAAGTAAAGGGAAATACATATTACTGTATAGACCCATCAGAAAACGAATAAAATGCGGATTCAACCAATAAAAGACTTCAGATATGTTTTTGATTTCCTACCCTAACAGAGAACAATATACATTTTTCCAAATGGTTAATAAAACACAATATTAAAGAAACAATGTTTTAAATAAAAACTTATCTCTTAAACAAATCTCTAAACTTCAGGGACCTAAAAATTTGCCGAAAAAAAATCTGTTTTTGAAGACACTTCAAAAAATAAACAAATCTACCAGCAAAAGAAGAAAAGAAAAAAAAAAACCAATTATTCTAAACAGCTTATGGAATGTTAACATTTAAAGATGTTAGTCAATCAGAATTCTTTCAGTCGTTTTTCAGAAATGCATTTTGGGCTTGTTTTTAAGGCTGTTCTCAAATTCAAAAGGGCAACTTTGTGACATAAGTTTTAATTTATTTTTGTTCGGAAATGCATGAAACAAGGAGGTGTTGTTGTTCAGAAACTATGTAATCGAGCTGGTTCTTCCTTTTTTTTATTTTTTTTGCAAACGCAATAGATCTTTCAGAAAATACTGTCAAAGTGCGCGTTTTGAGCCGAATTTCCGCGCGAAAGAATAACCACTCAAGGAAGGGCGAAAAATGTGTTTTTCACGTGATCAAAATCGCTTATAACTCAATAGGTAATTTACTGATAAAAAAAATGGAAAACACAGTTCGATTCCAAATCGCTTCCATGGTCAGGTTTTCCAATTTTATATCTTTAAGTTAAAAAAGGAATTTGTAAATGCGTCAAAATGTTTAGCGCTTGTTGAGCAGAGCAGTTGAGAACAATTTTAAGCTTTCAAAATAAGTGGCCCATTATAGGTGCATTTACCTTAATTTTTATAAGAGTTAAATTCACATTTGCAGCTGGACGCTGGTCTACTTCACTACCACACTAGAGCTCTGCATCGAATCGGAATAAGTAATAGTTATTTCTTTTGGGTAGGGCTTGATAAGAATAAAATTTTTCATCTCCAGGGAAGAAAAAATAAAATGAAACATGCAAGTTATTCGAATGTTTTCCTTTGTTTTCCCTGCTTTGCGACGTTTTCGCAACGCGTATCAAGGTTTTCTTCCTTACCTTGGAGGCGTTGGTTGAAACCGGATCACCAGGAGCTTTACTGAATATTTTAGAGATTCTCTATGTTTCCAAATTGATTGTTTATCACTCACAAGTCACCACCTCCTCTTAGAGGTCTGCACGGGCCCGAGCCAGCCCGGGCCCGTACCCGGCCAGCGCCGGCGGAGTGAAGGCGAATTTTCAAAAGGGCCGGACCGGCAGAATTAGGACAATTTTTTCAACGGAGCGGGCCGGGTCGACAGACAAAATAAACGGGCCGGGCCGGCGAAAAGATTGAACGGCCCTGCAGGGCCGGGCTGGGCCGATAAAAAAATTAATCGGGCCTATCGGCCCGATATAAGAATTCAAGCGAAGCAGATAAAATATGAGCCATTTTTAATGAATATGATTTTTACGAGACGTATAAACGTGCGTTACGAGCCGATGCGAGTTTAACAACATCAATACAGAAATGTAACATGTCCGTCGAAGAGATCGGCATCGTACAGTTACAAGATGTCTGATTCCGAGTTTAATTTTTTTCAGCAGACTCGTGCTGGGACGGAACTGGTCTTAATCGATCTCAGGATATGTAGGAGAGTCATTATGTTTTGTAGTATTAGTAGTGATAATGAACTTCTCTTAACAGTATCTTTGGAAATATACCTTAAGGTGGTTCTCATATTCACTAATCAACAATGCGAAACTTTCAGACACATTTTCTGACTAATTTTTAACTATAAAGGCATAAAATTGACAGGCGCACTATTGAAGGCATTTGGAAACGAATAGCTTTTTCCATATTTGATAAATTACTTACAGAGATAACAGAGATTATTGTCACGTGACTGTACGTTCTTCTCCTATCCTGTGCTATCACTTCCGGAAATTCGATTCAAAACGCTAACTTTGGCAGTATTTTCAGAAAGATATATTGCTTTTAACTATGAAAAAAAAAAACCGACATTTACATAGCTTCTGAATAAGAATACCTGCCAATCCTACGCGTTTCCGAAAAGAAATGAATTCATAAATGTGTCCAAATGCAGCTCCTTTGGATTTGAGAAAAGCCTTAAAAATGAGAAAAATATTTTCACAAATCTACTTTTTATTATACAGCTTCAAAAGTTATCATGTTTTTAATCTTTTATTCTGAACTACATTAATCTTTTAATGAATCGTTATTTGAATTTTGAAATGCCTGTAGACACGAAGACTAAAACACTGTAAGTAATCGTTAATGTTTACTATTGTGTGTTTTCAGTTTTGCGAACACCATAGTAATCTAAAATATACTGTAAAATGTTCCCATAAATATGTATGTAGTATTCATTAAAAGAATCTTAATTGTATGTTGAGAAAAAACGGATTTTTTTGGTAGAAATTGTGTCGGGCCGGGCTGAGAACTGTAAAAATGCAAATGGGCCGGACCGGGCTCGGGCCGAACTTTCAATTTTTACACCGGGCCGGGCCGGGCCAAGATAGCTTTCGTTCGGGCCGGGCCCGGGCCTCGAAATTCCGGCCCGTGCAGACCTCTACCTCCTCTACACCCAAAAAACGTCCTTCCGGCCAGTGCCGGGAGGAAGAGGTAGCTTTCATAATCCTTATTTAAAAAAAGCCAACTTATATCATGCAAACACACGAAGCTCAATTTAGTGGAAACCGAATATAGGAGATTCAATACTAATTTTTATCAATATAATGAATGAGAATTTCGCGAAATTAGTCAGCTTTATCCAAGCTGCTTTTCTTTAAAGTACACTGCTCAAAACAATTAAAGGATATTGCAGTTTTAGGTGGATTTTGTATCTGGTAAACTGTTTAGCTGATTGATACATGGTCGACAGACATAGTAGGCTATATGAGAATAAATTACACATGTTTGGCAGAAAAAAATGCATTTTATTGCGCATTTGTGTACTAAAGGAAAAAAACACAATTTGTGCATATGAGAAAAAAAGAATAAGAAAAGGTGTTTTCTTCAAAGAAAATCATTTTCAGTAGGGGGTATGGTTTCCACGGGCGGCCAGCAACGTTAAACACCTTTGAGGCATGGACTCAATGAGGCTATTAATGACGAGTTGGGGTATTCTGCCCCACTCTTCCAGAAGAGCTCTTTCCAGTTCTTGGAGAGTTTGTGGGGGTTGTTGGCGGCCAGAAACTCGTCTTCCTAGAGCTTCCCAAACGTGCTCGATTGGATTCATGTCTGGAGAACATGCTGGCCATTCCATTCGAACGATTCCTTCCTCGAAAAGGAAATCCTCCACCAGGTTTGCACGATGTGGCCTGCAGTTATCGTCCATTAAAATGAAGTTATCTCCGATTGCTGCAGCGTAAGGGACTACAATAGGTCTGAGGATCTCATCCCTATATCGGCGACCAGTCAGAGCTCCATATCGAATGATGTAGAGGTCAGTGCGCCCGTCAATGGAGATGCCACCATACACCAACACTCCTCCACCGCCAAATCTGACACTTTGGTGCACGAACGCAGAATTATTCCTACTGCCACGGTCCCTCCAGATGAAAATACGCCTATTATCCGGATGCACAGAAAAACGGGATTCGTCAGAAAACAGAATATTGCTCCATTCATTTCTCCTCCAGTTGACATGCTCGGTTGCCCACTCCCTGCGGTCGCGACGATGCCTTGATGTTAATCTAACACATACCATCGGTCGGCGAGCATACAGACCTACAGCATGGAGCCGATTTCGGACAGTCTGAGTTGAAATCGTGGTGCCTGTAGCCGAGCGAAGGTGTTGTTGGAGAAGAGTAGCGTTCATAGTCCGGTGTCTCCGAGCTGTTAACGCTAAATACCGATCTTCATTGGGCGTTGTTGCCCGTCTACTACCTTGCCCTGGTCTTCGGCATGCACATCCACTCTCCACAAAACGATTCCAGATCCTGGAAATGACACTTTGTGACACTCCAATGGCTTGCGCTACTTCGGCTTGAGTTTGGCCCCCTTCTAACATACCAACAATTCTCAAAGCTTCTGAATCTGTCAAATGACTTCGCTGAGACATCGTACTCATCGAAACAAAGCAATCACTGAATGCCGATCATCCTTGTCTTCATTCTCTTTTATCCAGTTGAAAGTCAAATTTCATTCGCTGCCGCTGAAGCGACGTTTTTGACGTCGAACTCAAAATTTGCATACTCCACAGTTTGAAAACCAGAAAAATTTGCATTTGTGATTCTCTTCTTCTATTTTCGGCAAAAAAAATTTCGTTTATATCTTTATTTTATATAAAACTTCAAATATCCTTTAATTGTTTTGAGCAGTGTAACTTATATTTGGCTGCCAAATTCGGCAATTTCTTAAAGTGCCTGTCATTTTAAGACAACATGGTGGATGAGGCTAAGCAGTGAACTTGGTCGAGACCTTAGTAATTGCTGTGCACATGCTCACTCACATCGGAATCGGTTAATATATAGGAGTGCTGTCGCATGCAAAAAATCAGATTTTTCAAAATGTCACCCACAATAGAAATTGGAACTGCTATATCTGAGCCATTTTTTAAGGTAAAGACAAACAAAAAATGCTCCTGAATCCTTATATCAAGATCAAATACTTAAGAAAGAAACCTTTTTCAATTTCTAATTTTTTTGCACCTCACTTTAAATATATATATATTTTTTAATTTAATGGCCGCCATTTTGAAACAAGATGGCTGATGAATCTGGCCGGCGAACTTGGTCGAGGTGTTGATGTATACTATTCACATGCCTTCTTACATCGAAATAGGGGAATACGTGTGTTATCGCGTGACAAATACAAGATCGTTTCAAAATGTTAGCCATGCTAGAAATTCAAAGTGCTATAAATCAACCATTTTTTAAGATATCAACAAAAGAACAAATTTTCAGAAACAAAAACTGCTCCGGAATCTTTGTATCAAGGCCAAACACATAAAAAAAATCTTTTTCATTTTCCAATTTTTTAATACCTCATTTTGAATTTTAAATTTAATTTTTTTTAAATGGCAACCCTTTTGAAACAAGATGGCGAATGAGGCTGGCCAACGAACTCGGTCGAGACATTGGTATGTACTATGTACAGACTAAGTTACATCCAAATAGGTTCATAAATACGCCTGTTATCGCGTGACAAAAATCAGGTCGTTTTAAAATGTCAGCCACAAGAGAAATTCAAAATGCTATTACTCAGCCATTTTTTTTTAGATATAGACGAAAGAAAAACTGTTCCGGAATCTTTGTATTAAGGTCAAACACATACAAAAAAAATCTTTTTCATTTTCCAATTTTTTGGTATCTCATTTAAATTTTTTAATTTTTTTAAATGGCCGCCATTTTGAAACAAGATGGCAGATGAAGCTGGCCAACGAACTCGGTCGAGATATTTGTATGTACTATGTACACACCAAGGTACATCCAAGTCGGTTCATAAATACGCCTGTTATTACGTGAGAAAAATCAGGACGTTTCAAAATGTCAGCCACGCTAGAAATTCAAAATGCTATAACTCAGCCATTTCTTAAGATATAGACGAAACAAAAACTGCTCCCGAATCTTTTTATCAAGGTCAAACACATAAGAAGAAAATATTTTTTCAATTTTCAATTTTTGGTACCACATTTCAAATTTAAATTTTTCTTAAAAATTTAAATGGCCGCCATTTTTAAACAAGATGGCGGGTGAAGCTGGCCAACGAACCCGGTCGAGACATTGGTATGTACTATGTATAAACGAAGTTACATCCAAATCGGTTCATAAATACGCCTTTTATCGCGTGACAAAATTCAGGACGTTTCAAAATGTCAGTCACGCTAGAAATTCAAAATGCTATAACTCAGCCATTTTTTAAGATATAGACGAAACAAAAACTGCTCCGAAATCTTTGTATAAAGGTCAAATACATAAGAAAAAAATATTTTTCCATTTTCAATTTTTTGGTACCGCATTTCAAATTTTAAATTTTTAAAAAAATTTTAAATGGCTGCCATTTTGAAACAAAATGGCGGATGAAGCTGGCCAACGAACTCGGTCGAGAGATTGGTATGTACTATGTACACACCGAATTACATCCAAATCGGTTCATAAATACGCCTTTTATCGCGTGACGAAATTCAGGACGTTTCAAAAGGTCAGCCACGCTAGAAATTCAAAAGTCCTTCCGGCCAGTGCCGGGAGGAAGAGGTAGCTTTCATATTCCTTATTTTAAAAAAAGCCAACTTATATTATTCAAACACACGAAGCTCAATTAAGTGGAAACCGAATGTAGGAGATTCAATACTAATTTTTATCAATACTAAATCATTATGAATGAGAATTTCGCGAAATTAGTCAGCTTTATCCAAGCTGCTTTTATAAAGTAACTTATATTTGGCTGCCAAATTCGGCGATTTCTTAAAGTGCCTGCCATTTTAAGACAACATGGTGGATGAGGCTAACCAGTGAACTTGGTCGAGACCTTAGTAATTGCTGTGCACATGATCACTCACATCGGAATCGGTTGATATATACGAGTGCTGTCGCAGGCAAAAAATCAGATTTTTCAAAATGTCACCCACGTTAAAAATTGAAACTGCTATATCTGAGCCATTTTTTAAGATAAAGACAAACAAAAAATGCTCCTGAATCCTTATATCAAGGTCAAATACTTAAGAAAGAAACCTTTTTCAATTTCTAATTTTTTTGCACCTCACTTTAAATATATATATTTTTTAATTTAATGGCCGCCATTTTGAAACAAGATGGCTGATGAAGCTGGCCAGCGAACTTGGTCGAGATATTGATGTATACTATCCACATGCCTTCTTCCATCGAAATAAGTGAATACGTGTGGTATCGCGAGACAAATGCAAGATCGTTTCAAAGTGTTAGTCATGATAGAAATTCAAAGTGCTATAATTCAACCACTTTTTAAGATATAAACATAAGAACAAATTTTCAGAAACAAAAACTGCTCCAGAATCTTTGTATCAAGGCCAACCACATAAAAAAAATCTTTTTCATTTTCCAATTTTTTAATACCTCATTTTAAATTTTAAATTACATTTTTTTTTAAAAATGGCAACCCTTTTGAAACAAGATGGCGAATGAAGCTGGCCAACAAACTCGGTCGAGACATTGGTATGTACTATGTACAGACCAAGTTATATTCAAATCGGTTCATAAATACGCCTGTTATCGCGTGACAAAAATAAGGTCGTTTTAAAATGTCAGCCACAATAGAAATTCAAAATGTTATAACTCAGCCATTTTTTTAGATATAGACGAAACAAAACCTGTTCCGGAATCTTTGTATTAAGGTCAAACACATACAAAAAAACTCTTTTTCATTTTCCAGTTTTTTGGTATCTCATTTTAAATTTAATTTTTTTTTAAATTTTTTTAAATGGCCGCCATTTTGAAACAAGATGGCGGATGAAGCTGGCCAACGAACTCGGTTGAGTTCTTTGTATGTACTATGCACACACCAAGATACATCCAAATCGGTTCATAAATACGTCTGTTATCACGTGGCAAATATCAGGGCGTTTCAAAATGTCAGCCACACTAGAAATTCAAAATGCTATAACTCAGCCATTTTGTAAGGTATAGACGAAACAAAAACTGCTCCCGAATCTTTTTATCGAGGTCAAACACATAAGAAAAAATTATTTTTTCAATTTTCAATTTTTTGGTACCACATTTCAAATTTAAATTTTTCTTAAAATTTTAAATGGCCGCCATTTTAAAACAAAATGGCGGATGAAGCTGGCCAACGAACTCGGTCGAGACATTGGTCTGTACTATGTATAAACGAAGTTACATCCAAATCGGTTCATAAATACGCCTTTTATCGTGTGACAAAATTCAGGACGTTTCAAAATGTCAGCTTCGCTAGAAATTCAAAATGCTATAACTCAGCCATTTTTTAAGATATAGACGAATCAAAAACTGCTACGGAGTCTTTGTATAAAGGTCAAATACATAAGAAAAAAATATTTTTCCATTTTCAATTTTTTGATACCACATTTCAAATTTTGAATTTTTAAAAAAATTTTAAATGGCCGCCATTTTGAAACAAAATGGCGGCTGAAGCTGGCCAACGAACTCGGTCGAGACATTGGTATGTACTATGTACACACCGAATTACATCCAAATCGGTTCATAAATACGAGAGTTACAGTGTGACATAGGTCAGATATATATATATATATATATATATATATTGATATATATATATATATATATATATATATATATCAATTTTGAACGGAGGGTGGTTTCGGGGTCTGGGGGTCATGATCGATGAAAATATACCAAAATTTTTTGAAATCGCTTTCCTCCGAACGGCTGCAATAGGTAGCTTTTTGTAAAGAAAGCTACCTAAAATGCTATAACTCAGCCATTTTTTTAAGATATAGACGAAACAAAAACTGCTCCGGAATCTTTGTATAAAGGTCAAATACATAAGAAAAAAATATTTTTCCATTTTTAATTTCTTGGTACCACATTTCAAGTTTTAATTTTTTTAAAAAATTTTAAATGGCCGCCATTTTGAAACAAAACGGCGGATGAAGCTGGCCAACGAACTCGGTCGAGACATTGGTATGTACTATGTACACACCTAATTACATCGAAATCGGTTCATAATTACGGGAGTTACAGTGTGACATAGGTCAGATATATATATATATATATATATCAATTTTGAACGGAGGGTGGTTTCGGGGTCTGGGGGTCATGATCGATGAAAATATACCAAAATTTTTTGAAATCGCTTTCCTCCGAACGGCTGCAATAGGTAGCTTTTTTGTAAAGAAAGCTACCTAAAACTACAAGTATGTACTACGAAAAAAAAAACCCACTTTGCTGACGGATCACGATAATTCTTGTGTGTATCATGCTGTATAAATATATTTTCAATCAGAAATTTATTTAATAGCATGCAGATTATTTGTATGCGGCATACGTTCGATTTATTTAAGTAAAGTTTCTAGATCAGAACATGTTTATTTAACCTAAGCTAGCAAATAAACTACTGGCCCGAAAGGTGTTACATAAATATTTACCATAGCTTGAGAAGTTTAAAATAAATTTAATTACCTTATTCTTTGTTTCGAAACTAATCGAATTGTTTTTTCGTAGATATAGAATAAACAGAGGTTTCATTTGCGATTTCTCGCGTCTGTTTTGTTCTTTATATTTTCTGCCATTAATCAACTTTCTGTAACCGTACCCTCTCTCACGAAAGCCCAGAGGTGATTCATCATAAACTGTGTGACAAATCATTTCTAACGACAACCACACCGTTTTTGTTTTGTTTTCGCGTATGAAGTTTCTATAAACACTTTTGTTTCCGGATGATAGATGACCCCGTTTTTGGAGTTTGATTTTGAGTGGTGAAAGAACTACAACTTTTAATTTTAACCATTGGAAGAGCTACAACTTTTATCAGTTTCTCCATGTATGTTCGTCGATTGGAGTTAAAATTGAAACAGATGACTCAGTGTTTTGATTTTGAATTTCGTTCGTGTGTTTTGCATGCGGAAAGAGATTAAGCAATATATTTTTTTAGTTATTATTCGATTTTTCATTGTTTTTTAAGGTAATTACTTCCCCTATTCGTTTGAGAAATAATATTATAAAAGGAACGTAATTATTATAAAAAACAGTCATTTCTAAAATGTCTTTTTTTTTATAATAATTGCATTATTGTATTAAAAAAGAAATGTGCCCAGTTAAACTGATGGCATTCAGCTCACAGGCTATTCACACTAATAGTATATTATACTCATTTTCAAGGAATAATGCTCCTAGAAAAATAAAAAAAATCGACAAAAAACCCATTTAGCTAAATTAAGGGGGGGGATTAGCTCCCCCATTTCCACCCTTTATACTTAACCAATGAACCTCCAAATCTAATCAGTGAAGCGCCTTATCAGAATTAACCGGCATACCAAATTTGAAGGAAATCGGATAATTCTGCATAAAACTCCATTTATCTAAATTAAGTGGGGGTATTAGTCCCCCTTTTTCTCCTTTATATTTAAGCAATGAACCTCCAAATCTAATCGGAGAAGCTCCTTATCAGAATTAACCGGCATACCATATTTGAAGCAAATAGGATAATTCTGCATGAAAAACCCATTTATCTAAATTAAGGGCGGATTAGCCTCCACCCCCCCCCTTTTAAACTTAACCAATGAACCCCCAAAACTAATCAGGGAAGCGCCTTATCGAAACGAACCTATATACGAAATCTGAGGCAAATCGGATATTTCTATCAAGAGTTATCGCGTTATGTACATACAGAACCTGCGGGCACATTAGTTCCCAGGCTTTGAGAACCTGGAATCTACCTTTTAACTAAAAAATAAATCTGCTCTATTGAACTTAAAATAATCTTAAAGGAAGACCTTACAAAACGGGTGTTTATAAAAGAACCAGAAATCGCGCCAGGACCAAATAATTTATTTTTGGTTAAATTTGTTGGAAAAGGGTTGAATTTTGTCCCTTCATGGCTAAATTGGCAACCTTGTTTGGCACATTTCCGCTCGAATGAGCACTAATAAGACACAAATTTATAGACCTTTGATTCTGCCACCGACGATATAGCAATTACTGTAATACATTGGCTAATGTTTATAATGCCACTGTTATACTGCTCAACAAGCGCAAAACGTTTTGACACATTTACAAATTCATTTTTTAGCGGAAAGATATAAAATTTGAAGGCCTGACTATGGAAGCGATTTGGAATTGAACTGTTTTTTTTTTCTTTTTTTTCTTCTTTTTAATCAATAAATTACCAATTGAGTTATAAACTATTTTGATCACATGGCAAAAACGTTTTTCGCTCTTCCTTGAGTGGTTATCCTTCTTTCGCGTGAATATTCGGTTCACAACGCCTGCTGGTTTCATACAATTCCGAACCAAAAATAAATTAAAACTTATGTCATAAAGTTGCCCTTTTGGATTTGAGAACAGCCTTAATACAATAAAAAGTTACATGCTTGAAAATATAATATAACCTCGAGCGTAAATATACAATAACCCATTCCGAGTAATCCAAGACTTCGAAAAGTATTTTTTATCTTTAGAAACATTAGAAACCATTATATTTTCTCGATTTAAAGAATTATTTATAAAAGCAAGGTTTCTTTCGCTGTCACTGCAATTCGGAAACATTTCCGAGCTGTTTTTAAAGTCGCATTAATCAGCTCTCTGAAACCGGAATATCAGTTTTTATAGGATAGCATTAATTCTCAAGAAGAGATATATGCTTTTATATTTTTCGAAGAGATATATGCTTTTATATTTGCAAACAGACGATACATTTAAACAATTGTTTATACTTAAAATTAGAAATAGACCGAAAATTCATTTTCGTTTTCGGCCCAAAATCAGAGTTTCACCGAAAATTCGGCCGGACCGAATCTATCAGTATTCCAAAAATCTCGTTTCTTCCTTCGGAAATTTTCAGCACCGCTTATCGATTTTAGCTTTATCGGTTCAAATGAGACTATTTTTTGCTACGAACTTCGTTGTTTATAATTATCAGCCATGACTGACGCAAGACGTGAATACAAATTATAAAGCAAGCAATGCATATATAACTAAACTTTTTCACTTCAAGTGCTCATTAAAAGCTGCACAAGACATAACAGTAACAGAAAATTTTCAGTTTGAAACCACGGAAGTGATTCGAATACTCTTTGAGGAAGTTCTAATATAATTGATGATCATTTGCAGAAATCATTATAAAAGATAAATCGAGGTGTGTATACATAAAGCTAAAATATTTTTTTATTAAATGAAATTCATATAATTAGAAAATTTTTCTGTGTCATTGATGAATTAATTGCGTTTTATTTTATATGAAAATAATAAGTTTTGGGTCTAAAGCACAGAGAACCAATTTGGACCACATGTATAATTAATTTATAATATGGACATTTAATAAACACGCATAATTAATTAATGATTATGCATATTTAGAAAAGACGTATAATTAATTAATAATTATGTATATTTATGTATGTACTAATTACTTTAATACATACAATTTAATTACTTAAAAGACATTTTTGGACATTTTCGTTTTCGTTTTTGGCTGAAAATAGGCAGATCACCGAAATTCGGTTTCGGTTTTTAAAAACCTGTTTCGGTCGATTCTTACTTAAATTGCTGTTTTCTCAAAATTGAAAATTTCACACATTTTTAAATGTTGAAACATTTTATACGCATTGCTATTAATCAGATTCTTTTGAAATTTATACTGTGCATCCTCCATACAATAAAAAAATAAATATTAGCATAAAAAGTTGCTTTTCAGGAGTATTTTAGTGCTGAAAATTATGTGGACATTTATAGTTATACTTAAAGAAAAAAAAAAGCACAGTTATAAAAATATTTGTTCTTCTTATATATCCAGTCAACTTTTACAATCCATGACATCTTCCATTAAAATTTATGAAAATATCTCCCCCCCCCCCCCCCAAAAAAAAAAAAAATGTCATATTTTATGCAAAACAAATGCGCGTGCAACATTTTGAAATGTGTCAATTATTTGTTCTATTACAATATTTAAAATATAATATCTAAATATATATTTATTTTTTTGCATAAGTATTTTTGTCTGTTCTTAAAAATTCACCCGAATTTCAAGTGAATCTATTAAAAATTTAAAAATTTATAGTTTACATGTTTACAATACAAACTCCGCTGTCGCTTTAACAGAATCTCCTGTTTCCAACAAGCAGCATATTGATGCAGAAAAACTTGTTTTACAGGTAAACGAAGGGCTGCTACCGATTTCATCTGCTAAAAAACTTTTCTGGGGAAAAAATCCCATAGTTCAAATTATAAAGTAAAATTAATAGCCTCTGTGTTTGAAGAAATAAGTATTTTATTGTTCTTATACTGACCCCGGACATTTAATTATGATTTCAAAACGATATTATGTGTGTGAAGATAATTTCTTGCAAAATGTCGGGTGCCGAATATAAAAAAAGAAAAGAGGTCTCGATTCCAAAATTAGTTTCAGACATTATATAAAAGTTTGAAGTTTTTTGTAGGGTAGGTAAGGACAAAAACACGCTCTTTCCATAAATTTTGGTTTCGATCGAATGAACACATTGGTCTATAAATTTATTTGTTGGCTGATCAAAATGGTATGTTACAATCTCAACCAGTATCGCCATCAGTCTGGATTCTGTCAAATTATAATTTTGCAAGAAACTGCAATTTTTTTAAAATATGACTCTGCGTGTTTGCCCCATTGATTTGGGTAAAAACCCGCAGTGATGGCGAATAATTATCTTTAAATCTAATTATCTAGAGCTTAGTGTAAAAGTTTTTCGACACCTCTTGAAATATGTATTTCATGCGTATAGTCATCTTTCTCATTTCTATTCTAAATTTAGTAATAAATTACGAATAATTTGAAAGACAATTTCATTTAGAAAATCAAACACTTTTATTATGTTAAATAAAATCATTTCACTTTAAAAATATATCATACCTATTGGAAAAAAAAATCATAATAAAATTTGAAGATTATTAAATTCAAATAACACTAATTTTATCGTTGCATTTAAATATTAACAGATACATTTTTCAATAATTAAATTTCAGTGTAATTCTTTAGTTCTTTTTTTTTCATAATTAATGATTAAAAAAAAAGAAAAGAAAAAACCTTACTACTATTTAAGGCTGTTCTTAACTGCTTTGCTCAACAATCGCAAAACGTTTTGACACAATTACAAATTCATTTTTTAACGGAAAGGTATAAAATTGGAAAGCCTGGCCATGGAAGCGATTTGGAATCAAACTGTTTTTTTTTTTTTTTTCATTTTTTGATCCATCCATTACCTATTGAGTTATAAGCCATTTTGATCACGTGACAAACACGTTTTTCGCCTGCTCTTGGGTGCTCTTTCTTCCTTCGCGTGGAAATTCGGTTCAAAACGCCCACTTTGAAACACTTTTCTGAAAGATCTATTGCGTTTGCAAAAAAATGGAAAAAACAGCTCGATGACATAGTTACTGAACAACAACACCAGCTCGTTTCATGCATTTTCGAACAAAAATAAATTGAAATTTATGTCAGAAAGTTTCCGTTTTGGATTTGAGAACACCCTTAAACGTCAATGCATAAAATAGGAGGACTGACTGTTGAAGCGATTTGGAATCCAATCCAATGCCATTTTCCATTTTTGATAAATAAATTACTCATCGAGTTACAAGCTATTCATGTTATCTGACGACAAGTTCTCCCCCTTCCTCACACTGCTATGTCAGAAAATTCGTTCAAAAGGCCCAGTTTAACAGTATTTTCTGAAAGATCTTCTGCCTTTACCAAAAAATAGAAAATATCATTCCATTATATAGTTTTTGAATAAGAACACCTGCCAATGTCATGCGTTTCCGAACAAAAAATTATTTAAAAATGTGACAGAAAGTATCTCCTAAGAGCATCTTTAAGGCTGTTCTCAAATCCAAAAGGGTAACTTCATGACATAAGTTTTAATTTATTTTTGTTCGGAAATGCATGAAAATAGCAAGTGCTGTTGTTCAGAAACTATGTCATCGAGCTGTTTTTTCCGTTTTTATACAAACGCAATAAGTCTTTCAGAAAATAGTGTCAAAGTGGGAGTTTTGAATCGAATTTCCGCGCGAAAGGAGAAAAAACCGCTCAAGAAAGGGTGAAGAACGTGTTTGCCACGTGATCAAAATCGCTAATAACTCACTAGGTAATTTGTTGATCAAAAATTGGAAAACACAGTTCAATTCCAAATCGCTTCCCTACTTAGGCCTTCCAATTTTATATCTTTTCGTTAAAAAATGAATTTGTTAATGTGTCGAAACGTTTTGCGCTTGTTAAGCAGAGCAGTTGAGAACAGCCTTAATAATTACTGTGGATACAAGCTGTCATTCATAGGGTGGCAATAAAAATTTCGCCTAAGGCTCCGTGGCTATTAAACCCGCCCCTGAACATAGAGCAGTAGAGAAGAGCCTCGAGTTAGAAATTTCTAAATTTTTTACAACAATGGTACCATAGACCTTACTATTTGATATTAATTTCTCTTGATAGACAGACAGACAACAAAGCAAGACTATAACCCCCCCCCCCCCCCACCTCCCCGTTTTTTTTTTTTTTTTTTTTTTTTTCTTACGATGTACGGAACCTTAAAAACCCAAGAAAAATTATTTTTTTATTAAAAAAACGGCATTTTTTCCATGACTATGTATTTCTCAGTGGAGAATTTTATTTGTAATATAGGTGTAACTATCCCATTTAAAATTTAAATATTTTATTATTTTTATCTAAATCTTACTGATTAATGCAGAAATTACGCGAGTAGAAAATTACGTGGAGACTAAATGTCACCATAAAGCCAGTTATTGGTTGAAAGAACTATTAACTTATCTCTTACTACTTAAAAAGTGTCAATTAGGGATGATAAATCCCGGAGATATTGCGCCAATGGTGCGGCGAAACGAAATTTCAACAACGATCCGGACGTAACAAAACAAAGAGACAATTTAAATGCGAGAGAAATAATTAAATTCGACAGCAGAGTGGCATCAGATGAAAAATAAATGGTATTAAGGGTGTTCTCAAATCCAAAAGGGCAACTTTCTGACATAAGTTTCAATTTATTTTTGTTCGAAAATGCATGAAACTAGCTGGTGTTGTTGTTCAGAAACTATGTCACTGAGCTTTTTTTTTACAAACGCAATAGATCTTTCGGAAATGAGTGTCAAAGTGGGCGTTTTGAACCGAATTTCCGCGCGAAGGGAGAAAGAGCACCCAAGAACAGGCGAAAAACGTGTTTGTCACGTGATAAAATTCGCTTATAACTCAATAGGTGATTGATGTATCACAAAATGGAAAAAACAGTTCAATTCCAAATCGCTTCCATGGCCAGGCTTTCCAATTTTATACCTTTCCGTTAAAAAAGGAATTTGTAAATGTGTCAAAACGTTTTGCGCCTGTTGTGCAGAGCAGTTCAGAACAGCCTTAATGCAGAAATTACGAGAGTACAAAAAATACGTGGAGACTAAATGTCACCACGAAGCCAGTTATAAGTTGAAAGAACTATTAACTTATCTCTTACTACTTAAAAAGTGTCAATTAGGGTTGATAAATCCCCGAGATATTGCGCCAAGACGAAATTTCAACAACGATCCGGACGCAACAAAACAAAGAGACAAATTAAATGCGAGAGAAATAATTAAATTCGACAGCAGCGTGGCATCAGATGGAAAATAAACGGTATTAAAAAACCGAGAGTCAATTTAGAGAGCGTCGTTCGGGTATCGTAACAGTCTCGTTAACAGAGACCTTGACAACGGACAGTGATACTCAGGATCCGAAATTAGAAACGGAGGTCACACGGACGGAGATAGAGGTGCTTGGAAAACGAAACTTATTTGTTGCTACTGTTACTTCCAGCTTTGCGTTGGACTTGTCATAACCAGAGTGAAAAAGTAGCCAAGACGATTATGAAACAACTGATCGCCCTCTTAACTTGTAAGCAGGGCCTGATCATCGCTTAGCCACATTTTCATCACTTTTTTTCTTCTTTTCGTTTTATTTAAATGCAGAGGCGAATCTCAACTGCTCTGCTCAACAAGCGCAAAACGTTTTGACACATTTACAAATTCATCTTTTAACGGAAAGATATACACTATATTGCCATTAATGACCGGCAACTTTCAATTTTAGACATTTTGTCGAATATTTAGAAATATACTTGACAGATTCTTCTGCAATTTCAGGACTGAAAAGAACAGGTATGACCTCATATTTAACAATGTCGATTTGATAAGGGGGGCAATTAGGAGGCCAACAAAAAATTATAGAAAAAAAATAATACTTGGGATCACCCTGTAAAATGAAATGCACGAAATGATCTATCGCTACCTAATATAAATAAACAGACATTGTGCAATATGTGTATTCCTTTGTGTAAGAATAGCATGTATATTAATAGAGATATAGCGATTTATTAAAAAAATTAAAAAATCCTTGCATGTTTTTTGCTTATAAAATGCAGGGTTTTCAACCAAATTTAACCCCGGTTTCAGAAAAATTGACAAAATATAGTAGAAATAATATGTGCAATTGAAATATAAATATATTAAATATTTTAAGAAATATGAGCAGTTGTATGAAATAATTTTTATCTGCGCATGCGCGAACGATAACAAGGACCATTTTACATAATTTAATAGTCAACTCTATGGAGCAACTTATTAAAAAAAATCTAGTCAAATATCGTAAAAATTCAGAAAGATATCGGCGTTAGAATGAGCACATTTTTAGTTGTTCTCTAAAAGCAGCTGAATGATAAGGAATTTTCCACAAATTGTCATTTATAATTTTTATTTTTTTTTTTAATTTTCATTTTTTATTGATGCTTTTGTTCTTCTTGGATAACCACCAGAACGAGCCTGTACCATGATCAAAAGAAGTATCAAAATCGAAGCATTTTTTTAAATCTACTCGTTAATACTCACTAAACGCTAACTTTTTTTTGAAAGTCAGTTAATAAAAAATGACAATTTGTGTAAAATCCCTTATCATTCAGCTGCTTTTAGAGAACAACTAAAAATTTGCTCACTTTAACGCCGATATCTTACTGAATTTTTGCGATATTTAACTAGACTTTTCTAAATAAGTTGCTCCATAGAGTTGACTATTAAATTATGTAAAATGATCCTTGTTATCGTTCGCGCATGCGCAGATAAAAATTATTTCATATAACTGCTCATATTTCCTAAAATATTTAATATATTTATATTCCAATTGCACTATATTGTTTCTACTATATTTTGTCAATTTTTCTGAAACCGGCGTTAAATTTGGTTGAAAACCCTGCAAGCAAAAAACATGCAAGAATTTTTTAATTATTTTAAATAAATCGCTATATCTCAATTAATATACGTGCTGTTCTTACACAAAATAATACACATATTGCACAATATCTGTTTATTTATATTCGGTAGCGGTAGATCATTTCGTGCATTTTATTTTACAGGGTGATCCCAAGTATTATTATTTTTGTTTGATTTTTTTTGTTGGCCCCCTAATTGCTCCCCTAAACAAGTCGACATTGCTAAATATGACGTCATACCTGTTCTTTTTAATCCTGAAATTCCAGAAGAATCTGTCAAGTATATTTCTAAATATTCGACAAAATCTCTAAAATTGAAAGTTGCCGGTCATTAATGGCAATATAGTGTAAAATTGGAAAGCCTGACCAGGGAATTCGATTTGGAATCGAACTGTGTTTTCCATTTTTTGATCCATAAATCACCTATTGAGTTATAAGTGATGACAAACACGTTTTTCATCCTTTCTTTGAGTGGTTGTTCTTCTGTTTCGCGGAAATCGGGTTCAAAACGCCCACTTTGACACTATTTTCTGAAAGATCGATTGCGTTTGCAAAAAACGAAAAAAAAAAAAAAAAACCAGCCCGATTACATAGTTTCTGAACAACAACAACTGCTAATTTCATGTATTTCCGAGCAAAAATAAATTGAAACGTATGTCAGAAAGTTGCCCTTTTGGATTTGAGAACACTCTTAAGCTTTGCGTTGGAGTTGTCATAACCCGAGTGAAAAACTAGCCAAGACGATTATGAAACAACTGATCGTCGCCTTAACTTGTAACCATGGCCTGATGATCGCTTAGCCACATTTCCACCCCCTTTTTTTTTCTTTTTTTCGTTTTATATAATTGCAGAGACGAATTTCCATCACTTTTTTCTTATTTTCGTTTTATTTAATTGCAGAGGCAAATTTCCACCATTTTTTTCTTATTTTCGTTTTGTTTAACTGCAGAGGCAAATTTCCATCCTTTTTTTTCTTAAGGCTGTTCTTAACTGCTCTGCTCAACAAGCGTAAAACGTTTTGACACATTTACAAATTCATTTTTTAACGGAAAGATATAAAATTGGAATGCCTGGCCATGGAAGCAGTGGCGTAGCCAGGATTTCGTTTCGGGGGGGGTCCAAAATTTTTCCTTCAGGTTATATATATAATAAAACCTGTCAAGATAAAATCATTATTGCTGGAAAATTCCGTTTTACACAGGTTTTCGTGTTATCAGGTGTATTTGAATAGTATTCTTTTCCGTAGCAGTATGGAACATTTCTGTTTAAGACAGAATTCCGTTATAGGCAGGTTCCACTTTTACAAGTTTTGTGTACTTATATAAATATACATCTTTATGTCATATGAATAGAATAAAACTTGTCAAAATAGTAATTGTCTATAACAGAATCCTGTCTTTAACCGAAGCGTTACATGGTCTTAATATGAATTGCGATACAAGTAAATTTGCTTAAAACCTGTCTGAAAGGGGATTTTCATCGTTCTTTAGTGAAACATAGTGTACCCTGTGAAAGCGGAATCTTTCTATAACGGAATCCTGTCTCGAACGGAAGAGTTTCAGAATCCCTGCGAAACGAACAATAGATCTTATTGAAGTAGTGTACCTTAGAAGTATAATTAATCACACTTCTTTCTATGGAAGCCTGTCTAAAATGGAGCTTTTTACCAGTCCCTTGCAATCTTGTCTTGACTGTGTATGTATAATAGAAGTATTTCGAGTAACTTTAAGAATTTAGGTATATCCTTATTTAATTTCTTAATTTAAAGAAAAAAGCATGGATAAACAATGTAAGGCCAATCTCTATAACTGCAACTAATAATACATTGAAGTTACATTAATATTTACCAATGAAAAATATTCACTATGATGTAAAAAGCTGAGCGCATTCTGAAGAGTTAAATTTAATTAACCCATTAGCTGTCATCCACGAGTATACTCGTGGCTTTAATTTATTAATTACTTTGTCACCACTATTTTAGAATTAAAAAAATTGCCTCATTTATTGGCAGAAATTTCACTGCATTAGTAAAGCGAAATTTACCTTTCTGAATTTGTGGTAGCAAACGACTTTTAACAAAAAATTTGAAAATTCTTACTTTATAGTTTTGGCAGCGAATGGGTTAAATCAAGTTTCATATTACATAACATTTGCCTACAATAAAGTTAGGATCAAGTGGTTAAGTTTAAAACAGCAATTTCCATGTTTAATTTCTTGCCATTGAATTAAGAACTTTTGCTGTAATAGATATTCGATAATGATTTCACATAAGTGTCATATGCATGAGCCGTTCACGCGATACGCTGCGCTGCCTATGGGTATGGGAGTTTTTGAGATAACCCAGATAGCATGAACATTAGCAGCAAAAAATTTTACCTAAAATTTGGAAAGAGATGCTATGTAATTTTAATAACAATAGTAAAAATTAATCCACTCTCGCAAATAGCCAAGATAATTTTATTTTTATTTTATGTTTTTCAATGTTTTCCATTATGCATGTTGTCCCGTGACATTGTTTACCATGTTATTGTTTTGTTAAATTATATAAAAATTAATCCACGCTCACAAATAACTAATTTAATTTTATGCTTGCAATGTTTTTCATTATGCATCATGTCTCGTGACATTGTTTACTATGTTTATTGTTTTTAAATTATGTGAAAATATTTTCTATCGTGAATGATTTTGAAAATGTCGCCGTTGGTGCGACGAAACGATTGTCAATCTTAATAAAGATATTTTATCACTTTTTATAGCATTATTTTACTTAATCCATTAGCAGCAAGTTTGATTTTTTCTGATATTATCTTGCCGTGACAAATTTGAATTGAGAAATTCTCAGCAAATCTCCCGCAAGGTATACTATCACCCACTTGCATGAGTAGTTTGTTCTGAAACTGATGCAAGACTGTCTTTACGAACGAAAGTGACAAAAGCAAAAAATTAATCTGTTGAGATAATAGACAATCATCACATACGCAGAAATTTTATTCCGTAGGCACGCCTTTTTCTAAACGCTATACTTATTAAATACCAAAAAATGCTCGAAATGAAAAGTACAAATATTACCTAAATTTGTTTATTGTGATAAAACCGTTGCATGCACCTTCTGACGCCGCTTTCGCATCAATAGACTTGATCAGGTCTATGGACCCCTTCGAAGGGGTTAAACTTATAGTGGACATGGAAAGATTACTACTTTGCAGTAAGTTTGCAGTATTTTTTATTACTTGTTTGTCGTTAGTTTGCAATAAATTTGATACAGTTATCAATTTAACTTGCACGACAAGTTAGCTGCAAGTTCAAAGTGTGGTGACTTCGGCGTTTGTGTTATCTTGCTGCAGTCTTGTTATGAACTTTCAGTCTTTACATGCTGAGCTTACTGCAACTTCGCAGGTTTTCAAAGCAAGACTGTTGCAAATTTTCTGCAAACTAAAAATGCTATGTGGGAAGGTTTTAACTTTAAGAAAAATATCTTGCATTTTCAGCTACAGAAACTAGTAATTTAAGAAGCAAACACATCAAATATAGTTCGGGCTGGAAAAAGCAGTTTTGTTACAATTGTCTTATTCAGCCATAATCTTTTGGGTTTCCATGTTTCATGTCTCGCCACTTTTGACACCATATTCGATCTAATAGTTGCTTCCGATATCTGGTCGTCTTTAAGGAAGTTAAATTTTTGTAATAAGTTTATTTGTGATAGATTAGCACTTTTTTGGAAGTATTAGAATCAGGCCCGTAGCCAGGTGGGGGCCAGGTCGGGCAAAGCCCGACCTGGAAAATGTTTTGCCCGACCTAGCGCATTCCGATAAAAACATTAAATTTCCAGTTTTTCCCCACTTCTTGTCCAAAGCTCGACATTCTGATCATTTTTTTTCACTCAGTATTTCCCTTTAAAAAAATTTATGTAATACAACATCATTTTCATTTTCCCATGCCAGACCTTGCCCTCTACCCTTAAATTTCCTTTCTAGACTGGAAACAAAAGTAGCAAAATTTCATCTATAAAGCTTTTTTTCTCTCCCTCTTTAACAGACCGCTCCATTGTGCGTGCCTCGCTTTTTCACTTTGTAGAAATTGTTCCATACCGCTTCAACAACAAATCGGGCTTACCTTAAATCCCTAAAGCTTGCTTTCTTTATACAATTGTCACCCTATGTAATTTATCGTTAGGAGGCGGGGTTGAAACCAAAGGCTTCTGAAACTAATCTTGAAGCAGCCCACAATACTGTTTCCTTAACTTTAATTTGATGTACATGACAGTTAAATGCTTCTTTCGTGGAAACTTGGTCCGATTACAACAAACTCCAAAGGACTCTCCCCCCCCCCCCATGTGAAAATACAAAATAGATAATGGAAGGTCTGTCCCTTCATCTCTTCGACTGTCTCCCATTCCACTGAAATTTTTAAAAAAATGTCGCTTCTAAAATAAACCAATCATTATTTCAAATTTAAACAATACAATATGCCAGGTTACTTACGATTTTACAAATCCAAATTTATTACTTACTGACGCATTCATAAAGCCATTTTTATTCTTAAATTAAAAAATGTTACAGATGCTTTTATTAATGAACGAAGAAACTGAATGCATTGTTTAATGAAACTATTCAACTATTCTGCACTTTTTCTTAAAAGCAAATCAGTTTCCAAAGTGGTCGTCAAAGTTGCCAATATAAGCCAATTTTTGCAAGGCGACAGCCTGATACAGACCATCATAAGATAGAAATCAATTACAACTCAAAGTGTAATGCATTTATTGAAAAGTGAAAAACGATATTCGATTCCAACTCCTAATTAAAAGAAATACATTTTATTTACGTTATGCCCAGGGCCGTAGGAAAGTCTTTTGAGGCCACCCACAAACTTTTTTTTCATCTCTCCCCCCCCCCCTCCCCCCCTCTAAGATTTTGGAGAAATATCTATATTTAATTTTGCTATCCGAGTTCTATTTTATAACAACACCAGCGGAGCTTCACTAGTTGATTTTTTCAAAACGAAACTCAAATTAAACGAATTTAGAGTTGGGTTGAACTGCTTTCGGCAATGTGCGTACACCCATTGGGGCTATGCCGGCTCAGATCTCGAATCAAACAAACCTTGAATTATTGTAAATTTTTATTTCGACCCGGATTAAATTAAAATGTTCAACATTTTGTTCATGATGTTACAGTAACAGATTTGATATTTTTACAACATGAATTTAATCAAATAAAAAAATCACTGCAAAATGCGAAAGGATGCCAAAAATTGATAAAGATATTTCAAAGTTCATAGCGAGCAAAATTTACTATATTGTGCTAAAAGATTGAAACCGGATTTTTTATTTACGAATGTTAAAAAAATTACCAGAAACACAGCTAAAAATTCTCGAAAAATTCAAAAATAGCAGAGAACAAAATTTGGCAAAAAAAAAAAAAAGTTTCAAACTGAATTCCCTTTGCAAATGAACCTTCACAACAAACCCCCAAATATTGCACATAAATAAAAAAATATGGAAGTCTTTTCGTATTTTTTTTTTTTTTTTTTTTTTTTTTTTTTTTTTTTTTTTCCCCAGTTTGACAATGCCATTTTTTTAAGCAGAAAATACTCACTTATAATAACTTTTTTTCTGCTTTGAACGGTGCCTTTTATTAAATATATATATATATATATATATTTAGAGATTTACTAATTCCAAGAAAATTACCTTTGGGATGTCGTTTTCATATTTTTCAGTTTTCTCCAATTTAAAATTGTCACCCAAGTGTTCCGGATAGAAATTGAAAAAGAAAGGCTTCGGATAGAGGACCTCTCTGTGGGCAACGAAGATGGGTTTCTTACTAGATCATAATAAAGACATACAGAGTCTTTCTGTCCATTTTTTTTTTTCTCTTTTAGTCTGACCAGATGTTTTTCTGTTCACGACGAGATTTGACAGGAAGGATACCTGTGTGCCGTAAATTATACACATCGAAATAGGTTTTTTTTTAAAATTAAATTTCTAAATTTAATTTTTTATGCTATTTTTAGTGTTTTTTCGAGTTTCGTGCATTTCCCCCCACATTCATAAAAGGAACCCATTTTCAATCTATCTTTCCATTTTAGCCGAATATAGTAAAGTAGTCTTCTGCGATTTTTGAATATTTCACGAAGTCTTTTATGTAATTTTTAACTTTCTTTCGCATTCCGACGGGATTTTTTTACATTAGTAAAAGGAGTCAGGTTTCGATCTTTTAGCCACAAGTACAATGTTTTGCCCTCTGCAATTTTTGAATTTTTTGCAAACATTTTATGCGATTTTAAACGCTTTTCCCGTTTTTAAGCTCCTGTGATTAGAAGAGATTTTTCTCATATTTGAAGAAATTTTCGTCTTTTGAAAATTTCTAGAAATTTTGATCTTTGATTCGCGACTTTTTCGTGTTATGAAGGAAAAAATATTAATGCGTAAGTTCAGTTTCTAATTATGAAAAGTACAATGCAACACAGTTGACGGAACACTATTGGGATTTGATTTGATGAAACTGCATCTTTATATTGAAGGATGTTGGGTAATTTTTACGTTAGATTGGTGACTTTCTATATTTTTGCAAAAAATGGGCAAATCAAAACATTTTTTTTTTGCGTGTGCGTGTATGTGTTTGAACGGAAAAAAAATCTCCAGTCCACTGATTTATTTATTTATTTTTTTGAGAATGTAAAAGGAATCCAGTTTCAATCTTTTATCCCAATATAATAAATTTTGCCCTGTACGGCGTTTTATTCGCTTTCCGCGGAGGTTTTTTTTTTTTTTTTTTTTTTTTTTTTAACATTCCTAAAAGGAATCAAGTTTAAGTCCTTTAGTTCAATATAGAAAGTTTATCGTTTGCAATTTCTGATTTTTTTTTACAAACCTTTTATGTGATTTTTAGAGTATTTTTTAAAATTCCACATTCAATCTTTTGGCTCGATATAGACAAATTTTGATCTCTGCGATTTTTTAATTTTTGTCCAATTTTTTATGCGATTTATACCCTTATTTTCGCGTTTTGCGAAGACCTTTTGGAAAGTTTTTCTGAACCGAAGAATTATCCAGTAGATTTTGCTGCTGTCATGATTAAGATGAAGGTGGGAAAATAACAAATTGGCTCCTGTAGCAAGATGAACGACGATGCTGGAAAATTTAACTTTTACTTGGAGACTATCATTTTTATGGAAATAAAAATTACAATAATTCAAGAATCAGATTGGTATATTCCGAACGGGTTTACGCTGTTGAAGGCAGTGGGGCCCCCAAGGGGAATCCCCCCCCCCCAAAAAAAAATAGGTTCTTTTTTTGAAAAACCAACCGTTAAAGCAAGCGGAGCTCAGCTAGTAGATTTAAATAATTATAGAATATAATTTATGTATAATTAACATAACATTAGTAATTTATCGAGAGAAGAGAGATGAAACGTTAAAAAAGAAACAGGTTGAACTTAAGGGGATAGGTGGCAAAGGCATGGCACACAAATGCCTGCTTATTGGGACCCCAACGAGATTAAAAAGCACATTTTTTTTAAACATTTGAATAACAATAATGAGGTTTAAAATTTTTGAATCTCGTGTTCCATCTTTTCCTCCATTTAATAGGGACCCTAAAAAAGACATTTTAAAAAGTATTTAGAACTTGCAAAATTTCTTTCATCTGGGCACCTTTAAAAAGAATGGTGGCTGCAGAAAGAAGCCCATATCTGTTTTGGTTGAAGAAAGTAATAGTATTAAGGAGGTTTTGAACCTGATTGGGACTCCCAACGAAATTAAAAAGCACATTTTTTAAACATTTGAATAAAAAAGTGACAGCTACAAGTTTTGAATCCTGGGTTCCAACTTTTCCCCACTTTCATAGCCCCCCCCCCCCCCAAAAAAAAGACGATTAAAAAAATTTAGAGCATGCAAAATTTCTTTCATTTGGGCACCTTAAAAAAAAATGGTGGCTAGAAAGGAAGCACATTATCTGTTTTGGTTGAAGGAAGTAATTCTATTAAGGAAGTTTTGAAGCTCATTGGAACCCCATTGAGATTAAAAAGCATATTTTTTAAACATTTGAATAAAAAATATGGGGCCTAAAAGTTTTAAATCTTGACTTCCAACATTTCTTTATTTTTATAGGGCTCCCCCAAAAACACAATTCAAACAAAATTTAGAGCCTGCAAAATTTTTTTCATCGCCTTTAAAAAGAACAGTAACTATAGAAAGAAAGCACAATGTTTTTGAAGGAAGTAATGGCATTAAGAAAGTTTTGAAACTTATTGGGGGGCCCCAATGAGATTAAAAAGCATATTTTTTAAACATTTGAATAAAAATTTTGGTCTAAATGTTTTGAATCTTGGGTTCCAACTTTTCCTCACTTTTATAGAAGGCCCTAAAAAAGACAATTCAAAAATAATTTAGAGCCTACAGAATTTCTTTCATCTGGGCACCTTTAAAAAGAACGTTGGCTGTAGAAAGAAAGTGCATACCTGTTTCGGTTGAAGGAAGTAATAGTATTAATGAAGTTTTGTACTTTTGGTTTCATCTTTTTCTCCCCTTTATAGGACACACCCCCCCCCCCCCCACACACACACACCAAAAAAAAAGAGACTAAAATACCATTATATTTTAAAAATAGAATTTAAGCTTTCAAAAGCTCTTCCATCTGGGCACCTTTATAAAGAATAGTGGATATAGAAGGAAAGCGCATATCTGTTTTCTAAATCTGACCAAGATCTTTGACAAAAAATGAATTTGGATAAAACAAATTAAAATGTTATTAAAAATAACTATAAAAGTTAAAAGACATTATTCTACTCAAGGGTACAATAACTTACTACTGGACCCCTGACTTTGCTCACCCCATATGGGAGACGATTCCTACGGCCCTGGTTATGCCAAATATCTTATTTAACTTTAATACATTTTTATTATGTCTCTGAAGACACTTTAAAAATTTCTTACTGACTTTAGAAATATCTTATATTTTAAATGAAAAAAAATTCCCTAAAATTGCAATGCATATTTTTGAACAGCTAAGAATAAGAGATAGAAAAAAAATGAAGAAATAATCTGCCACCCCTGGAAAAATCTTTGCCCTACCTGGAAGTATGGTCTAGCTACGGGCCTGATTAGAATGTGTAAAAAATGGTTCATGGTGATTTCTGTTTTTGTACTTCTCAGCCATTTTATTTTAGATGGTTCGAAACTGTTTTAGAACACTCTCCAAGTTCAGAAGTAAGCTTCGGACGAGTCGGATTTATGCAGCTCTGGGAGGGACACTTAGGAGTTCCGTGGAAGGCGGTAGCTCCATTCTAAACCATTAATAATCATAAAATTTCGAATATTCCAATTGCACCCTTAAACAACTTGACAGGATGATCAAGAACCTCATCTCTGTATATTTCAGCATTCACAGTTGCACTGGTAAAAATATGTCGGTCACTGTGGCCATTCAAAATGATGTCCCTCCATACCATGATTCCACGACCTTTGTATCGATGCCTTTCACGGATGTTTCCAGCCTTATTGCGTGTGATTTTCTCCCTCCATATGGTAACACGTCTACAGTAACTCTCTCAACAAAATCGGGATTCATCGGTAAAGAGACCTCGACTCCAGTCCATGGTACTCCAATGACGATGATCTCTGCACCACTTTAACCGGGCGCATTTCGCTACCGGAGTTAGTGAGACACAAATCATGGGTTTCCTTGCATGCAGCCTGTCACTCACAGTAAACCAGGATAGTCGAGTTCTTGTTCCTGCAGCAAACTCCCTACAATCTGAATTGACGTCAATTGCCTATTTCTTTTAGCAATCGTTGGCAAATTATAGTCCTGAGAGCCTATTGTGGTGCGTTTTCTACCTTGACCTGGTTGTTTGTGGACATTATACCAGTGTCTTTAAACCGTTTCCGGATTCTTGACATGACGCTTTTGGCTATTTTTAAGTCTTTACAGAACCCTAAGAGTGTCTGTCCTACTTCCATTCTCCCTATCGCACGCAGTTTCTTAAAATCGGTCAAATATCTTCTGGATAACATATTCCACCTACTAGAAGTTAAAGTTTTACCTAATTACACGTACAATCCTTTAAAATAGGCTTCAAATTACCCACGTGCGCTCCTTTTCACACGTGAACCGAAAGAACGGGCTGAGGCTGAAAAATTTGCATATATTTCTGTAGCGAATGTTAATCCCATTGGACTTCGTGATAACGTTGACATTGAGTTACCTTTCTGGAAGTTCCCTTAATAGAATTAACATAAAGCACCTTTTTATGGTTGTTCTATTAATTTTTCTCGCCAGTATATTTTGAAAGTGGTAAAAAATAACCAGTCCAAAAATAAAGTTACTTATATTAATTGCAGGCAGCAGATTTAAAGTAATTGTTAATATTGTCCGCGATAAAGTGAACAAAGGCAAGGGTCACGAATCTCAATCAATGTACCGTTATTGCGTTCGTATAAACTCGTTCTTTCCCAAAAGTGTCGACAACAGAGCCCCATCGAAGTCCAAGATAAAGAAGTTTTACGTTTAATCTAGTTACAGTAAATTTGTGTAAACGGAATAGCAGGTATACTTGCATAGTTATCCTTTCGTCTCAGGACAATAAAATATTTTTGTTTATGAGAGGATTCCGTGTTTTCAGAAAACCTGCCAAGAAGGATTCATAATTGGAACAAGTTTCATTTCAGATAGGTTTCAAACGTTAGCAAGCACAAATACATAGTGTTATTTTCGTCGAACCTTGAATTGTTTTCCTTTGAGATAAGTGATCTTCACATAGATTTATGCTCTTCAGAGGTTGTGCTATAGCAGCGATTTCCAACATGGGGTAGCGTACCCCTGGGGGTACGTGACGGGTCTGCTGGGGGTATGTGAAAATATTATCGGTAATGGCGGAAGTCGCAAAAATGTTAGGAATATCAATGTAATTTGCATCGATTTATTATATGATTGTGATAAGAAGATTACTAATGAAAATAAGCATGTTTACGTTATCTCCTTGAGTGGAGGGGGGAGGGGGGCGTGTTTATGAGAAATGGGGGTACTCCGAAATGAAAAACCTAAGAAAGGGTACTTGAAAGAAAAAAGTTTGGGAAGTGCGTACGTTTTAGCAGTTTAAAGGGATACTGTGAAAACGGAAAGTATTTATAACGGAAACCTGCCTAAAACGGAAAAGTTCATAGTCCCGAAGAAAGACATACCTTTGAATTATACCTTCTAAGACGAACACCTCTCTAAAGCGGAATTTTTATACATCCTTTGTGATTCTGTCTTAGCAGGTATCCATGATTCAGTAAACCAGGTCTACTTTCGGGGGGGGTCCGGACCCCCTGGACCCCCCCCCCCCTTGGCTACGCCACTGCATGGAAGCGATTTGGAATGGAACTGTTTTTTTCCATTTATTGATCCATCCATTACCTATTGAGTTATAAGGATTTCGATCACGTGATAAACACGTTTGTCGCCCGCTCTTGAGTGATTTTTCTACTTTCGAGCGGAAATTCGGTTCAAAACGTCCATTTTGACACTCTTTTCCGAAAGATCTATTGCGTTTACAAAAAAAAAAATGGAAAAAACAGCTCGATGGCATAGTTTCTGAACAACAACACCAGCTAGTTTCATGCATTTTCGAACAAAAATAAATTAAAACTTATGTCAGAAAGTTGCCGTTTTGGATTTGAGAACACCCTTAACGCTTGGTAGTATTTATTACATAAAACTTATAATTAATACATAAAATGAAAGAGCAACTCAAACAGTTTTACCTACAAGCTTAGAAGTGTTCAATGTCAGCACCTTTCGTCACACGGCACTAGAGGTCTGCACGGGCCGGAATTTCCGGGCCCGGCCCGGCCTGTACAAAAATTAGTGAAAACAGGCCCGGCCCGATTCAATTTCTACAAAAAAAATCCGTTTTTTTCTCGACATACAATTAAGATTCTTTTAATGAATACTTCGTACATTTTTATGGGAAAATTTTACAGTATATTTTTGATTACTATGTGTTCGCAAAGCAGAAAACACACAATAGTAAACATTAATGATTACACAGCGTTTTAGTCATCGTCTCTACAGACATTTCGAAATTTCAATAAGGATTCATTAAAAAGTTAATGTAGTTCAGAATAAAGGATTAAAAACATGATACCTTTTGAAGCTGTATGATAAAAAGAAGATTTGCGAAAATATTTCTCTCATTTTTAAGGATTTTCTCAAATCGAAAGAAGTTACATTTCGACACATTTGAGAATTCATTTCTTTTCGGAAACGCGTAAGATTGGCAGATTTCTTATTCAGAAACTATGTAAATGCCGTCTTTTTCATAGATAAAAGCAATATATCTTTCTCTGAAAATACTGCCAAAGTTAGCGCTATGAATCGAATTTCCGGAAGCGATAGAACATTAAAGGAGAAAAACGTACAGTCACATGACAAGAATCTCTGTAAGTAATTTATCAAATATGGAGAAAGCTATTCGTTTCCAAATGCCTTCAATAGTCAGACCTGTGAATTTTATGCCTTTATAGTTAAAAATAAGTCAGAAAATGTGCTTGAAAGTTTCGCATTGTTGAGTAGTGAATATGAGAAACCCTTAAGGTATATTTCCAAAGATACTGTTAACAGAAGTTTATTATCACTATTAATACTGTTACAAAACATAATGCCTGTCCTAGACATCCTGAGATCGATTAAGACCAGTTCCGTCCCGGCACGAGTCTGCTGAAAAAAAAATTAAACCCGTAATCAGACATCTTGTAACTGTACGATGCCGATCTCTACGATGGACATGTTACATATCTGTATTGATGTTGTTAAACTCGCATCGGCTCGTGACGCACATTTATACTCATCGAGAAAATCATATTCATTGAAAATGGCTCGTATTTTATATGCTTCGCTTGAATTCTTATATCGGGTCGATAGGCCCGATTAATTTTTTTTATCGGCCCGGCCCTGCAGGTCCGTTCAATTTTTTGCCGGTCCGGCCCGGCCCGTTGAAAAAATTGTCCTAATTCTGCCGGCCAGGCCCGTTGGAAAGTTCGCCTTCATTCCGCCGGCCCGGCCGGGTACGGGCCTCGGGCCAAGCCCGGGCCCGTGCAGACCTCTACACGGCACATATCAAGTCGATAGCTCAGTTCTTCCCAAATGTCGATTAGTGTTTGTGGGGTCATTGTTGCAACAGCTGCAATGGTCAGCTGGTAGTGGAAGCACATACACACGATCCTTTATGAAGCCCCACAGGTAGAAATCACATGGCGTCAGATCGAGTGAGCGTCTGAACAGAACTTCTTTGCTAATCAACGTTTGGGAAGAACTAAGCTATCGACTTGATGTGTGCTTGTGCCGTGTGACGAAACGTGCTCACATTGAACCCTTCTAAGCTTCTAGGTAAAACTGTTTGAGTTGCTCTTTCATTTTATGTATTAATTATAATTTTAAGTTTATCTAATAAATACTACTAAGCGTTAAAACCCCGATATTAATTTAGAAACACCCCGTATAATTGCAGATCCGAATTTCCATCACTTTTTTCTTAGAAAAACTTTCGTCTTATTTAAAGCTGTTCTTAACTGCTCTGCTCAACAAACACAAAACGTTTTGATACATTTACAAATTCATTTTTTAACGGAAAGGTATAAAATTGGAAAGCCTGGCCATGGAAGCGATTGGGAATTGAACTGTTTTTTCCAGTTTTTGATCAATCGATTACCGATTGAGTTATGAGCCATTTCGATCACGTGACAAACACGTTTCTCGCCGCTTTTGAGTGCTATTTCTTCCTTCGCGCGGAAATTCGGTTCAAAACGCCCACTTTGACACTCTTTTCTGAAATATCTATTGCGTTTGCAAAAAAAAAAAAAAAAAAAAAAAAAAAAAAAAAAATGGACAAAACAGCTCAATGACATAGTTTCTGAACAACAACACCAGCTAGTTTCATGCATTTTCGAACAAAAATAAATTAAAACTTATGTCAGAAAGTTGCCCTTTCGTATTTGAGAACACCCTTAAGCAAAGAAGCAAATTTCCATCCTTTTTTTCCTTAAACAAATTTTCGTCATTTATCAAGGAGACGAATTTCCATCACTTTTATCTTAAAGAAATTTTCGTATTATATAATTACAGAGACAAACTTCTAACACATTTTTCATAAGGAAATTTTCGTCTTATCTTATACTATAATGCGAGCAAAAATTGTGTGTTTGTGTGTATGTAAATTTTATCTTGCGATCGGCTCTAACGATTTTGATTAAATTTTGCACCCTATCGTTTTCGGGCACGTAAAGATCATTGGGATGGGTCTCGTGTTCGAGAAAATTCGATTAGTGGGTGATTTTGGGTCATAATGGGTCAGGGTCTAGCTAATTATATCTAAAGAACGGCTCAATCGATTTTGACCAAATTTTGTATCCAACCATTTTCGGGCACGAGAAGACTATTGGGCTAGGTCACGTGTTCGGGAAATTTCGATTTGTGGGTCATTTTTGGATCAGTGTAGGTCTAGCTATATTTATCTAAAACACGGCTCTAACGATTTTCACTAAACTCTATATTCTACAGTTTTGGATTACGAGAAAACCATTGGGCTAAGTCACATGTTCGAGAAAATTCGATTAGGGGGTCATTTTTAAGTCACCGTGGGTCAAGCTAAGTTTATCTAGATAACAGCTCTAACGATTTTGACGAAATTTTGCACCCTACTGTTTTCGGCACGAAAAGACGATTGGCATGGGTCATGTGTTCGAGAAAATTCGATTAGTGGGTCATTTTGGGTCATAATGTGTCAGGGTCAAGCTAATTATATCTAGAGAACTGCTCAATCGATTCTGACTGAATTTTGTATCTAACCATTTTCGGGCACGAAAAGACCATTGGGATGGGTCTCATGTTCGAGAAAATTCGATTAGTGGGTCATTTTGGGTCATAATGGGTCGGAGTCAAGCTAATTATATCTAGAGAACGGCTCAATCGATTTTGACTAAATTTTGTATCTAACCATTTTCAGGCAAGAAAAAAACCATTGGGATGGGATGGCTCTCGTGTTCGAGAAAATTCGATTAGGGGGTCATTTTTGGGTCACCGTGGGTCAAGCTAAGTTTATCTAGATAACAGCTCTAACGATTTTGACGAAATTTTGCACCCTACTGTTTTCGGCACGAAAAGACGATTGGCATGGGTCATGTGTTCGAGAAAATTCGATTAGTGGGTCATTTTGGGTCATAATGTGTCAGGGTCAAGCTAATTATATCTAGAGAACTGCTCAATCGATTCTGACTGAATTTTGTATCTAACCATTTTCGGGCACGAAAAGACCATTGGGATGGGTCTCATGTTCGAGAAAATTCGATTAGTGGGTCATTTTGGGTCATAATGGGTCGGAGTCAAGCTAATTATATCTAGAGAACGGCTCAATCGATTTTGACTAAATTTTGTATCTAACCATTTTCAGGCAAGAAAAAAACCATTGGGATGGCTCTCGTGTTCGAGAAAATTCGATTAGTGGCTCATTTTGGGTCATAATGGGTCAGGGTCAAGCTAATTATATCTAAAGAACGGCTCAATCGATTTTGACTAAACTCTATATTCTACAGTTTTGGATTACGAGAAGACCATTAGGCTAAGTCACATGTTCAAGAAAATTCGATTAGTGGGTCATTTTTGGGTCACCGTGGGTCAATCTATCTAGATAACGGCTCTAACTATTTTGACGAAATTTTGCACCCTACTCTTTTCGTGATCATTGGGATGGGTCTCATGTTCGAGAAAATTCGATTATTTGGTCATTTTGGGTCATAATGGGTCGGAGTCAAGCTAATTATATCTAGAGAACGGCTCAATCGATTTTGACTAAATTTTGTATCTAACCATTTTCGGGCACGAAAGGACCATTGGGATTTGTCACGTGTTCGAGAAAATTCGATTAGTGGGTCATTTTTGGGTCACTGTGGTCTAGCTATTTTTATCTAAAAAACAGCTCTAACGATTAAACTCTATATTCTACAGTTTTGGATTACGAGAAGACCATTAGGCTAAGTCACATGTTCAAGAAAATTCGATTAGTGGGTCATTTTTGGGTCACCGTGGGTCAATCTATCTAGATAACGGCTCTAACGATTTTGACGAAATTTTGCACCCTACTCTTTTCGTGATCATTGGGATGGGTCTCGTGTTCAAGAAAAATCTATTAGTGGGTCATTTTGGGTCATAATGAGTCAGGGTCAAGCTAATTATATCTAAAGAACGGTTCAATCGATTTTGACTAAATTTTGTATCTAACCATTTTCGGGCGCGCAAAGACCATTGGGATGGGTCACGTGTTCGAGAAAATTCGATTAGTGGGTCATTTTTGGGTCACTGGGGGTCAATTATTTTTATCTAAAAAACGGCTCTAACTATTTTCACTAAACTCTATATTCTACAGTTTTGGATTACGAGAAGACCATTGAGCTAAGTCACATGTTCGAGAAAATTCGATTAGTGGGTGATTTTTGGGTCACCGTGGGTCAATCTAAGTTATCTAGATAACGGCTCTAACGATTTTGACGAAATTTTGCACCCTACTGTTTTCGGACACGAAAAGACCATTGGGATGGGTCTCGTGTTCGAGAAAATTAGATTAGTGGGTCATTTTGGGTCATAATGGGTCAGGGTCAAGCTAATTATATCTAGAGAACGGCTCAATCGATTTTGACTAAATTTTGTATCTAACAATTTTCGAGCACGAAAAGAGCATTGGGATGGATTACGTGCTCAAGAAAATTCGATTAGTGGGTCATTTCTGGGTCACCGTGGGTCCAGCTAAGTTTATCTAGATAACGGCTCTACTATTTTGACGAAATTCTGTAAGCTATTGTTTTCGGGCACAAAAAGATCATTAGGATGGGTCACGTGTTTGAGGAAATTCGATTAGTGGGTCATTATGAGTCAGGGTCAAGCTAATTACATCTAAAAATGGCTTAAGACATTTTCACAGTTTTTTTTAATATACGGCCGTTTCCGGTCATGAGATGGCGTTTGGGCTAAGTCACATGTTCGAGAAAATTCAATTAGTGGGTCATTTTGGGTCACAATGGGCCAGAGTCAAGCTAATTGAATCTAAAAACATGCTCAAAACATTTTGACGAAATTTTATATTATACCATTTCTGGGCATGAGAAGAGAATTGGAGTAAGTCCCATGTTCGAGAAAATTCGATTAGTGGGTCATTTTGGGTCACAATGGGTCAGGATCCAGCTAATTTTATCTAAAAAACGGCTTAAACGATTTTGACTAAATTTTGTATTCTATCATTTTCGGGCTCGAGAAGACCATTGGGCTAGGTCGCATGTTCAAGGAAATTCTATTAGTGGGTCATTTTGGTGATAATGGGTCGGGGTCAAGCTAACGGCATCCATCTCAAAACTGTTCAAACAATTTTGACAATTTTTTTTGTTATACCGTTTCACAGAACAAAAAGACCATTGAAATAGCTCACACTTTCGATAAATTTCGGTTAGGGGTTTTTTGAATCAACGTGGGTCAAGCTTATTTTATCTAGAATATGACTAACGATTTTCACTAAATTTTGTATTCCATCGTTTTCAGGCTCGAGAAGAGCATTGTATTAGGTCGCATGTTCGAAAAAATTCGATTAGTGCGTCATTTTGGGTCACTACGTCTCAGAGTCAAGCTAATTGTATCTAAAACAGCAAGAATGATTTAGTGGGAATAATATATCGAGATAAACACAAAGCTCATTTTGACCGAGCTTAGCTCGGTCATTCCTGCTAGTTTAATTAAAGAGACCAACTTTCATCACTTTTTTCTTAAAGAAATTTTAGTCTTATTTAATCAAAGAGACGAACTTCCATCACTTTTTCCTTCAAAAAATTGTTCGTTTCATTTAATAAAAGAGACAAACTTCCACCACTTTTTTTTTTCAAAGAAATTTTCGTCTGATTTAATCAGAGGCAAATTTCCATCACTTTTTTCTTAAAAGAAATTTTCGTCTTATTTAATCAAGGAGACAAACTTTCACCACTTTTTTCATAAAGAAATTTTCGTCTTATTTCAAGGAGACAAACTTCCACTACTTTTTTAAAAAATGAGTTTAAACTACGTTTAAAAATGAGTCAGAAAGTTTCGCGTTATTGAGCAAAGAGTTAGAGAACCACCTTAGTTCTTTATGCACTGACGGTACTTTTAAGTACCATTGAAGATAATTGAATACAAAATTTATTTACCCTGTCTATTAACCCTTTGGACTCCGGCATCTCTTACACAAATTTTATTCGGTCGGCACCACTTTTTTAAAAGAAGTTTCCTTCAAGTACACAATTTCAAAAATGCTCTGATTAAATAAGACAAATTTTATTTTCCTTTATTACTGGCAATATTGAATTCAGACATTTTTATCCGAGAGGGATTTCTGCGGCTTCGGGGGGAGGGGGGGTGGGCATTCTAGAGTTCCGGGAGGGAAATTGCACTTTTTTCCATTAAAAAGCATAAAATCTCAAAACTTTCGGGGGTGACATTTCATTGCTCCGGGAGAAGGGGGGATATCCCTTCCGGACCACCCTCTAAATTCAACACTGATTACTGCTGCCAAAAACAAATTTTGCAACGAAAGATGATATCGCCGCAGCGGCAACAACAGAGTGCAAAGGGTTAATAAAAGTTTATTTTACTTTCCACACAAAATACTCTGCTCGATCTAATTTGGAAAGGTTAGAGAAACAGTCGAAATAAAATATTTTTAAAAAGGGGTAGTTTTCTTAATCATTTACATAAGTATAGCTTTTCTTAAAAAAAAAAAAAAAAAAAAAAAAAAAAAAATGAAGAAAGCAATTTAACAAATTACAACGACCATTTGGAAAATGATTTTTTCAAAGACTAAAATTTAAGACATAAAAAATCGCACGGAGTTGATCATACATTACCTACGCCATGGATTAAACATTAACATTCCTGGACCCATCCTGAACAAATTTTAAAAGAAATTTCAGTTTTTCAATTTTCGGTTCCGTAAGTTTTTTAACTTCTACGGAGCTGGTCATACATTACGTACGACATGGATTAAACATTAATATTCCTGGACCCATTTTAAATGAAATTTCATTTTTAAACTTCTAAACATCCCACAATATTATTTTTTATATCGTCGTATAGAGAAAAAAAAAGCATTTATAATTGCAATTTGTTTGAAAGCTGTATCTCAATTTGTTTCTGAGTTATTATTTTTTTTTTGCAGTTTTTATTACTTTTCTGTCATAGTGGCAACAGAAGTATCCAACTCTGTTGAAAATAAAGGGAAAATACAGATTACTGTATAGACCCATGAGAAAACGAATAAAATGCGGGATTCAACTAATAAAACGCTTCAGATATGTTTTTG
This sequence comes from Maratus speciosus, assembly GCA_963932465.1. Taxonomy (NCBI): domain Eukaryota; kingdom Metazoa; phylum Arthropoda; class Arachnida; order Araneae; family Salticidae; genus Maratus; species Maratus speciosus. The sequence continues at coordinate 632,264,969 of OZ010786.1, forward strand.
ATTTCCTACCCTGACCGAGGACAATAACCATTTTTCCAAATGGTTAAAAAAAAGTTGTATGAAACATTTTGAACAGCAAAAGCCTTTCCATTTACATAGAGGATCATTTTACATTTAAATACATTGCTTTTATAAGAATTTTGATATTTCCATAAAAGTATTTTTGAATAATAATTAGTGTGATTATTTTTGTAGCTATTTTACAAAAGAAAAAAGTAATAACTACTGATTTATTTAATCAGTTTTAATTAAAAAAAACGTCTAAATTTCACATGATTATTACTTAAAATTCCAGTATATCTTCATCTATTAAAAAAAAAAATTAGATAATTATTGAGATGAAGCAATTTCTTGATAAATAATTCCGTAAATAAAGGGTTAAGGTACGGTCAGACTCCATTCAGCTACAGCAAATCGTTTGCTGTAGTCAGTCGCTCTCTTTGATCTGGCTAGTCTTCGGAAGCTCTATTACAAGTCAGAGATCAGGCGGAGAAAACCCCTGACATGTTTATCACTGCCCCTTTTTTTGTTGAGACTCCCCCTTCTTTTGTTGATGACCACAAAACCTTTGGAAAAGAAAGACCAGCGAAATAATTTGCGGATTTTTTAAAATGTTGTCTGAACGCTATCTTAGACCATTATTAAACGCAAAATGTCAAATCTTCCGGTGGGGTGCATTTTAAGGGGGGGGGGGGGTATTCTGATGCTTCAGAAATGGACCCCAGGCCACCCTCTGAATTCATCACTGGGAAAAGCTGTATCGGGGAAGAATATCTTTCTTGAAAATTTGATAGGCAACTAACAACCGTACTGGAAGAAATGTTGCGTTGGCTGTGCAAACAAAGAAGTATAAAATCGATAGAAACACACATCCGACTGACTGTTATAGCTGCTGGGAGTCCAGGAATCGACACCGTGGACGTTCGGGAACAGCTGTTTTGATCAAGGACGCGGAAAGAGAAACGTGCTAGCTCTCACGGCTATTCGATTGTTTCCCATTCAAAAAACTTTCCATTGGATCAATGGAAGAAAAAGAAGAGAAAATTTGAATGGGTTGAAATTTGAATTAGAAAATTTGAATTTTAGACTTTAAAAGTTACGCATTTAAGGAGATGGTGAGCTTCGAAAAAGAGCAAAAGTAAGAATTGTCGACTTTAAAACTTACGCATTTAAGGGGATGGTAGGCTTCGAAAAAGAGCAAAAGTAAGAATTGTTGACTTTAAAACTTACGCATTTAAAGAGATGGTACACTTCGAAAAAGAGCAAAAATAAGAATTATTGACTTTAGAATTTACACATTTAAGGAGATAATAAGCTTTGAAAAAGAGCAAAAGTAAGAATTTTTTACTTTAAAACTTACACATTTAAGGAGATGGTAGGCTTCGAAAAAGAGCAAAGATAAAAATTATTGACTTTAAAACTTACGCATTTAAAGAGATAGTAGACTTCGAAAAAGAGCAAAAATAAGAATTATTGACTTTAGAATTTACACATTTAAGGGTATAATAGGCTTCGAAAGAGAGCAAAAGTAATAATTTTTTACTTTAAAACTTCAAAACTAAGAATTATTGCCTTTAAAACTTACGCATTTAAAGAAATAGTAGACTTCGAAAAAGAACAAAAATAAGAATTTTTGACTTTAAAACTTACACAATTAAGGGAGTGGTAGGCTTCGAGAAAGAAGAAAAATAAGAATTTTTGACTTTAAAACTTACGCATTTAAGGGGATGGTAAGCTTCGGAAAAGAGCAGAAAAAAGAATTTTTGACTTTAAAACGTACGCAAAAAATGAGAATTTTTTACTTTAAATCTTACACATTTAGGGGGATGGTAGGTTTCGAAAAAGAGCAAGAATAGGAGTTTTTACTTTAAATCTTACGCATTTAAGGGGATGATAGGCTTCGAAAAAGAGCAAGAATAAGAATTTTTTACTTTAAAGCTTACGCATTTAAGAGGTTGGTAGGCTTTGCAAAAGAGCAAAAATGAGATTTTTTGACTTTAAAACTTTAGCTTTTAACGGGATGGTAGGCTTCAGATAAACGGTCAAGTATTACTTGCGCTCTGAGGGTTCCATACAATAAATATGTGAATTATTAACTGTATTATTAAAAAAATCGCTGCTAAAAGAATAATAGGACTTCGCAAGAGACTATACAACGTAGGGTTGGGCATAGCTGTATATACTAGAAAAGTATGAATGGGTATATCATAAAAGTTCAAAGAGATAGGAAGCCTAAATAATATCAAATATTGCTATTCTGTATAACTCTTTTTTTAATCTTATATCCTAATCTGTTTATGATGAATTTAATTCGGTACTGACAATAGAAGTAGTGCATATTTAAACTTCATTTGGCATTTCATAAAGCTAAATTCAGCGAAGTAATAATCTTTTCTTTTTACAGTGTATCTAAAACAAAATCCTTGTTCAAATTTTAAACTTGGCATTGCGCTAAGAGCGCTTCGGAAGGAGGTCGCAAAGTTGCAACGCCGACTTGGTCCGTGCCGCGTTTTTCCAGATAGGTTTTTAATTAACCTTTATAGACATGGGAGGCGAATTGATAGATCCACCCAATGCAAACTAGCCGCGGATCCCATAGTATTTATGCGATTAATTCTTATTAAATAAGTATTTTTAAAAATTTGATGTTTATTGCTTTTATACTGCTACTGGGCATTGCATTACATAAATGTATCATTAAACGTTGTTATCTACGCGTTAAAGGTGTTCTCAAATACAAAAGGGCAACTTTCTGACATAAGTTTTAATTTATTTTTGTTCGAAGATGCATGAAACTAGCTGGTGTTGTTGTTCAGAAACTATGTCATTGAGCTGTTTTTCCATTTTTTTGCAAACGCAATCGATCTTTCGGAAAAGAGTGTCAAAGTGCGCGTTTGGAACCGAATTTCCGCGCGAAGGAAGAAAGAGCACTCAAGAGCGGGCGAAAAACGTGTTTGTCACGTAATCAAATTCGCTAATAACTCAATAGGTAATTGATTGATCAAAAAATGGAAAAAACGGTTCCACTCCAAATCGCTTCCATGGCCAGTCTTTCCAATTTTATACCTTTCCGTTAAAAATGAATTTGTAAATGTGTCATAACATTTTGCGCTTGTTGAGCAGAGCAGTTAAGAACAGCCTTAAAAGCCGATGATACATAGAGTACGCCGCCACTGTCATTATGTATGTCCAAACCGTCCGTGTCTTTAAGGGTTAGGCAGCCTAAGAGAGACTACTCAGGGCCGGCTAGGCCTGCCCCTTAGAGCTTAACGTCTCTCCCGGTATGTTCCCCGACACGTTGGGGCTCGTTAGTGAATCCAGCCCTGTCCGGCCGTATGCAGACGGACAGCTATGCAAGAGGTGCAAGGGGCGATGCCCACACGCCAAATGCGGCCACGCACCACCGACCAAGAGCCCAGAATTTATTTGAAAAAACAAAGTGAGTTTACAAAAAAGGCGAATGGCTGCCCGCCAGGATACGCCTACTCGCGACAGAGGGCGGATGATAAGAACATCTAAGATAAAAAAAATAAATAAAAAAAAAATGAAAAAATTACATCACTGCTCCTGTCCGCCAGGGGACGAACCCCCCCTCGCGACAAGGGGCGGCAGGAAGGGAAAAGAATGATTCGCGTGACACAAGTAAGATGGCAGGAGCAAATACTCAAGCGTCCATTGGAGATGTAATGATTTTCCTGGCACAAGTAAGATGGCACGAGAAAATACTCAAACGCCCATTGTAGATGTATCTTTTGATGGAATGGTGGAAAGCACGAGCAGAGGCTCTTGAGTTCGTAGGAGGCCACATACTTGATGGATAGGAGAAATTACTGGAGGCTATAAAGAAGACTGGATTCTGGTGCTGTTTGAAGCTTGATGTGGTGGCAGTGAGACTGGATAAGCAGAACCAAGACTTACGTTAAGTTTGTTAGGTAAGTAAGGAAATTGTGAATGTGTTTTAATTTGTTGAGTAGAAGGGTGCTTGAAAGGACATTTTGGAGCCAATTTACTGGAAGTATATCTGGACGCCTCAAGTGCCAGCGTTGCGTGAGATTACAACTATAATACGGGCGATTTACAGTGCCAAGTTCACCGCATTCGCAAGTGGCAGTGGATCTTATCTTGAAGCGCTCCAGATATGCCTTGAAAGGGCCATGTCCTGTTAAAAAGCTTGTGGTGTACGGGTGTTAAGTTATATAGTGTGAGAGAAACTTTAGGAATTAGTTTATATGTGTGCCTGCCCTTGAATGAGGTATCCCAGTGTTCCTGCCATCGCGTCAGTATCCTTGCTCTAAGGATCCTTTTCACGTATGACTGGGGCACTGGGAGGTGTGTGTCTATTGTTTCTTTCTGTGTGGCCTTCTTCGCTAGGTCGTCTGCAAGTTCATTGCCAAAGGTACCTTTGTGACCCAAGACGTGACCTAGCGAGATCCGATGCAGGAGATTCTTTAGTTTTAGTTTTATTTGCAGTACTAGAGGATGTTTTGTCCTGTGTGCCTGTATTGCCTGCAGGTCAGAGAGGCAGTCGCTGTAGATGGTAATACTATTGCTAGGGTGGGATTTCGCCCACTCTAATGCGTTTAGTATTGCGAACACCTCCGCTTGGAATACGGAGTTATTATCATCTAGCTTGCAGACCACTGATGGACCACCACCATGCCTTCCGTGGCGCAGAAAGCTGTTCCCACGCCGGTCTCTGTGCCTTATCCATCAGTGAAAAGTGTGGTGCTAAGGGCAGGTGTGTAGCTGTTGCGTGTTGTGTTTACTTGAAAGTGTGAAGTCTCCTCAGTGGGGTGAGGCTGCCAGCTCCTGACTTTGTATTGTAATGTTGTGTTTGGAAAAAGAGAATCTATTACTGTGTCACATTTTAGCTGTAGGATTGAGGATTTGGCGTATTCGTATTCTAGTTGAAGTGTGATGGGTGGAATAGCTGTGAGTATATGTAGTGCATCTGTGGAGATTGTGCGGTAGCCCCTTGATATTTGTAGGAGAAAAGTGCGTTGCATTGAGATTAGTTTAGGTTTTGCTAAGGATGATAATTTATCCCCCCCCCCCCCCAGATACAGGCCCCGTAAAGTATTATTCTTTCGATTATTGTTAGGTACCAGATCTTTAGTGTTTTGTTGTCTACCCCTCCCAGTTTAGAAGTTAGTCTTAATGAATTGTTATGATATGCTGTCAATTTAAGTTTTAGGTCGTTAAGGTGTGGGATCCAGTTAAGATTTACGTCAATGGTTATGCCTAGGAGTTTTATGGAATGTACGTGTCGAATGGAGACATTATTGATCCTCATCACTGGAGGGAGTTTAGGATCATATCTGTGTGGTTTGGTGAATACTAGTGCTTGAGACTTTTGTGGTAAGAGTGTGAGGTGCAGTGAATCCGGTAGCCGGCAGAAAATAGGAAGAGCTTCGGCAAACTGTTCCTCTAGATGACGTCTGTAACGACCAGAGAAAATGAAGCTGAAATCATTGGCGAAGGCAAATAGCATAAATCCCAGCCGATTTAGTTCTGTTAGTAGCACATTTGATACCAGCAGCCAGAGGATTGGGCCAAGGCACGAGCTCTGGGGGCAACCCTTCTGCAATCGGTGGGTAGATGTGCCAGCGTCCCAATTAATTAGAACGCTCCTCTGTGAGAGGTAGGAGCCGATGAGACCAGCTATGTTCCCCGGACAGTTCAGTGCTTGTAGTTGTATGAGAATGTCTCGCCATTCTACGTTGTCGAATGCGCCTTGTATGTCTAATGAGACGAGTGATGTTGCGTTGCCCTGAGCTATGCTTTTAGTACAAGGTAGTCATTATGGCATGAAGTGCGAGTTCGCATGAATGGCCCTCGCGGAATCCGAATTGTTTGGGGTGGAGAAGGTTGTTTAACTCCAAAAAGTGCGCCAACCGGATAACCAGAAGTTTATCCAGAAGCTTTCCTAGAGTGGGAAGAAGGCAGATGGGTCTGTATGACTTAGGTTCGGTAGGAGTCTTTAAGGGTTAATATCCCGCCTAATTACCGACATTTTTTTAAAAATCATTATCAACAATGCTTTTATACTTCTGCTTCGAAAGGTACCTTCAGCTCTCCTCAACACTTTTGCTCAATGCCCGCAAATCGAAATTTGTGTATAACGGAAAAATGCGTTTTTCTGATAAACTATGTGACCTAGGGTAATCGCTATAATTCGACGATGTCTCTGAAACTATAATAACTGAAATTAAACGAAATGTATTTTTGAGTTCAACGTTACGAAAGCTTTCACACGATACCCCACATGATATACAAAGAAAAGATTTTTTTTTCAAGTAGCTTAATTAGCCCCTCTACATTTGTCCTAAATATATTTCTGAACGTTTAATAATCTGTAAATACGTGAGTCAATAGTCTTTATTACTTCCCCCCGATTTGAACTTGCCACGTTCCATAGTTTACGAGTAAAATGGTTGTGGCAGACGGACAGACAGACACAGAAGTGATCTTTATATAGTTCCGTGTTTACTTTTTAAGTACGGAACCCTAAACATCTAAGAACATTGATATAATTAAATGAAAGTATAGATATATAAAAAAATACGCTTCTATTGATGCCATTAAAAATAGAAAATAATTTTTATAATGAAACATCTGGAGCTCAAGACAAAAAATAGTGAGGCACTGATAGATATACCCCAAGTAAATTGGAATTTTAACCGTATTCAGAATATATTTAAATTTTATTCGCTTTTTTTTTCCATTGCTTAAATAAATTATTATCGATAGTTTTTATTAAAAATAACCAATTAATTTAAAATTAAGTTCTAAAAATATTAATGAATTGTATTATTATAGCAATCATACAAAAGTCATCAGAAAGTGAGTAAAAATTGATTACATAATTCCACTTTTACAATTTTCAATATTAAACCGGGAGAACGCACGCATACTCAGGGTATGAATGGTTTTTACTTTGTCACCAATAAATACAAATAAATAATAATAGTCACCTTATTTAGTCAGAGACAATTGTTAAAAATTTTACGTTAAAGTAAGTTGAAGTATTACTTTTAAAAAGATAGGGGTGACAATTGTAAAAACCATACGCACTCCGGGTCTATCATTCCCGGCGCGCCTCCCGGGTTAAATAACAGCATGTAAAAAATGCTATAAACAATGCTGAACTCTAAACTTTTAATGAGAATGAAAACAATATGAAATCAAACAACAATTACTTTATAAAAAAGGAAATTGTAAACAAATCTATATTGTTGAAAAGGGTAAAAACAACGCCGGATCATTTTTAAAACTGTTGCTTACTAAGTACCATTGTTGTACATATTGTTGTTATAACAATGATAGAAACATTCAATTTAGTTTTGTTCTGGTAAAAATCTTCTTGCTTGAAGTTTGCTAAAAGCTAAGATTAAACGATTTTTGCTTTTAAACGTTTGATATTTTTAAAGATTGTTATATTTTGATAGATGAGATTAAGAAAAATGAGTTTGAAAGGTTTCTTAGAGAAATTTACGTAAGTAACAGCATTTTTCAAACACATTTTTTCTTTTTAAAACTACGATATACATTTGCTAACTTGGTACTTATGTATTATTCGGGACAGATCAGATTCATTGCATCAACAATGGCGACAAAAACAATAATTATACAATAACCATTTCCTTATTTATTTATTTATTTATTTATTTTAGTCGCTGTCTTTCATTGTAACAGCATAATTAATGTTATATAATGGCCATATTAAACACTGTAGCAAAAATATTTATATACGTATAATAACTGTATAATATGATATAGCATAGATAAAGATATAATGTAATATATTAATTAATACAGTATATTTATATTTAAAAATATTTATTTATATTCATTCTGATGAGCATAAATATCCTCCGGAAATAAAACTACGATCATTAATATCATTTATTGTTAAAAGCCTCCAAAATGATGTTACCTATTTAATGATTGCAAATTAAATTACTGTTTTATATTATTTTGGTATGCTTTTATCTTATTATCCTTTTTAACTATGTATTTTTTAAATGTACATTAAACTACCGTTTTGAACACAGCTGGCGATTTACATCTATATTTACATATCTGTCTTTTTGCCACGGATAATACTAAGTACAGCTTACGTCAATGTATTTAAAGTTACATCATCTGTAATATTCTACATACAATTCATTGTACATCTCTTTGATTTAAGAGTGTATGCAAGCACTACTATAGGAAAGGAATGCAATGAAGATATTCTAAGCAACAGTGATATGAAAAATCAAAAAGAAAATTATACAAAACAATATTCTTTAACACCCCCCCCCCCCCAAAAAAAAAAAAAAAAATAATAATAATAATAATTTTATTTATTAAAACAGAATTTCATTTTGCATTTTCTTAAATTACTGGACTGTAAAAAAAATCAGTACTTTTACGGAAACTGTATTATGAAAGTGGCAGTTTAGCTAGACTTTTAATAGTGTTATCTGTCAAAAAATCCAGAGGGAATCCATATATGCTACGTTTTGATGCATTCACAAAGAAATCACCCAATTGTCTGTATTAAAATTCATATTTTTATGGAACTTTTTCACAGTCAATGTAAAAAAAATCAAATGTTTCGTAATCTTACGAAAATGTAATGTGATAATGCACGGAAATATACAATAACCACTTCTGAGTTACTCGTGATACTGAAAAGCATTTTTTATCATTACAAACTCCGGAAACCAATGTATTTTTAGGTTTTAAGGAATCATTTATAAAAGCAATTTTTCTTTTTGCTCCACTGATTTTCGGAAGCGTTTCCGAGTAGTTGTTGTAGTATTTATTTAATTTGATTTCCCAATCCTGAATATATGATTTATTTATAGTTTTTAGAATACTATTTATTCTTAATTAAACACTTTATTAATTTATTAATGCATAATATAATTTATTAATGCAAGAGTAAGAAAATAATATTAATTTTAGTGTTAATGTTAAAGCTGTTATTTCTCACGCTCGTTCATAAAACATGTTCGATGAACATGAAAATGTCTTACTTGAGAATGGATAGCAAGACAGTATTCTGGATTTAGAAAACTGATTAATAAATTATAAAAACTGTTGGAAACGTTTCCGAAAATGAGTGGAAGCAAAAGAAACTTTGTTTTTGCAAACGTGTCTTGAAAAATTAAAGTAAAAGAGAATAAAATACATTTAATACTTATTAAAAGGATGGGGGAATTTAGAAGATACATATTCAATTACTTTGATCTAAAAAGGCTTCAGTAGTATTTAAGAAGCTCTATAATTTTATATAAGTGAAATGCAAATATATTTCTATGTATATATTCCGATTGTGTATGATGAATAATAATTGCTGTTTATCTTATACTTACATTTCTGTGTCTATATTTCTCTAATATATATTTTCAGATTTCGATCTCGTTACGATTTCGATGACGGTCAGGATAGTAGAAAAACTGAAAAGTATTGGAAAATGTTGAGAAGAGAAGTAGTAGTTGATAGGTATAGAACGTTTTGACAATTTCCTTTATAAATTTCTATAGCGTGTTTTGATAATTGTCTGGTAAATCATTTATGTGTGCTAAAGTATTTTTTCCTTCAAACTATGCACGCACTAAAGAATGCTTTTAAATATTTTTTATATGCTTCCGTCAAATTTTCAAATTCAAAACAAAGACTTTTTTCCTAAAATAATAACTTGAGAGAGAGTAGGAATTTTTTTAAATTGCTGTTTTATTACTTATTCGTTAAAAAATATATTCATGTGAATAAAAAAAAAATCTTTTAAGAGTTAAAATAAAAAACTTTAGATTGTAAGAGAGGGGTTATTTTTTAATCTTTTAACTCTGTTATGACAAAATCGTATGATATTTTTATTTAATTGATAGTCTTACCTTATTTAAACGCTATTAGCTAGTTATTTCATATATATTATACGCTAATTTGTAATATATACTTTTAATTTTTTACGTCGACACTTTTGTGTCTCTAATTTGTATGTATTCACTGAAAAAAAAAATGGGTACTCAAAATTGAATAAAAAGTACCCAATTTTGAATACTTGACATACTCAAAATAGCTCCGATTCAAGTGTACTCAAAATGGAGAAACACGTGTACTCATTTTTAATCCCATGGTTGTCTTCAAATATGAACCGTTCCCCTTGAACCTACAAATTAAAGTAAAAATGTACTGATATTTATTTTCAGCCAGTTATTTCATATGTATTATACGCTAATTTGTAATATATACTTTTAATTTTTTACGTCGACACTTTTGTGTCTCTAATTTGTATGTATTCACTGAAAAAAAAAATGGGTACTCAAAATTGAATAAAAAGTACCCAATTTTAAATACTTGACATACTCAAAATAGCTCCGATTCAAGTGTACTCAAAATTGAAAAACACGTGTACTCATTTTTAATCCCATGGTTGTTTTCAAATATGAACCGTTCCCCTTGAACCTACAAATGAAAGTAAAAATGTACTGATATTTATTTTCCGTTCTAAATTATTAACAACAAAAGTTTAAATGATTATTTATTAAGAAAAATAGCAAAATTATTAACAAGATACCCAAATCGAATATTTTTATAACAAGAGCTTTATTTGTAAGCATTTTGAAATTATTTTAAAATACTGTACATAATTTAACATTTGAATCATCATGAACATCTTTTATTGCCACCATAAGTGAAATAAAGCATCTCAGAGTGCAAAATTATCGTTTTGTTTGGTTTTGATAACATGTAATGTTTCAAAATTGAGAAAACATATGTTCATTTTTGATCCAAACATACTCAATTCGATATGAGTAAATCGATTTACTCATCTTTGAGTACTTCATTTTCTCAGTGTTTAATAATAATGCTGTATCTCTAGAGATATATAAGTAATGTGCTCTAGCTGTTTCCTATTACATGTTTTTGAGGAAAATATATTTTTTACGTTTAGCAATAAAAATAAATGTAACTAATTAAATAATTATAGAAAATCCATAAAAAGAATGTGTCTACAGAGCCAGGCGAATCATGTTGTGAACTGTCACAGCTCTAATTGGCATTTGTACCACTTACCAGGACTATAAAGATGATTAAAAGCATTTTTCTCGATAGATTGTTTGTTTTCTATTGAGTGCATTTTAAAAACTGGCCCAGTTTCAATTTCAAAGGATAATTATGTTTATGTAAAGTTTTATTTAATAAATAAGTACAGACAGAAAATAACGAACCTTGCACATAGATTGAAAGTTAATAACTGGTTAATTACCTCAATACATGGAATAATAATAAAAAAAGACTTTAGTGTGGCAAAGAATCTTGGTAGTCATTTTAAATGCAGCAATTCGTTGCCAGTGTAATATATATACAGGGCATCCATAATTAAACGACCCTACTTTAAAATTATCTACAGACAAAACTATTGTTCATACAGTTGTGAAATTTTGTAAAAGACATGATAAAGGGATGGGAATTTGTTTAACCTAAAAAATGTAAATAAAAGTAGTTCAAAATTTCGCCACAAGAGGGCGTTTTTTTAATAAATTACACATTTAGCATTACGATAGTTTAGAAATTTTATTTATTAACTTAACCTTACTGTAAAGATAGCATTTCACGACATTTTCCTAGTTTTTCCCTGAACTGAATACCCAGCGGTCAACTGTGGAACATGCTATCTTACAATTCCAGATGGTATCTGAAAAAGATGAAAGTCATGCAGAACATGTTTGGTTATAACAAAATTTGTTAAACTATCGTAAATGTATGTTAAATGTGTAATTCGTTAAAAAACAGCCTCCTATTTTTTTTCGCTCAAACATATTCCCGTACTTTTATTATGTCCTCCAAAAAATTTCACAACATTTTGAACAATAGTTTCGTCTAGACAACTTTAAAATAGGGTCGATTAATTCTGAACATCCTTTAAATTAAATTTCTAAACTATCTTAATGCTAAATATGTAATTTATTAAAAATCGCCCTTTGGTGACGAAATTTTAAAATATTATTTATATTTTTTTTTAGCTTAAACAAATTCCCATCCCTTCATTATGCCTTTCACAAAATTTCACAACTTTATGACCAATAGTTTTGTCCGTAGAAAACTTTAAAGTAGGGTCGTTTAATTATGGACACCCTGTATATACATATTCAAAAGTTGTGGAAAAATCATGAAGAACTCAAACCATCAATTCGTGGGCAAGATAAAATCATTAAGATTGTAAAATAGTAAAATAAATAGAATCACATGTAATATTAGTTGCACTAATTAAACTTAATTCAACAACACCATTACACCCAGTTTAAAATTTAATGGTATAAAAACCATCACGTCATTGGATATCATGGTTACGGACACGGCAACCACGTAATAAAAAAAAATGCAATTTTAACAAAAGAGTTCTTACAATCTGTGAAAATACTGGTAGGATGTTAGGCAAATTCAAATCCATTAAAAATATTTTTTTACCCTTAATTTAAATTTATTTTTCGAAAACTTTATTGTTGAAAATGCATATTACTGTGAAAATAACCCATATCGAGTAATGTAATACTTTTTTAGATACTTTTGTCCTATGAGTTCGGTTTGTCTGTCTGTCTCTTTATAAGTCTGTCCGAGTTTCAACTCGTGTAAATAAACTTGGATTGCCATTTAATTGATACATGTTATCGAGGTAAAAATGAATTATGTATCATTTATACTTTTAAAAGAACGCTCAAAAGAATTCCATTACTTCATGGTCTATGGAAAAAAAAATGGTTTTCAGTGTATTTAAATGATGCTATTCTATTTCAAATTTATTGAAATTGATACACATCGCTGAGATGCACTATAAGAAACTTGTTGTGTGCATAAAATTTTATCGCTCATTTACAAGGGCACAAAAAATATTTCGGTTACCGTACTGTGCATGAGCAATAATTAGTGAAGTCCGTTTCAATTGTGTGTTCAACGTTTCCTAATGAACTAATTTTTAACATACCATGGAGTATATATGCAAATCTACGGATCATATACAGTGCTTCACAAAAGAATTTGAACACGCTTCTATTTTATGGGCGTAGGTTACTGTTATTAGAGCTTTAAATAATTTAAGGGCTTTTCAATTTTTTTTTCATTTTTTTTTTCTACATCTTATTAAACAGGGAAGTTTTATTACATTATCCTGATTACGTTGGAAAGTATTTCTTAATCTATCCTTGACGCATGATATTTCTTTCTTTTTTATGCTTATTTATACGTCCCAAATTGTTTTCAGATTCATGTTTGATTCTGCTGAGTTTGATCACAAAGTTGAAGCGGCCTTCATGATAATGAAGAGATCTTCTGAAGTTCGTGAAGATGCCTTAAAATGGTTTGAAAGTGATTTGAAAGTAGAAAGAGAAAGGGTATGAAGAAAGTTGATGAGAGACAAGAACATAGACTTGTCAAGCGCCATGCCTTACTTGATTAAGATAAACCAAGCCGACGCTGCCTGGCGGGCTATGGATGATTTAGGTAGAGAATACGTATACGAATGGCAACGTCGAGTTAACTTCACAATCTTGGAAATGTTTATACTTAGACATAAAGCGTAAGCATTATTATTGTTATTATTATTATTATTATTTGCTAGTAATATCACTAATCATTAATGTTTCGTCAACATAACAGGAATTTTGAGTAATGCAAATGGCAACTTTTCTAATAAAATATCAATAGATACGTTAAAAAATCGTACTGTAATATAAAGCATGCAACGTGATTATAGATAATATAAGTGCACTTTTAAGATCAGATTAACTCTATAACTAATTTTATTGGATTCGATACTATACTATTGATGGGTCTAATAAAATTAAGATACTTTTGATATTTCCCAAGCATTTTAGCAAATTGCTCAATTTTCTTATATTTAATTTTAAATAAATGGCATTACTAAAATTCTTACATTTTTTTTTTTTTTTCAATCACAAAATCATTTTAATCAAATATAATTGCACAAATAAAATGATGATTATTTTTCTGCTCGTAATTTGAAATGAATAATTAATCCTTTCTTAATTTGCCAAATGCTAAATCTTTGAAGACACTGAATAATAATAATTATGAAAAATTTGCGTATTACATTGATCATCACGAAAAGCTTCCGTTTTGAAGTAAAAATACAGTTTCAACCAAGAGTTTTCTCAAGTCCAAAATAGCTTCTTTCTGACACAAGTTTCTTTCTTCTTAAATACAAGAATTTGTCAACTGTTATTATTTAGAAATTAAGAAATCTTATAGTGTGTTACATTTTTTCTAAAGGCAAGTAATAGTTTTAAAAATGTTGTCAAAGTAGATTTAAGATAATTTTTTGGGACACAACAGCCGCGGCAAGTTCGCCATAAGACAATAATAGATCGTAGCTCAAGATACGAGCATTTGTTTTGGAAAATGGGACAAGTTGGTTTAAAAAAATAGTTAGAGCTAAATGTTATTGAAAATTAACACATATAGGTTTTTTACTTTAATGTGTTTAAAAAGTACTTAAATATCAAAGGGATATTTTTGTACCACACTGTGAGTCTAAAAGTTGATTTTAAGCATTATTCATGATGTATTCTTTATTTTCAATTTTGTACATTGATCCGCGAATCCCTGACGTAAAAGAATAATTTTTTTCAATTCTCCGTGGAAAAAAAAAAAAAAAGATTGAGACTTACTTTTAGACATTTAAAATTTCTTATTTGTGTTATTTCTGTATAGAATTTTGCGTTGAATGTTTAAATATTGTCCTCCACGGTATGTTCAGACAAAATATTCTTAGCTCAGTTTATTAAATGTTTGAAAAATAAAATGGCTTTGAATGCGGACTTTAGGGGTACCTACTACAAACAAATGTTCTCCCTAGATTATGTGCAGCCGGTGTCCGTGGTCCGGAGAAATAACTAATATGTGGGTTCGGTTATTTAGCACTAGAAATATATGGATATGACATACACTGTAAAAGAAAAAAAAAAAAATCCGTTTATTTTTCAGAAAAAAAACCTGTCAGTGAAGACCCCGGTTAAATACTGTCTATTTACAGAAATAATCAGTATTGACTAAAAAATGTCTGTTATTTTAACAGATTTCGGCTGTAAGTTCGAAATAAATACAGATTATTTCTGTAAAATAAACAGTTTTTTACTGGCTGCTGGTTGACAGATTTTTCTGTGAAAACGACAATTTCTTTTTACAGTATAGAATGCAAAAACAATAGAAATTTGCCATAAAATAAAAATGTCAAGTACTGTAGACTTGTCTGGATTTTGGCAAAAATGTTATAATGAAACAATAAGATAACACGTAAATACGATTATAAATTAATGATAAAGACGGTATTCTGTCTCATTTCAAGGCTATAGGTGAAGGATTTTGATGAAACTTTTTTTTAAAGATTTTTCGTTTAATATTTTTGTACATTAACCCCTTAATTCTCGTTCCCGTGATATTCATGGTTATGTTTTTTATTCAGATTGTTTGATTCCTACCAGTTTTATTAAATAGCGTAATTGCCTTTATTATGGTATCGTTTTACCTATCATTAAATAAGGAACATATTTCTATTTCAAAAAAGTGGTGGCAATACGCAATTTGAATTTTTAAAGCGTAATTTAATGGGGCCGTTAAGGGGTTAAGGGTTTCATTCGTACCAAAGAAAGCTGTTAATCTCTAAGTTCATTTATAAAAAATAAGTCTATTTTGCTGAAAACTTTCATAATTAAAAAAGCAAAATTCAAAGCGTACCTCTTTACTCGCCTGAAACTTGTATAAAAATTATTCATTAATTGTACAATTTTTTTTCCAAATTTATCATTCCGCCATTGTATTAACATTCTGTGATAGAAAAAAAAAAAAAAAACATATTGTAACATTTTAACGGTAAAATGTTTTCTTAAAAAATTAAAATAGGTGTAAACTGTATAACAACGAAGTTTTGTATAAAAAAAAAAGTGTACAAAAAGACACGGGAAAAAAGACAAATGTTTCTTAACCTTCGAAAATATAATATACAAACTGCAAATGAAAATAGAAAATCTCATTTCCGAGTCATCCTCAACTCCGAAAAGCGTTCTTTATCACTGAAAACATCTGTAATTAATATATTTTTGAGATTTAAAGAAGCATTAATCGAAACATTCTTTTGCTGTTACTGATTTTTGAAACGTTTCCAAGTAGCTTTTACACAGCATTGAGGTTTGTTGGGGTAACTGGAACCACGAGGAAACTGGGGCATAGGCTATTTTATAAAAAACTGTTGGTGTTTTTTAAGTTTTAGCTTTTGTGAGCAATGCCCCTTTATCTCTACTTCCTAAAACAACGTGTATCAACTCAATCATAACTCTCACTTTGCTGTGATAGGCTGTCAAAAATTTACGTTTCTTTTTTTAAAAACAACGTCAATATGGCTGAACTTCCTGAGATTTTTATTAAAATACTGTAAGTACTTTTATAACAATCTTTTTTTTTAAAGATTAGACATATAACTACATTAATATTATTGGGTATCTATACATATTTACTTCATGTTTTAAATGTAAGCCCGGTGTCCCAGTTACCCCATAAATGTTTCAAGAATGGGGTAACTGGGACATGTATCCGGGGTAACTGGGCCATGCTGTATCAAGTTACCCCAATAGTTATAAATAATTTTTTTGTGTTTCTCTTACTACGGGAAGTAAATTTCTCCATTGGTTTTTGCTCACAATAAAGAAAATGATAGAATACCTTATTAAAATAACGTAATGAAATTTGAAAAAAAGCATATTGAGTGGTATCAAATCAGTTTTATTGACCCCTTGAGAGGCGGTGATGCCGTTATGGCACCACTTAATTTTAATTCCTAATTGCCACATTGGCACCTGAATTTTATAATTAAAATTTAACCTCTATTAAGTACGCGAAAATATACTTTTACATGTTTTCAGATAGATTCTCTTGTAAATATTGGTGTCATTAAATTATTTCAACATTTTACGAATGCAAGTACCTTGCTCCTGAAAGCCAGATATCCAGACCTTGAAATTGTACTATACACAGGGGGTCCAATTCTATAGGCATAGCTGCCAATTTTTACGCTTTTTTGCTACCACTAAAATTTAATAGAGATTTTCGTTTTGTAAGATTTCGACGATTAAATAAGACAACATTTACTATAATATTTTAGTGGTAAGAGGAAAACGTTAAAGTTGGCAGCTATGCTATAGGGAATCTTTTATCGTCCCTACCACTATTTTGAAAATAATATTTTCATCGCACCTTTCTTTAAGGAACAATAAAATTTTCCCTATATAATGCGACCCCTGGATAAAGATAAAGTACTTAAGTACTTACGTAGCCTTTTGTTCAGAGATTTACCTTGCTATTTTTTTCTTTAAAATACCCATGTGACTTTTATACTTATTATCTATACTAGTACATAAGTACTTATCTAAGTTTTATATTTTTGGCATAAATAAATCTAATATTTTCACTTTTAGTGCTTTTTTTAGGCACACTGACAGCAAAGGTTTCCCTTACAACGCTGTTTATTGACATATAATTTACATGATCTGCCTGGTTTAAATTTTTTTAAGTTGTTTACACTTTTTCAAACAGGATCTGATATCCGATATGAAAAAAATATAAACGCGTGTGGAACATAGACCCCCCCCCCCCCCCTGATCCAGTTACCCCATTTTTGGGGGCAACTGGTCCCATGAGGAAAGAAAGATGAAATATGCATATTTTTATATTTTTAAATATTAAAATGTAATTTTGAGCATTTCTGTCTGATAGAGAGAACCTAACTGAACACAAATACAGAAGTTCAGACTTTAATTGAAATGAACATTAGCTTTTTGAAGCTGAATTGACAGAAGCTCCAGAGTTACATTGTAAAATCATGAAACCGGAATATCGATTTTTCGGATGTTATTTATTCTCAAGCATACATTTTCAGCTTCGTAATTAATTTATATACATGCACGATTTACAAAGTAACAATGATATTAATGTTCATTTTAATAGTGTTAATTTATTATATGTGTTTGTAAACCCTGTTTGTTGAAAAAGAAATTGCTTTTTTCAGAAATAAATAGCATCCAAAAACCTATATTTCGGATATTCACTCTAAAACGAACTCGGTAACGTTTACGAAAATCAGTGGTAGTGAAAATAGCTTTGTTTTTATAAATGTCCCATTAAATCTAGGAAATATATCGATTTCTGAGCTTTCTACAGAAAAAGAATGCTTTTCGGAATTTTTAATAACTCGGAAAAGGTTGTTTTCTTTCCTGGTTATATTATACTTTTCAAGATTAAGAAACATTTCTCTTTTCTTTTGCAGTTGATTATGTATGTTTTTAATAATCTCCTCGAATGTTTCCTTAGATTTGTTGTAATTTCTTTAGTATAGCTAAAGTAAGGTTTTTCAATAAGTTGTTTTTGATAATGTCTTGAAATATTGTTTTCAGGTTGCCTTTGTCTGAAAGAATCAAGAACATTCTCTTCAGAAAGAAGAAATAATGTCGCTTCAAGGCGCTACTTCCTGATCGTGACTTTGATTTCCTGATTTGTGACTTTTTTACCCGGATGTGACCGAATTACCCGATTTGTGACTTTTCTTACCCGAATTTTGACTTTGTTGTGTTGTCTTTACCATTATTTGACATCTCTTGTATTTGTTTGCTCCTTCTTCCGTATTTGAATGCTGCCATCTGTACCATCGCCTTCATCCTCTCCACCTTTTGATTCCCCACACAATTTTAAATAAAATTTTTGCTACACTGAATGAATCTGTATCTTTTACATATTTTAGTTAACAAAATTATCAATTTTCCATTTTGAGTTATTTTTCTTTAATGTTTTCAGATATTTAAAGTGTCTTCCTCATGAAATATAGCAACGTGAATTTAATACATAACCATTTAAGTCTCATTTTTAGGGATTTGTGACAAAAAAGATTCCTTTGAAAAGTTTTTTTTTTTTGAAATTTTACATATAATTTGCATAATAACAATATTTTGTATAATTTAAGAGATTGGAATTGTTTACTAAAAACTTGTGCACTCAGTAAAAAAAAAAAGCTACACTGTAAAAAAAATTCTGTAAAGTTACTAAAGTTTTTCTAGGAAACTGGGATTCCTAGAACTTTTTATGTAACGGCAACAACAAAAATTCATATAACTGGCACATTTTTGCGCCGAAAATCAAAAAATCTGTAAGGATACTAAGAATTTTTTAGGAAACTGGGATGCCTAGAACTTTTCATGTAACTGCAACCAGGGTTACAGATAAAATTTTAGTAAGATTACTGTAATTTTATGATATTAATTTGTAAAGTTTCAGATTTCTGTAGCTATGCAAAAACTAGTTTTGTAGATTTGCGCAGCTTTTTTTGTACAGTTGCAGATGAAAGTTTAGTAAGCATGTAACTCATCTTGCAGAACTACAGTTTTTTTTTTTTTTTTTTTTTTTTTTTTTTTTTTTTTTTTTTTTTTTTTAGTGTATGGGTGAAGACGATTTTTACGCACAAGGCAAAAGAATAAATCTCGGTAATGCGAATCTATAAGAACAAAATCTGCTTTGTTTGTGAGTGTTTTTTTTTTTTTTTTTTTTTCTAAGGAAGCATTGTACATTCTGCTGCATATACCTAGTCATATTTTAGATTTTTTTAAATATAAAAAAAAATATATTACTGTATAATTTGAAGCTATTTTTTAAAATTTTTTGGAGCAAAAGACTCCATCTTTCGCTGTTACAAAATGGCAGCGGAGTTGAGCCGGTTGCGCCCCGCATCCAGTTGTAATGTCCTGCGCTTTTCAGCAGATCTATAATTCACAAATAGAATTTATGATTAGTTTTATAATCAGTAGGCTTATAGTTAGATAGGAACGGAGAAAAATAAAAGAAAAATTTTTTGTCTGAAAAAAAAAAAAAAAAAAAAAAAAATGGTAGGTAAAATCGATATTTTTAAAATTTTTATGAGAGTTGAAAAAGTAGATTACATTTAAAAGTTTTACGTATTGTCGGTTCCAACCGTATCAGTACAGAACAATGTCTAAAAATTTCATTGAGATCAATTCATTGAGTAGTATTTTCGGAAACAGTGGGACAAGGTTTAAAAAAAAAAAAAAAGTCGTTTTAAGAAAACGTGATTAAAGAATTTTTTAATTTTTTTTTTTTTTTTTTTTTTACTCGTAAACATTAAATTTTTTAAACTTTCGATTAATCAGCGATTCCGAGGACAGAAAGGACACCTTCTTGTTACTCCAGTCAGGAGTTCGTCAGTGCCCGTCCGAGTATGTATGTCTGCTAGGGCCATAGGAAAATCTGAATGTGTAAATATTTAAATGTGTATCTTATACTATAATGCGAGCAAAAATTGTGTGTGTGTATGTAAATTTTATCTTGAAAACGGCTCTAGCGATTTTGATTAAATTTTGCACCCTACCGTTTTCAGGCACGAAAAGACCATTGGTATGGGTCTCGTGTTCGAGAAAATTCGATTAGTGGGCCATTTTGGGTCATAATTGGTCAGGGTCAAGCTAATTATATCTAAAGAACGGCTCAATCGATTTTGACTAAATTTTCTATCTAACCATTTTCGGGCACGAAAAGGCCAATGGGATGGGTCACGTGTTCGAGAAAATTCGATTAGTGGGTCATTTTTGGGTCACTGTGGGTCAAGCTATTTTTATCTAAAAAACGGCTCTAACGATTTTCTCTAAACTCTATATTCTACAGTTTTGGATCACGAGAAGACCATTGAGATAAGTCACATGTTCGAGAAAATTCGATTAGTGGGTCATTTTTGGGTCACCGTGGGTCAAGCTAAGTTTATCTAGATAACGGCTCTAACGATTTTGACGAAAATTTGCACCCTACTGTTTTTGGGCACGAAAAGACCACTGGGATGGGTTTCGTGTTCGAGAAAATTCGATTAATGGGTCATTTTGGGTCATAATGGGTCAGGGTCAAGCTAATTATATCTAGAGAACGGCTCAATCGATTTTGCTTAAATTTTGTATCTAACCATTTTTGGGCACGAAAAGACCATTGGGATGGGTCTCGTGTTCTTGATTAGTGGGTCATTTTAGGTCATAATGGGTCAGGGTCAAGCTAATTATATCTAGAGAACGACTCAATCGATTTTAACTAAATTTTGTATCTAACCATTTTCGGGCACGAAAAGACCGTTGGGAGGGGTCTCGTGTTCGAGAAAATTCGATTAGTGGGTCATTTTGGGTCATAATGGGTCAGGGTCAAGCTAATTATATCTAAAGAACGGCTCAATCGATTTTGATTAAATTTTGTATCTAACCATTTTCGGACACGAAAAGACCATTGGGATGGGTCACGTGTTCGAGAAAATTCGATTAGTGGGTCATTTTTGGGTCACTGTAGTTCAAGCTATTTTTATCTAAAAAACGCCTCTAACGATTTTCACTAAACTCTATATTCTACAGTTTTGGATTACGAGAAGACCATTGGGCTAAGTCACAGATTCGAGAAAATTAGATTAGTGGGTCATTTTTGGGTCACCGTGGGTCAAGCTAAGTTTATCTAGATAACGGCTCTAACGATTTTGACGAAATTTTGCACCCTACTGTTTTCGGGCACGAAAAGACCATTGGGATGGGTCTCGTGTTCGAGAAAATTCGATTAGTGGGTCATTTTGGGTCAGGGTCAAGCTAATTATATATAGAGAACGGCTCAATTGATTTTGACTTAATTTTGTATCTAACCATTTTCGGGCACGAAAAGACCATCGGGATGGGTCTCGTGTTCGAGAAAATTCGATTAGTATGTGATTTTGGGTCATAATGGGTCAGGGTCAAGCTAATTATATCTAGAGAACGGCTCAATCGATTTTAACTAAATTTTGTATCTAACCATTTTCGGGCACGAAAATACCATTGGGATGGGTCTCGTGTTCGATAAAATTCGATTAGTGGGTCATTTTAGGTCATAATGGGTCAGGGTCAAGCTAATTATATCTAAAGAACGGCTCAATCGATTTTGACTAAATTTTGTATCTAACCATTTTCGGGCACGAAAAGATCATTGGGATGTGTCTCGTGTTCGAGAAAATATCGAATTGAACACAAGGCTAATCGTGAGAATAAATATCGCACTGAACACAAGGCTAATTTTGACCGAGCTTAGCTCGGTCATCCCTGCTAGTATATTTATTATAAAAAAGCTGTTCTTAACTGCTCTGCTCAACAAGCGCAAAACGTGTTGACACAATTACAAATTCATTTTTTTTAACGGAAAAGTATAAAATTGGAAAGCCTGGCCATGGAAGCGATTTGGATTTGAACTGTTTTTTCCATTTTTTGATCAATCAATTACCTATTGAGTTATAGACGATTTTGATCACATGACAAACATGTTTTTCACCTGCTCTTGAGTGCTCTTTCTGTTGGAGTTTAAGTGGCCTATCAAGCCAAAAGCACCCCATTCTCGATAGCAGGAATTCGCTGTCTCATATTTAAACAATTAGAAAAAATCTCTTGTGGCTATGCTGCTTTTGAAATGGAAATAGGTAAAATGCTCTTACCTGGGATTCATCAATATCGCGATGACGTATAACTTCATCGGTGTGGCGTGGTCAGGGATTTATCCAAAAGCTTCTTGAAGAAATTATTTTATTTTATTTTGTGAAGCATTGTTTATCCTTTGAAGTATCCTTTGAGAGCTTAATATGAATCGCTAAATCCATGGGAAGATATAATGTAATATGAATTAGTATTGTGTGTTTTTACGATAAAGAAAGATTCAACTTTTAGCTTTAAATACTTATAATTAAACATATTACTGGAGTATAAGAAACTCCGTCTTAACAGAGAGGCTACATGATTAAGAGTGAGTATACATAAAGCTGCTAAAACACATATTCGCAGCGTAGAAAAAATATATAATAATTAAAGGTGTCTGGCAACAGTCAAAATGTTCAGATGTTCCTTTTAGTTACATATTAGTGATGAAATCTTAGTTATTAGAACATATGCTTTAGAGAGTTACTCAAGTGGGCTGTAATAGCACTCATTATCAAATGCGGAAGTAAAGAAACAGTTCGTAAATTGGCTTGTTAAAATGATCTGTGTATGGTAACAAGTTCTTTCTTTTCTTTTTTTTTTAATCACTTTTAGGAGTTGCCGAAGAACATCTGGGGAATTAAATTTAACACCCCTCCTTAATCTCCTCAGATGGATAAGGTAACAAGTTCATAGTCTTGATGTCACACAAAAGTTGAGGTTTGGGTGTGGGCTTCGTCAAGCAGTCAGCAATCATGTATTGCGTGGGACAATATTTTAATTCGATAATTTTATCCTCCTTTAATTGTCTTATGGCGTGAAAGCGGATATCAATGTGTTTTGTCCGCTTCGAAAATTTTTCATTTTCTATCATCTTTATACTGCTTTGGTTGTCATGGTAAAGTAAAATAGGTTTTACTTGATACAAGTTAAGATCTTCTAGCAGTTTTAATAGCCATAAAATTTCTTGTCCTGCGGTTGCTGCAGCAACATATTCCGCTTCAGCGGAAGAATATGCAATGCTTGACTGTAATTTTGTAGTCCATTGAATGGGATTATCACCCAGAAAAAAAATATTGCCGGTGGTTGATTTTCTATTTTTAGTGTCCCCAGCCCAATCAGCATCAGCATACGCGATGAGTATTGGTGGTTTATTTTTGCTTATTGTTAGGCATAGGTTTTTTGTGCAATTGAGGTAAATAATAATTCTTTTTGCCGCTTTCCAATCCTTCTCGCGTGGCGTTGCACTTCTCCTACTAAGTATATTTACTGGTGCCATAATGTCGGGTCGAGTGACTGTGGCAATATACAAAAGCGAACCGATCGCTTGCCTAAACTTTGTATTGTTCGGAAGTAAATTGTCGCTATCTTCTAATTTATAGAAACCTACTTCCATCGGTGTACCAATAGGTCTTGCATCTGTTAAATTTAACTTTCTAACCAAATCTTCTATTTTTGACTTTTGGTTTAATTTGTAACCATCATTCGTTTTGATTATGTTGGTTCCTAGGTACTGACTTATTTCGCCTAAGTCTTTTACTCCGTACTCATTTTGCAATTGTTTTATTACATCTTTAATTATTTCACTTTTACTCGCGATTAAAATATCGTCAACGTAGACGATGATATAAGTGAAATTTTCCTTTTCTTTTCTAGTAAACAAACATGAGTCAGCAGTGCTTTGCACAAAATTCATGTTTTTTAATGATTCTGCGATCTTTTTGTGCCAGGCTCTAGCTGCCTGCTTTAAGCCGTAGATTGTTTTATTTAGTTTACACACTTTGTTTTCACAATTTTTTTCTATAAAACCCTCTGGTTGTTTCATGAAAATTTCTTCTTCTATTTCGCCGTGAAGAAATGCAGTGTCGATGTCAATGTGTTGAACAGAAAGATTTTTATATGCCGCTGAGGCTAAAAATGTGCGGATTGTTGTGTGTGAAACTACGGGTGCGAAGGTTTCATCATAATCTTCGCCGTACTTCTGATTATATCCTTTCGCTACTAAACGGGCCTTGTATTTTTGTACATTTCCTAAATTATCTAACTTTCTCTTAAAAATCCACTTACAACCAATAGTTTTCTTATTTGGTGGGGGATCCACTAAGTCCCAAGTTTTATTTTTCTTTAATGAGTGGATTTCTTGTTGAGCGGCTTTGAGCCAATTTTCTTTTTCTACTGGGTTGTTCATGTTTGCTATGTCATAAAAATCGGATGGTTCGAATGTGTCATTTGTTTTTACGTGACATACGTATCTGTCGGGTGGTACTCCTCTATTTGACCTCTGAGACCTTCTCGGTTCTACGTCGGGTTGTTTGGACGCGGTTGGTTCTTCGTCCGAATTACTTAACTCTGTTTGAATGTAGTTGTTGTCATTGTCTGAGTTTTCTACCTCTTCGCTTTCTTTTAAGTTGTTTTCACTATTTTCTATAAATTTAACTGTTCTCGCTATTATTATTTTGTTTTCTTTTGTAAATATACGGTAACCTTTTGATTTGTTGTCATACCCCACAAGTATTCCTTCCTGCGCTCTATCATCTAATTTGTTTCGCTGATGTTTTTGTATATAGGCATAAGCTTTACAGCCGAATGTACGCAGGTAGTGTAAGGTGGGTTTTCGGTTGAACCAAATTTCGAACGGTGTTTTGTTTGTTATTTTGGTTGGTAGCCTATTCTGCAGGTGATTGGCGGTATTTATGGCTTCTCCCCAGAATTTTTGAGGTAAGCCTGCTTCGGAGAGTAGACTCCTAGTCATATCTAATAATGACCTATTCTTTCTTTCCGCTACGCCGTTTTGGCTCGGACAAAATGGTACCGTAAACTGGTGTTGGATACCTCTTGCCCTTAGGTATTCTTCCGTTTGTTTACCTAAATATTCCCCTCCATTATCGGATCTAATTGCTTTAGGGAATCTGCCGAATTGGGTTTTCACCATGGCTACATAATCTTTTAACTTTTCGTGAACTTCATTTTTATGCGAAAGTAAGTAAATTACTGTGAACCTTGAATAGTCGTCTATAAAAGTGACGAACATTGTTTTTCCCCCTATAGTAGGTGTACCGATAGATGTGCACACGTCCGTGTGTATCAGATCGAGCACTTTGCCTGTTTTGGGACAGTTTGCTGATTTCGGATATGGGGCATCACTTATTTTTGTTTGGATACATATTTCACACAATGCATTATGATTACAGTTATTTATTTTTATACCGTCTGCTAAGTTTTTATTTATTAATTCTTTTATCGCATTATAGTTACGATGGCCAAGCCGTTTGTGCCAAACTTCTATGCAATTTTTATTTTTACATTCATGTGCAATGTTTACTTTATTAGTTTCAGCGCTTTCTAATAATTCGACTTGATATAAATTATTTTTCATTCTTGCTTCAAGATAAATATTCCCGTTTCGGGATAACGTGCATTTTTCTTTATCGAAAATTAATTTATAGCCATTCTGTGTTGCTTTGCTTACCGATATGAGGTTTGATTCTAATTCTGGTACGTATAATACTTCTTTTAATGTGATTGTGTTTATCCCTCCATCGGATGTTTTTGTTTTAAATGTCGTTTCACCTGTACCGTGTGAATTCAGCGTTTTGCCATTGGCAATGATGACTGTCGTCTTTTCAGTGTCGTTAAACTTAGTGAATGCATCTTTACTGTTTAGAATGTGTGTCGATGAACCTGAGTCGATTATCCAGGTTTGTTTTCCTGGTTTCTGGACTAAAAAAGCTGCGTCGCTGCCTTTTCCTGAATTGCCCTGTGTTTTGTTAATCCGAATTGGTTCTGTTTCACGGTTTTTGTTTTCTCTATAATAGTTTGCGTCTTCATAACATAACGATGATGTGTAATACTTGGATTTGTGCGGCTGTTGTTTTTGTGACGGTGAGTAAGTGTTTCTGTTCTTAAGATGCCAGCACTCCCTATATGTATGGTTTTTTAATTTACAGTATGTACACTGTTTGTCCTTTTTATTATAGTGTTCAGCCGGAAACTTTTTATGCGTTTTAAACGCTTTTGAGGAATTCTCGCTCTGATCTGTGTTTTCTAAACGTCTTGTATATTCATCAGTGAGTTTTCCTTTTATAAACTCTGAATTAAGTTCATTTTCTGGACGGGCTTCGAGGGCTATAATTAAGGTGTTGTAGCTAGGTGGTAATGAACAAAGTAACAGAGCTGAAATGTGCGAGTCATTAATAGTTTCGCCTATGGCTGAAAGTTTATCAACAAGTTCTAAAATATGTGTAATGTGTTTTATTAGATTGCCGTTTTCTGGGAGTTTTGCTCCGTATAATTTTCTCAGCAAATATAACTTGCTTGAGAGATTAGCCCTTTCATGAATTGTTTTTAAAGCTTGCCAGGTTTCTCTGGCAGTGTTTAAGTGCTTTACATGCACGATCTGTGAGTCTTCAATACTCAAATTGATAATTGCACGTGCTTTACGGTCCCTCTTCGTCCAGTCCGTGTTAATTGGATCTGGGGGATTTTGTGTTATTACATCAAACAATTCTTCTTTTATTAAAATCATTTCTGCGCGAAATTTCCAATTTGAGTAATTTGTCGAATTTAATTTTTCGACTATTTGAGTTTCTTTTATCCCTGCCATGTTTATTTTTATTTGTTTATGCGACCAACCTATTTCCTTTTTATTTATTTATTTACTGTAAAATGTAAAATGAACGATTTCTTTTTTTATTATTATTATTACTCACAACCAACAAATTGTTCATTCACTAATTATTTAAATGTTCATTACATAAAACATAAATATATAAATGTTTCTTTTTCATTCACCTTTATATTTCTGGTACAATAACATTCATTATTTTATTCAATGCAGCATCTTTTTATTTTTTTATTCAGAACATGAATATTTTTAATATTTATAATCTAAGCCACTATATAAAATTTTTCTTCTTTTTCGCTAAACATGAGCACTTTATCTGTCTCATTAATCTTTTTGTTGGAGTTTAAGTGGCCTATCAAGCCAAAAGCACCCTATTCTCGATAGCAGGAATTCGCTGTCTCATATTTAAACAATTAGAAAAAATCTCTTGTGGCTATGCTGCTTTTGAAATGGAAATAGGTAAAATGCTCTTACCTGGGATTCATCAATATCGCGATGACGTATAACTTCATCGGTGTGGCGTGGTCAGGGATTTATCCAAAAGCTTCTTGAAGAAATTATTTTATTTTATTTTGTGAAGCATTGTTTATCCTTTGAAGTATCCTTTGAGAGCTTAATATGAATCGCTAAATCCATGGGAAGATATAATGTAATATGAATTAGTATTGTGTGTTTTTACGATAAAGAAAGATTCAACTTTTAGCTTTAAATACTTATAATTAAACATATTACTGGAGTATAAGAAACTCCGTCTTAACAGAGAGGCTACATGATTAAGAGTGAGTATACATAAAGCTGCTAAAACACATATTCGCAGCGTAGAAAAAATATATAATAATTAAAGGTGTCTGGCAACAGTCAAAATGTTCAGATGTTCCTTTTAGTTACATATTAGTGATGAAATCTTAGTTATTAGAACATATGCTTTAGAGAGTTACTCAAGTGGGCTGTAATAGCACTCATTATCAAATGCGGAAGTAAAGAAACAGTTCGTAAATTGGCTTGTTAAAATGATCTGTGTATGGTAACAAGTTCTTTCTTTTCTTTTTTTTTTAATCACTTTTAGGAGTTGCCGAAGAACATCTGGGGAATTAAATTTAACACTTTCTTCATTCGCGCGGAAATTCGGTTCAAAACGCCCACTTTGACACTCTTTTCTGAAAGATCTATTGCGTTTGCAAAAAAAAAATGGAAAAAAACAGCTCAATGACATAGTTTCTGAACAACAACACCAGCTAGTTTCATGCATTTTCGAACAAAAATAAATTAAAACCTATGTCAGAAAGTTGCCCTTTTGGACTTGAGAACACCCTTCAATATCGACAGTGATGGTATTTGTTATCCCCTTCGGGACGAACGTCTTTTGCAGAACTTTTAATCTTTTATCACCCGTTTTTCAAAACAGAAATATTTGCCTAATTGAATCGGGAAAATGCTCGGATTAAATAAGGCAAAATTTACAATAAAAATTTACTGGTGAGAATAATCGCCGATTCTGAGCACCTTAGGCGGCACGTATACCGGTCGCTCGTCCCCAAGGGATTAAGCCGTATAAACGTGTTTTAAAGAGTATATACATTTTTATTGATTTGTATATCTGTATCTTTGTAGAAAAGTCTTGAATGACCAGTTTTGCAATTTTGAGAGATAGGTCCTTTATTGTAGTATATTTTTTACTTTAGATCATTACTAAAAAAACTAATATAATTGCGGAGAGATTATGACGGAATATATTAGAGATTGGATATCTTTTTTCATTATATCTTTGACTACTCCGAAGTGACCAAACATGGTGAATTAATTTGAATAGTCCATTTTTCTAAGAAAATGTAGATTTAAACACAGGTTTAACTATTGGGGAAGTTTAAAATTTCCAACTAAGCAAACTTTGTATTGTTCTAAACACAGCAAAATATTTATAGTGTGTAATTACGGACTCAAAATCTGGTTTCGCATTAGGACAAATTAAAAAATTTAATACACATTTAGGTATATTAGTCAAAAATAAGATTGCTTGCAGTAAACAAAAGATCTTCTATAATCGAGCTAATTATTTAAGGCTCTTCTCAAATCCAAAGGGGCAACTTTCTAACAAGTTTAAATTGATACGCATAAAACTAGCAGGTGTTGTTATTCAGAAACTGTGTAATCGAACTGTTCTTTCCGTTTTATTGTAAATGCTGTCAAACTTTACGTTTTGAACAGAATTTCTAGACAAGAGAAGAAAAAGTGTCAGAAAGGGAGAAAAAAACGCCTTGGTCACGTGACCAGTTTCGCTTATAACTCGATAGGTAATCTATTGATCAAAAAATGGAAAAAACAGTTCAATTCCAAATCACTTCCCAGTCAGCTCTGCCAATTTTGAACCTTTATACATTTATAAATGAGTTGGTGATTGCGTAGAAACGTTTTGCGCTATAGTTGACGAAAGCAGTTGAGAACAACCTTAATCAGATTCTTTAATCTTTTGAAATTTTTATTAGAATTTATTATTATAAAGTCAAAGGTATATATATATTGTTCAGAAATTTTATGGGAATTGAAATGATTTAAGAACTCTTTTCTGACGATGGAAATTTGGGATTTACTTTCTGAGACATTCGCGAAATCTTTTTTTTAAATTTTTGATGAAGAAAATGTGTCGGGATCTTGCTCAGACACCATAAAACCTAATAGTGTTTAAAGCTTTTTTTTTTACAAATGTAAAGGATAGTTCTAAAAAAAGCTGTCCAAGTTGACGTTTTGTACCAAATTTCCAAACATGACACTTCGAGCAATGTCATCATGAAACAGAAATCTCTTATAAATCGAGATGAAGTACATTTATCGAAAACTGGAAAACGCTATTAGATTCCAAATCATTTCAATATTCATGCCAGTTTCATGGTTTTACATTTAAAAATGAGCCACTGAAGGGGTCAGAAAGCCTTTTGTTGTTAAGGCTGTTCTTAACTGCTCTACTCAACAAGCGCAAAACGTTTTGACACATTTACAAATTCATTTTTCAACGGAAAGGCATAAAACTGGATAGCCTGGCCATGGAAGCGATTTGGAATGGCACTGTTTTTTCCATTTTTTGATCAATCCATTACCTATTGAGTTATAAGTGAATTTGAACACGTGACAAGCATGTTTTTCGTCCGCTCTTGAGTGCTCTTTCTTCCTTCGCGCGGACATTCGGTTCAAAACGCCCACTTTGACACTCTTTTCCGGAAGATCTATAGCGTTTGCAAAAAAATGGAAAAACAGCTCAATGAACCGTTGGCGTTTTCAACCGAATTTCACGGCGAAGGAAGAAAAAGCACCCAAGAGCGGCCGAAAAACGTGTTTGTTCTCAAATCCGCAAGGGCAATTTTCTGACATAAGTGTTAATTTATTTTTGTTCGAAAATGCATGACACTAGCTGGTGTTGTTGTTCAGAAACTATGTCATTAAGCTGTTTTTTTTTTTTTTTTTTTTTTTTTTTTGCAAACGCAATAGATCTTACAGAAAAGAGTGTCAAAAGGGGCGTTTTGAACCGAATTTCCGCGCGAAGGAAGACAGAGCTCTCATAAGCGATGAAAAATGTGTTTGCCACGTGATCGAAATGGCTCATAACTCAATAGGTATGGATCAAAAGATGGAAAAAACAGTTCAATTCCAAATCGCTTCCATGGCCAGGCTTTCCAATTTTATACCTTTCCGTTAAAATATGAATTTGTAAATCTGTCAAAACGTTTTGCGCTTGTTGAACAGAGCAGTTAAGAACAGCCTTAAGGTTGTTCTCAACTGCTTTCGTCAACTAGCGCAAAAAGTTTTCACACATTCACCAACTCATTTATAAATATAAAGGTACAAAATTGCCTGAGCTGACTAGGGAAGCGATTTGGAATTGAACTGTGTTTTCCATTTTTTGATCATTAGATTACCTATCGAGTTATAATCGAAATGGGTTACGTGACCAAGGCGTTTTTTCTCACTTTCTGACACTTTTTCTTCTCTCGTCTGGAAATTCTGTTCGAAACGTCAAGCTTGACAGCATTTTCTAAAAGATCTATTGCGTTTAGAATAAAACGGAAAGAACAGTTCGATTATACAGTTTCTGAATATCAACACCTGCTAGCTTTATGCGTTTTCGAACAAAAATCAATTTAAACTTATATCAGAAAGTTGCCTCTTTGGATTTGAGAACAGACTTAAGGCTGTTCTTAATTGCTCTACTGAACGAGCGCAAAACTTTTTTACACATTTACAAATTCTTTTTTTAACGAAAAGATATAAAATTGGAAAGCCTGAACATTGAACTGCTTTTTTCCATTTTTTAATCAATAAATTAGCTATTCAGTTATAAGCGATTTTGATCACGTGACACGGCATTTTTCTCCCCTTCCTAACTGGATTTTCTTCTTTCGTCCGGAAGTTCGGTTGAAAATGCCAACTTTGACAGTATTTTCTGAAAGATCTATTGCGTTTACAAGAAAACGGAAAAAACAGTTCGATGACATAGTTTTTGAATAAGAACACCTTCTAGATTCAGGCATTTCCGAACAAAAACTAATTTAAACTTATGTCAGAAATTTGCCCCTTTGGATTTGAGAACAGCCTTAAGTGTGTATTTGAAAAAATATTTTTCCACCCTCAAGACCTCGAAATTTTATGAGACATTTTCAAACTCATTTTTAAAAGAAAAAACACGAAACTTGCTGAGGTGATTTTTGAAGAGATGTATAAGAGGATGATTTCATTTTTCGCGCAATTCATTACAATTTGGTTTTTAAACACTTATTTTTCAGTATGATTATTTTTTTGTCATTCCCAGATCTCCCGCTTCGGAAAATTCGGTTCAATACGTCCACTTTGACATAATTTTTTACAATACTTTCTGCATTTATCAAAAAATCGAGAAGCACGACACATTATGTAGTTTCTAAATAAGAGAATTTGCCAGTTTGATGCGTTTGAGAGCAAAAATGAATTTAGAAATAAATCAGAAAATAACCAGTTTGGATTGGAATACACCCTTAAGGCTGTTCTTAACTGCTCTGCTCAACGATCTCAAAACGTTTTGACCCATTTACAAAGCGGAATACTTACCCAGCGGAAAGATAGATATAAAATTGGAAAGCCTGGCCATGGAAGCGATTTGGAATTGAACTGTTTTTTCCATTTTTTGATCCATCAATTACCTATTGAGTTATAAGCATTTTTGATCACGTGGCAAACACGATTTACGCCCTTCACGGACTGGTTTTTCTGCTTTCTTCGGGAACTTCGGTTCAAAACGTCCACTTTGACACTATTTTCTGAAAGATCTACTGCGTTAGCAAAAAAAAAACGAAAAATCAGCTCGATTACATAGTTTCTGAACAACAACACCTGCTAGTTTCATGCATTGCCGAACAAAAATAAATTAAAACTTATGTCAGAAAGTTGCCCTTTTGGATTTGAGAACACTTTTAAGACAACTACGTGGTCTTCTATTCGGGCCAAAACTGATTATCACGGGTCTGGCCCGTAGTACATCGGTCGAGCTGAATGTAAACATTACGAGCATGGCCGCTGGTACAATGATCCAGCCGAATGTAAATTCTTCTTACCACTAAAATTTTATAGTAAATATTGTCTTATTTAATCGTCGAAATTTCATGATTAAACAAGGCGAAAATCACTATTAAATTTTAGTGGTAGCAAAAAAGTGTAAAAGTTGGCAGCTATGGATTTGCCGAACCGTTGAATGGCTCGAAGGCTGTGCGATCTTGTTTACGCTTTGGACCCAGGCTGTTGAAACGTAAATCGTATGTTAAGGGGGTGTTCTCAAATCCAAAAGGGCAACTTTCTGACATAAGTTTTAATTTATTTTTGTTCAAAAATGCATGAAACTAGTTGGCGTTATTGTTCAGAAACTATGTCATTGAGCTGTTTTTCAGGGTTTTTTTTGCAAACACAATACATCTTTCAGAAAAGAGTGTCAAAGTGGGCGTTTTGAACCGAATTTCCGCGCGAAGGAAGAAAGAGCACTCAAGAACGAGCGAAAAACGTATTTGTCACGTGATCCAATTCGCTTATAGATCAATAGATAATGGATGGATCAAAAAATGGAAAAAACAGTTCCATTCCAAATCGCTTCCATGTCCAGGCTTTCCAATTTTATATCTTTCCGTTAAAAAATTAATTTGTAAATGTGTCAAAACATTTTACGCTTGTTGAGCAGAGCAGTTAAGAACAGCCTTAAAAGAAAATTATAATCTAAGCCTTATCTGCTGTCAGCGTTCTCACAGGCCGCTGCTTTTTCCCAATGCTCCCAGTTTAACCTTTAAATGCATAGTGATTAGCAACCACTATATTTATATAGAAATGTTAATCCTGTAAAAAATATAAAATTATGCTACTAAATAAAGTTAAAAATCTATCTTAAAATTTCTGGTGTCTAATCTTTAATATAAGAGTAAAAAACACAATTCTAAAGAATAATTCATGCATTTATGGGTTAAGTTTTACAATATAAAAAATATTACAGGGCATCCATAAATAAACGACCCTGCTTTAAAGTTGGCTGCAGACAAAACTATTGTTCTTAAATTTGTGAAAGACATAATAAAGGGATGGGAATTAAAAAAATACAGTCGAACCTCTATTTAACGAAGTCGCTAAATCCCGAAAAAAAGTTCGTTATATGGAAAATTCGTCAAATAGAGTCACATTTTAAAAACTTTAAACTACATAAATCATTTTTTAAGTCCATAAACACTAAATAACTTTTAAAAAGTAATTGATCACACTTTTTTTATAGTATATATCTATTTGTTTTATTTATTTTACCCATCAAAAAGAAATCTGAAAGGGAAATAAGAATGAAACAAAACATTGTCTGGAAATAAATTGTATTTTCAGCTAAAAAAATAATTTTACATTAAAATTTTAAAGCAATATTCTTTTTCTCCACGCCTTTATCCACCTCATCAAGAATTTTTTTTTCTTTTATGCTCAGGCACTTTCGCTTTGACATTTTCGAGCGACAAGAAACAAAATTACCAGCACGACTGATCAACAATCTATAAAACGGAAGACTCTATCTAGTTTAGGGACACGGTGCAGCTTCATTGAGGATTAAAGGGGGGATACTGAAAGTTTGCACTTCTTGTATGAAAAGCAAAGAATCACAGCGACTTCACTGTTCTCGGTGAGTTAGGTGCCTGGTAAGACCTGTTCCTAGTCATTGGTCATCATAAAA
This sequence comes from Maratus speciosus, assembly GCA_963932465.1. NCBI lineage: Eukaryota > Metazoa > Arthropoda > Arachnida > Araneae > Salticidae > Maratus > Maratus speciosus. The sequence continues at coordinate 632,299,326 of OZ010786.1, forward strand.
TGTGTTAAAAGAAAGAATAAGTTTGAAATGTTCAGTAATATTTTGAGAAATAGGGACAAAAAAAAATTTAGATCCCACGAAAAAGTTCGTTAAATAGAGAATACACTTCGCTATTTGGAGGTTATTTTACGAAGAAATTCGCAAAATGTTCTTGGTTCCAAGGAAAAGTTCGCAACATAGAGAAATTCGCAAAATAGAGGTTCGTTAAACAGAGGTCCGACTGTAAATATAAATAAAAAAGTTCAAAATTTAGTCACCAGAGGGCGATTTTTAATAAATTACACATTTAGCATTACGATAGTTTGGAAATTTCATATATTCACTTAACTTTATTCTAAAGACAGCATTTCACGACATGTTCCTAGCATTTCTCAAATTACACTGCGGTTATCTGTGGAACATGCTATCTTACCATTCCAGATGGTATCTGAAAATGATGAAAGTCATGCAGAATATGTTTGGTTATAACAAAATTTGTTAAACTATTGTAAATGTAATGCTAAACGGGTTATTCGTTAAAAAAGGGCCCCATAATATTTTTTTTCGCTCATACAAATTCCCATACTTTTATTATGTACTCCAAAAAATTTCACAACATTGTGAACAATAGTCGTCTATAGACAACTTTAAAATAGGGTTGATTAATTATGAACATTCTGTAAATAAAATTTCTAAACTGTCGTAATGCTAAATGTGTAATTTATTAAAAATCGCCCTCTGGTGGCGAAATTTTGAACTATTTTCATTTATGCATTTTTTAGCTTAAACAAATTCCCACCCCTTTATTGTGCATTTCACAAAATTTCTCAACTTTATACATAATAGTTTTGTCCGTAGACAACTTTAAAGTAGGGTCGTTTAATTATGGATGCCCTGTATATAAAATAAGGTATTTAGATTCATACTTATTAAAATATTTACTAATTTGCAGTATTTTATTTATGGCAGTAGTTTTTACTTGTATTGCAGATGTGCAATATAAGAGAAGGTTGACGTAATTACACGAAAAATGTATCTCAGATTTTTTTTTTTTCATTATTTTTCCTGTGTAGTAAACCTTTCTGAGAATCAAATATAATTTTTTCCAAACAAAATAAAAAATCATGCACTTAAGGGTGAAATTTCATTTCGTTTTGATCTTTATGCATCATGAAAAAATCGGGACAAGGATCGAGGACAAAACATCGAGGCAAGGGACGAATCTTGGAGAGTCTGAAAATCGAGATCGCTGGCAACACTAAGCATGACACACAACCATATAATGCCAGGAGCAAGGGAAAGTAGGGTAATGTCGCTCATTTAAGGGAAAACATGAACAGCTAGTCAAATTTATACAAAGTATAAATATTTTATTAACGCAGTATAAGTCCAAAGCATTAGGAACTAATATCTAATTTGCATAAAAGTTTTTGAATGTTTTTTTATCGTTTTATATAATTAACCATAAATTGAGCGGTAATGCCCGACATGGTAGGGTAATGGCGCCCAAAATTCGAATACAACATTTAAGTACGAGAAAAGACCCATATGTAGAGGTGTGGGCTATTCACACCACAGCAAACTTTATTCGACCACTTTCCACATATTGGGTAGCGAAACCACGTTTCTTTATCTCTCCCGAATTTTCCGCAAAAACATCAGCTTACTGTCTCCATACTTTCTTAAAATTCAAGTTTTTTTTTTTTTTATTGTCAACATTTTTTTTGAAAACGTAAAATTGACCTTGTTTGATGACATAATAATTAAGGCGAAAACAAGGTAATTTTACTATTCCAAAAAAGGGGTGTCAATCAAGAAATTTGAATTTTAAAAAAGTAACCACTGGCAAAATTGCTTCGAATTCCACGTGAACGCCATTGCCCTTCATAGCCATGTTGGATTTTAATGCATTATAGTTAGCGTAACTACAAAAATAAATAAAAGCATGAACAGCTAAATGTATATATTTTGTAGACATGATGAGTGAATTAACATTTGAAAATAAGAATCTACACTTACCTTCAAGTTAGATGTTGTAGAATTTTGTAATAAAACAACTGCAAACTAATAACGTGAGGACACAAAAATACCTTCCTTCCGACGGTTACTATATCCTAACTGGGAATTTACGATGAAGTTCGCTAGGTGCCGGTACCGATCTCACGTTTTCAATTCTATTCTGCTTAGCGGATATTGAAGTGAGCGGGATTACCCGCGAGCGGCATTACCCTACTTTCCCCTATCTTCCGTGGAACCATGCCACGCGAATTCGTGTGCAATCCATATTCCGATTGAAAACAAATTATTGTCATGAAACGGGACTATTGATAATTTATTACTATGCATTTAAAGGAAGAACCCGCGTGCTCCCCCCCCCCCCACCCCCCCAAGAAATGTTTAGTGGGTAAGTAAATGTTTTACATGGTGTTCAACGTCTAAAAATAACTAAAATTTCGATAAAACCTGAAAAACGCTTTGTCAATGTGCCCCCCCCCCCCAAAAAAAAAAAAAAACTTTTCGTCACAATCTGTGGCGGTCAACATGTTAATGTAATACTGATATTGGAGAAATACTGGCTTTATCTTTATGTCAAAAATACGTGCGGTGAAATGTCAATATAGGCCCAATATTGTTTTACCACTAGTTATCAATTTAGAATTAAACTGATGTCATTTTACAGAAAATATATCATTCTATTAATTTTATTCCATTTTCCCAGTTACTGCAATTGTTTTTAAATAAAATTTTCGATGAGTCATGATTCAAAGTCCCTGAACTTGCTTCTTTCAGCTGGTTGCTCGTGCGAACTATTTCCAAAACCTGAAACGTATAAACTCGTCCTCTTTTTTTCAAGAACATCGAAACTGGACATTCGCAGATGGAAATATGAGAATCGTCAGGTAGAGACGTGTTCAGCAAAAATAAAAATCACCGAATCCCGCGCGCACCTGTTGACAGTTTTCCTGTTTATCTTTGTTTACATAAAACGAACAAAACAAACAGTTAACAACACTTTTGGGGAATATTATCTTTCAAGGCCAGCAGTTAAAATCAGTAACCTTGTCAGAATCGGTTCTTGTTTTCTTCTCTGTGTTTTTTAATCTTTTGGAAAAACGATCGATAAAACGTGTGTTTTGTGCTGACTCATACGCACACACCAACAACACAAAAGTGCCCAGCGAAAGTTATACAGATTTTGCCAAGTTGGTTTCTATTTACCAAAAAAAGAGCTGAATTGCACTATCTCGTGGGGACGAGGGGAGGGAGGGGGAGAGAGGAGATAACGGAGATCCGATAAACTGGACACATGAAAGATAATAATCGAAACACAGGTGAGGATCGAATTGAATTGTCGAAGTCACGTACTGAAAAAGAAAGTTCACCCTGTTTTTCAAAAACCAGAATGAATCGATAGATGTTCGCAGATCGTTTGATTCTTTCCAGATTATATATAGTAAACCTCCCTAAAGCGACCACGTTCCGTTCCAATAAAAATGGGTCGCTCCGAGAGGTGGTCTCTTAATGGAGGTCATGTTTAAATCTAGATTTTTTAATTGTTGAAAAAAGGTAACAAATGATGTTACTAAAATTTATTTTTCACATTAGGAAACAGTATGAAAATTTAAGTATCAAAACAAAAGTTAATTACATAAGTTAATGACTGCAGAGTTAAAAAAATGAATACAATGACGTTTGCTTTGATTTTACGGTTTTAACTTTTATAACTTTTATTTCCAAGTCCTTTCGAAGTTCAGTAAATAAATGCAATTTTTTTGGACGGGAAGAAATAATGACGATTTCATTAATTTATCTATTTCTTTGAGAGTTTCCTGACGGAATAGGGCGGGGGAGTTTATTGACCGTCATCCTTAATTTGTCATCAGAGTTAAATTCATTGCCTAAAAAGGCACAAAGGGGTTTAAACACTTAAAAGTTACAGGAATAATAATAAAAAAAAGAATCTAAACTTAGTTTAGAAGTTTGATGAATAATGTGCTATCCGAAATTATTTTTCAAATAAAACGTTCTTCAAGCGACCAGGAAAAAACGGAATTTATTTCATTTTCTTCAAAGAAATGGGTCACTCATGGAGGGAGTAAAACTGGGATGGCCTCTGAATGGAGGTAAAATTAGCATTGAGCCTATGGGAATAAATTTCGTTCCATGAAAAAATGGTCGTTCAGGGAGGTTTCACTGTATTCTAATTTTCTGTGCAGTCTTTTAGAAAAGTTTAAAATATTTTGAAGACAAAGCTTGGATCACGAGATTTTTTTTCATTTACCCGCTAAACAATAACCAGTCACACCAGTACTAGTCACAAAAAAAAATAAAAAAGCTGGTCAGTTTGATTCTTTCCAGTTTATATCCGTAGGTCTTTCAAGAGAAATAAAATCTAATTTTCCGCGCAAGTCTTTTGGAAAAGTTTAAAATATTTTGAAGACAAAGCTTAGACCACGAGATTATTTTTTAATTAACCCGCTAAACAATAACCAGTCACACCAGTACTAGTCATAAAAAAGTTGGTCAGTTTGATTCTTTCCAGTTTATATCCGTAGGTCTTTCAAGAGAAATAAAATCTAATTTTCTGCGCAGTCTTTTGGAAAAGTTTAAAATATTTTGAAGACAAAGCTAGGACCACGAGATTTGTTTTCATTTACCCGCTAAACAATAACCAGTCACACCAGTACTAATCACAAAAAAAAAAAAAAAAAAAAAAAAAAAAAAAAGTTGGTCAGTTTGATTCTTTCCAGTTTATATCCGTAGGTCTTTCAAGAGAAGTAAAATCTAATTTTCTGCGCAGTCTTTTGGAAAAGTTTAAAATATTTTGAAGACAAAGCTTGGACCATGAGATTTTTTTTCATTTACCCGCTAAACAATAACCAGTCACACCAGTACTAGTCACAAAAAAAAAAGTTGGTCAGTTTGATTCTTTCCAGTTTATATCCGTAGGTCTTTCAAGAGAAATAAAATCTAATTTTCTGCGCAGTCTTTTGGAAAAGTTTAAAATATTTTGAAGACAAAGCTTGGACCACGAGATTTTTTTTCATTTACCAGCTAAACAATAACTAGTCACACCAGTACTAATCACAAAAAAAAAAAATAAAATAAAAAAGTTGGTCAGTTTGATTCTTTCCAGTTTATATCCGTATGTCTTTCAAGAGAAGTAAAATCTAATTTTCTGCGCAGTCTTTTGGAAAAGTTTAAAATATTTTGAAGACAACGCTTGGACCACGAGATTTTTTTTTCATTTACCCGCTAAACAATAACCAGTCACACCAGTACTAGTCACAAAAAAAAAAAAAAAAAAAGTTGGTCAGTTTGATTCTTTCCAGTTTATATCCGTAGGTCTTTCAAGAGAAATAAAATCTAATTTTCTGCGCAGTCTTTTGGAAAAGTTTAAAATATTTTGAAGACAAAGCTAGGACCACGAGATTTGTTTTCATTTACCCGCTAAACAATAACCAGTCACACCAGTACTAATCACAAAAAAAAAAAAAAAAAAAAAAAAAAAAGTTGGTCAGTTTGATTCTTTCCAGTTTATATCCGTAGGTCTTTCAAGAGAAGTAAAATCTAATTTTCTGCGCAGTCTTTTGGAAAAGTTTAAAATATTTTGAAGACAAAGCTTGGACCACGAGATTTTTTTTTCATTTACCCGCTAAACAATAACCAGTCACACCAGTACTAGTCACAAAAAAAAAAAAAAAAAAAAAGTTGGTCAGTTTGATTCTTTCCAGTTTATATCCGTAGGTCTTTCAAGAGAAATAAAATCTAATTTTCCGCGCAAGTCTTTTGGAAAAGTTTAAAATATTTTGAAGACAAAGCTTAGACCACGAGATTATTTTTTAATTAACCCGCTAAACAATAACCAGTCACACCAGTACTAGTCATAAAAAAGTTGGTCAGTTTGATTCTTTCCAGTTTATATCCGTAGGTCTTTCAAGAGAAATAAAATCTAATTTTCTGCGCAGTCTTTTGGAAAAGTTTAAAATATTTTGAAGACAAAGCTAGGACCACGAGATTTGTTTTCATTTACCCGCTAAACAATAACCAGTCACACCAGTACTAATCACAAAAAAAAAAAAAAAAAAAAAAAAAAAAAAGTTGGTCAGTTTGATTCTTTCCAGTTTATATCCGTAGGTCTTTCAAGAGAAGTAAAATCTAATTTTCTGCGCAGTCTTTTGGAAAAGTTTAAAATATTTTGAAGACAAAGCTTGGACCATGAGATTTTTTTTCATTTACCCGCTAAACAATAACCAGTCACACCAGTACTAGTCACAAAAAAAAAAGTTGGTCAGTTTGATTCTTTCCAGTTTATATCCGTAGGTCTTTCAAGAGAAATAAAATCTAATTTTCTGCGCAGTCTTTTGGAAAAGTTTAAAATATTTTGAAGACAAAGCTTGGACCACGAGATTTTTTTTCATTTACCAGCTAAACAATAACTAGTCACACCAGTACTAATCACAAAAAAAAAAAAATAAAATAAAAAAGTTGGTCAGTTTGATTCTTTCCAGTTTATATCCGTATGTCTTTCAAGAGAAGTAAAATCTAATTTTCTGCGCAGTCTTTTGGAAAAGTTTAAAATATTTTGAAGACAACGCTTGGACCACGAGATTTTTTTTTCATTTACCCGCTAAACAATAACCAGTCACACCAGTACTAGTCACAAAAAAAAAAAAAAAAAAAAGTTGGTCAGTTTGATTCTTTCCAGTTTATATCCGTAGGTCTTTCAAGAGAAATAAAATCTAATTTTCTGCGCAGTCTTTTGGAAAAGTTTAAAATATTTTGAAGACAAAGCTAGGACCACGAGATTTGTTTTCATTTACCCGCTAAACAATAACCAGTCACACCAGTACTAATCACAAAAAAAAAAAAAAAAAAAAAAAAGTTGGTCAGTTTGATTCTTTCCAGTTTATATCCGTAGGTCTTTCAAGAGAAGTAAAATCTAATTTTCTGCGCAGTCTTTTGGAAAAGTTTAAAATATTTTGAAGACAAAGCTTGGACCATGAGATTTTTTTTCATTTACCCGCTAAACAATAACCAGTCACACCAGTACTAGTCACAAAAAAAAAAGTTGGTCAGTTTGATTCTTTCCAGTTTATATCCGTAGGTCTTTCAAGAGAAATAAAATCTAATTTTCTGCGCAGTCTTTTGGAAAAGTTTAAAATATTTTGAAGACAAAGCTTGGACCACGAGATTTTTTTTCATTTACCAGCTAAACAATAACTAGTCACACCAGTACTAATCACAAAAAAAAAAAAAATAAAATAAAAAAGTTGGTCAGTTTGATTCTTTCCAGTTTATATCCGTATGTCTTTCAAGAGAAGTAAAATCTAATTTTCTGCGCAGTCTTTTGGAAAAGTTTAAAATATTTTGAAGACAACGCTTGGACCACGAGATTTTTTTTTCATTTACCCGCTAAACAATAACCAGTCACACCAGTACTAGTCACAAAAAAAAAAAAAAAAAAAAGTTGGTCAGTTTGATTCTTTCCAGTTTATATCCGTAGGTCTTTCAAGAGAAATAAAATCTAATTTTCTGCGCAGTCTTTTGGAAAAGTTTAAAATATTTTGAAGACAAAGCTTGGACCACGAGATTTTTTTTCATTTACTCGCTAAACAATAACCAGTCACACCAGCAGTAGTCACAAAAAATAAATAAATAAATAAATAAAAAGTTGGTCAGTTTGATTCTTTCCAGTTTATATCCGTAGGTCTTTCAAGAGAAATAAAATCTAATTTTCTCCCTTATAGAAAAATCTATCTTATAGAAAAGTTTAAAATATTTTGAAGACAAAGCTTTGACCAAGACATTTTTTTCATAAATGTCATAAATGTGCTAAACAATAAGCCAGTTAGCAGTCACAGAAAAAAAAAAAAAAAATGTTGGTCAGTTTGATTCTTTCCAGATTGTATCTGTAGGTCTTTCAAGAGAAATAAAATCTATGAAACCGGTTCCGAAAGTGAAAGTGATTTTTATTAAAAAATATCTGCAACCGAAAACGAAAAAAAATAAATAAAAAATAGTCATATTACAGATCGACCCCAGCCCTCAGCTGTCCTATGTCAAAAACTCTAAAGTGATAACCCTAGTGGCAAAACAGTATTGGGGCCAATATTGGTATTTCACTGCACGTTAGGTACACTTCTTAAGGGTGTTCTCAAATCCAAAAGGGCAACTTTCTGACATAAGTTTTAATTTATTTTTGTTTGAAATTGCATGAAACTAGCTGGTGTTGTTGCTCAGAAATTATGTAATTGAGCTTTTTTTCCATTTTTTTTTTTTTTTTTTGCAAACGCAATTGATCCTTCAGAAAATAGTGTCAAAGTGGGCTTTTTGAACCGAATTTCCGTGCGAAGGAAGAAAGAGACTCAAGAGTGGGCAAAAAAACGGGTTTGTCACGTGATCAAAATTCCTTATAACTCAATAGGTAATGGATTGATCCAAAAATGGAAAAAAACAGTTCAATTCTAAATCGCTTCCATGGCCAGGCTTTCCAATTTTATACCTTTCCGTTAGAAAATGAATTCGTAAATGGGTCAAAACGTTTTTCGCTTGTTGAGCAGAGCAGTTAAGAACAACATAGAGTATAGGTGGGGGCAAAGATACGCACTTTTCATACATTTTCATTTTTAACACGCACATTGGTCTAAACTTATGTAATGAGTGATTAAAATGTTAGATTAGAACCTTAGGCAAGTGCTACCATCAACCGACATTCTGTGAAATTATAATTCTGTGAGAAATTGCAATTTTTAAAAAACATTGCTCTGCGTATCTTTGCCTCATCGGTTGGGGTAAAAGTACGCAGTGGTGGGGCAAAGATACGCAGTGCGAATTTTTGCCCCATTACTGTGGGTTTTTGCCCCATTTCCAATAAAACGAATGAGTTATGCAAAAGCATTAGTAAATTTCACTAGTATTTATAGTTAAACTGAAAATTGTAACTGAAACCATGAAAAAAAAGAAAAAAACAGGGAGTCTGTGAGATCGCAAATAGCAGTTAACCTCAAACTACTGTGACAAAAATTGTTGCATGAATACTGTGAGCGGTCTTAAAGACCCCTTGATCGTAGAATGAATAAAAGGGTTGGCTGACTCATAAGATACTGTTTTTGCGCTAAACTTTACGTAAAGGGCTATTATAATAAAAGTTCTCCTAATTTAGAAGTCTTTAGCGATACTATTAAGTTTCCAAGCGAATCAAAATTAAACTAACATCAATAGTTAAATTGAAAATTACAAGTTAAGCTATGAAAAATGAATGTAGCAGCAGTCTGTGAGACCGTTAACAGGAGTTAAGGGTTAAGACTTTAAAACAAAATCGTTTTATGAAACAAGAATATTGATAGGTACGTTCTATACGTACGTAGTACACCTACGTTCTATATTTAAAAAAAAACTTAATTAGAAAAAAGAAAATGTAGTTAACTAGCTTATATTAGTTAAGTAGCTATTATATTTTATACAATATAAAAAATAAAACTTACCACAACGTAATTGTGGAAAGCTTTGCATCTAGCTAAAACGGTAAGGCAAAGCCCCGAATCTTAAACTTGTGCGTATCTTTGCCCCAAGACGGATGCGTACTTTTACCCCATTCTGCAGTATTTTACTTAACCGGCTACCTACAAGCTTAAACAAATGCGATCGAGATAAACTATACGGCATTTAGAAGCTATAGAGCTTCCGTTCTCCACTGAATTTTTGGATTTGTAAAAATTCCAAGTATTGTTAGCTAAACAATAAAGTGAAATTTTAAAAATATTAGATCAAAATTCGAAAATTTAAACTTACCTCATTTTCTTGGCACGGTGTGCTACTTTCTTCATAAGGTTTGAACACACAACTACTACACATGAGACCAAACTAATTACCTAGCGGTCATGACTGTAGAAATGTTTCTTCATATTAAATCAGGCAGTTGCGTATCTTTGCCTCCACCTACTCTACTACCTATTACATTCTCCCCTATCTTAGAATTTCTGAAAAATTTTTGGCAGATCTACTCCGTTCATGACTCCAAGAACCCAACTAAAACAACACCCCCAGTTCAAAGCTTTATATACATATATATATCACTTTTTTATGGAGACGATAACTTCAGTAATTCTGGCCAAATCTTTTCCAAACTGATACATAAAATCAAGGGGAAGAAAAGCTCGGTTAAGTCCGTTAATGGGCAAATTCGGACCAAGGGGGTGGAAATAGAGAGAGGTTTTGTGAAAAACGAAAAAACCACATAACTTCTTAATTATAATACATATCGACTCAGTATAAAGTTATTATTACTTCTAAAAAATGGGCCAAAAATTTATGTATGACAGATTTTTGATAAAACTAAAAATGGGCTCAAGGGACGAAAAGGTTTTGGGGAGAAAAAAAATCACAACTTCGTCAATTCTCAAGATATCAAATCCAATTAAATTTATTATAAATTGTCTTAATATTATCTAAAACTTTTATATTGACAGGTTTTTGATAGGACCAATTCTTACCGCAAAAACTAAAAAAAAAAAAAAAAAAAAGAATTTAAAAAAGGGGGGCGGGTTGAAGAAGAAAAAGATCCAAAACTTCGTGAATTCACAAGATATCATATCCGCAAAAATTTATTATATATCTTCTTAATATTATCTACAACTTTTACATTGACAAGTTTTTAATAGGACCAATTCTAACAGCAAAAAAAATTTGAAAATACATAGAGGTTGAAGAAACAAATATGGTATTAAGGATGTACTCAAATCCAAACTGCTTATTTTCTGACTCATTTTTAACCTTTAACTGATGTTACCGGTCTCACAGACTGGTGTTTTTTTCAATTTTTACAGTTTAACTTGTAAATTTCAGTTTATCTACAAACACTACCGAACTTTTGTTTCGTTTAGAACTTTAGTACTATCACCAGAGACTTTTGAATAGGTGAATTTTAATTATAACAGTCCTGTACGAAAAGTTTAGTACAAAAACACCATCCCGTGAGTTAATCGCGTCTTTTATTCATCTTTAGATGGAGCGGTCTCACAGACCGCTTCACAGTAGTTATGCGACAATTTCTGTGACATCAGTTAACGGTTAAATTTATTTTTGCTTTCAAACGCATCTAGTTGGTAGGTTCTCTTATTCAGAAACTATATAATGTGCCGTGCTGGTCAATTTTTTGATAGAGGCAGAATGTATTTCAAAAAATCATGCCAAAAGTGGGCATTTTGAACCTAATTTCTCGAGCCGATTGTGTTGGAAACGAAAAATATGGTCCTACTGAGAAAATATTTGAAATGACATAATATTTGAAATGACACGACAAAATTTTGCAACAATTCTATATTTAAAATTTCAGACCATTCGGTTGGATAGTTTTTGCTCTGTTAAATGTGAACGGACAGACAGACGGATCAAACGACGACTATAGGTGCTACGTATTACGAACGCACCTAAAAATGATAGATTGGTTGACTCGAGTATTTCTTTGCGAACTTTTACTTTGCTTATCTACGTACGTTATGTCGAAAAGAAAATGCTCCCAACGGGTCATAATGAATGGTTTTAACTTGACACGTTACGAGGAAAATATTAATGAAGAATTTCTTTTGAAAGCAGTAGAATACTAAGTTGTATTAATGAAATTTTAATCATTAGTTTGTTTTTTGCCTGGGTGGGGGAGTACTGGAAGCAGAGAGGGGAAGGGAGACCACACTCCCTAACTAAATGTTTGAAAATACAGCGTGACTTCAAAAATCCGGTAATTTTAAAAATCCGGCATCAAAACGACCTTTTTCCCTTCCTGTTTCTTTTACACTTTCAAGTTATGGCAGAAGAAAAATAGCAATTGTTTATGAATTAAGAACTTCAAGATCAAGAGTAAAAATGCAAAAAAAAAAAAATAATAATAATTGAAAATTTTTTTTTCATTTGTTAGAGGCGATTATTTCCTGAACAGGTTTTCTGAGAGCTGCACTGTTGCTCAGCAACGGCGTCGAGACTAGTACACAAGTTCTTTGGAGTCTCTCTTCTGACGCTGTGCTAAATAGAACCGCCGATAATGCTAGTAACAGCTCCAACGACGAGGATGAACAACAGGTATAAGAAAAGGTGTCTCTAGAAAAATGCTTAAATTTGACTGGAGAATTAATATCTGTTTTAGAGAACAAGACTATTTCCGAAATGATTCTCCATTTGTATAAAATACAAAAAAAAAAAAAAAATTGTTAAAGAACGGCTAAAAAAACTGAAGCAAACAAAATTGACATCGATGTTTTCGAAATTACACGAGAAGAAATCATTTCACTCTTTCACTCTTTATTAGATTTTTTTTCTTTTCTGTAACATAGAAAATATCGATTAATGTAAGTTTATTTTTATATTTAATTTTCTTTTTTCTTTCATAATTATCACTTAATAATGAATTAAATTATGGCTAAAGGCGCCATTAAGAATATAGTCCTACTTTTGATATTCCTAGTTACTGCTTTTGACATTCCTTCAAAAATCCATCATAGTCCCGGTTCCGATGATGCCGGATTTTTGAAGTTATTGTATATGAATTTTGGTCACTTTTGGCTAGTTTTATTTATTTGGCACCTTTTAATGAAAATCCTGATTAATCTTATGGGGGGTGGGCTAAAAAGGGGAGCCCGGGGCAGCTGCCCCGCATGCCCCTGCATAAGTCGCGGGACCTGACCTTAAGGCTGTTAGTCGGTCAATTTCCGAATTCCTCATGTTAAGTCTATGGGCATAGAAAGCATTCGTCTATTTAAAATATCTCCTCTAGAAATCAATATTTTTAATTTCTTTTTTCTGTATACTATTCTTAAAACATGGTTACTTTTTCCTTAGTTCTCAAAATAGTTCTAAAATATCTGCTTAATTTAATATTTTATGTGTTAAAAGCTGACGAACAGTGAGTAAGATTTTAACACTTCACATAATTTAATATTTTATGTGTTAAAAGCTGACGAACAGTGAGTAAGATTTTAACACTTCACATAATTTAATATTTTATGTGTTAAAAGCTGACGAACAGTGAGTAAGATTTTAACACTTCACATAATTTAATATTTTATGTGTTAAAAGCTGACGAACAGTGAGTAAGATTTTAACACTTCACATAATTTAATATTTTATGTGTTAAAAGCTGACGAAAAGTGAGTAAGATTTTAACACTTCACATAATTTAATATTTTATGTGTTAAAAGCTGACGAACAGTGAGTAAGATTTTAACACTTCACATAATTTAATATTTTATGTGTTAAAAGCTGACGAACAGTGAGTAAGATTTTAACACTTCACATAATTTAATATTTTATGTGTTAAAAGCTGACGAACAGTGAGTAAGATTTTAACACTTCACATAATTTAATATTTTATGTGTTAAAAGCTGACGAACAGTGAGCAAGATTTTAACATTTCACATAAAATTAAGAATATATTTTGAGAACTAAGAAAAAAAGAGACATCCTTTAAGAAGAGTACGCAAAAAAAAAAAAAAAGGAGTTAAAAATGTTAATTACTTGAGGCGATATTTTAAACAGACGAATGCATCAAACGCCCATAGACTTAACATGAGTGAGGGAAATTCGGAAGATGAATGGCTAGCAGCAGAAGAGACTCGCGAGCTAAAGCTAAGCTAAACCTATGGAAAGGTTCTTTTCCAATATCTCGTTTGCATTTCGACTTTTTAAACTATTTTTTTTTTCATTGGGCAGCTGAGGTCGATACCTACAGTCGCCAATTTTTTTACTTTTTCGATTTTTTTTATGGTGACACTTTCAGTTTTTGAAACGGTTCCGAAAGTGAAAGTAACTTTATTAAAAAATCTTGTGCCCCCAGTCATAGGTTTCCCCAGTGGGATATAAAGCCTTTTTCATCATTGGAAGCAGAGTCCTGTAAACGCAGGATACAGCGAACGCCCCCTTGATTGTAAAAAGCCGCGCCACGCTTTATTGTGACGTCAGGAAACAGGCAGAGGAAGAAGCAGGCAAAACAAACGAAAAAAAAAATTGAACTTGCATGGTTTGATTTCTTTGGCTCGTAGAATTATTAATTATTATTTACTAACAATAATTAACATTTCCACGAGCCAACGAAATCGAAACATGTAAGTTGTTAGATTTTTTAACCATTTGGAAAAATGGTTATTGTCCTCTGTCAGGGTAGGAAATCAAAAACATATCTGAAGCGTTTTATTGGTTGAGTCCGCATTTTATTCGTTTTCTGATTGGTCTATACGGTAATCTGTATTTTCCCTTTACTTTCAACAGAGATGGATACTTCTGTTGCCACTACGACAAAAAAGTAGTAAAAACTACAAAAAAAAAAATTAATAACTCAGAAACAAATTGAGATACAGCTTTCAAACAAGTTGCATTTAAAAGTACATTTTTTTTTCTCTATACGACGGTGTAAAAAGTAATAGTGTGGGATGTTTAGAAGTTCAAGAATGAAATTTCATTTAAAATGGGTCGTCAGATTTCTTGGAAATCTAACGATGGAAAAGCCTTTTCCCGAACAGCCAATGAAATGCTTGGATAATACGTAAGTTTCAGGTGGATAATACGTACGAGTCGCAGGCGATTTTTGTCGCTTGCAATTTTTACGTGTAATAACACTATTAATGTTTAATTCATGGCGTACGTAATGTATGATCAACTCCGTGCGATTTTTTTTTCTTTGTTTTGCCTGCTTCTTGTGGTGTTTCGTGATGGCACAACAAAGCGTGTCACGGCTTTCTCCCTTATCTAGGGGGGGGGGGGGGTTGGTATAACCCTACCAGACACCGAAAACTCTGCTTAAAGTTAACCAGAGAAAAGAAAAATTTGTCAACCCAGAACCAGACCCGAACACGATGCACTTCAAACCGAAGCCGACCCGAATCCGAAATATCCAAATCCGATCACGAAGTGAAAGAAAATCAATCCATTTTAAAGGCTTTTTCATCGTTGAAAGTATAGAGTCCTGCACCGGCCGAGTACAACCCAACCCGACCCGACCCGTAAATTCTGCTTAAAGTCCCCACAACAGAAAAAAAATGTCAACTCGGAACTATACCCGAACCCGATACACTTCAACCCGAATACGACACGAACCCGAAATTCGAAACAGAAGTGAAAGGAAATTAATCGATATTTCAGTGCATTTATAGAAAAATAGTCTACAATTGTATCTCTAATATCAATGTTATCTTTTTTGTATAAAGATGGATACATATACACTCATTAGCATTCTGATAGACTGTTTTCTTCATTTGAAAAAAAATCAGGAGTTTCTTTTGAAGAGTCAAGTCAACCTGAATCTGACCCGAAAAAATCAAAATTCAACCCGAACCAGGGTCCGATTAAACTCTGAAGCTATGGGAAGCACAGTGCCATTTCGGGGCCATTTTTCATCCGAGAAGAGTCTCCTAAATTCCACATACTCGGAAACTGACCAATGCTACTAATATTATATTATTGGGTTTTCTGGAATTTTGATTGGTTGATAGTTGATACTACCTGATAAATTGACAATTTTGATTGATTGCACAAACCGAAAAATTGTGATCATGTGGTTGAAGCTGATCTATTGCATGAAAAATTAATTTGTTGTGAAAGGTATTTTTATAAAACTTTTTTAAATATATATGTATGTAAATGAGTTAATAATTTCAAAAGAAATTAGAATTTTGGAATGGAATTAATTCAATATAAAATTTGGGGGGCCCTCTTTTCTCAATTTCGGGGCACCTTCAAAATTTTCTAAGGGAAGCATGTGCTTTTCGTGCCTATTCGGTAATGAGGGCATGTCCCGAACCCGACATGACCCGAAAAAATGAAAATTCAACCCGAACACCTACCTGGCACGATAGAATCAAAACTCAACCCGGACTCGACCTGACCCGAAAGAGTCAAAACTCAACCAGACCTGCTTCTAAAAAAATGAGCACCAACATGACCCGGGTAAAATCGGGTAACGCGACCCGATGCAGAAAGCAAGCTGAAAGTCATTTAGGGCCGCCAAAATGATCTAGAACGCGGGTTTCTTTGAAGGGAAGGCCGTCTGTAATCTTTCACCATAATCTATGCTTTTCGAGAATGTTTTTTCATTTCAATGCCGAAATTCAGTCTATAAGATGAAATCACGCATTACCATTTTGCGATATTTAAATGCACGTACTGGACCTTTCTTACACGACCCCGAATAAACAAGGACATGGTCCGATTCGCTTTGTTTTTTTCGCAAATTCTCTTTGATTGTGTGCCAAAAGGCAGTAAAACAACACCGATGGGAAATATCTGCTTATGTACACACAACTCACTCGGTTTCCGGTTCAAAATTCGACTGGCTTCGGACTTTTTGTGCCTTTTCTGGTTTGTAGCGAAAAATTCTATTGTCGCTCTTATCTTTTTAAAAGGATAAAAAGTATTTCGATAACATTGCGGAAATTATTTGGTTTACCAGGTCAAACAAAGGGGAAAAAGAAGAAAATAAGATTGGGTAGAGAAAGAAAAAGGGTTTTTTTTTTTTGTTTGTTCGAATAGTTTAAAATGCTCATCTAGTTAAAAAGGCAGAGCGTTTAGATGCGGGCAAGGACGAAATGGACGTGGAAAAAAAAATCCGTTAAAATATGGAAATTGACTGGCAATCGAGACGCCAGTACTATTTCCGTATTTTAACGGAAAAAAACTTTCCGTAAATTCTAGAAAGTTTTCCGTTTTGTCACAAAATGTTTCCGCCCCCCCCCCCCCTCCCCATATTTCCATATTTAATTTTTTTTGTTGTTGTTTCAGAGGCAAAAAATATATCTATAACTTTTCAACAAGAAACTTACATCTTTATATGAATTTCAATTTTTACGGACACCAAGGTCAGAATATCTCTATTTAATTTAAATAACAGTACCCAGCAAAGAAAGAAACAGTGGGCCATCAGCTGGAAAAAGATAGCAGCCAGCACTTCATCAGCGGTAAAGTGCAATGTTGCCATTACTTAAACCTGTAAAAAAGTGTCCGTGCGGAGTGGAGCTGGCCCATCAGTGA
This sequence comes from Maratus speciosus, assembly GCA_963932465.1. NCBI lineage: Eukaryota > Metazoa > Arthropoda > Arachnida > Araneae > Salticidae > Maratus > Maratus speciosus. Next base: position 632,316,318 of record OZ010786.1, read on the forward strand.
TGGCCAACAGCAGGCCAGCACTAGTATTCCATCACATTACTTCAATCCGGCACTTTTCCTGCAGTGCTAGCACCTATCCCACTGCTATTCCTTTGCTGGCCCAGCACTTTCCCCTACAAAAAATTCTTATAGAATTCTATAAAAAAACAAAGTATTGGTTCTTTTTTCTATAAGCTAGTTTCACCAAGAGCTACAGAAATATCTGTAGAAGTGTCTGTTTATAATAGAAATGTTTATTGAAATATTTGAACTTGCAACGGTTTTCATGTGGTCACCCTCCCAAGTACTAACCACGCTCGATGCTGTTTGGTTTTCGTGATCGGACATGAACAAGTACTCTCAGCGTATGCTACGACCGCTCGTAGTTTTCAAGCTCTCATTACACTATTTCAATTTTGTTTCTTTTGTGATTTACGTTCCAAATCATTAAACTGGTGTAGAAATTATATTGTATTGTATAGAAATCCTATATATTTTATACGCTTTTTTATTATTATTATTGATTCTCAACTGTGTAAATTATGAAAACCGAAATCCTTTGTAACTTAGTAAAACTAAATTTAAGAAGAAAAAAAAAGTGCGTTGAAATGAAGAATTTATTTATTTACTCATTTACTTATTTATTTTGTTGGTGGCAGTGGTGCTATATTATTTACAGTTTTAAAAAAATTAGCTTCACCGCTTAAATTGTGTTAAAATATTCATTTCAGATTTGTGTTCAAATACCCAATGTCTTCTATATTCGCAACGCCACCTAGCGTAAGGGTTCCCAGCAATAATACTGCAAAAGTTCGTGCACTTCTATGTAGTGGTGGGCCAGCGTATGAGATAAAACGGAAGGCCACCAGAATTTTATCTGATGATTTCCAACACCAAAGTTGACTGAAGCTGTCTAGCAGCGGTCATGCAGTGGTAGATCATTAGCCAGCACTTCTGCATCATTGCCAGCACCTATCTTGCTGCTGGCCAGCAATTTCCTCTTTGCTAGGTAATGAAATAACAATTACCTCCGGCGGTGTTTGAACTAGGGAACTGGCCTCTGCCAGCTTAGCGCTCTTAACCCCTTGGGGACGAGCGACACGTATACGTGCCGCATAAAGCGTTCAGAATCCTTGTTTTTCCTCACCAGTAAAATTTTACTGTAAAATTTGCCTTATTTAATCAGCGCATTTTCTCGATTCATAAAGACACAAATTTCTGTTTTTAAAAAACGGTGACAAAAGATTAAAAATTTCGTAAAAGGCTCCCGTCCCGAAGGGGTTAACCATTATGCCACAGGACACGAGTTACCTTTTCAAATATCGTTACTTATTTCAGATGCTTTTTGTGAAGTAAAGGCAAGATGTTAAACAAGGAACATATTTTCGTAGAGATAATATTTTTCAATTGAGTATGCAATTCTGAATGTTTTCATAATTCCGAATGTTTTCATAATTTTGAATATTTAACTTTTTAATTTCATGCTTTATATATTTTTTTTTATTTTTTTTTTATTTTATTTTATTTTTTTTTTTTTTTTTGTCTTTAAAATATTAGATGCATGAAAGAATGTATTATAAGTAATAATTTCTTCTTTTTTGCAAGATTTCAAAAATTTTATTGCAATATTATTTTTTTTATTTATTTATATATTCATTTATTTTTGCAAGAATACCAATATATTTTTTTCAAACATGCACTTTAAAAAATTCTTTGTGAGATGATCTACTGTAAATTCAAATAAAGGAAATTACTACACGGTATTAAAATAAATTTCCTTTATTGCTTATTGTAACTCAGATAAATGTCAATTTTATTATAATATCATTGTTATATTTCAGATATGTTTTAAGTTTTATGTGCGAATCTGTTTAAGTGAATAGATTAAAAATATTAAAATTAAAAATATATTTTTTCGCTTTAAAACATCCTACAGAAATTTAAAAATAATAATAATAGAGCTTGCTATAAATAAGTCAAATATTATTTTAAAATCATAATTAAAAATAAACTGCAACACTTCCTTTTCAACTGCCTCAATCTTAAAAAGAATAAATAAGATTTTAATTTTTTTAAATATTGTAACATTTTTTTAAAAACTATTTTAAATCTTTTCATTTAAAAAAATAGAAAGAAAGAAAAATACTATAACGAGTTATTTAAATATACATATATAAATGGCGCCATAACTTTTATCGGTTTTACTTGGAAACCCAAGTAAAATCAACACTATTTAGCCATTGGGAAATCATTGGACATTGGATATATTTTTAATATAGAGCCACATTTAGTCGATGTTGAGGTTTTATTGAAAATAATATCACTTAAGACAAGTACATACAACAATTAATTGCTTCGCTTTTCAAACATAACAATTATTTCTGAACATCATTTACGGAATTTGTACTGTTTTGAAAGCAATACAGAAATATTCCGTAAAATTTATGGAAAACTTACTGGATTCATATGGATTTATAGTCTCATAATGTCAATTACGGAAATTGTATTGTTTTCTTATAAAAATTAAACTATTCCATAAAATTTTATGGAAAAATTTGTGTATATTGACGGATATTTTTTACAGAGAGTCCTGCATCGGATCGGGCAACCCGATTTTACCCAAGCCCGACTCGATCTGATCGGAGCGAATCCATGACACTATTTTAGGTAGATTTCATATAATATATATATATATATATATATATATATATATGTATATATGTATGTATGTATGTATGTACTAAATTTTGTCCGCACGATAAAAGTTGCAAATATGCACGGATCATCTTCAAACACACCAAAAACGCATTGAGATGGCTAATATCTCAGCGGGGATTGCAAATGGGCAAAAACGGCCCAAGAGAGTGGAAATAGGGAGCGGTTTTGTGAAAACCGAAGAAACCCCATAACTTCTTAATTATCATAAATATCAAATCAGTTTAAAGTTATTATTACTTCTAGGAAAAGGGCCAAAAATTTATGTATCACAGATTTTTGATAAAATTAAAAATGGGCTCAAGGGGCGAAAAAAAATAGGGTTTTAGGGAGAAAAAAACTCATGACTTCGTCAATTCGCAAGATATAAAATTCACTTAAACTTATTATAAATCTTTTTAATACTATCTACAACTTTTATATTGACAGGTTTTTGATAAGACCAACTCTTACCAAAAAACAAATAAATAAAATAAAAACGAAAAAAGGGGTGGGGAAGAAAAGAAGAAAAAATTCATAACTTCGTCAATTCACACGATATCAAATCTGCTTGAATTTATTATAAATCTTCTTAATATTATCTACAACTTTTATAGCGACAAGTTTTTGATAGAGCCAACTCTTACAGCAAAAACAAATTAAACAAAAATAGGGGTTGAAGAAAAAATTTTCGTATTAACATGATTCTGATAAAACCAAACTCTTCAGAAAAATGGAATTAAAAACTCGTCAAAAGCGGCCAGATAAAACTGTTAAACTGGGTTTATCTCTAATCTTGATTTAGTTTTTGTTGGTGAAATTAATACTTAATTTCGAAATCTACCTCCGCCTGTAGGCCGAGTCGGCAGGAATTTATTCAATGCGGGTCGGTTTGAGATTAAATGTTTCAGTTTGAGTTTTATTTTTTTCGGTTCGACTTCGGGTTTTTCAAAATAAAGTTCTGACTATTTGTCAATTAAAAAAATATCTATTTTAACATTAATGAGTATTATATATATGTTCATTTTTATACAAAATGTTAAAATTCATATTGGAGATACAATTGTAGATTATTTTTCATAATTGTATTAAAACATAGATTAATCTACTTTCACTTCGGGCTCGGGTTTGAATATTACGTTTCGAGTCGGTTTCGTCTTGAGGAAATTTTTCTTGTCCGTTTGGGGTCGACTTTAACCCTTTTTCTACTGACGGTACTTATAAGTACCATTAAAATAACTTGTTATAAAATTCATTTACTACATCGATTAGTTGTAATACAGTTTAGAATGAGTTATAGATACATTACTTTATCTTGTTCCTAAAACATCATGGGTTACACAAAACAAAAATATTTTTAAAAGGATTATTTCTTTTGCCTTTGCATCTTTATAGTTTTCTTGGCGTTGAGGGAGGGGGTGGGGTGGGGTGGGGATTCAATTCAGAAATATCCATATATTTCTATTGTAAAAACATTACATTTGTACATTTCTTAATTTTACAAAATACTAAGAAAAATATTTAAACTAAAAGATTTGAGTGGGGTTATAAATATTGCAAAAATTCCCTATAAATTCAAATTTAATTAATCCTTCTAAATCCTCCAGTCCTTCTAAAATCCTTCTAAAATTTATTAAATGATTACGTAAATATTCTAATGTAGTTTAAATAATCCACGAAAAGGGCTTTAGAAGATAAAAGTTTCATGAATTCATAATTCAGTTCATAAAAGGGTTAAGGGGAACGGTGGACTTAAAAAAAATTATTTTAATTTTCATAATAGAGATTTGAAATTTTGTGCAAATATGCATTTCGCTATAAATATATACAACACCTTAAAAGAAATTTTTCTAATCTGATTATAATTTCAAGATCTTTTAAAAATTTAAAATTTTAAAACGAGATTTTAAAATGTTCCTTACGTCATAATTTTTTAGATATTTCCTCGATTTTGGTTTTTAATCACGTAAAACTCTAATTACTCAGTGATTACCAAAAAAATCTATGTATCGTTTTATTAATCCCTTAAATAGTTAGTTTTTTAGAGATATTTTTCTGAATTCCATATTGATTTTCATCAAAATTTCGCCTTATAATAAGTTAAAAATCAAATTTAATTGACTTAATGAAGTTGAATTTTAAAATGCATACACAGTTTGTTTTTAAACAATATCAGGGCTCTTCCTTATCAGTTTCATGAATTTTGATGAAACATTAAGAAGCAAGGAGCTTTTCAAAAGGAAAAAAAAAAAATCAATATTGAGAAAAACAGATTTAAACTATATTAAAAGGTCAAAAAATTGTTTCTGAACAAAATTAAAACACTTGCAACTTTGACCCTATTCCAAATGATGAAATCACAGGTATTTACATAATTCCATTGGTAACAGAAACACAAGAAGAAAAAGTATATATTGGGATGACCGGACGTAAATTCAAGGACAGATTGAAAGAACACGTAAGTGATATTAAAGTATTGTAGACAAACCACAGCGTTAGCAAGACTTAACATACAGTAAAATTTAAATATTCGTTTTAATGAAGCAAGAATCACCATTCCTACCTTTTATTATCATATTTCGTTAATAAAAGAGTCCATAGAAATTTTAATAAAAGATAAAGTTGTCGGCCCAGTTAGCTTAAACGGAAAAGCATTGGCCTTGTAAGCCAAGGATCTGGGTTCGATTCCCAGCCTGGGCATTTTTTCGCTCAGTTGGAAATATTCAAATTCGTATGATAACTTTACCAATCAGTTTGATTGTGTTAAAATAATAGTCCAAAAGATAATAAGTCTATTAATAATAATATGTCATACAACATTCCGGTTATATATAGTTAAAGTTTTTAAAATAGATGATGTTTTGTAGTTGGATAATAATATTCGGTTTACTGCCTCCCCTCCCCACCCTCTCTCCCACCCCTCCACTATAAAGTAGACTCACCTGGTTGCCCAACCGAGGACAGAGTACAGTTAAGAATTTTCATATCAAAGCGGCCTCGGGGACGATCTAGGAGTGATCGAAAGCGCTCGGCATGAAATCTTGAAAGTTTTTAAGTTTTTGAAAACTATTTTATTATGTAACAACATCTTAATTATATTTACGACATCTGCTTATTTTTGTGACATTAAATGCACCTTTTTTAGGAAGTTTTTAATTTTATTTCGATATACAGTAGAACCTCGATTATCCGAAGTAACTGGGACCGACCCTCTTTCGGAAAATCGAAATATTCGGATAATCGAGAATGCTTCAATTTTAAGAATAAGGACAAATGTATGCGATATTTCTTATTGTGGTAACAACTGCTTAATAAAAAATAAAGCAACAGCTAAATAGGAACAAGAATAAATTACATGAATCTTAATTTTGAAATTAAGTACCTTTTACATATTTCACAAGGGTTTGAAACAAAGTTTTGTTTGCCGCAGTTTCGATTGCCTTTCCTTTTCAGCTCTATCACGAAATCATAAACATAGCATTCATATAACAAAAAAAAAAAAAAATAAATGACAAACAAGGGGACTTCAAATGTGTATTTTTCCCCATAATTAACAAAGCTATATAGTATTTATCTTCTTTATTTAAATATAGCTTTAAATATAGATTTTGCACACTAGGAATGTGATAGTAAAAAAAAAAAAAAAGCTTTAAAATGGATTTTTCACACGAGAAATGTGATAGTTTAAAAAAAAAAAAAAAAAAAAAAAAAAAAGTTTAAAAAATTTATTTTGGTTAACCGAGAGTTTCGGTTAAAAGAGTTTCGGATAAAAGAGGTTCTACTGTACTTGCAGCTTTGCGTAAAATAAATATTTGTACCCGACCTATGCAGGTATCTAATTGAGGACGTGAGTTTCAAAACTCGCCTTATCCAGAATATCAAGTTTTGGGAAATCGCGAAAAACCTCGGACTGCGTCCATTGGTTTTCATTGTAAACCAAGATTTCACAATGCCGGGAATACACGTTAAAACTATAGTTTTTTTAGTAGATTATAGTGTTTTTTTGATGCAGGTTCATCAATGGAATAGATTGATAGAGACAACTCGATTTTTTAAAATTTGGATAAAGCGAGTTTTGAAACTCACGTCCTCAATGGAGGATATTCCAAATCTGGGTTCGAGGCTGAAAAAAGTCACGTGATACCGGTAATTTACCCAAAGAACTTATAACTGATAAGAAGGGAAGATACTACTGCTTTGCCTCATGAACTTTTTCATTGGCTAGCGGGGATTTATATTACACGTCTACGGGGCCTTCCCTTCTTTACGCTAGAAGTTTTTACCTTGACCACGTGATCAAAACGTAAATGGAATATCCTCCATTGGACATCGAATCTCGGCCCGAGTTAGAAAAGGTACCCCGTATCCCTGCAAATAAAAAAGGCTATGAATGCCCTGTTCTAACGTGATCGTAGTGAAATTAAGTGATTTATGTCAGTTCCTATACATGTGAAATAGCGTCATGTCATTAAAATACTCTGCAAACGATTCCCCCCCCCCCCTATACCATAATGTAATGGAATACTTTTGAGTGCTCTTGTAAATAAACTATTAATCCTATATACTTCATATACAATACCAAATATATACTTTGGTGACCGTAAATAACTTTTATCAATTCCATGAAAATCCGAGTTAATTGACAGGAGTTAGAGCGTGGACAGACGGACAGACAAACCAAATGTACAAACACATTTCAACTTTGTTAAAGTGTTAAAAAAGAAAGAAATCCTTTTCTTTTATATTATTTCTTAAAGAATGAGTTTATAAAATTTATTAAAATAGTTCATTAATTTCTAAAATGAAAAAAACAAAACAAAAAAAACCGTGTGTTTTGGATAATGCAAACTTTTTTATGTGCAAAATATGATGTATACCTCTTTTCAAAAATATTTGAAAAATTAAAAGCAAAGTAACGTCCTATACTATGTAATACAGGAGAGGGGTGGGGGGGTTTGCATAAAGACCGTGTTTTGTTACTAAAAATTAAAAAATAATCTTCCATATTCTAAAATGTAAAATCTCTGTTAAATCGCGATGTTAGATGGATGATAAATCGATTTAAGAAATTCTTACATCGCCCAATCCTTACCCGTGATAATAAGAAATAGCTGATGAAAAGCATGTTCTGATGTCAGTGGTGGCAAGTTCGGATTTGTGTTTAATTCAAAATATCTACCACAATTTGAGTATGGTAACCTCAATTTTATTTAATGTTCGACATTCCGTGATTAAATAAAGCGATGATTAGTAGACAGTATAAAGTGGTAGTTATTGTGAATAACAAAATTCCCCAATCTGGCACTATTGTCTGATGTTCAAGAGCATGCACTCAAAACCCCTCTTTATATACCATCAGAGAAAATAAAATGTTTCTAATGTTTTAGAATACATTCAAGTAGTCAAGTGAAAGGTCATGAGATTTTGGAGACCGCAGAGTGTATAGGAGGGGGGGGGAGGAAGCGGTACAGTTGTACCGGGCCTTGAGCTGAAAAGAGTCTGTACTTTGTGTAAATTCAAATGGCTTCTCAAGGTAAATTTCCCGGTCCTTATCTTAGATCAGTAACTCTGGCAACACTTCTTTTAACTGACTAACCGCCCTACTTTTTCCCATGACAACGAAGGGATGAAGTGTGAACGACAGATGCCCTTGAGAAGCCAATTGAAATTACATGGAGTATAGAAAGGTCGGATTTCGTTTTAAATACATGCACATACATGCAAGGGATCCATAAGCGTAATCTGTAAAAGAAGGGAGAGCGCATCCCCTATCTGTACCGGACTTGGGTAATATCGCTGGATTGCCCTCATCAAGTGGACATGTCTGGTTAGTGGCAGCATTCAAGTTGCCAATCCGCCCCTTACTGTGTGGTAGAATGCATATAAAACCCTGTATGCAATTCGATGCAGAATTAAACGTGTCGATGTTTATTTTTAAATCCCTTTTCCTATTTCAAGAAGCGAATTACGCATAATTTTCATTTAAAAAAAGCGCAATATCCGGACAAAAATAAACCGTTCGAGAATATCTAACCGCGATCGCAAATCCTTTTTCGATTAATCGATAATCGATGAGTTGAACGTCCTGCTATGTGCGTAACTAAAAACGTAAAAATTGGAAGCTGCGTCAGCCGAAAGTTGAATTCCGCGATACAATTTTTGATATCTGATAACCTATCGATACGGCTGTCGTAATGTACAGACGCTGATATGATTTTTAAGAACCGCGTATACGTCATGTTTTCATTCGACTTCGTCAAACAAACGTCGAGAGAGCCGAATGTAATAGCTGAGCTTTGCGTTAAATAACGTAAGAGAAGCGTGCGTGAAAATAGCTTAATATTGAGAAAATCGTTTCAAGACCCATTTAAGCAGACGTCATTATTATTATTTTCTTAATTTAAAATTCTTTTCCATTTAATTTTCATTTCTATTCTTGGTAATATTGGGTAACCAAAAAATCAAACAATGTTTTTAGCTCACAGGCTATCAAAGCCTGAGAGCTAATGTGCCCGCAGGTTCTGTATGTACGTATGTTTGTACGCCATAACTCTTGATAGAAATATCCGATTTGCTTCAATTTTTTTTTCTAGGTTCATTCTGATAAGGCTCTTCCCTGATTAATTTTGGGGGTTCATTGGTTAAGTATAAATGGGAGTGCGGGTGCTAATCCCCTTTAACTTAGATAAATAGGTTTTTCATGCAGAATTAACAGATTTGCTTCAAATTTGGTATACCGGTTTATTCTGATAAGGCGCTTCCCTGATGAGATTTGGAGGCCCATTGGTTAAGTATAAAGATGTGAAACATAGGGGTAGGGTAATCTCCCCTTTAATTTATTTTTCGAGGGGCATTATTCTTTTAAATAAGAGTATAATGTACAATTAGTGTGAATAGCCTGTGAGCTCAATGCCATTAGTTTAACTGGGCAGTTTTCTTTTTCATTCATTCTGTTATTATGTGTCTTTCTTTCTGATTGCTGTGTGTGTTGCGGGCGTGAATCGGGTTTTAATGCCCTCCCCAACCCCCTTCCCCCCACCGAATCCAAACTTGGTTGCTAAATATACTCCTTTTATTTAAATGGTGGATGCCAGTACAAGATCTTAAAAAAAGAAAAAAGAAACAAATAATAATAAAGAAAAATCATGTGTCAAGCATAGATTCTGAAACACTGTCCAACATATACAGAAAAAATTTAACGAAACTACCTCATGGGGCTGTACATAACGTTATCATTTTAGGGGGAAGGAGGGATCTGGCACTTGATATCGTAAGATATCTCTTGGAAGAGGGAGGGGGTTTGTCTTTTGATACCGTTATCATTTTGGATTCAACCAAAATTTTCTTTTTTTGGTAACGTCTTCTTTACATCTGTTATTATTATTATTGTTATTATTATCATTTTTAGTCTGTTATCTATTTTTATGATAATACAAAGTTATTATTAAAACCATTAAGTGATTATAAAATCCTTTCATTCCAAAATAGGGAAGATCCCAACGTTCGCCATTCCCATTCTCCTGCCATATATGCGCATATAATTCGTTGTTAGAGATACCAGGTTCGAAATTATACTTGTTATTTTTACTAGTAAAAAATTGAGGAACCTGTTTATAAGGTTATATACCTGTTTTGTTTACAAGAAGTTCTGCACGGGGCAAGTGTAAGACAATGTTACTGTTGAATGTATCATCTAACAAAAAAATGTTATTAAATACTTTTAAGGCTCCTGTTCCTGCAGGTGAAGACATTCGCGAGTTAATGCTAAACCTATAGGGAGATTATTTTCTACTATCTCGTTTGCATTTCGGCATTTTTATTTTATTTTTTTTTTTCATTGGATAGCTGAGGTCCATCTCTACATCGCTTCTTTTTTACTTTTTCGATTGTGGTTGCAAATATTATTTATAAAGTTACTTTCACTTTCGAAACCGGTTCCGAAAATGAAAGTGTCATTCTAAAAAGTATCTGCAACACAAATCGAAAAAGTAAAAAAGGAGCGATGTAGAGATGGACCTCAGCTATCCAATACAACCAAAAAAAAAAAAAAAAAAAAAAAAAATTAAAAATATCGAAATGCAAATGAGATATTAGAAAATAACCTCCCCATAGGTTTAATATTAGTTCGCGAGTGTTTACGCCTGCAGGGACATGAGCCTTAAGTAGTAAGTAGTTCTTTGCAGTGTTATTTGATATAAAGTTATTTCATATAATAGAGATATTTTATTAAATTCTTCTCTTCGTTTAGATCAACAAAGTCTGTGAATAATAAATGTACAACTCTATCTGTATATCACTGGAAACGTGTAAAAAGAACAAGTAGAAAAAAATCCTAAAAATCAAAAGAATTTTTAGACACTGATAGCGATGTCATAAGGGGAGGGGTGGGTGTCGAGGAATGATAACGTATGATATCGCAAGGGGGGGGGGGAGATGTCCCAAAATTGCCAAAAAGTTGATAACCTTATATATCTACAGACCCCTTTTATGAAAGAGAAAGAAAATATATCAGTAAACAGTTTAAAAAATGCTTAAGGCTGTTCTCAACTGCTCTGCTCAACAAGCGCAAAGCGTTTTGACACATTTACAAATTCATTTATTAACGAAAAGGTATAAAATTGGAAAGCCTGGCCATGGAAACCATTTGGAATTGAACTGTTTTTTCCATTTTTTGATCCATCAAATACTTATTGAGTTAGAAGCGAATTCGATCACGTGACAAACACGTTTTTCGCCCGCTCTTGGGTGCTCTTTCTTCCTTCGCGCGGAAATTCGGTTCAAAACGTCCACTTTGACACTCTTTTCTGAAAGATTTATTGCGTTTGTAAAAAAAAATGGGAAAAAACAGCTCAATGACATAGTTTGTGAACAACACCACCAGCTAGTTTCATGCATTTTCGAACAAAAATAAACTAAAGAACCCAATTTTTACCGTCCAAGTAGTCAAATTCTTTTACTCCGCATAGTACTGGAGATATTTGTTTATATTATAGTATGTTTGTTTATATGCTAAATACATACAGTATGCTAAAATTTAGTTGAGTTTGAAAATGCACAATGCATTGAAAATTCACCTTTAGCAATTTCCGCCTACATAGATAGAAATGCACTCGAATTCTTTTGTACCGCCTTATATATCATGCACAAAATTTTATACAAACGATCCTATTAATGCTGTTCTCAAATCCAAAGGGTCAACTTTCTGACATAAGTTTTAATTCATTTTTGTTCGAAAACACATGAAACTAGAAGGTGTTGTTATTCAGAAACTATGTCATCGAACTGTTTTTTCCGATTTCTTGTAAGCGCAATAGATCTTTCAGGAAATACTGTCAAAGTGGGCATTTTGATGCGAACTTCCGAACGAAAGACGAAAATCCAGTCAGTAAGGGGAGAAAAATGCCGTGTCACGTGATCAAAATCGCTTATAACTCAATAGGTAATGGAGGAATCATAAAATGGGAAACACACTTCGATTCCAAATCGCTTCACTGGTCAGGCTTTCCAATTTTATATCTTTCCGTTAAAGAATGAATTTGTAAATGTGTCAAAATGTTTTGCGCTTGTTGAGCAGAGCAGTTGAGAACAGCCTTAAGCGAACATTTTATTCAGCTGCAAAAGTATATAACACAAGTAAACACGCTTCCAGCCATTACCATTCATAGACGGTATGGTCTCCCGTTTTTTGCATAACCCTGTGTGTGAATTTATTTACATTCTACAATCATATCTTAGTATACTGCATATAGTTCAGCAGGAAAATACATAAAATAATAATAATAATAGTTTAAGCCTCCACAGGCAGTCATATTTACGAATTCTTTTGTGCAGCTCTGTATGCGATCTATTAGACAGGGAGACAGCTGCACAGACCACCACTTCATCGATTAGTTAAGACTCGATTAGCATATTAAAACGCATCTGGTCTGCCAAGTCATATCTTGCTAGATAACACCTGCAGACCCGATTTTTGTGGTGGATCGGTAGATTTACTATTGTTTTTTCCTGCACTCAAACATGGAGGACAGGGAGCAGGAAAACACAATGGTAAACCTACCAGTCAAACACTGAAATCGGGTGTGCAAGTGTTTTCCACCCATATAGGACTTGGCAGACCAGTTGCATTTTAATATGCCAATCGAGTTTTAACCAATCCTGGAATTTCAGCCGTCAACTCGATGAGGTGAGGATTTATAACTGTGCTGCCCGGTTTATATAGAATTTATACGAAACACGTATAATATGCAATAATGTAGTTAAACGTAAAACGCATTTCTGCAATTATCGCTCATATTTAATACACTAACCGAATTCTTTTGTGTATCACTGTAAATGCTATGCATACCCTATTTTACAGTAAGCAGCTTATAATGCACTTCAGTAGTGTATATCAATTTCATTATGTTTTAAATCGTGTAACACCATAAAATACATTGCAAACTATTTTCCCCCAGTTCGTAGACCATTGTGTAACAGAATTATTTTGTGCGACCCTATAACTGAATTATAAATGCCCTGCACTTCGTATGCTTCAAAATAAATGTTTCAGTGCACTACAAAAATGCATATCGGTTTCATTGTACTTAAATTAAGGGGGGTAGGATACCTTTGAACACGTCGAAAAGTAAAATATATCACTATGTTTCAAGCTTCAACAGTTGTGTAATAAGTCAAAAATAAAAATCAAACTGCATTTAAATATAAAGCTCATATTTAAATTAATATTTAAATATATATATTTACTTGTAAATTCATAAATAAATTTTGGAATGATAAGTTTAAAAATATCTGATAATAAGAGAAAAAAATCTTGCGCGCATGATAAAATCTGAAAATAGGTGTATACAGAGGAAATTTTGGTGAAAATAAATGCATAACAGAGTTACCTTTATACTAAAACCAGAATATTTGTAAAAAATATTGACCTAAATTAAAAAATTAACAAAAAATTAAAAATTTTCACTTTTTGAAAAATATTTTCAAAGTACAAAAACAGAAAAAAAAAAAAAAAAAAATTCTACATTTTTCTGGTTTTAAGTTGTAGATAATACAGAAATGAATATGTTTTGAAAATTTCTTTTGATTGCCATGCATAGTTTTTTAATAACACTGCGCCCAGCATCAAAATTCATCATTTTGAATAAACGCAACGCAAAGTTTAATTACCCTATGTAGTCATAATAAAACTGCCATAATTAGTAAACTAATGGGAATTTTTTAATACGGTTTTTTGCATTTTGTTCAGAAATGATTACGGTATCAAAATATGTATTTAAAGAACATTCGAAAATTTTGATGGTTTGAAGGTATTCTAACCCCAAGGGGAGGGGGGTTGCCTATAGAGGCCGAAGAAAGGGTATTTTTTAGCAATTTATTTCTGCAATAGGATTGGAGATTTTATCTCCAGATATTTTGTATGTTATTTGTTATCATTTGAAAAACATTTCAAAAGTTTTTGTAATAAAAAAATGGATGATGTGACTCGAGATGCGTGGATGGATGCCCTAGCGTGCATTTCCAATTGATAAGATAAATCGGTGGAGTCTTTTGCAATCCATTTCCGTCAAGGATTATGAAAGTATACAACAAAGTAAAAATCCCGATTATCCGAGTCCCGCTTAATCGAATTTCCGCTTTAAGGGTGTATTCCATTCCAAACTGCTTATTTTCTGATTCATTTTTAAATTCATTTTTGCTCTCAAACGCACCAAACTGGCAAATTCTCTTATTTGGAAATTACATAATGTGCCGTGCTTGTCGATTTTTTGATAAAGGCAGAAAATATTGCAAAAAATGCGGTCAAAGTGGGAGTTTTGAATCGAATTTTCTGAAGCGGGAGATCTGGGGATGAAAAAAAGGGTCATACTGAGAAAATAATTGTTGAAAAATCAAATTCTAATGAATGGAGCGAAAAATGAAATCACACGGCCTCTTATACATCTCTTTAAAAATCACCTCAGCAAGTTTCATGTTTGAAATTTTAAAAATGAGTCTGAAAATGTCTCAGAAAAGTTCGAGCTGTTGAGGGTGGAAAAATATTTTTTCGAACCCTTAACTGAGTTATTTTCTTCTGATGGACAAATGGCTTCCATTATTATGAAACAGCCATTATAAATGAAGTGTCAGGGGGCAGGGCCGTAGCTAGGAGGGGGCCAGGTCGGGCAGTGCCCGACCTGGAAAAATATTTGCCCGTCCTAGCAGAATTGACTAGACAACCTGATCGACACATTAAATTTCCGAACTTTTCTCTCCCTCATTATTATTATTATTATTATTATTATTTTAGAATAGACCGTAACTTAACTAACAGACACCCATTCCTAAAACTTCTCAATTCAAACAAAACAATTTTAACAAAAAATTCATTTGTGAAGAGTTTTCTTTTTCTTTCATTCCAAGAGATGAAGGACATTTTTCGCTTTGTTGCGTTGTAGAAATTTAACTTACTGCCTCCCCAATGTGTCAAACTGCAGTCTTTAGAGAATAATAGGGTTTAGAGATTATCCTCTTAACTCCTTGTCCTTTCCTCAAATTGATTAACTGATGTCTGCGAAAATCGTTTTCTTTGTACAACTGTCGTACATGAAATTTATTGTAATTGGGTATGGGAAACCAAAAGCATGGATTTCAGGTTGCAGTTGGTTACCTATTTATGCCTTGACAGGACAGGTTACACAAAATATGCAACTATCATGTGTTACAATCATGTGATTTTGTGATTGTTAACTTCACTATGTTGCTTTTGGGGCTTTTCAACAAAAGTGGAAATTGTTTTTTGAGAGCTTTCTTGACACTGTTGTAAATTATAAAAGTTTGTAAAATCAGTGTCACACAGAATCGCAATATCTAGAATGTGTTTTTCAGAGCAAAGGGGTTTTATAATTACATTATAAATGGCATCTATGACTGTTTGCATTTAATATTTTATGTTAATTAAATGATATAAATGTAATTTAGAAACGAGAATATTACAGAAATTAATTTTATCCTTTTTATAAGTACAAAAAGTGTTTGTTTCTTCTGGTGCTTTCCCGCCCCTATGTTATTTATTCTACTTTTTAGTTGTTTTATTCCTTTCTTCCTATAAATATCTAAATCAGTCACATAGTTTCTGTATGGAAAAGAGGAAATAAATGTAGGATTGTGAAACGGAAATATAAATTGAAAAATTAACTAAAATACTAAACGAACATTAATATTTTTAAACTATGGCTCTATAAACTAAAACTCATTTTTATTTAAAGGCTTTTTGTAGAAAATATTTTTGTTTGCTCGGCTATGCGAAACTTTATAATGTGTTCGCGGGCTTATTTTTAAATGTAAAAGCATGACATTCGCAGGAAAAATTATTGAAGTAATTTAGAATCAAATAGCATTTCTCATTTTTTGACAAATGTTTGGAATCTTGAGCTTTAAACGATTGTGTCTCAGATTATAAGTCTGCACGGGGTGCAATTTCCAGGCCCGGCCAGTAGAAATATCAATTAAATCATTCCCAATCCGGCCTGACTCAACTTCTACAAAAAATCAGTTTTTTCCTAACATACAATTGGGATTCTTTTAAAGAATACTGCAAGAGCATTTTTAAATTACGATGTGTTCGCAAGGCAGAAAATACACAATAGCAACATAAACGATTACTCGGAGTCTTAGACGTTTCAACATTCAAATAAGGATGCATTAAAAATTAATGTAGTTTAGAATAAAAGAAAAAAGGAGGGTTAAAATCCTGATAACTTTTGAAGCTGTATAATGAAAAGTAGATTTGTGAAAATATTTCTCTGTCCTTTATTAAGGCTTTTCTCAAATCCAAAGGAGCTAATATCTGACACATTTCTGAGTTCATTTCTATTCGGAAACGCATAAGACTAGCAGGTATTCTTACTCAGAAACTATGTAATTGAATGACGTTATACATTTTTTGATAAAGGCAATATGTCAAGTGAGAAAATATTGTCAAAGTTAGCGTTTTGGGTCGAATTTCCGGAAGCGACAGCTCGGGAAAGGAGAAAAACCTGCAATCACGTGACAAGAATATCTTGTATCTCGATAAGTAATTTCTTTATCAAAAATGAAAAACGCTATTCGAATCCAAATCCCTTCAATAAGCAGGCCTGTCAATTTTATACCTTTGCAGTTAAAAAATAGTTTGAAAATGTGTCAGAAACTTTCGCATTGTTGAGTAGAGAATTTGAGAACGACCTTAAGGTATATTTCCAAAGATTCCGTTACAGAAGTTCATTATCGCTATTAATATTTTTACAAAACATATTGCCTGCTCTACACATCCTGAGAACAATTAAGTGCAGTTCCGGCCCGGCTCGACTATGTAGAGAAAAAAAAAATGCAAGCCTGTTCTCGGCCCGGCACGAGCCTTCTGAAAAAATTAAGCCCGGGTTTAGACACAATGGAACTATCCACTGCCGATATCTATGCTGGACATGTTACATTTCTGTATTGATGTTGCAAAACTAGTATCGGCTCGTGACGCACATTTATACTTATTCTCGGGAAAGTCATATTCATTGAAAATGGTTCATACTTTATAGGCTTCGTCTAAATCTTTATATTGAGCCGGTAGGCCCGCTTAATTTTTTTTATTGGCCCGGCCCGTTGAAAAAATTATCATAATTCTGCCGGCCCGGCCTTTTTGAAATTTCACCTTCATTTTGTTGGGCGGGGTACGGTCCCCGGGGCAAAGCCCGGCCCCATGCAGACCTCTATCTCAGATGATCTTTCCTAGCCTCAAATATTGACTTTTAACACATATTTTGCACTTTTTTCTGAAATATCCTTTGTCTTTATAGAAAACAGAAAACACTACTTGCTATCGTGGGGTCAGAATAAAAATAATTGCAACTTTATGGCATTTAAGCATAAAAATGACTTTGTGATTATGTTAGAGAATAGAGAGTTCGAATGGAGGCCATAATAGTGAATTATGTTGACATATATTTTCATGATGGTTTTTATTTGTGTGATACTTGCTTACCAGCCCGGCGTCGCCCGTGATCTGATGATATTAACCTTAAATTTGTTTTAGTTTATATCTTTAATCCGATTTTTAAAAAAAATTATACTTTTAAACAAAAATATTTCCAAACTAACCTCGAATGGGAGGCCCCGCAATATTTATATCGAATAGGGCATTTTAAAGTAAAATTAAAATGTGCGCTCGTTAAAGGATGTTGCATATTTTTCCGTATTTCAACAAAAAATAGCGGATTTAGAATTTTAAAGGGCGCGGATTTTTTCTTTAACTCAACAGACATTTAATATTTTTAAAAAAAAATAGTTCTTACTGTCAAAACTATTTAAAATTTTTATGAGTCATAAATATAATGATTTCAAAGCCTGTACACAAGATTCGTGGAAAACTATTGATATTTACTAGTAAGACGCTGCTAAGAAAACTTTTTTTTTTTTTTTTTGTCCAAATTGTTTGAAATTGTTATTAGTTATAAACACATATTATGGTTTTGAAGCATGCGTAAGAAATTCGTGAAAATATATTGATATTTAGTTGTGAGAGAGTTACCTGATTCGTAAATAAATAACATTATTAGCGTAATTACCAGGGCCTTCTTTATATTAAATTTTAAATCATCTAAAATTCCAGAAATTCTGTAAAACCTGCGTACATGGAACCTGTCCATAACAAAATCCTGTCTTACATGAGAGCATTTCATGGTCCCGCTGAAAGGAATATCATACAATAATTGATGAATTTAGGGGGTAATCCGGGAGGAGGGTTCTTCTCTGAGCATCGAAATGGCACTCCCGGAAGCTTTGTAATTTTGTGCTTATTAAAGTTGTAGAAGTGCAATTCTCACCTGCTCCACACTGTCATACCACACCGGGAGCATCAGTAAACCCTCCCGGACACAAGTGCCTAAGTACAACACTGCAGTTATGCTTGCTAAGATGGAAACTTGTCGTTTTTTTTTTTTATCCCTTGCTATTCCATTTTTAAAGGTTTTGCTGTAATTTCTTGGAATGCTGTATTATTAGTTTATTATTAATAAAACATAAAAATGCAAGTCTTTATTTTTCTGCGGAGATGTTTGTATGTGTGTGGGGGGACCGTTAGTGGCGCTGTTTGTAGCAATCCTCAACAACATCTCACATTTTTGGGGAAATCCATATTTACAAAAATTAGTTTGTGGATAGACGGCAAGATGAAAGAATATAACTTTTCAACTACATTCGGAAGAGCTATAAAACTTATTCTGAATACGTAATATATTTTTTTAAAAGATCATAAAAGACTAAAAAAAAATGACGAAGTAATTTTGCCCCTCTTGGAAAAACATTTGCCCGACCTGGAGGCATTGTCTAGCTACGGGCCTGTCAGGGGGAAGATGAAAGAGCAGCCGTAAAAAGTTAGAACTCGGATTTTCTGGCCAGAATGGGGGAAAAAAAGGCCGTAATTTATGCTCTTTCATCTTCTACCTAACACTGCATTTATAATGACTGTTTATGGAAGCCTTCAGCAAATCAGAAGAAAATGATCCAATCCAAAGGTACAAGTTCAATTGAAAAAACTATTTAATACTTTGAGCAGAAGGAAGAGGCTACACCTGCCATTTTCACGACACTAATAGAGTCCCATAGCTGCCAATTTGCACAGTTTTGTTACCTCTAAAATTAAATACAAAATTTTTTCCCTATATTTAACCGTTGACAATTGTTAGATTTCGACGATTGAATTAGGTAAGATTTACTGGTAAGTTTTAGTGGTAAGGAAAAATCTTAGAAATTGATAGCTATGCAATACCGTAATACTGCAGCGAAAAAAAAAAAAAAAAAAAAAAAAAAAAAAAAACTGCAGCAAAATTGACATTCAACAAACAAAAATCTATCAAGGGCTTTTCAAATAAACAATTTCATTCCCCGTTTTTCTTAAAAGTAACCCCAGATAGCATTTTTAGTTTTCAGAAAATTTGCAGCAGTCTTGCGTTGGAAACCTACAAAGTTGCAGCAAGCTCAGCATGACAAGACTGCAGCAAGATAACGCAAACGCCGAAGTCACGACACTTTGAACTTGCAGCTAACTTGTCGTGCAAGTTAAATTCATGCTGTATCAAATTTATTCCAAATTAACGGCAAACAAGTAATCAAAAATACTGCAAAGTAGTAATCTTTCCGCGCCCCACTATCTGTTTACAACTTCTACACTGTAAGTTTAATCCCTTCGGAGGGGTCCATAGACCTGTTCAGGTTTAAATAATGCGAATACACCGTCAGAAGGCGCATGCGTCGTTTTCATCCCCAGTTCTTTTCAATACGAGCCCTTTTTTTGGTATTTGATAATTATAGCGTGTAGAAAAAGCGGTGCCAACCAAATAAAATTTCTGAAATTTCTGCGTATGTGCTGATGGTCTGTTCTCTCAACAGAGGGATTTTTTGCTTTCGTCACTTTCGCGATTTAAAGACAGTCTTGCCATCAGTTTCACAACAAACTACTCGTGCAAGTGGGGGATGGTATTCCTTGCGGGAAATTTGCTGCGAATTTATCAATTCGAATTTGTCACGGCAAGATAATGTCAGAAAAAATCAAACTTGCTGCTAATGTTCATGCTATCTGGGAACGGGGATGTAGTCAAAGAAATGTTGGTAGTGCCATAAAAATGAATTAATTAAGTGGAAATTTATATTTCATCTGCTTAGTTGATGACGATTTGTGTAAATTCGGTTTATCCGAGTTTTTTGCTTATCCGAGATGAGCTTGGTTCATATGAACTCGGATAATCGGGAATCTACTGTATTGTCTGGAGCTTCAACCACTTTGAGGTCAAAAAGTTGTAACGCAACTAAGTGCACTGATTTGAAAAAAAGGCCTATTTTTGACCTCTTTTTTCGCACTTTGACGTGTTTCTGAAAATGACTGAAAGCGCTCCAAGCTTCAATAAATTATATCACCTTTAATTTTTTAAGAAATAGCAGGATTGCAGAAAAGAAACTGCAGAAAACTTGCAGACGTCTTGCTTTGAAAACCTGTAAAGTTGCAGCAAGTTCAGCATGACAAGACTGAAAGTGCATAACAAGACTGCAGCAAGATAACGCAAACGCCGAAATCACCACACTTTGAACTTGCAGCTAACTTGTCGTGCAAATTAAATTCATGCTGTATCAAATTTATTGCAAATTAACGGCAAACAAGTAATCAAAAATACTGCAAAGTAGTAATCTTTCCATGCCACATTAAGGCTGCGTTCTGGACGCGTATTTTGCCTACTTCTCTAGTTTTGTTGGAAAATCTTTTATTCTGAACCCATTTGCGGTTTATTAACAAAAGAATGAGGGGAATCAACAATGGGTCAGGAGATAAGGAGCTCGACTCTACTTGAAGGAAAGGTTCCTCTTTTACCGGAAATCAGTCCCTTTCCTGCTAAAGTCGTTAAAAATCATGGACACCTCGTGGCCACAAAAAACGAAGCCGACACTGATAACAGTTAGAAGGATGGTGCGGTCGCAGCTTAACTGTTTACAACTTTTGCACTATAAGTTTAACCCCTTCGAAGTTGTCCATAGACCTGATCAGGTCTACCACCATAAACAGGTTAGGGTAATATTTGTACTTTTCAATTCGAGGCATTTTTGGTTTTTGATATGTATAGCGTTTAAAAAAAGCGGTGCCAACCCAATTCTTCGAAAATTTCTGCAATTTCTGTGTATCTGCTGATTGTCTATTCTCTCAACAGAGGGATTTTTTGCTTTCGTCACTTTCGTGAATTAAAGACAGTCTTGCCATCAGTTTCACAACAAACTACTCATGCAAGTGGGTGATAGTATACCTTGTGGGAGATTTGCTGCGAATTTCTCAATTCAAATTTGTCCCGGCAAGATCATATCAGAAAAAAATCAAACTTGCTGCTAATGTTCATACTATCTGGGTATAGACGAATGCCTTAATGATTCGAAATAAAGAAAAAATGGTCAGCAGAGACGATTTTTTTTATTTTTATTTAACTGAGGTTTAAGTTAAACTTGAGAGTTTAATTTTCCTTACCGTTTTACCTCCCTAACTTTTTATTTTCTTCTAAATTTTTACTTATAATGAATTTGCATAGTACCCACAGAACATTCAAATAAGAAATAATAACAATGTAGTATTTTTAGTCAAAATTTTGGTATATCATTGTTTCAAGGGGTTGTTAAAGAAGGGAAGGTAAGGAAAGAAAAGGGGGGATGGTAAGAGAAAAAAGGGATGGTAAAAAGGTGATTTAAATTCTACAGTAAATTTCCTGTCAAATAATTTTAGACATTCTTTCTCTAGCATACTTTTACATTAGAAAAAAAGTTGAAAAAAATTCTGTGGCTGCATCTGTGGCTGCGAATTTTTTCCAAATTCAAGGAGGTCCTGCCTGCCATATTCAAAAACTTAAAATAAAAATTTGGTTCAATTCTATGCATAACTTCATATACTTTTGGATGGTACAATATTCAAAATCACACAAAAATCGCTATTACAGCGCCCCCTACCGGCGATTTTTTTCCAAATTCAGAGAGGACCTACCTGCCATAGCCAAAAACTTAAAATAAAAATTTGGTTCAATTCTATGCATAACTTCATATACTTTTGGATGGTACAATATTCAAAATTGCACAAAAATAGCTATTACAATGCCCCCTACCGGCATTTTTTTTCCAAATTCAGGGAGGATCTGCTTGCCATAGCCAAAAACTTAAAACAAAAATTTGGTTCAATTCTATGCATAACTTCATACACTTTTTGATGGTACAATGGCGACAGACAGATGGACACACGGACAGACGGACAGACAGAGATTTTCTGTAAACATGTTTTTTGGGATCTCTGACCCCTAAAACATGTAAATCCGTCGAAAAACGGAAGTCGAAAAAAATTTCGATTACAATACTTTCTTCTATTGAAGATAGAAGAAAGTAAAAAATTGGTTAAATTCTATGCATAACTTCATACCAGGCGCGGATCCAGGGGGGGGGGGGGGCGATCGCCCCCCTTCCCAAAAAAAATCCACCGATGTCGCGAATTTCGACAAATGGTCGCCGAAAAAAATCAATTTCGTCAATCGTTCGCAGGTCAAAGGATCGCAAAAGGAACGCAAATTTCGTCAAAGAATCGCGCAAAAACGCCAATTTCGTCAAAGGATCGCTAAAAATCGCTAATTTCGTCAAAGAATCACGCAAAAAACGCTAATTTCGTCAACAGATCTCTAAAAAAAATGCGAATTTCTTCAAAGAATTGCGAAAAAAATGCGCGAATTTTCGCGAAAGAATCGCTGAAAAAACACGAATTTCGTCAAAGGGTCGCCAAAATTAGCGCACAATTTGCATTGGGAGGAGATTCCCCTAGGCGCGTATCCACCGGGGGGGGGGGGGGGTTAGATCGGGGCAAAGAAGGGAAGAACAAATTACCAAGTTGATAGCGAAACAGCACCGAAAACTGGCGATATGAAGCAATTAAAATAATAAAACTTTGTACAAAATCACCATAAAATAAAAGCAAAACATAGGACGCGTTTTGAGCTCAAAATATAACAGTTCGTCATCAGCTACAGTAAACACGTGTCCGTAAGCGGACAAGGTCAAAAATTAACTGAAAGGGAGAGAATGTTGCAAAGAATGCGACAGATGGCGCTAGCTGAAAGGGGTACATACAGAAGAGAAAAGTGTTGCCTAAAAAATAGAAGAGAAATTGATAGGGAAAAAATGGAAATAAAAGAAATAAACAAAATTAAAATAAAATAAAAGAAGTAAATTATAAAATATAAATAATAATAATAAATAAAGAAATATAAAAGAATAAAACAAGAAAAAAACCAAAAGATCCTTTTTTTACAAAATAAAAAGAAAAGAAACAAGAGAAGATGGAAAAGAATTACAAAAGTAATTTCCACGCTGGAGATGGGAAAGGAGATGATGGGAGATCATTGACAAGATTAGCAGAATTTTTAGAAATAAAATATGCTTCATGAAAATCCAAGTGAGAGGGAGAGGCAGGGGAAGAAATAATTTTGGCCATGGGGAAATTGAAACAATGACTGGAAAACCAACAGTGAGAAGCAATCGAAGATTTAAAGATTTCTTGATTTGCAATATACCTCTGATGCTCACCTAATCTGAATTTTAAAGCTCTCTTTGTTTGACCAATATAACCTAAATTGCAAGAGCAAAGAATAAAATAAAACACCCCACCGGTTCTCAGTAGGAATAGGATCTTTTAGAGAAGAGAATTTAATTTTATTCATAGGTTTGAAGATAACTTTAAAATTAAAACGAGAAAGGATTTTAGCAATTTTAAAACTGAGAAGAGAATAAAAGGGCAGAACTATTATAGAGTTAAAATTAGGAGGATTATTTGAATCAGAAAAAGGACGTTTAGGCTTATTAAATTTATACAAAGCTTTATCAATCAAAGATAGATTATAACCACGAGCAAGGGCAAGAGATTTGAGATAATTAATTTCATTATTCAGAGTAGAAGAGTCAGAACAAATGCGTAACGCCCTAAAAACAAAAGTATAAAAGGACGCCACTTTTTGTTGAGGAGGATGATTTAAAAAAGCATGAGGAACTTAATTCCGTTCCTAATCTTCTTATAGTAAGGCTGATAAAGGCGGTCAAACAGTTCTTCTCAATAAATCTGATTATATTTCCCACGTTGAATCTATGTTAAACTCTGGTCCATATTCCAAATTAAAGAAGGATACTAAGCATTTATCTGATATCAAGCATGTCATTAAAAATTCTGTCTTTCTTAATGATAACACCAAACGTTTGGTCACCCCTTCTATCGCTAATTGTGCTCGTTTCTATGCTCTTCCTAAGGTCCATAAACCTACTCTTTCCTTTCGCCCTATCGTTTCCAATATTGGTACTGCTTCTTATAAACTTGCCAAGTTCCTTTCTAAGTTACTCGCTCCTTTATCTTCCACTAACTTTCACACTGTGAAAAACTCTTTTGACTTTGTTGATAAAATTAAACGCCTTTCTCCTAGCAATTATATAATGGTTTCCTTAGATGTTAAATCCCTTTTCACTAACGTGCCTGTTCAAGAGGCAATTGATTGTTTGGAAAGAAGGTTGCGCGAATTTCATTACTCTTCCATGGAGATTGATGAAATCCTGCATTTAGTTAGTATTTGTGTCAGACAAACTGCTTTTCAGTTTAATAATTCTTTCTATTCTCAAACTGAGGGTTTGGCCATGGGTAATCCACTGTCTCTTCTTTTATGTGATAATTTATATGCATTTTATTGAAGAAAAACTCTTCAGTTTATATAAATTTCCTTTCTGGTTTAGGTATGTTGATGATACTTTCATTTTAATTACCTCTGACCTGGATCTTTCTAATCTCCTTTCTCTTGTTAATTCTGTTGATCCTTGTATTCAATTTACTCTCGAAGTCGAAGAGAACAATTCTCTTCCTTTTCTTGACGTCTTGGTTTCGAAACACCCAGATCGGTTCTCTACCTCCGTTTATAGAAAACCTTTCGCCGTATCTCTTCCTCCTCATGCTTTTTCAAATCATCCTCCTCAACAAAAAGTGGCGTCCTTTTATACTTTTCTTTTTAGGGCGTTACGCATTTGTTCTGACTCTTCTACTCTGAATAATGAAATTAATTATCTCAAATCTCTTACCCTTGCTCGTGGTTATAATCCCTCTTTGATTGATAAAGCTTTGTATAAATTTAATAAGCCTAAACGTCCTTTTTCTGATTCAAATAATCCTCCTAATTTTAACTTTATAATAGTTCTGCCCTTTTATTCTCTTCTCAGTTTTAAAATTGCTAAAATCCTTTCTCGTTTTAATTTTAAAGTTATCTTCAAACCTATGAATAAAATTAAATTCTCTTCTCTAAAAGATCCTGTTCCTACTGAGAACCGCTGGGGTGTTTATTTTATTCCTTGCTCTTGCAATTTAGGTTATATTGGTCAAACAAAGAGAGCTTTAAAATTCAGATTAGGCGAGCATCAGAGGTATATTGCAAATCAAGAAATCTCTAAATCTTCGATTGCTTCTCACCGTTGGTCTTCCAGTCATTGTTTCAATTTCTCCATGGCCAAAATTATTTCTTCCCCTGCCTCTCCCTCTCACTTGGATTTTCATGAAGCATGTTTTATTTCTAAAAATTCTTCTAATCTTGTCAATGATCTCCCATCATCTCCTTTCCTATCTCCAGCGTGGAAATTACTTTTGTAATTCTTTTCCCTCTTCTCTTGCTTCTATTCTTTTTATTTTGTAAAAAAAAAAAAAAAAAAAAAAAAAAAAAAAAAAAAAAAAAGGGGGGGGATCTTTTTTTTTTTTTTTGGTTTATTCTTTTATATTTCTTTATTTATTATTATTATTTATATTTTTTAATTTACTTCTTTATTTATTTTAATTTTGTTTATTTCTTTTATTTCCATTTTTCCCTATCAATTTCTCTTCTATTGTTTTGACAACACTTTTCTCTTCTGTATGTACCCCTTTCAGCTAGCGCCATCTGTCGCATTCTTTGCAACATTCTCTCCCTTTCAGTTCATTTTTGACCTTGTCCGCTTACGGACACGTGTTTACTGTAGCTGATGACGGGCTGTTATATTTTTAGCTCGAAACGCGTCCTATGTTTTGCTTTTATTTTATGGTGATTTTTTACAAAGTTTTATTATTTTAATTTAAATTACCTAGTTGGTTTTTAAGAAATCAACACACCATACTCATTTTAGCTTTTAAAACTGACTAGGATTAGGACATAATCATTTTTTTTTTCATTCATGAAATACCCTTGAAATTTACCAATGTGGGTGGAAATAACAGTATATTTTTAACACATTATTGGTTTTCTTCAGAAAACATTAAGATGCTTGAATTTTTCAAAGGACCTTTCTTTTTCTTGTTTCTTTCTTTCTTTGGAAATTGCTATGAATCCCATTCTTTTCTCAAACAATAAAGCACTCCTCAAAAATATCGTTATACAGAAATTAGAATTGCAGCTTCTTTGAAAGAACGAAAAAGTTTCAACACTTTAAAGGAATCCGCATAACATTGTCAATTTCTGTTGTAGAGATTCAACAAAAGGTACACGAAATGGCATCGTCCCCACCTCAACCCATTAGTGTCAAAAATTATGGCGCCATATGCCTTTTGACAGGATATAATCCTATTTTGTTCACTAACTGCCGAAACGTCAGTGAGGTTTACCATTGACACCTGAAAAGTATTTTCGTTTGCTTGTCTGTCTGTTCCGCGAAAACTGCCGATCAAAACATTGGATTTATATCTTGGGGGAGCGACCGCCCCGATCGACCCCCCCCCCCCCCCCCGAGGATGCGC
The DNA here is from genome assembly GCA_963932465.1 of Maratus speciosus. Taxonomy (NCBI): domain Eukaryota; kingdom Metazoa; phylum Arthropoda; class Arachnida; order Araneae; family Salticidae; genus Maratus; species Maratus speciosus. Next base: position 632,343,292 of record OZ010786.1, read on the forward strand.
ACCTAGGGGAATCTCCTCCTGGTGCTACTTGTGCGTTTTTTCCGCGGACCTATGACGAAATTAGCGTATTTTTTTCGCGATTCTTTGACGAAATTCCATTTTTTGTGCGATTCTTTCGCGAAATTAGCGTTTTTTTCGCAATTGTTCTGCGAAATTAGCGTTTTTTCTGCATTCCTTTGGCGAAATTTGCGTTTTTTCTGCGATCCTTTGACGAAATTTGAGTTTTTTTCTGCGATCCTTTGACGAAATTCGCGTTTTTTTCGTGATCCTTTACGAAATTCACTTTTTTTTTGTGGTCCTTTGATGAAATGTCCGCTTTTTTGGCGAAATTCACGTTTTTTCCGCGCTTCTTTAATGAAATTCACGTTTATGCTCGATCCTTTGACGAAATTCGCGTTTTTCTTATTTGCGAACGATTGACGAAATTGGTTTTTTTCGGCAACCATTTGTCGAAATTCGCGATAATCGGTGGATTTATATTTTTTTATCCAAAGGGGGGGGGGGGGAGCGATCGGGGCGATCGCTCCCGCCTTCCTTGGATTCGCGCCAGTGAAGAGGTATACACACCACTTAGATGACACATCTTGACTTTCTAGTATGTTAAAGGTCCGTCAGATTTCTGAAGGGGATCCTTTTTCAGAGATTATCCTCTTTCAGAAATCTGATATTAAAAAATGGATGTGATGGTTATGTTTTTCAGCTTTCGATAATTGGTTCTTTGGTTCTTATGTATTTTTTAGTGCTGAATCCAAAAATGATCTTCATTTTTTACCATGTCATCACGTTAGGATAATAGTCCATAAATCGCAAATTTTTAAAAAGTCTTACATCAAAATCAATTATCAAAAGTTTAAAAAGATAATCATCGCAGGATTGCGTTATTAACGTTGTTTACCATAACTAAAAGAACAAAAAATAAGATAAATAATTACCATAGTATAAGAGTAAACAGAAAAAGAAAAAAAAAAGACATTTAATAAATAAATTCTGTTATAACGTTTTTAATTTTACGACCTAATAAGTAACAATAAACGATATTTTGCGGAGAGGGCGGATTATAAAATAAGGGTGCTGGATAACCGAGTGTTTCGGTTAATCGGATGTCGCATAATCGAGAGTCTGTAATATTTTTAAATCGCATTAATTTCATATTCATTTAATAATTAACTGCAAGGAAGGATTTGAGCAACAGAAAGTATGACTACGTTGATTATATGTCACTCGGTATCGCCCCCCCCCCCAAAAAAAAAAACGATTCTCTGGATCCGCCCCTGCTTCATACACTTTTCGATGGCACAATAATGAAAATGGTACACACATCACAATTATAGCGCTCCCTTCCGGAGGAGTTTTTCCAAATTCAGGGAGGACCTTCGTGCCATGACCAAAAACAAACACAAAAAATTTGGCTCAATTCTAAGCATAACTTCATACACTTTTCGATGTACAATATTCAAAATGGCACAAAAATCGCTATTCCAGCGCCACCTACCGGCGATTTTTTTACAAATTAACGAAGGACCTACTTGCCATAGCCAAGAACGTGAAATAAAAATTTGGTTCAATTCTATGCATAACTTCATACACTTTTCGATGGTACAATTTTCAAAATAGCACAAAACCGCTAATACAGCGCCCCCAAGCGGCGAATTTTTTGCAAATTCAGGGAGGACCTGTTTGTCATAGCCAAAAACTTAAAATAAAAATTTGGTTCAATTCTATGCCTAACTTCATACACTTTTGGATGGTACAATATTCAAATTCGCACAAAAATCGCTATTACAGCTCCCTCTACCGGCGATTGTTTTTCAAATTCAGGGAGGATCTGCTTGCCATAACCAAAAATTCAAAATAAAAGTGTGGTTCAATTCTATGCATAACTTCATACACTTTTGCAGGGGCGGATTTAAGGGGTCGCGATGGTCGCAATCGCGAGGGGCCCCGCACCCCAAGGGCCCCCAAATCACCTTTTCAGTTCAAAGAGAAATGTGACGTCTTGAAAAAAGGATTTTCTTACTGTTCTTTTTTTAATTTTTCAGTTAAAAAATTGCATTTATTATTATTATTATTACATTTATTATTATTAATATTATTACATTATATTTATTACATTTTCATGCAATAAATAGAATTTTTTTCTACCATTTGCTATTACCAGAAATGTTTTAGCTTTCCTTTATCTTTTTTTCTGTTATGAATTATCAGGACTATGACTGGTTGTGGAGGGATGGAGTGGGATTCAAAGGAAACTTGGGTCTGAGCCGAAAGGAACACTGTTAGAGACCTTCTATGACGATTTAATTATACAGGTTGAAGGCCTGATTAAATTCCTGAGCCGTCACCATGGGGCCCCTCACTTTTGGGGGCCACCTACTTAGAATGCAGTTTTCATAAAACTGATATTTTTAATGTATTTTTACTTTGTTACTGATTACCTATGCTAATAAAAGAAAGTTTCGCTCTGCGTGTCTGTATGCGATGGTCTGTATGCAAAGTCTACCGCATGTAGAAGTCTCAAAAGTTGGTTGAGGATAGTCTAAGCCAGTTCCTGATGCACCTGAAGGTTAGATTTTTAATTTTTTAAGACCAGGTCTCTTAAGCCCCTTCAAGTTTTTATGACCTAAATTTTTAATAACTTGCCCCCTTTTTATCCGATCTTCTTCGTTTTTGGGAACCTTTCTTCATTTAGTTATCCCCCTTTCTACATTTCAGTTAAGATCCTGGCCCCCTGGTGCCCGATTCATGCCCCCTGAAGTTTTTGTGCCCTAAACTGTTAATAAATTACCCCCTTTTAATCCTTCATTTTTGTGGCCTTTTTTTAGGTGTGTTCGTATTAGTGATGCAACGAATAGTGGTTTGGCCGAATAACCGAATACCGAATATTCGGCCAAGTTACAGCCGAATATTCGGCCGCCGAATAATGAACTTATTTTTGCCTAAAAACAAAATATAGTAGGCACTATATGCACAATTCTTGTATATTTCACAATTAAAATGTATTGTTTTCTTTAAAAAAATTATTTATATACAAATTTTTAATTTTTGAAAGCATTATTTTACTCTGAAAAAATATTCGGCTATGTTCGGCCTAAAAATTGCCTCAATAATATAATTCAGTCATAAAAAGAAATTCTTAGCAAAAGTTCCTCATCAGGTACTGCTAGTTACATTTTAATAGATATTATGCGCGTTGTTGTTACATTTTAAAATAATGACAAAATTTTAAAAGTACTAGGAAACACAAGTTTCAGCTTTCAGATGAAATAAAATAAAAAAATAAGAAATCTTAATATCTTAAGAAAAACCACTGATAGAAAGGATGAAAGGAATATTCTCTAAAATGGTGGAAATAGATCATTGTAGACTTTATAAAGCTCACAATTAACAAAAAAAAATTTATCATTATTATTATCATTATTTTTTTTTCTTTGCTGTCAGCAGATAGCACTGGTAAGAAGTGTATAGTGAATGTTTTCAGAATCAGAGGAAGGAAATATCTGTAAGGAAAAGCAAATTACATTCATTGCATTTAACAGTATATGATGCTCTAACATACCAAAGATCAATAAATGATTTAATTGTTGTAGGTAGGTAAAAAAATCGTTACACATTTTAATCATTCGCCATTAGCATGTTCAAGATTAACTGATATACAAATTAATGAGTTAAAAGTTCCTAAGAAGAAAGTAGTTCAAAGTGTGGCAACACGCTGGAATAGCACCTATTATATGTTTGGAGAGATTACTGGAACAAAAAAAATGCACTTTCTCTATATGCAACTAAATTTGGAGAAATAAATAATCTGACAGCAAACCAGTGGATTATTTTGAAAATTGCTCAATCTATTACAACCATTTGAAGAAATAACAAAACAAATTGCCAAGATCATTAATTTCTGAAGTCATCCCAATAGTTACAGCCTTAAAATCATATTTATCTAAATTGTGAGATTTTTTTGGTGTAGGCACCATGAAAGACACTCTTCGACAAAATTTGGAGAAGCCTTTTGCATCGATTCAAGACAATGAACACTATTCCATTGACGCGGTTTTGGATCCCAGATTTAAAGTGTTCTTTTTCAACAAAGATGAAGCGAAGGATATAGGAGTAAAGTCCAAATTAACTGCTTTAATAAGACTAAGAAAGGCTAGTATGAAACCAGTAACAGAATGTGAACAAAATATTTCCAACATAACCATTCCATCTTCACAAGCTCCTAATTCTTTGTGGGCATGCTTTAATGAAATTGCAAGCCAATCACAAAGTGAAGCTCTATAGAAAGTTCCTTTCAATGTGAAGAAGTAAAAGAAATTAGTAATTTTCTTTGCCAGCTACTACTAGAAAGACAATAGTGTCATTTGGAGTGGTGGGCGAAAAATTTAGAAGACTTTCCAAACCTTTCGCAATTAGCCAAAAAGTACCATTCTGCACCAGGAAGTATGATATATAGTGAGAGATTATTTTCAGAAGCAGATAACATTTACGAAAAAAAAAAAAAAAAAAAGAAATAGACTATCACCTGAGAATGCTGAATTATTATTATTTCTGCATCACAATCTACGTTTATTGAAAACATTTTAAATGTTTTTTAAGGCAATATATAAACATTACAATGCTATTCTTGAAAAAAAATATCTAAAACGTAAATGCATACTAATTAAAAGAATTTAGTACTTACATTTCTTTCATTATTTAATAAGAAATAGTAACACACTTAAAAAAATCACTTAAATTATATTTAACTTTTAAGCGTATTTTACTTAAAAAAAAAAAAAAAAAACCCTTTAAGTATTGCAATATATACAACTTAAATATCTTATACATATAATACATCTATATCTAATCAATCATATATTTATGTTCTTTATAGGTATAATTCAAAATATTATTGAAAGAAATATTTTTTTATGTAACAAGGGATAAATGTTAAATTTCCCATAAAAAAAAAAAAAAAAAAAAAAAAATTGCTTGTACAGCTGTATTAAAACAATTTTGAATAGATTAATTTTAAATTTAACAGATTATGTTAGCTTATTACAGATACTTTTTGTACTTACTGATACAGCGTAAAATTTTTTTAACATGATTCCTAAATTAGTTTCTTGTATAAAAATGGGTAGATAAAACCAATTCAGGGTATGATAGGTAATGGAAAAGAAAGTGTTACTTAATTTCAAATAAAATTTTCACTATACATGATGAATATAAATTGTCAAATTAAAAAGTTATACCGTGTAAATATAAAAATATTTATTACAGTATTATTCGGCCAAGGCCGAATAATGGACTTGATATTCGGCCGAAGCCGAATATTCGGCAGACAAGCCGAATGGGCCGAATATTCGGCTTTGGCCGAATATTCGTTGCATCTCTAGTTCGTATGGTTATATAAATGCATAGCACCTATAGTCATCGTCTAGTTCGTTCGTCCGTATGTCCGCATATATCAGCACAAAAACTACCCAACCGAATGGTTTAAAATTTAAAATATGTAATCGTTGCAGAATTTTGTCGAATCTTAAATTTTATGAAAATCGCATCTATAGGTCAATTACAGGGACAGTCAAAAGTATTCCGTTACATTACGGCCAATGGGAAAAAATAGTTTCAAGTGCATTTTAATGATGTTACACCCTTTCGAACATAATGAAATTGATATGAATTTATGAAGTGAACTAAAATATACAATCTGTAGAATATGCGGTGCAAAGAATATTTATTATTCATTTACAGCGCCACACAAAAAATTCCGTTACATAATGGTATTGGGGGAAATATTGTTCGTGGCGTATTTAAATTATGTTAAACTATTTCACATATAAGGAAATTGATATACGTTGCTAATGTTTATTACAAGTTACTCCCTGTATAATAGAAAGTGCATAGCATTTGCAGGGACACACAAAAGATTTCGGATAGTATAGATCCGGAGTACTGTATATTTCCGATGATTGCTGGAAGTGCATTTTCAGTTGCGACATGAGTTTTAATGTTTAACTAATTTTTTTAATATTGCGTTGTGAGTATAAATGCTGTATACCGTATACAGGGATACAAAGACGAATTCATAAGAGTTACTGAGTATGAGCGAAAATAGCTTAAAGGTGGTTTTTAAATGAGTTATTCATTTTTACGTTGAACTACAAGATATGTTTGTAAAATATAAATAAAATGATATACAGGGCCACGCGAAGAATTAGATACATGGCCGTCTATGAATGATAATCTCTGCAAGTGTGATTTCAGTAGTGTTAAGCGCAATAGTTTATTTACAGAGGCACTCAAAAGTATTCCACTACATTATGGTCTTCGGGGAATTTTGTAATTATATAAATACGTAGCACCTATAGTCATCGTCTGGTCCGTCCGTCTGTCCGCATATAGCAACGCAAAAAGTACCCAACAGAATGGTTGAAAATTTAATATATATCATTGTTACAGAATTTTATCGAGTCATTTCAAATTTTATGAAAATCGAATCAAAACTTAAAAAGATATTAATAAAAGTTTTCAACGTTCTATTAAATCCTATCATACGTAATTAATTCAGTGATATCCCATGACAGGTAACCATTCTAGGTTGCCATGGTAAATATTCTATTAACTCCTATCACATGTAATTACTTCAATGATATCCCATGATAGGTAATGATTCCAGGTTGCCATTGTGATTATGTCATATTTAAGATGGTGTCATATTATTTCCGTATTTTTTAATTTAATAAATCGTAATAAATGTTTGCTTAAGAGTGCAACAGCTATTGCACCAAGACATGAATATTTATAAAACTAGTTATAGGACGAACGCACCTCATTTGCCATGTTTGATGTACAATTTCCGACGTTCATTTAGTTATTCTCCCGATTTTACGTTCCAGTTAAGACTCTGTCCCTCTAGGGCCCTTTGAACTTTTTTACGCCATGCATTTTCACCCCCCTTATTGTGTCACCCTCTCAATGCATAATTTTCAAGTTGATTCTTAGCCTCCTGTCCCCGGGCTAGCACTGTCATATTTTTATTGGGGCTCTAAGGCCTTTTTAAAGCATTTCCCCATTTTTTGCGAATTTCTTTAAAATTTTATTCTAATGTTTAATTCATACTCTATGTTTAATTTCGTCTAATTGAAGATCTAAAGCGCTAAGTACTAGCACCTTTTAACATGTTTCCATTTTTGAGCCTTGCTCCCAACTATCAGTTGGCCCCTTTTGGGCCCCTTATTATAGCTCCTTTAAAAATGCTCCGATTCACTAGCTTTTTTCTCTAACAACTTCTTAGGTCCTCCAGCTAGTACATGAACGACAAAAAAAAAAAAAAAAAATTCTCAGACTTCATCTACATTAATTTTGAACATTAATCGCCTTCTTGAGCCCTTGATGCACCTTCTTTAAAAATAATCCAATTCTCTTGCAATTTTCTTTTACATAGTTCTTGGGTCTTTATGACCTTGGGTCATCTGGCTATTTTATGAACTTCTAAAAATTTTCCTTTTACCCAACTACATTCCAGTTAAGATCTTGGTCACTGGCACCTGTTACAGAGCCCCATAGAGTTTTTGTGCCCTAAATTCTTAATATATTGACCCCTTTTAATCCAATCTGTGTTTTGGGGGAACTTTTTCCATTTAGTTATTCCCCCGTTTCTACATTCCAGTTAAAGCCCTGCCCAGTGCGGAGCCCCTTGAACTTTTGTGCACCATGCATTTTTCATCCCCTAATTGTGTCACACTCTTAGTGCATAACTTTAAAGTTGAGTCTTGGATTCCTTTCTCCAGATCAACACCCTAATATTTTAATTGAGGCACTAGGGCCCTTTTAATAAGCATCCCCCCCCCTCCTTTTGCACATTTCTTTAAAATTTTATTCAAATTAATAATTCATACTCTATGCTTAATTTCGATTAATTAAAGATCTAAAGTGCTAAGTACTAGAACCTTTTAACATTTTTAACTTAGGCTCTGCTCTCAACTATCAGTTGGGCACTTTTGGCCCCCCTATTATCTTTCCCTCAAAAATAGTCTGATTCGCTAGCTTTTTTCTAACAGCTTCTTAGGACCTCCAGCTACCCCTCATATTTTTAATGGCACCCTAGGGCCCTTTTTAAAGAATTTTCCACTATTTTTTGCACATTTCTTTAAAATTATGCCCTATTGATTAATTCATAACCTATGCTTAATTTCGACATTAAATATCTAAAGCGCTAAATACTACGACCTTTTAACATATTTTCATCTTTAGGTCCTGCTCTTCTGAACTACCAATTGACCCTTTCTAGGACCCCTATTATAGCGCCTTTAAAAATGTTTGGATTCACTAGCTTTTTTTTTTTTTCTAACAATTTTTTAGGCCCTCCAGCTACTACATGCAGGCCAAATAAATTTCAGACTTCAGCTACCATTAATTTTTAATATTAATCGCCTTCTTTGGGATCTTGGTGCAGCTTCTTTAAAAATTATCCGATTCTCTTGCAATTTTCTTTAACATAGTTCAGAGTCCTCCGGCTACTTTATAAACTTACTAAAAAAAATCCTCATGCCCTTGCTACCACCTTTTTCGAATATTAATCTTCTTTTTCGGCATCAACTTGTGTTTACTCACTACAGCCATAAATTAAAAATAATGCTACAGTTAAAGGTAAGTCATTAACTTTATAGGGGGCATTTCATCCATAAAATAAATATTGGGTTAATGTTAAAGGTAATTCGGCAAATTTATTGGGGAGTGGGCACCTTCCACCGCATGGAAGCGCCTTCTATCCTTGGGTTTTATCGGCCCGATTTCAACAGGAATTGTTTCATTCAACTTAGATTACGATTCAGCTATTTTCTGCATTATGAAAGTTTACCTTGGACTTTTTTACCACCGTTTTCGAAGATTAATGACGCATTCTTTTCTCGTCTTTTCTCGGCTTTTTAGTTCCATTTTCCGCCGCCAAAGGCGCATTTTTATCTCATGCTCTATAGGCCCGATTACTACTGGGTTTTCTCATTCAACTTGGTTTTCGATAGTCTTCGGCGTGTGCGAAACACTCCCAGTATACGCTGTCTTAGGCCGCGGGGACCCAGGTCGCAGGTTCGTTCGAAAATAGGTTTGTTGGGAACACACTAGACGCTGCTGAAGGTACTGGGACCCCGACTTTCCTAAGATATATCACTATTTTGTTACTGCATCGTTTATTATTGCATTGTAAGTGTTCATACTTTTACCCACTCAAAAAAATCTCCACATCCATATCAAAAATGACACACGACAATCTGATATATCATGACTGTCAAAGACAATGTCCCCCATAGTTAAACTCAATAGTATAAACTCAATAGTATACTTTTTTTTTTTCATTTTAGCAGATGTTTCGCAAATCGCAGTTATGGAAGTGCCACTTTTACATTTTTGGGGCCATTTTTATGGAATTCGTTACTAAGACAGACTCAATTATAAACCTATATACAGATTAGTTAATTAAATTGGTGTTTAAAAAAATGTATTTACAGAAAAATGCAGTGCAGATAGTTATAAAATAACTCGTGGAGTTTCGAATCTTTTTGTATCTGGAAAGCATTTGTCATTCTTTGAACCCAGTTGTGTAAGGAAAAGGAGAACATATAATTTAAATTGACTATAATTGATGAATTTATTTGATTTTTAAAATTGTTTTATTAAAACATGAAATCAAAATTGCAAGCAAGATAATAGGATGTATTGCAGGTTTGCAGGCCGCTGTAGTCCCATGCATTAAAATATTTATTTCATGCCATAAATGAGCCAAAAACGAAACACAGCGAAAAGAGGTTTTAAGTTATCGCTAAGCAGATACTAAAATATTGTCTCCTTTGTTTCTGATTTACCTTGGTTTGAAGTTTGAATTATCATTTTATGTTCTTAAAAAATGGGAAGGAAAGTAAGATACATAATTTTAGCACATTTATCCGCCACACCCACCGTATCTAAGTTCATGCAAAATAATCTGATATAATTTGAACATGAAATGCATTTTGTGTAATTAATCCTTAACAATTTGAATACATTTTAATTATTTTGTAAGTAATAATTGTAATTAAGTTTTGGATTTCTATTATTTTTAAATTATAAGTATACACAATTTTTCAAGATGGTAAGGCCCCAAAACGTTCCAGTGAGAGGGGCCCCTCACTTCATAAATCCGCCCCTGCACTTTTGGATGGTACAATATTCAAAATCGCACAAAAATCGCTATTACAGCGCCCCCTATCGGCGAATTTTTTCCAGATTCAGGGAGGACCTACTTTCCATATCCAAAAACTTAAAATAAAAATTTCGTTCAATTCTATGCATAACTTCATACACTTTTGGATGGTACAACATTCAAAATCGCACAAAAATCGCTATTACAGCTCCCTCTACCGGCGATTGTTTTTCAAATTCAGGGAGGATCTGCTTGCCATATCCAAAAACTTAAAATAAAAATTTGGTTCAATTCTATCCCAGATAGCATGAACAGTTGCAGCAAGATTAATTTTTTCTTGATATTTTCTTGTCACGAAAAATTTGAAGTAATAATATTGCCGCAAGGACATTACTAGGTAGACGGAATATAATCAATCGCTTTCTTGCAACGCAACTTTGCTCTAAACCTGATACAACACTGTCATAAAATAACGACGTAAGCGATAAATTCCTTTTGTTGGAAGGAGAACAGATATAAACGCGCATGCGCGGAAATTTGATAAAGACAAAATTACAACACTTCTTTATTGAATCCCATGAAGCAGCGCCATTGGATTAGCGTTCAAGTAAAGAACCCAGATATAAAGGTATTTATTATTTTAATTATTCAAATGTGATTCGGATATTTTTGTATTTTCTCTGTACAAACTACAACTTATTTCGTACAGAAATTTTAATAAATTAAAAAGTTATGATAAAGTTAAACTAGTTGGATGTGCCAATCCCAAAACTTTCTTCTATCTTATACATCTTAATATTTCAAAACCTAGTTACACATGTTAATACTTCAATATTATTAGTTCAATACTATACCAACTTTGATTTTCATCTTAAATTTCTGCTCAAGTCAATTAAACGGACTAAAAACGAGTTAATCTATATCATGATATTTGTTAAAATTATTAATTTTTCCTTATTCTGTCGTTATCAGCTGTTTGCGAATAGCCGGCATAGCAGGAAGCGAGTTCCCGCCGCTGCATGAGCCGCCGATGCACAATAGAACTACGAAAAATCAAGAAAAGTATACAAAAATCGCTAGCACGGAGCCCCGTTACCGCGCAATATTTCCAAATTCAACGAGAACCTGTTGGCCAAAGCCAAAAACAAGCACAAACATTTTGGTTCAATTGCATGCATAATTTTATACGCTGTTCGATGGCACAATAATGAAAATGGCACAGAGATCGGAATTATAGCGCCCCCTTCTTTCGGAATTTTTTCAAGTTCAGGGAGGACTTGTTTGCCATAGCCAGAAACATGCATAAAAAATCTGGTTCAATTATATGGATAACTTCATACACTTTTCGATGGTACAGTAATGAAAATGCTACAGACATCGCAATTATAGTGCCCCCTTCCGGCAGGATTTTTCCAAATTCAGGGAGGACCTTCGTGACATGACCAAAAATAAACACATAAAATTTGGTTCAATTCTATGCATAACTTCATACACTTTTCGGCGGTACAATATTCAAAATGGCACAAAAATTGTACAAAAATCGCTATTACAACGCCCTCTACGAGCGATTTTTTTACAAATTAAGGGAGGACCTCCTTGCCATAGCCAAGCACTTAAAATTTTTTTTTGGTTCAATTCTATGCATAACTTTATACACTTTTCGATGGTGCAATATTCAAAATCGCACAAAAATCGCTATTACAGCACCCCCTAACGGCGAATTTTTTGCAAATTCATGGAGGACCTGCTTGCCATATCCAAAAACTTAAAATAAAAAATTGGTTTAATTCTATGCATAACTTCATACACTTTTGGACGGTACAATATTCAAAATCGCACAAAAATCGCTATTACAGCGCCCCCTACCGGCGAATTTTTTGCAAATTCAGGGAGGACCTGCTTGCCATAGCCAAAAACTTAAAATAAAAATTTGGTTTAATTCTATGCATAACTTCATACACTTTTGGACGGTACACTATTCAAAATCGCACAAAAATCGCTATTACAGCGCCCCCTACCGGCGAATTTTTTCCAAATTCAGGGAGGACCTGCTTGCCATAGCCAAAAACTTAAAATAAAAATTTGGTTTAATTCTATGCATAACTTCATACACTTTTGAACGGTACACTATTCAAAATCGCACAAAAATCGCTATTACAGCGCCCCCTACCGGCTATTTTTTTCCAAATTCAGGGAGAACCTGCTTGTCATATCCAAAAACTTAAAATAAAAATTTGGTTTAATTCTATGCATAACTTCATACACTTTTGGACGGTACAATATTCAAAATCGCACAAAAATCGCTATTATAGCGCCCCCTACCGGCGAATTTTTTGCAAATTCAGGGAGGACCTGCTTGCCATAGCCAAAAACTTAAAATAAAAATTTGGTTTAATTCTATGCATAACTTCATACACATTTCGATGGTACAATATTCAAAATCGCACAAGAAACGCATTTACAGCGCCCCCTACCGGCGAATTTTTTCCAAATTCAGGGAGAACCTGCTTGTCATATCCAAAAACTTAAACTAAAAATTTGGTTCAATTCTATGCATAACTCCATACACTTTTGGATGGTACAATATTCAAAATCGCACAAAAATTGTTATATCAGCGCCCCCTACCGGCGAATTTTTTCCAAATTCCGGGAGGACCTGCTTGCCATAACCAAAAACTTATAATAAAATTTTGGTTTAATCTATACATAACTTCATACACTTTTTGATGGTACAATGGCGACAGACAGACGGACAGACGGACACACAGACAGACAGACATTTTCTATAAACATGTTTTTTGGAATCTCTGACCCCTAAAACATGCAAATCCGTCGAAAACCGGAAGTCGAAAAAAATTTCGATTACAATACTTTCTTCTATTGAAGATAGAAGAAAGTAAAAATGCTATAAAAAGTGATAGAAAATCTTTATTAAGATTGACGATCGTTTCGTTGCACAAACGGCAACATTTTCAAAATCATTCAACGATTCATTCAACGACTATCGTTGAATGATTTTGAAAATTTGTGCAACGAAACGATTGTCAATCTTAATAAAGATTTTCTATCACTTTTTATAGCATTTTTTAACTTTATCTGTTTATAAGTGATTATTATACACGTGTTTATAAAAAGTTATGTTTATTTACTGAGGAATGCTTACATTTTTTTTAAATAGTTTGTTTTTGGTCCATGTTAAGGCATTATTGAAAATTTTAATTTTTAAATGAATTTTTCTCAACTTTAAGGGGAATTTCTAAGATATCGTTTTAATTAATATTTGCTTTTTTTTCTTGCTCACGCCGATCGAGCAGATATTTTTCTATTCAGATATATTCATATATCTCATTATATATAGATATATTCATTATATTCAGATTCAGATATTTTTCTCCTGGATTAATTTCTGCGGCTCTGGAGGGGGGGGGGGGGGGGCATTTTAGAGATTCAGTGTGGAAATTGCTTATTAAAAAGCATAAAATATCAAACCTTCCGGTGGGAATCCCCCTCCTCTTGAATTCAGCAGTGCGTTCGAATGTATTTTTAAATTTAAATTATCTTTTCATGGCCATTAAACTCTTTTCTATATATAAATATCAAGTATTTTAAACAGTTTCTTAGTGTGCTATTCTCCATGCTTCTTATCATGGACTTCTATTGTATCGCTATTTTCTAATTTTTATTAAAGTTATTAACAGCATTTCCTTCCGGCGTCAGTTTTATTTAATTCTTTAAAAATTTCTCTTTTCTTTTGACATAACTGCTTGTTAATCCGATGTGTATAAGTCGTTTTATTTCCTATTTTTCTTTAATTTTAAATACGAATATTTTGAAATTGTTAATTTTTTGCGACAGCAAACCTGGGCTTGAAATGTGCAGAGCAAATCGGAACAATATTCCGGTTCGTAAAATTATGACAAATATTGATCTGGTTTGCAGTGTTGTAATCGTAAAAAAAATCAGAGGGTGTACGCTAAAGTCATGAACGTCATGTCTAGAGTATATACGATATAGATTTATTCGAGAAACCGGGGGTATACGGAGCTTTTTAAAAAAATCTAGAATTTTTGCAATGAGTTAGAGCTAAATAACTAAAATGCATTGACTAATTACTTAAACTCTTCCCCCCTCCCCCCCCCAAAAAAATAAGTTATAAAATAGCTTTGTGTGATACTTAAAACCTCGGATACCATAGCCCCAAAATATTATTTTAATAGTTACAAAATATTTTTTGTGATAATTAAAACTTTGGACCTTAAAACCTTAATTCCATTGTTATATTGTTAATGTCAGATTCGAAGACTATTTATTTGTGTTATTATTAAAGATGTTTCGTTTTGAATCCTTTTTCACATGTAAAATAGTGTTCAACTGCATCTTTATTTATTATTTTCTTCTATGATAACAATCTTTAATAAAATGTAATTCTTAAAAACCGACACTAGTCACCCGAAGTAAAATTTAACATTCAAGCTAATATTAATTCCAGGGGTGCAGAATATGTCCGATCTGGCGATCTAGGATCGGGGGAAATTTTAACCACCTGGGGAAATTTTGCAGAAATATATGCAATTAATTTCGATTTTAACAACAAATTCCATAATTCCCTGAGATAGAAAAATTTCACTACAAAATAAAAAGATTCGTATGGCGACGTTCACAAAATCGTTCTCAGAATAATGTGTACCGTATATACCAGGTGTGATTCTGTTCCGAATTTTCCGAAAATTTAAAAATAAGCTGTCGTCGATCTGAAAATTCGGACATAAAAATACCGCGAATTTTGTCCAAGAATTACAGAAAAAACGCGAATTTCATCACAAGATCGCAAATTTAGTCAAAGGAACGTGAAAAAACCCCGCGAATTTCGTCAAAAGATCACAAAATAACCGCAAATTTCGTCAAAAGATCACGAAAGAACCGCAAGTTTCACCAAAAGATCGCGAAATGAATGCAAATTTTGTCAAAAGATCGCGAAATGAACGCAGATTTCATCAAGAGATCGCGGAACAACCACAAGTTTCATCAAGAGGTCGCAAACAACCACGAATTTCGCAAAAAGATCGCGAAAGAACCGAAAATTTTGTAAAAAGATCGCGAAACAACCACAAATTTCGTCAAGAGATCGCGAAACAATCGCACATTTCGTCAAACAAGAGCGAAACAACCTCGCATTTCGTCAAAAGATCACGAAAGAACTGCAAGTTTCACCAAAAGATCGCGAAATGTACGCAAATTTTGTCAAAAGATCGCGAAATAAACGCACATTTTGTAAAAAGATCGCGAAAAAACTGCAAATTTCGTAAAAAGATCGCGAAACAACAGCAAATTTCGTCAAAAGATCACAAAACAACCGCTAATTTCATCAAAAGGAGCGAAATAAAAAATCATCAATCAATAAAATTTCGTCAAATGAAAGAGCAAAAACCCGCAAATTTGATCAAGAGATCGCGAAACAACCACGAATTTCGTATAAAGATCGCGAAACAACCGCAAATTTTGTAAAAAGATCGCGAAACAACCGCAAATTTTCGTAAAAAGATCGCGAAACAACCCAAAAGATCGCAAAACAACCGCGAATATCGTCAACAGGAACGCGAAAAACCTGCAAATTTCCTCAAAAGATCGCGAAATGAACGCAAATTTCGTCAAAAGATCGCGAAACAACCACAAATTTCGTCAAAAGTTCGCGACACAACCCCGCATTTCCTCAAAAGATCGCGAAAGAACAGCACATTTCGTCAAAAGATCGCGAAAGAACAGTGCATTTCGTCAAAAGATCGGGAAAAAATGCGAATTTAGTCAGAGTCGCGAAAAAAACATAGCACTGGGAGGGATTTCTCCCACTCTGCTGTAACCTTTCAGAAAATTTGCTGTGAATTTCAGAATTTTTTTTCCCCTCAGAATCAATCCTGCCATATACACTCGTGCATAAGTTGAGAAATATTGGAAAAATAAATTTTCTATACCTACGGTAATACAGTATTTACCTATAACATACCATAAAATTTTGGGGAAATTTTCATGTGGATTGGGGGAAATGTTGGGAGTAGAAACATTTTCTGTACCCCTGGTTAATTCTATGGACAGTTCTTTGCATATTTTGGGCTCACATTTTAATATTTTTTTATATTATTTTTTGCATAGGATACACCTGGTTGATATATATAGTTGTGCAATCGTACCTTTTCGAGCTTTTATGGAATTTTTTATATGCAGATACTTTCAATTTTGAAACCTGTTCTGAAAGTGTAACTGTACTCATATAAAAGAAAACTGTAACCAAAACCGAAAAAGTACAAAAGCACAACAATATATGGGGAATTCTCACAATCTTTTGACTTTTATGTCCCTGAATAATAATTTTTATTTTAATACATTTTTTTTTTATTTCATATACTGGAGAACATTCCATTGCATGATTGCATATAACAATATTAACGAGATAAATAAGTTTTGGACGATGTTGGGGGTCCAAATACCAGGAAAACTCCTATACCGTCCCGTCCCTGATGCTGATTTTTAAATTTGGAGCTGTCTGTATAAAATTGTTTCAATAAAAGTAATTCGATGTAATTTTTTTTTCCGAAACTGGGACAAATGTTTAATATAAATATTGTGCAAAAAATTAACCTGCACACATTTTTACGGTTGATATTATTTTTTGAACTCTGTCCCTGGGTTTTTCATCCTTACCGTCCCTCTTGCTAAACTTATACAGAAAATCACTTCAGATGCAGCCACAGAATTTTTTTCAAGTTTTTTCTCATGCAGAAGTATGCTAGAGAAAGAATGTCTAAAATTCTTTGACAGGAAATTTACTGCAGAATTTAAATCAGCATTTAAATATCAATTTCAAGATCGTGGCTTTATTGGTAGTCTTACCGTCCCCAAGGTTTATTTCTGCACTTTTCAAGGTAAATTAAGAAAAAAAAAAATATTTAATCCAACGTTAACAACTGTTTCTAGAAATCAATGAACATTGTGGCTATCACTTAGTCTTAACATGATTTTCCTAAAAATAGGTGATAATTTTCCTTAACGTTCCATCCTTACAGTCCCTTTTTTTCCCATTTCGTCACTTTTTTCCTATACCTATTATTATTATTATTATTATTATTATTTTTTTTTTTTTTTTTTGCAAAAAAAATATGGCCATTTTTTTCCCATTCTGACCAGAAAATCAGAGTTCTAACTTTTTACGACTGCTATTTCCTCTTCACCTAACACTTCATTTATAATGGCTGTTTCATAATAATGGAAGCCATCAGTCCATCAGAAGAAAATAATCCTTTCCAAAGGTATAATCCTTCATTTGGCGCCCCTTCGTTCTGGCGCCCGGGGCACATGCCCCCTCTGCTCCCCCCCCCCTTAATTTCGGCCCTGACAGCAGGTCCTAAGCCTAGATCCTTGTGGACCAGGTCTGTACTTTCCCAATGGTATAATAAAAAATTTAAAACTATCCCAGATGATGCTGTTACAACAGAGTGTGGTTTGTTTTTTATATACTGCTTTACCTAGGCACGTCCTAAAAAAAGGAATCGTCTGCTCATCTATGGAAAATTTTCCCTGATCTCCTGGTAAATTCAAGCAGACACTACGGAATGTGTCGAGCATTTGCTGAACTTTCTATAATTAATTATTTATTCCTGGCGGTTTACTTGCTGTGTCGACAAAATGGAATGAATTTATCAAACTTAAAAATCAATCTCGTGGTATGCATATAACTCATATAAAACTTATAAATCATATATGGCATCTATAACTCAGAGCAGAAACATACAGTTCGTTACATGTGCATATTATATATCTAATACTATCCATTTTAAATAGAAATCATGAATAGTACAAATCTATTAATTTAAAATTGGTCAGCTTTAAAAATGTAATTAATAAAAAATAAATTGCTAAAAACATGTTTAAAAAAATCACTTAAAAATAAAAATTTTATGTATTAGGAATTGTATCTATTTTGGAAATGGTAAATGCCGGACCCGCACAATTGTGTGGTTCATTTGTTTTTCAACTTTTCTGAAGCCTAATTAAATTTATCACAGACAAAATCAATTAAAATAATGAATAAATTATATGAAAAGAAATATTAAATCTAAGCAAACACTATAAATCATATTTAAAAGAAATTACGACAGTACATACTTTTTGTCTATTGCTGTCAGATGATATAGTATTTTTAAAAGCAGAAAATCTAACCCTGTATTGTAGTTGGTACCCCCTAATTATGTTTTATCAGAACATCTAAAGCATATAAATGTGCAGATTTGGTTTTAAATCGCACAAAAACAGGAAATTTTCCTTTACTTTAGTATCGCCGCACAATTGTGTAGGTCAGGGCTTAAAGGGTTAAGAGGCTACTTCAGTCAAGTGGAAACACCCATTCGCCAATGTTAATCCAATAAGAGAATTTTTTTAAGGTAAGTCGGTTGCATTTCAGTATTTTTAAATGATTTTTTTTATATACTTTTACTTTTGGAGCCGATATAAACGGTGAAAAGAGTGAAAGTGTCCGCAAAAAAAAAATAAAAAATAAATAAATAAATAAATAAATAAATAAAAGAAATAAATAAAAAGAAATAAGTAAAATAAAATAAAAACTTCAACGAACTTAAAATAAAGTAAAAAACCACAGTTGCAGAAATTTATCTCAGCTATCCAATGCAAAAGAAAAAGTCTTTTTAAAATATAAAAATACAAACGAGATATTTTAAAAAATGTATCTCGTTGGATTAACATTAGCGATTCGGTCATTTTGCCTGAAGAGTTATAATTTGTGATCACCTTTAGAATTAATTCTAAGCAGAATTCTTGAAAACAGTGAAAATTTAACTTGTAACTTTTAAAATGCACTCTATTGTTTCTCTCTTTTAGGATGCAAAGACACGGAAATAATATAGAGAAGAATGTTAAATAATTGTATGTTAATTTGGTAAATATTATGTTAATACTTTGTGTTAGAAACTACACTGCTCAAAACAATTAAAGGATATTGCAGTTTTAGGTGGATTTTGTATCTGGTAAACTGTTTAGCTGATTGATACATGGTCGACGGACATAGTAGGTTATATGAGAATAAATTACACATGTTTGGCAGAAAAAAATGCATTTTATTGCGCATTTGTGTACTAAAGGAAAAAAACACAATTTGTGCATATGAGAAAAAAAGAATAAAAAAGGGTGTTTTCTTCAAAGAAACTCATTTTCAGTAGGGGGTATGGTTTCCACGAGCGGTCAGCAACGTTGAACACCTTTGAGGCATGGACTCAATGAGGCTATTAATGACGAGTTGGGGTATTCTGCCCCACTCTTCCAGAAGAGCTCTTTCCAGTTCTTGGAGAGTTTGTGGGGGTTGTTGGTGGCCAGAAACTCGTCTTCCTAGAGCGTCCCAAACGTGCCCGATTGGATTCATGTCTGGAGAACACGCTGGCCATTCCATTCGAACGATTCCTTCCTCGAAAAGGAAATCCTCCACCAGGTTTGCACGATGTGGCCTGCAGTTATCGTCCATTAAAATGGAGTTATCTCCGATTGCTGCAGCGTAAGGGACTACAATAGGTCAGAGGATCTCATCCCTATATCGGCGACCAGTCAGACCTCCATCTCGAATGATGTAGAGGTCAGTGCGCCCGTCAATGGAGATGTCACCATACACCAACACACCTCCACCGCCAAATCTGACACTTTCGTGCACGAACGCAGGATTATCCGGATGCACAGAAAAACGGGACTCGTCAGAAAACAGAATATTGCTCCATTCATTTCTCCTCCAGTTGACATGCTCGGTTGCCCACTCCCTGCGGTCGCGACGATGCCTTGATGTTAATCTAACACATACCATCGGTCGGCGAGCATACAGACCTACAGCATGGAGCCGGTTTCGGACAGCCTGAGTTGAAATCGTGGTGCCTGTAGCCGAGCGAAGGTGTTGTTGGAGAAGAGTAGCGTTCATGGTTCGGTGTCTCCGAGCTGTTAACGCTAAATACCGATCTTCATTGGGCGTTGTTGACCGTCTACGACCTTGCCCTGGTCTTCGGCCTGCACATCCACTCTCCAAAAAACGGTTCCAGATCCTGGAAATGACACTTTGTGACACTCCAATGGCTTGCGCTACTTCGGCTTGAGTTTGGCCCCCTTCTAACCTACCAACAATTCTCAAAGCTTCTGAATCTGTCAAATGACTTCGCTGAGACATCGTACTCATCGAAACAAAGCAATCACTGAATGCCGATCATACTTGTCTTCATTCTCTTTTATCCAGTTGAAAGTCAAATTTCATTCGCTGCCGCTGAAGCGACGTTTTTGACGTCGAACTCAAAATTTGCATACTCCACAGTTTGAAAACCAGAAAAATTTGCATTTGTGATTCTCTTCTTCTATTTTCGGCAAAAAAATTTCGTTTATATCTTTATTTTATATAAAACTTCAAATATCCTTTAATTGTTTTGAGCAGTGTATTATTTGTAACTGTGTGAAAATAAACTTTGTAATTTTATAGACTGTATTGTTTTATTATAACTTTGTTCTTTTTAAATTCTTGAAACTTTTCAAATATGTTGTTTTTGTGGAATTATATTTATTCAGACTTAAGAATAGGGAAATTTCAATTTTAAAATGAGTTTTTTTTTTCCTTCTGGAAGTTAATAAGATTTACCAATATATTCCACTCTGGCCAAAAAGAAATGAAAATAAATTATATTTTCTTTAATAAAATTATATATGAAATTAAGATTGAGGGTGTGTGTTTATACTCATCTAGGTTTGCTTTGCATTGGTTATGTACATGGACCATTTATTTTTAGATAATGTTTTTAATTACCTTCTAAGAATTAGAAGGGAATAAGCAACTAATTGAGAATTGGTGAGTCTAATAAAACTTCTAAACAAATTAAGGTATATTATTGGAAGTTATTGGGGCTTACCAGGTAGTTGAATGGTTAGCCCTGTGGCCTCCGATTCAGCTATGTCGGGTTTAATTCCTGCGGGTGTGGTAGCGTATTTGTGGTGATTTGGAATCTATTTCAAACTATAAGTCCTTGTTTACTCGGTCTATATAGCATAAAAATGTCAAGCATTTGACAAACGTCCGATTATATGGAATCCTGCACAAAACTCGCACAACCTTCAAAAGTACGACTATTAGCGTACAGATAAAAAATATACAATCAAAAATTGAGTAGAAATGCGGCAACTAGTGACCATTCACCAAAGTTTGGGAAGAATTTCATTTTGATACTAAAAATGAATATTCAATGAGTCCTTAAAAAATAAAGTTCTTTTATCATGTTTTGGGGGCATTTTTAACTCAGGGAGCGGGAGGGGCAAACTAAAAATTTTTTAAGTATGTTAAGAGACAGGTATCGTTTATTATGTTCCTTTTTTTTAATCGAATGATTACCATTTGCAAATTGATACGATCATTTGTTACATAGTTACAAGTTTTATGAATACGAAGTCGAAAACTATAATTTGGTGCAGGTACCGTAGGTTTTTACAGCAGCAACTGATAGCCATTCAAGAAAATTTATCTTGTAAGATCTGGTAATTTTGGCACTAGAAATAAAGATACGACGAGTCCCCCCCAAAATAAATTTGTTTCATCGTGGGGTTCTTTTTGAGGAGGGTGGGGCGGGGGGTCTTTAACACGGCAAGGGCGAACAGAACTTATTTTTAAAACGTCAAATGGGGTATCGTTTGTTATGAATTTTTTTATTCTGAATCAAATGATATCGCATGCAAGCCGATACGATCATTGTTTACAAAGTTAGGCCAGGTTATAAGTAGTGGATTTTGGTAAATTTAATGACTTTGAAATAAATTCAAAATTATCCTGATTTTGATTATTGCTATTTTGAAGACATTTAATAGTTTTGAGATGACTTAATATGATATAAAAAACTCTTTTTAAACGTAAAATAAATGTGACAAAACTATGCTAAAAATAAAATATAATTTTCCACTTTGCATTGATAAAATCTTTTCTGTAACTTTCTTATAAATGTTCGTATCGACTTACCGATAATGTTATTCAAATACATACGAAACGATATCCCACTTGACCTATTTAAAAAAAGTTGAGTTTTGCTCCCTCGAGTTAAAATTCCCATCCCCCCCCCCAAAAAAAAACAAAAAAAACCACGGTAAAACAACTTTACATTTTGGAGACTCATCGGATCTTAATTTGTAGTGCCAAAACGAGGTTTGTCTCAAGATTTCGTGAATAGCAATCACTTGTTACTGTAAAAAACTATTTTACCTGTAAAAGACTTTGTATAAATAAAACCTGCCGTAACTTTGTAAGAAATGATCGTATCGACTTGCTGATGATTTCACCTGATTCGGAATTATAAAAAACATAATAAACAATATCCCATTTCACCTACTTATTTATTTCCAGTGTCACTTCTCAATGTTAATTTAACATAGAAAAGCCTATGGAGATCATAACTTTTTCATTTTTTCTTCCCACCTTTTTGTCCCTGATGCCATTCATTTTTAATTCTTTGCTAATTCTAATAATATTATAAATTCAAAGTGTAAAAACATTTGCTAGACGTCAGGATCAAAACGGATCATAAAATGCCTTTGCATATAGGTGGATTATAATCTAGAGAGTAACATGGGCTATTTTTTATTTACATTATACAAATATTTTTCTTAATAATTCCAAATTTCGCTTTTTTCATTGAGAATCAACGGACATTTTCTAATAAAATTTAACATTTTTCCTTCATTGTTGTAAATAATTCAAGAGCCGTAATAATAATTTGCCTATTTTTAGTTGAATGATTTTCACGTGAAACATGAAACTGAAGAAACTGAAATAGTTTTTTTTTTTTTAAGAATTAAAAAGAAGATAAATATGACGTCATAGTGGAAAAAAATGACATTTTGAAGCAGATTTTTTAAGTTCAGATTGTAATTTTTTGACCAAGCTACAACCTGCATTATTGCACTGGTGAAACATTTTGAATTATACATAGGTAAATTGCATCACAAATTGTGATGCGATATCGCACATATCAAAGCCTGATGATGATACCCTCTATTAATTTTGAAATGTGTTTGTCTGAATGCAGTAGTTATTAAAAAACTTGACATATTAAACAAAAACCTAATTTGAAAACAAATTAAAAAAACAAAATTTATTTCCTAAATTGTTTAAGCCCGAGAAGGGGCGGATATTAAGATATTTCATTCAATTCGTTCTACATTTAATGTTAAATTTTTATAACAAATAAGCTAAACCAATTGAACATTAAAAAATAAAAATGAAATTCATACAATATAATGCTTTTAACACCTATATACTTAGATTCCGTTCAAATGAAATCGAAATAAATCTTAGACTTTTCCCGTTTTTAAGTTGTAAATATTTGTACTGGAGATTTTGCATTATGTTTATGACGATTGTACATAATATGATAAGGTATGATAAGGCAAAATACAAAACTTAAAAAAAAGTCTAAGATTTATTTCGATTTCATTTGAACGGAATCTAAGTATATAGGTGTTTAAAGCATTATATTGTATGAATTTCATTTTTATTTTTTAATGTTCAATTGGTTTAGCTTATTTGTTACAAAAATTTAACATTAAATGTAGAACGAATTGAATGAAATATCTTAATATCTGCCCCTTCTCGGGCTTAAACAATTTAGGAAATAAATTTTGTTTTTTTAATTTGTTCTGCAAATTAGGTTTTTGTTTAATTTATTTTTAGCTACCCCCTCCCTGAGCTAACAATGCCCCCTTTTGCGCACAAAACATGATAAAACAACTTTATTATTTAGTACTCATTGGATCTTCATTTTTAGTATCAAAACGAAGTTCTTCCCACATTTGGGTGAATAGCCATCTGTTGCCTCAAAAAATCCTATTTTACCTGTGTCCTACACGCAAAATTCAGAGAATTGACAACATTTCAATGAAATTACTACATATTTGCAGCTATACTTGTCATGACAAGATTCCGAATTTGCAATTCATTTGCAGATGTTCTGACATGACAATATTGCAAATTTACAATGCATTTGCAAATAGTCTGACATCGCAATATTACCAGTTTGCTTTGATTTTGCAGTAAGATTGATGCAACAAGATTGCAACTTGCACGACAACTTGGCTGCAAGTTTTCAAAATCGCACAAAAATCGCTATTACAGCGCCCCCTACTGGCGAATTTTTTCGAAATTCAGGGAGGATTTGCTTGCCATAGCCAAAAACTTAAAATAAAAATTTGGTTCAATTCTATGCATAACTTCATACACTTTTTGATGGTACAATGGCGACAGACACACGGACAGACGGACACACGGACAGACAGACAGACATTTTCTATAAACATGTTTTTTGGGATCTCTGATCCCTAAAACGTGTAAATCCGTCGAAAACCGGAAGTCGAAAAAAATTTCGATTACAATACTTTCTTCTATTGAAGATAGAAGAAAGTAATAATTCCGGAGGGCGCATTATTCACCAAACTTCTAAACAAAGTTTAGAATTTTTTTTATTATTATTCCGGTAATTTTAAGTGTTTAAACCCTTTTGTGGCTTTTTAGGCAATGACTTTAACGCTGACGACGAATTAAGAATGACGTTCCATAAACTCCCTGCCCTATTCTGTCAGGAAACTCCGAAAGCAATAGATAAATCAACCTTTAACTGATGCTACCGGTCTCTCAGACCGCGACTTTTTTCATTTAACTTGCAATTTTCAGTTTAACTACAAACGCTACCGAAATTTTGTTCCAGTTGGAACTTTAGTACTATCACCAGAGACTTTTGAATAGGTGAATTTTAATTATAACAGTCCTGTGCAAAAAGTTTCGTACAAAAACACTATCCTATAAGTTAATCAGATCTTTTATTCATCTTTCAATGGAGCGATCTCACAGACCGCTTCACATTAGTTATGTGACAATTTCTGTGACATCAGTTAAAGGTTAATGAAATCGTCATTATTTTTTCCCGTGAAAACAAACAAACAAAAAAAAAAACAAAAAAAAAATGTATTTATTTACTGAACTTGGAAAGGATTTGGAAATAAAAGTTATGAAAGATAAAGCCGTAAAATCAAAGTAAACGTCAATATATTCATTCCTATTCTGCAGTAAGACGCTATTAACTCATAGCAGAGTGTTTTTGTACTAAACTTTTTGTACAGGACTGTTATAATTAAAATTCACCTATTCAAAAATCTCTGGTGATAGTACTAAAGTTCCAGACGGAACAAAATTTCGGTAGTGTTTGTAGTTAAACTGAAAATTGCAAGTTAAACTATAAAAATTGAAAAAAGCCGCGGTCTGAGAGACCGGTAACACCAGTTAAAGGTTAACTTAAGTTTTGATACTTAAATTTTTAAATTTTTTCCTAATGTGAAAAATAAATTTTAGTGACATTAATTGTTACCTTTTCTCAACATTTAAAATCTAGATTTAAACATGACCTCCATTAAGAGACCGCCTCTCGAAATGACCATTTTTTACTGAAATGGTACGTGGTCGCTTTAATGAGGTTTTACTGTATACGTCAGATCCCGACGATATGTGTTTTTAAAAATACCAAACATGCCATGGTAAGCAACATTAACTCATATCAATTGCATGAAAATCCGAGTCTTAACGCGAGTTAGAACGTGGAAAGACAGACGGACCGACAAACCGAATTCATAAACACTTTTCAACTGGGTTGGAAAGTGTTAAAAAAGTCATTCTTTTAAAAAAAGATTTCCGTCATTTTAAAAATCAACGCATTTGAAGTGTCGTTCAACCAATAAATATGACTCAATATATTAACCCTTAAATGCCGAGCGTTGCCTTTCGACAACATACCCAATTTAGGCTTCTAAAATACTATTAGAATAATATTGAAGCTATAACGCCTAATGTTGCCAATAAAATACATTCTGAAAGTATTATTAAATCGATTTTCAACATGTAGATGGCAATACTTGTGCTGTTTAAGAATAAAGATAGATTTATTTTTTCAATTGTTGCTAAATGTTCTTTTTGTTTTGTTTTGAAGCTTGCGAAATACTCCATTTTGTTCTGCAGTGAGCAAATAAAATTTATTTCTTACCATAGTTCTTAATTTTCTTGTGTGTTTAATATTATAGAATTTTATCAAAGTAAATTATTTTTTCAATTAAACACCAGTATTGCCGATTAGTAACAAACTGTTTTTTAGCCGTAAACCAAACTTAAAACAAAATAGGATTTTTTAAAAGTATTTTTCCCATGATTTATTTTTAAAATGAAAGCCGAAAAACATTTTTAAAATTATTTTTGAAAAATCAGGCATTTAAGGGTTAAGAGATATTTATTGTGAACTGATTAAAAGGATAAATTTTATGTTAAGATGTAAGATTTAGCTTTAAACCTTAACTGCTGTTAGCGGTCTAACAGACCGCTGCTTTTTTTTTTTTTTTTTTTTTTTTTTTTTCAATTTTCACAGTTTAATTTGTTATTTCTAGTTTAATTAGACATGATGAAATTTTGTTCAAAGATAATTTGCAGTAAGAGACAATTTCTGTCACATATAAATTAAAAGTTAAAAGTATAAACAAGGTAAGAGTTTAAACCCATTGTTTAAAAAACTCAATTAGCTTTCAATCCTTGTTTAAACATTTTTTTTTCAATTAATAAAACAGAGCGTGCTTTAATTATTTATCTGATAGTATCAGGAAACGGAAAATAATGCCTCATCCTTAAATAAAACTTTTCCTTGTTATACTTTTTCTGTCACTATTTTTAGTTACGAGATTTTGAAAAGGTTTTAAATAAAATATTCGTTATTCCCTCTTGTCCGATATTAATTTTTACGATTGTTTATAAAGCAACTAAAATTGTGATTCTTTTATAGAAGTAGGCTAATTTCAGTGAAATTGAGCGAGGAATTGGACACTTAAAAGAAGGGAATTAAATAGTATTTATTTATTTAAGTTTATACGTGATTTAAGACGGTCTCAAGAAAAAAGAAAAATTTTTTGCTTAACAACGCAAAACTTTCATACATATTTTCAGATTCATTTTTAAACGCAAAACCATGACACTTACAGGCACGATTATTGAAGTGATTTCGAATTGAAGAGGTTTTTTTTTCTCGATAAATGAATGAATAACGTCTTGAATTACAAGAGATTATTTTCTCGCGGCATTAGGTTTTTCCCTTTCCCGCGCTGTGGTCTAGAAATTTGATTCAAAACGCAAACTTTGCCACCTTTTTCTGAAAGATCTTATGCATTTATCGAAAAAATGGGAAAAACAGTTCGCATGCAGAGTTTCTAAATAATAGCATCTGCAAATTTGATACGTTTGAAGACAGAAAGCGAATTATCAGAAAGCAGCCAGTTGGGATTTGAGAGTAGTTTTAACAACGAATTTCTTTTAATAGCTAGCTGAAAATGAAATACTTGAAGTCTCATAGACTTTGTAACTTTTTCAACACTCAAATAAATAAATAAATAAATAAATATAAAAGGAAACCCCTCATAAATATCCGCATGTTTGGAAGTGTATCATAATGTATACTTTTATACATTTTTTGGCGTACTAATTTTGCAAAGTAGTATTCAATTTCGTAAGGTAAATTTTTATTATTATTATTTAAAATGCTTTATCTTACATTACGTTTGAAATATTAAATAATCCACAATTTTTAATTATGTGTAAAATTTTTCATATTAAAATTAAATATTTCCCTCACCCTCGCTTGTAGCGTCCGGAAATTATATTCAAAATGCCAACTTTGACAAACTTTTCTGAAAGATCTTACGCGTACATATCTTACGAAAAATGGAAGAAAAAAGTTCGATTAAAAAATCTCTGACTATAAGAGCATCGACTAATTTCATGCGTTTTCGAAAATTCGTGTGTGTGTTGTTTAACGTTTTATCTTGCCATACTATAGTAACTATTTTGCTTTTGTATTTTAAATTTTATTTTTTCAAATGATTTTCAAAAAACAATCATTGTAATGAAATGATAAAATGACAAATGAGACATTTTATTTAAAAAAAAATGATGTAATATGAGCGAAGTGTCACAACATCACAAATCTCATTAATAAGCATTAAAAAATAAAATAAAATAAAATAATTACCCGTACACTTTCTGTATACGTATTTTCTTTTTTCCTAATGAAAGTGATTTTATGAATGTGTGAAAGCATGCGAATTTGAGAATGTCTTTTGAAAGATAATGCTAAACTTTAATTTTCTCTAAACCTTTGAGATGTATTCTTATTATTGCACTGCGACAGAAAAAAAAAAAAAATCCTTAATGATACAGAAATCGTACTGACACATTACGGAAATTCTTTTTTGAGTATTATATATAAAAGGATTATGTATTACCTGTCAGGGATATTATTCCATTCATATTCCATAATTTCTGGAGCGTTCACGAAATTATTTCATCGGAGAGAAAATTCCGTAAAAATACGGGAATTGTGCTGGCAACCAACAGAATTTTTTTCACACTGAGTATTAATACTTTTATTTTTTTAGATATAACTCTAACTTTGCATTAAACTCGAAGTCGCATTTGTAAATTAAAAATAACTACAATATATTTTCTTTTTATAAAGTTTTATTCTTTCTCGGGTGATATATGAATGAATTATGTTTATAAATCAATCATTTCATTCATTTAATGACTGTTTTTAATGTAAGAGGGAATTTCATTTTGGATTTTGTTCTCTGTAATTAAATGCATAAAACCAGGATTTAAAAAAAAGGGAGAGGCTTGTGGGGCTCAAAACCCCTCCCTCTTTTCCCCACAGCTGCAAAATTTCGTAAAATGAATAGTAAAAACCTGGAAATAAAAGTTATATAATTTCTGTAAAAGAAAAAAAAGTTCAGCCAATCAAAAGGACGTCAGTCAAAAGACTTTATTTTACAAAGATATTCTGTATCTTTTACGTAAATACAGACACAATTTGTTAAAATAACAGAAAGTTTGTAATAAATACAGATTATTTCCGTAAAACAAACAGTTTTTTTTTTATCGACGTGTTCTAAACAATACACTGAATAATAATCTTTTCTGGAGATAATTTTTAGTATTTTTGAAAGTGTGTTTGAAGAAAGATGTATCATTAAGTTTTGATCGTAAGAATTTACGAATTTTTGAAAAAGTCGCTATAGAGTGAGACACTTCGTATTTCCTTATAACTTTATGAAAAAAGTTTAAGATCCGGCTAAATCCAGTCAAACTAATAAATGTGAGAAATTGTTTGGAATCTTATTATTACTACATGATTAATTTTAAGTCTCAAATCCAAACTATGGCTAATTTTTGAAACTTTTTAATTCATTTTTATTCGCAAGTGTATCCACTTGGCAGTTGCTCTTATTAAGAAACTATGTAATCGAACTTTTTTTTCGCAAAGGAAGAAGATTTTTCAGAACATGCTGTCAAAATTAGCGTTTTGAACCCAATTTCCGGTCGCAACAGCGCGGAAAAGGCTAAAACTGCCATCCTGAAACAACAAACGCCTATAACACAACATTAATTTTTTTTTTTTCATTTTATAAAAGAGAGAAAAAAAAACTAGAAAACAGGAATTTTACTTTTTCAGAATTTAGTGTCGCCTCCGATGAAAAAAGATATATGTATATATAAATAGTACAAAACATATTTCAATTTTAAGACTTAAAGCACACGCTTTTATTTTATGTAAAATGATGTTATCCGCATCTGCTTAAGAATTCCACATTTACGATCCACTCTTAAACATCTAACAGTAAAGTATGCATAGGACGTCACTATCGCGAAATAATACACAAATGCAGCAAAAAGATGCCGCCATTAAAGAAACTAAAAAAAAAATAAATAAAATAAAAAAAATAAAATAAAGGCTATCTAATGATTCATAGGCCATCGTTTGTTTGTAACATTAATATAGATACTTAAAATTAAATATAGTTTATAATAGCTCCATGTTTTAACAGAAATCATTCGTTTATATTATTTTTCAAAATAGCACGTATTTTAATTACATTTTCTTTCGGTTGTTATGAGAAAATGGCAACAAAAAGATATAATTACTATTTTACAACTAGTTTTCCTTTAATTTCTACAGAAATGGAGTACTTCCGTTGCCAATATTAAGCAAATCGTTCTAAAAACTACAAAAAAATTAATGTTTCAAAAATAAATGGAGATGCAGTTTTCAAACAAATTGCATTTAAAAGTACATTTTTTTTCCCAATACGACGGTTTAAAAATTGAAAATCTGCGACGCTTAGGAGTTTAAAAAAGTGCTAATCGTACAATGACATATCTGCTTTGTTTTATGGCTGGCTTCTGTAACGTAACGTTATTTTTTGGAGACGACACAAAATAAGCTGGGGGAAAAAATAGCATACCGGGGGCTTAAAAAAAAAAAACCCTGCCCGCCAGATGTAATAAAGTACTGTTTATTTTACAGAAATAACCTGTATTTATTACGAACTTTCTATTATTTTAACAGATTTTGCCTCTAAGTTCGTAATAACATATGCAGATTATTTTCGTAAAACAAATAGTTTTTTTACTGGCAGCGTAACTGACAGTTGTTTTTCCTGGATTTTTATTTTTACAGTGAAGATGTCCCAGAATTATTATTTTCTGTCCTTATTGTTTTGTCTTTAATAATTCATCTGAGAAAAAAGAACTTTATATACATAAAGAGGGAATATAAATATTTATACATACAGTATGCCACAAAAAATTTAAAAGGGGCTTTAATGTTTTTACCTGTTGAAGTTTAGTAGGCATTAATTGCAAAAATGAAAAATAAAATTCAAAGAAGAAGAGAGATATAGGATCTGAAATTATTGTTAACGACATAGGTCCTTCCATTAATTATCAAAAAATTACACTTTTCCAATTTTTATACGACCCTCCTAGACATGGAAAATTTCCCCTATTGATGCAACAAGATCATTACAGAAACTGCAATATCCGTATCTTTAAAACTGAATGCGTTATACTTAATTGAAAATTAACCATTGTGAATAGTGACTTTATCCTTTATATCCAATTACAGAAATATAAATCTGCGAGATATTTGCAGAAAAGGAAACATATGAAGGATAGTATATTTGCAGCAGAAGCACAACTGATCATAAACAAAGCATAATCGATGCATGCAACTGTATTCATGTCCAAGAACTATAAACTACTTACATAAGCATTATTATATAGAAGCGCTCAGTTATGTTAGATATGAGAGAAAACACTTTAAAACTGCTTTGTGAATTGTTTTATTGAATACTTAACCGCTGTGTTAGAAATTGTCGCGTATCTACAGTAAGCGGTTTCTGAGACCGCTTGATTGAAAGGGGAAGAAAAGGCTTGATTGGGATACTGATTTTGTATAAAACTTTCTGTACAGCACTATTATAATTAAAATCCCCCTTTTCAGAAGACTATAGTGATAGTGCTAAGCAGGGATAGCGAACCTTTTTCAGTATGCGTGCCAAAACGTTAAAAATTATTACGTTACCAACATTCTAACCACGTGCCAGACAGGGCCGAAACTAAGGGGGGGGGGGGGCACAGGGGGCATGTGCCCCGGGCGCCAGAACGAAGGGGCGCCAAATGAAGGATTATACCTTTGGAACGGATCATTTTCTTCTGATGGATTGATGTCTTCTATTATTATGAAACAGCCATTGTAAATGAAGAGTTAGGTGAAGATGAAAGAGCACTCGTAAAAAGTTAGAACTCGGATTTTCTGGTCAGAATGGGAAGAAAAAAAAATGGCCATAATTTTTTTTCACCTAACACTTCATTTATAATGGCTGTTTCATAATAATGGAAGCCATCAGCCCATCAGAAGAAAATAATTCGGTGAAAGCTGAAACTCAGTTAATCGGTATTCTAGTGTATATTTCATTTTAAAAATGATCTTTAGAATATTTTTGTTGGTGTTTAGAGGGGAGTCATGACCGCCGTGACCTCCCCTTGGATCCGCCATTGTAGATTACGTAGTTCAGTATTACATATTTTATGATTACATATTTTAAAATAAGTCGGCTATTAGAAAATTAGTAAAATTCTCTTTGTAAATGTACTTTGCGGAAGAGGGGGGGGGGGGGGGGGCGCCAAAATCCATGCTTACCCCGGGTGCAAAAAAGGCTAGTTTCGGCCCTGGTGCCAGAAACATTTTAACCAATAGTATAGCCATATCGCATCATATTCTGTAAGTGATCTATAAATGAGTTTTTCTTTTATTGTATGCTTCCTTATCAGATCGTTTTTAGTTCTTCAGCTATAGAAGCAGGTTGAATAGATACATAATTATTTACAATAACAGTTAAAGCTCAATTTTGAAAATTAAAACCTAAATATATTAAACCTAAAGTAACTTAAAACCCTAAACCCAAATAAAATAAAATCTAATCTGAAGTAGAAGCATGTCGTGTCAATTAGGTATATTACTCTATGCAAACTATCTCTTAACCCGGTAGGACGGGTGTTTTGACACCCCACGCCCGAAAATATTCGTTTGCTGGCTCTTGTTATACCGAAGTGGTCGGGTCCACCAGTACCTGCTTCCAAGGTCATCTTCTGTGCGTAGCGCATGAAAAAGGTAAGTTCAGACTCTTTTTTTTTTTTGTCTTATAGAATTATAGAAAGTCTTATAGAAATTGAAGCTATGTGTAAAAACTGCAAAAAATCCAAAGTTTCTGATCCATGTACACCCTAATTATTATGAAAATTCATAAATCTCAGTATTTTTATCCACAATAATGTATAATTTTATTATAATAAAAATTGTAAAGAAAAATTCAGTTTTTCGAATAAGGAAAATAAAGGTGAGTGCTTTTAATTTATTGTTTATTAATTTTTAAAAATTAACGATAATTTAACATTTCAGTTATCATTTTTCACGAGAAAGAGTGTAATTATCATAAATTTCACTAACAGATAGAATTCTAAAGATTTTTTTCGTATTTATGCCATTAATATGTTTGGGGTGTGCTGACACCCCATGCTCGTTCTCGTGTTACGTTTCACGGCGCGCGTCCTGCCGGGGTTAGAATTCAATTTTTAAAAATAAAATCTTTGAAATTTGATAGAGAAGTAAAATAATTTAGAAAACACTATAGGTTGAATGGTTTAGCGAGAAAATGACGCTACAAGGCACTTTCATTTAAATTTATACTACCTTAATTCATTCAACAATAACGGATTGTTCTTAAGTAAACTGTATAGCTATTGCACAAAACTATACTTTTTGTAAAAAATGTTAAATTTAATTCCCCAGATGTTCTTCGGCAACTCCTAAAAGTGATTAAAAAAAAAGGAAAAGAAAGAACTTGTTACCATACACAGATCATTTTAACAAGCCAATTTACGAACTGTTTTTTTACTTCCGCATTTGATAATGAGTGCTATTACAGCCCACTTGAGTAACTCTCTAAAGCATATGTTCTAATAACTAAGATTTCATCACTAATATGTAACTAAAAGGAACATCTGAACATTTTGACTGTTGCCAGACACCTTTAATTATTATATATTTTTTCTACGCTGCGAATATGTGTTTTAGCAGCTTTATGTATACTCACTCTTAATCATGTAGCCTCTCTGTTAAGACGGAGTTTCTTATACTCCAGTAATATGTTTAATTATAAGTATTTAAAGCTAAAATTTGAATCTTTCTTTATCGTAAAAACACACAATACTAATTCATATTACATTATATCTTCCCATGGATTTAGCGATTCATATTAAGCTCTCAAAGGATACTTCAAAGGATAAATAATGCTTCACAAAATAAAATAAAAATAATTTCTTCAAGAAGCTTTTGGATAAATCCCTGACCACGCCACACCGATGAAGTTATACGTCATCGCGATATTGATGAATCCCAGGTAAGAGCATTTTACCTATTTCCATTTCAAAACGCAGCATAGCCACAAGAGATTTTTTCTAATTGTTTAAATATGAGACAGCGAATTCCTGCTATCGAGAATGGGGTGCTTTTGGCTTGATAGGCCACTTAAACTCCAACAAAAAGATTAATGAGACAGATAAAGTGCTCATGTTTAGCGAAAAAGAAGAAAAATTTTATATAGTGGCTTAGATTATAAATATTAAAAATATTCATGTTCTGAATAAAAAAATAAAAAGATGCTGCATTGAATAAAATTATGAATGTTATTGTACTAGAAATATAAAGGTGAATGAAAAAGAAACATTTATATATTTATGTTTTATGTAATGAACATTTAAATAATTAGTGAATGAACAATTTGTTGGTTGTGAGTAATAATAATAATAAAAAAGAAATCGTTCATTTTACATTTTACAGTAAATAAATAAATAAAAAGGAAATAGGTTGGTCGCATAAACAAATAAAAATAAACATGGCAGGGATAAAAGAAACTCAAATAGTCGAAAAATTAAATTCGACAAACTACGCAAATTGGAAATTTCGCGCAGAAATGATTTTAATAAAAGAAGAATTGTTTGATGTAATAACACAAAATCCCCCAGATCCAATTACCACGGACTGGACGAAGAGGGACCGTAAAGCACGTGCAATTATCAACTTGAGTATTGAAGACTCACAGATCGTGCATGTAAAGCACTTAAACACTGCCAGAGAAACCTGGCAAGCTTTAAAAACAATTCATGAAAGGGCTAATCTCTCAAGCAAGTTATATTTGCTGAGAAAATTATACGGAGCAAAACTCCCAGAAAACGGCAATCTAATAAAACACATTACACATATTTTAGAACTTGTTGATAAACTTTCAGCCATAGGCGAAACTATTAATGACTCGCACATTTCAGCTCTGTTACTTTGTTCATTACCACCTAGCTACAACACCTTAATTATAGCCCTCGAGGCCCGTCCAGAAAATGAACTTAATTCAGAGTTTATAAAAGGAAAACTCACTGATGAATATACAAGACGTTTAGAAAACACAGATCAGAGCGAGAATTCCTCAAAAGCGTTTAAAACGCATAAAAGGTTTCCGGCTGAACACTATAATAAAAAGGACAAACAGTGTACATACTGTAAATTAAAAAACCATACATACAGAGAGTGCTGGCATCTTAAGAACAGAAACACTTACTCACCGTCACAAAAACAACAGCCGCACAAATCCAAGTATTACACATCATCGTTATGTTATGAAGACGCAAACTATTATAGAGAAAACAAAAACCGTGAAACAGAACCAATTCGAATTAACAAAACACAGGGCAATTCAGGAAAAGGCAGCGACGCAGCTTTTTTAGTCCAGAAACCAGGAAAACAAACCTGGATAATCGACTCAGGTTCATCGACACACATTCTAAACAGTAAAGATGCATTCACTAAGTTTAACGACACTGAAAAAACGACAGTCATCATTGCCAATGGCAAAACGCTGAATTCACACGGTACAGGTGAAACGGCATTTAAAACAAAAACATCCGATGGAGGGATAAACACAATCACATTAAAAGAAGTATTATACGTACCAGAATTAGAATCGAACCTCATATCGGTAAGCAAAGCAACACAGAATGGCTATAAATTAATTTTCGATAAAGAAAAATGCACGTTATCCCGAAACGGGAATATTTATCTTGAAGCAAGAATGAAAAATAATTTATATCAAGTCGAATTATTAGAAAGCGCTGAAACTAATAAAGTAAACATTGCACATGAATGTAAAAATAAAAATTGCATAGAAGTTTGGCACAAACGGCTTGGCCATCGTAACTATAATGCGATAAAAGAATTAATAAATAAAAACTTAGCAGACGGTATAAAAATAAATAACTGTAATCATAATACATTGTGTGAAATATGTATCCAAACAAAAATAAGTGATGCCCCATATCCGAAATCAACAAACTGTCCCAAAACAGGCAAAGTGCTCGATCTGATACACACGGACGTGTGCACATCTATCGGTACACCTACTATCGGGGGAAAAACAATGTTCGTCACTTTTATAGACGACTATTCAAGGTTCACAGTAATTTACTTACTTTCGCATAAAAATGAAGTTCACGAAAAGTTAAAAGATTATGTAGCCATGGTGAAAACCCAATTCGGCAGATTCCCTAAAGCTATTAGATCCGATAATGGAGGGGAATATTTAGGTAAACAAACGGAAGAATACCTAAGGGCAAGAGGTATCCAACACCAGTTTACTGTACCATTTTGTCCGAGCCAAAACGGCGTAGCGGAAAGAAAGAATAGGTCATTATTAGATATGACTAGGAGTCTACTCTCCGAAGCAGGCTTACCTCAAAAATTCTGGGGAGAAGCCATAAATACCGCCAATCACCTGCAGAATAGGCTACCAACCAAAATAACAAACAAAACACCGTTCGAAATTTGGTTCAACCGAAAACCCACCTTACACTACCTGCGTACATTCGGCTGTAAAGCTTATGCCTATATACAAAAACATCAGCGAAACAAATTAGATGATAGAGCGCAGGAAGGAATACTTGTGGGGTATGACAACAAATCAAAAGGTTACCGTATATTTACAAAAGAAAACAAAATAATAATAGCGAGAACAGTTAAATTTATAGAAAATAGTGAAAACAACTTAAAAGAAAGCGAAGAGGTAGAAAACTCAGACAATGACAACAACTACATTCAAACAGAGTTAAGTAATTCGGACGAAGAACCAACCGCGTCCAAACAACCCGACGTAGAACCGAGAAGGTCTCAGAGGTCAAATAGAGGAGTACCACCCGACAGATACGTATGTCACGTAAAAACAAATGACACATTCGAACCATCCGATTTTTATGACATAGCAAACATGAACAACCCAGTAGAAAAAGAAAATTGGCTCAAAGCCGCTCAACAAGAAATCCACTCATTAAAGAAAAATAAAACTTGGGACTTAGTGGATCCCCCACCAAATAAGAAAATTATTGGTTGCAAGTGGATTTTTAAGAGAAAGTTAGATAATTTAGGAAATGTACAAAAATACAAGGCCCGTTTAGTAGCGAAAGGATATAATCAGAAGTACGGCGAAGATTATGATGAAACCTTCGCACCCGTAGTTTCACACACAACAATCCGCACATTTTTAGCCTCAGCGGCATACAAAAATCTTTCTGTTCAACACATTGACATCGACACTGCATTTCTTCACGGCGAAATAGAAGAAGAAATTTTCATGAAACAACCAGAGGGTTTTATAGAAAAAAATTGTGAAAACAAAGTGTGTAAACTGAATAAAACAATCTACGGCTTAAAGCAGGCAGCTAGAGCCTGGCACAAAAAGATCGCAGAATCATTAAAAAACATGAATTTTGTGCAAAGCACTGCTGACTCATGTTTGTTTACTAGAAAAGAAAAGGAAAATTTCACTTATATCATCGTCTACGTTGACGATATTTTAATCGCGAGTAAAAGTGAAATAATTAAAGATGTAATAAAACAATTGCAAAATGAGTACGGAGTAAAAGACTTAGGCGAAATAAGTCAGTACCTAGGAACCAACATAATCAAAACGAATGATGGTTACAAATTAAACCAAAAGTCAAAAATAGAAGATTTGGTTAGAAAGTTAAATTTAACAGATGCAAGACCTATTGGTACACCGATGGAAGTAGGTTTCTATAAATTAGAAGATAGCGACAATTTACTTCCGAACAATACAAAGTTTAGGCAAGCGATCGGTTCGCTCTTGTATATTGCCACAGTCACTCGACCCGACATTATGGCACCAGTAAATATACTTAGTAGGAGAAGTGCAACGCCACGCGAGAAGGATTGGAAAGCGGCAAAAAGAATTATTATTTACCTCAATTGCACAAAAAACCTATGCCTAACAATAAGCAAAAATAAACCACCAATACTCATCGCGTATGCTGATGCTGATTGGGCTGGGGACACTAAAAGTAGAAAATCAACCACCGGCAATATTTTTTTTCTGGGTGATAATCCCATTCAATGGACTACAAAATTACAGTCAAGCATTGCATATTCTTCCGCTGAAGCGGAATATGTTGCTGCAGCAACCGCAGGACAAGAAATTTTATGGCTATTAAAACTGCTAGAAGATCTTAACTTGTATCAAGCAAAACCTATTTTACTTTACCATGACAACCAAAGCAGTATAAAGATGATAGAAAATGAAAAATTTTCGAAGCGGACAAAACACATTGATATCCGCTTTCACGCCATAAGACAATTAAAGGAGGATAAAATTATCGAATTAAAATATTGTCCCACGCAATACATGATTGCTGACTGCTTGACGAAGCCCACACCCAAACCTCAACTTTTGTGTGACATCAAGACTATGAACTTGTTACCTTATCCATCTGAGGAGATTAAGGAGGGGTGTTAAATTTAATTCCCCAGATGTTCTTCGGCAACTCCTAAAAGTGATTAAAAAAAAAAGAAAAGAAAGAACTTGTTACCATACACAGATCATTTTAACAAGCCAATTTACGAACTGTTTTTTTACTTCCGCATTTGATAATGAGTGCTATTACAGCCCACTTGAGTAACTCTCTAAAGCATATGTTCTAATAACTAAGATTTCATCACTAATATGTAACTAAAAGGAACATCTGAACATTTTGACTGTTGCCAGACACCTTTAATTATTATATATTTTTTCTACGCTGCGAATATGTGTTTTAGCAGCTTTATGTATACTCACTCTTAATCATGTAGCCTCTCTGTTAAGACGGAGTTTCTTATACTCCAGTAATATGTTTAATTATAAGTATTTAAAGCTAAAATTTGAATCTTTCTTTATCGTAAAAACACACAATACTAATTCATATTACATTATATCTTCCCATGGATTTAGCGATTCATATTAAGCTCTCAAAGGATACTTCAAAGGATAAATAATGCTTCACAAAATAAAATAAAAATAATTTCTTCAAGAAGCTTTTGGATAAATCCCTGACCACGCCACACCGATGAAGTTATACGTCATCGCGATATTGATGAATCCCAGGTAAGAGCATTTTACCTATTTCCATTTCAAAACGCAGCATAGCCACAAGAGATTTTTTCTAATTGTTTAAATATGAGACAGCGAATTCCTGCTATCGAGAATGGGGTGCTTTTGGCTTGATAGGCCACTTAAACTCCAACAAAAAGATTAATGAGACAGATAAAGTGCTCATGTTTAGCGAAAAAGAAGAAAAATTTTATATAGTGGCTTAGATTATAAATATTAAAAATATTCATGTTCTGAATAAAAAAATAAAAAGATGCTGCATTGAATAAAATTATGAATGTTATTGTACTAGAAATATAAAGGTGAATGAAAAAGAAACATTTATATATTTATGTTTTATGTAATGAACATTTAAATAATTAGTGAATGAACAATTTGTTGGTTGTGAGTAATAATAATAATAAAAAAGAAATCGTTCATTTTACATTTTACAGTAAATAAATAAATAAAAAGGAAATAGGTTGGTCGCATAAACAAATAAAAATAAACATGGCAGGGATAAAAGAAACTCAAATAGTCGAAAAATTAAATTCGACAAACTACGCAAATTGGAAATTTCGCGCAGAAATGATTTTAATAAAAGAAGAATTGTTTGATGTAATAACACAAAATCCCCCAGATCCAATTACCACGGACTGGACGAAGAGGGACCGTAAAGCACGTGCAATTATCAACTTGAGTATTGAAGACTCACAGATCGTGCATGTAAAGCACTTAAACACTGCCAGAGAAACCTGGCAAGCTTTAAAAACAATTCATGAAAGGGCTAATCTCTCAAGCAAGTTATATTTGCTGAGAAAATTATACGGAGCAAAACTCCCAGAAAACGGCAATCTAATAAAACACATTACACATATTTTAGAACTTGTTGATAAACTTTCAGCCATAGGCGAAACTATTAATGACTCGCACATTTCAGCTCTGTTACTTTGTTCATTACCACCTAGCTACAACACCTTAATTATAGCCCTCGAGGCCCGTCCAGAAAATGAACTTAATTCAGAGTTTATAAAAGGAAAACTCACTGATGAATATACAAGACGTTTAGAAAACACAGATCAGAGCGAGAATTCCTCAAAAGCGTTTAAAACGCATAAAAGGTTTCCGGCTGAACACTATAATAAAAAGGACAAACAGTGTACATACTGTAAATTAAAAAACCATACATACAGAGAGTGCTGGCATCTTAAGAACAGAAACACTTACTCACCGTCACAAAAACAACAGCCGCACAAATCCAAGTATTACACATCATCGTTATGTTATGAAGACGCAAACTATTATAGAGAAAACAAAAACCGTGAAACAGAACCAATTCGAATTAACAAAACACAGGGCAATTCAGGAAAAGGCAGCGACGCAGCTTTTTTAGTCCAGAAACCAGGAAAACAAACCTGGATAATCGACTCAGGTTCATCGACACACATTCTAAACAGTAAAGATGCATTCACTAAGTTTAACGACACTGAAAAAACGACAGTCATCATTGCCAATGGCAAAACGCTGAATTCACACGGTACAGGTGAAACGACATTTAAAACAAAAACATCCGATGGAGGGATAAACACAATCACATTAAAAGAAGTATTATACGTACCAGAATTAGAATCGAACCTCATATCGGTAAGCAAAGCAACACAGAATGGCTATAAATTAATTTTCGATAAAGAAAAATGCACGTTATCCCGAAACGGGAATATTTATCTTGAAGCAAGAATGAAAAATAATTTATATCAAGTCGAATTATTAGAAAGCGCTGAAACTAATAAAGTAAACATTGCACATGAATGTAAAAATAAAAATTGCATAGAAGTTTGGCACAAACGGCTTGGCCATCGTAACTATAATGCGATAAAAGAATTAATAAATAAAAACTTAGCAGACGGTATAAAAATAAATAACTGTAATCATAATACATTGTGTGAAATATGTATCCAAACAAAAATAAGTGATGCCCCATATCCGAAATCAACAAACTGTCCCAAAACAGGCAAAGTGCTCGATCTGATACACACGGACGTGTGCACATCTATCGGTACACCTACTATCGGGGGAAAAACAATGTTCGTCACTTTTATAGACGACTATTCAAGGTTCACAGTAATTTACTTACTTTCGCATAAAAATGAAGTTCACGAAAAGTTAAAAGATTATGTAGCCATGGTGAAAACCCAATTCGGCAGATTCCCTAAAGCTATTAGATCCGATAATGGAGGGGAATATTTAGGTAAACAAACGGAAGAATACCTAAGGGCAAGAGGTATCCAACACCAGTTTACTGTACCATTTTGTCCGAGCCAAAACGGCGTAGCGGAAAGAAAGAATAGGTCATTATTAGATATGACTAGGAGTCTACTCTCCGAAGCAGGCTTACCTCAAAAATTCTGGGGAGAAGCCATAAATACCGCCAATCACCTGCAGAATAGGCTACCAACCAAAATAACAAACAAAACACCGTTCGAAATTTGGTTCAACCGAAAACCCACCTTACACTACCTGCGTACATTCGGCTGTAAAGCTTATGCCTATATACAAAAACATCAGCGAAACAAATTAGATGATAGAGCGCAGGAAGGAATACTTGTGGGGTATGACAACAAATCAAAAGGTTACCGTATATTTACAAAAGAAAACAAAATAATAATAGCGAGAACAGTTAAATTTATAGAAAATAGTGAAAACAACTTAAAAGAAAGCGAAGAGGTAGAAAACTCAGACAATGACAACAACTACATTCAAACAGAGTTAAGTAATTCGGACGAAGAACCAACCGCGTCCAAACAACCCGACGTAGAACCGAGAAGGTCTCAGAGGTCAAATAGAGGAGTACCACCCGACAGATACGTATGTCACGTAAAAACAAATGACACATTCGAACCATCCGATTTTTATGACATAGCAAACATGAACAACCCAGTAGAAAAAGAAAATTGGCTCAAAGCCGCTCAACAAGAAATCCACTCATTAAAGAAAAATAAAACTTGGGACTTAGTGGATCCCCCACCAAATAAGAAAATTATTGGTTGCAAGTGGATTTTTAAGAGAAAGTTAGATAATTTAGGAAATGTACAAAAATACAAGGCCCGTTTAGTAGCGAAAGGATATAATCAGAAGTACGGCGAAGATTATGATGAAACCTTCGCACCCGTAGTTTCACACACAACAATCCGCACATTTTTAGCCTCAGCGGCATACAAAAATCTTTCTGTTCAACACATTGACATCGACACTGCATTTCTTCACGGCGAAATAGAAGAAGAAATTTTCATGAAACAACCAGAGGGTTTTATAGAAAAAAATTGTGAAAACAAAGTGTGTAAACTGAATAAAACAATCTACGGCTTAAAGCAGGCAGCTAGAGCCTGGCACAAAAAGATCGCAGAATCATTAAAAAACATGAATTTTGTGCAAAGCACTGCTGACTCATGTTTGTTTACTAGAAAAGAAAAGGAAAATTTCACTTATATCATCGTCTACGTTGACGATATTTTAATCGCGAGTAAAAGTGAAATAATTAAAGATGTAATAAAACAATTGCAAAATGAGTACGGAGTAAAAGACTTAGGCGAAATAAGTCAGTACCTAGGAACCAACATAATCAAAACGAATGATGGTTACAAATTAAACCAAAAGTCAAAAATAGAAGATTTGGTTAGAAAGTTAAATTTAACAGATGCAAGACCTATTGGTACACCGATGGAAGTAGGTTTCTATAAATTAGAAGATAGCGACAATTTACTTCCGAACAATACAAAGTTTAGGCAAGCGATCGGTTCGCTCTTGTATATTGCCACAGTCACTCGACCCGACATTATGGCACCAGTAAATATACTTAGTAGGAGAAGTGCAACGCCACGCGAGAAGGATTGGAAAGCGGCAAAAAGAATTATTATTTACCTCAATTGCACAAAAAACCTATGCCTAACAATAAGCAAAAATAAACCACCAATACTCATCGCGTATGCTGATGCTGATTGGGCTGGGGACACTAAAAGTAGAAAATCAACCACCGGCAATATTTTTTTTCTGGGTGATAATCCCATTCAATGGACTACAAAATTACAGTCAAGCATTGCATATTCTTCCGCTGAAGCGGAATATGTTGCTGCAGCAACCGCAGGACAAGAAATTTTATGGCTATTAAAACTGCTAGAAGATCTTAACTTGTATCAAGCAAAACCTATTTTACTTTACCATGACAACCAAAGCAGTATAAAGATGATAGAAAATGAAAAATTTTCGAAGCGGACAAAACACATTGATATCCGCTTTCACGCCATAAGACAATTAAAGGAGGATAAAATTATCGAATTAAAATATTGTCCCACGCAATACATGATTGCTGACTGCTTGACGAAGCCCACACCCAAACCTCAACTTTTGTGTGACATCAAGACTATGAACTTGTTACCTTATCCATCTGAGGAGATTAAGGAGGGGTGTTAAATTTAATTCCCCAGATGTTCTTCGGCAACTCCTAAAAGTGATTAAAAAAAAAAGAAAAGAAAGAACTTGTTACCATACACAGATCATTTTAACAAGCCAATTTACGAACTGTTTTTTTACTTCCGCATTTGATAATGAGTGCTATTACAGCCCACTTGAGTAACTCTCTAAAGCATATGTTCTAATAACTAAGATTTCATCACTAATATGTAACTAAAAGGAACATCTGAACATTTTGACTGTTGCCAGACACCTTTAATTATTATATATTTTTTCTACGCTGCGAATATGTGTTTTAGCAGCTTTATGTATACTCACTCTTAA
The DNA here is from genome assembly GCA_963932465.1 of Maratus speciosus. Lineage (NCBI taxonomy): Eukaryota > Metazoa > Arthropoda > Arachnida > Araneae > Salticidae > Maratus > Maratus speciosus. The sequence goes on from OZ010786.1 coordinate 632,387,183, forward strand.
TCATGTAGCCTCTCTGTTAAGACGGAGTTTCTTATACTCCAGTAATATGTTTAATTATAAGTATTTAAAGCTAAAATTTGAATCTTTCTTTATCGTAAAAACACACAATACTAATTCATATTACATTATATCTTCCCATGGATTTAGCGATTCATATTAAGCTCTCAAAGGATACTTCAAAGGATAAATAATGCTTCACAAAATAAAATAAAAATAATTTCTTCAAGAAGCTTTTGGATAAATCCCTGACCACGCCACACCGATGAAGTTATACGTCATCGCGATATTGATGAATCCCAGGTAAGAGCATTTTACCTATTTCCATTTCAAAACGCAGCATAGCCACAAGAGATTTTTTCTAATTGTTTAAATATGAGACAGCGAATTCCTGCTATCGAGAATGGGGTGCTTTTGGCTTGATAGGCCACTTAAACTCCAACAAAAAAAAAATATATAAAATGGATTGTTCTCCATAAACTGAATATGATCTATAAGTTTTTTCGTATGCCAGAGAAGTTTTCTTACGTGCCGAGTTCGGCACGCGTGCCATAGGTTCGCCATCCCTGTGCTAAGGCTTCAAACGATACAAAATTTTACTAGTATCTATAATTAAACTGAAAATTAAAAATTTAACGGTTAAAATTGAAAAAAAGCATTGGTCTGTGAGACCGTTAACATCAGTTAAGGGTTAATTATATTTTAGGATTTAACCCTTACTGCTGTTAGCATCGCTATAGGATAGGTGAATGAGAGGTCTGCTCGGGCCGAAATTTCCAGGCCCGGGACCGGCATGACCAATAGAAAAATAGTTCAGTCCGGCCCGGTATAAAAGTTAAAAGTTCGGCCCGGCCCGGAAAAAGTTAAAATCTCGGTCCAAGCCCGGACCGACTGAATTTATACAAAACATGGATTTTTACTTTGATATGTTTAAAAATTGTCTCGTATGAGGAGTTCTGACCAAAAATAATTATTTTAACTTTTCTTTGTTCATGTTTATAATCTTCATTTTTAAGGAAGCAATAATATTTATTTTTTTGATGAATCTCTATTTGGATGTAAATATTTCAGTTATCATTAATATCGTTAATACATATTCCATGTATTGAAGACTTAAAAATCTGAAAAATGCTATACAGTAAAATCTTCTAAGACGGGATCGCATAGGAAAGGGGAAAAAATGCGTTATAGACAAGTTCCCTTCTTAGCAGGTGATGTAAATGTATTATATTCGTTTCTCACGTATTATTAAATTCATTTTGCAAAGATCAACAGATTTTTCAGCTTAAGGGAGCTGGTCACTCATCTTCAGAATTTTCCTCCGTAATGTTAAGTCTATGGACTTTTGATGCATTCGTATATGTAAAATATGTTCCCGGGAAATTCATATTTTTAACATCTTTTTTCTATGTACTCTTCTTAAAGGAGGTCTCTTTATTTTCTTAGTTTTCAAAATATTTCTAAAATCTACGCTGAATTTAATATTTTATGTGTTAAAAGCGGGCGAACTGTGAGTAAGGTTTTAACACTTCCTATAAAATGAAGTCTAATACTTTAAAAATATTTTGAGAACTCAGAAAAAAAAAGAGACATCTTTTAGGAAGCGTACACAAAAAATAGAAGTTAAAAATATGAATTTCCCGAGGAGATATTTTAAATAGACGAATACATCCAATGCCCACAGACTTTACATTAGTGAGGGGTAATCGGAAGCTGGGTGACCAGCTACCTTAAGACAGGATTCTATCATATAGGCAGTTTCTTTTTCACAGGTTTTATAGCGTTTAAATTTTATTGCCTAAAAATCTACTATTCTTTAAAAAGAATAAATTTTGAAACTTAATTGTAGAATAATGGGGATTTTAAAATATAGGGTAAGGTGCCCTATTATCGCCCCCCCCCCCCAGGTCACTTTTAGGCCCTTGGAAGTTGTAATTTTCAGTGAAAATCTACCAAATTTGGATTTTACATAGACTAACTACCCACGCACACAGAAACATGAGCAAATATCGTGCAAAGAAATTTAACAATGCGAAAAAATGTTTTTTCAAAAGTATCTAAAAAATGCAAAAGGAAAAAAAAAAAATGGTCCCAATTTCGTCCCTCAAAAAAATCTCACACGCCGAGGCTTAACTTATAACTAAATCAAAATTTATTTCTAAATGAGTAAGTAATTTAATTTACATTAAAGTAAGGCACAAAGGGGCCGTTCAAGTATTACGTAAGCATATTTTTAGTATTTTGTACCCCTCCCTCCCCCTTATAAGGAAAAATAAGCAAATACTAGACCCCCCCCCCCTTTGCTTACGTAAGATTTTATGACATTTTAAAATCAACACTATTTGCCATAAAAAATTACAGTTAGCGACCAATTGCATTATTAATACAGCAAATTTACATAAACTGACACATAGGGGTTGTGGTATTGAAGGAAAAAAAAATCGGTTTAATATATTGTTACCTATGGCATTAAACAATTCATAGAATGCAAAATAGTTTTTATATATTATTATTTATTGCATTGAACAACAAGAAAAGAAAACTTTAAGAAATACAACCGGCCCTAACTTATTTAGGCACATAACTAAAAATTTTAACAAGAATCATAGGAATATTATGTGTTTGGTGTTCACATTTCTAGTCTGGTGTCCAAGATCTTTGAATCCATGTTTCTGCATTATCTATTATTAAGTTTTCAATGTAGTGATGGGCTGGAATGATCCTCGTTTCCAGTCCTTGTTTACTCCATATCTTTTTTCTCAAGTCGTTCAACATCCGCAGAACGCTCATCTAAATCATGCTCTTTTGCTTTTTGTTGTTAAACTATAGTTGCTTCGTTGCCTAATGCTTACGTAAGAATTTTCGTGACCCCCCCTCTCCCCCTTGTCAGCAAAAATAAGCAGACACTGGACCCCACCCCCTCCCCCACTTACTGCTTACGTAATACTTGAACGACCCCAAAGAAATGTGCTAATTATCGGTGGAAGAATAACATGTCGAAACATTAGCCATCCAAACATGAGGAAAAAATTTGAAAAAAATGTCATGAAAAAGCATTCCTAATTTATCTAATATCTCGTTCGCATTTCGACATTTTTATTTCTTTTTTTTCTTTTTTGAATTGGATAGCCGAGGTCCGTCTCTACATCACACTTTTTTTACTTTTTCGATTTGGGTCGCAGATATTTTTTATAAAATTATTTTCACTTTCAAAATCGGTTCTGAAAACGAAAGTGCCGTTCTAAAAATTATCTGCAACCAAAATCGAAAAAGTAAAAAAGGTGTGATTTAGAGACGGATCTCGGCTATCCAGTGCAAAAAGAATTATTTAAAAATGTCCAAATGCAAACATGATGTTAAAAAAATCCCTCCCCCATAGGATTAGCATTAGCTCGTGAGTGCCTTCTACAGGAGCCTTAACCAGTGATTTGTTAAGTGGCATAGTATACAAAACTTTTTATATGTTTGTCACGTCACAAAATGGATCAATATTGTTTGTGTGTTTTCGGCACGCGCACGTGAAAAGGGTTGTTCGCCATGTTCCCTCTACAATAGAACTAGCCAAATAACCGCCTTGGTTTGTAACATACACCCTTCTTTAGAGGACCGCGTCCACCGCTGACCCTTCCATCGTAAGCATCTTTCAAAACTCACGTGCTTCTTTTCCCTGTACAAAAAGAGAGAGAAAAAGCCCTCTAAACCCTTCATTACCGTCACCTGACGCAAGAAAGCGGCACATCTCTACTCTCTCCAGCACCTCACGCGCGCGCGCGCGCACGCACTTACACACACACACCTCCGCCCCCGAGTTCCGCCGGAAGTGGTGGTTTTCCGTGACGTCACTTCACAACCTTGGCGGAGGGAGAAGAGGAGAGACCAATCGCTACTCAGTGCGATGACATCATCTGCAGAGCATGAGGCGCGCCAGAAACGGGAGTTTATCGCCCCACTAGTTCTTGTTTTCGTTTGGTGCGCCAAATTTAAGCGGCTGCTCCTACAATCTGGCAGAGGTGCTCTGAGGAGTGCTTTTTTTTTTTTCGTTTTTGTATTTATTCCCTCTTTCTCTCCCTCCCCAGCTATGAAAACAGTGTATCTTTTGAAAGTTTGTTTCTCATCATGAACCGCGATTTTTATTTATTTGAGTAATTTAACTTTTTAAACCGTGTGCGGATGCTTTTGAAAGAGTGTTTATTTTTACTTATTTAATGCATTTCCAACTCCTTTCAAAACAAATTTTACACAGATTTCGTTTCCATGACATATTTTTTAACTTTTTATGTACCGAAGATTCTTTAAAGTATCATTAAAGAAAAGTTACAAAGTTGTTACAAAATTCATTTAACGTATCGATTTACCCCAATTCAGTTTAATGTGAGATCTAGGTACGTTATTTTGTTATATTTCAAAAGCATCTCTCGTTTTTAGGAAAAAAAAAAAAAAAAAAAAAAAAAAAACAACTAATGCTGCTGTTGCCGCCGCTGCCTTAATTGAATTTATTGTGATCTTTTGACTTTCTCGGCTCATAATAATAATAAAAAAACTATTGCATATAAAAACATGAAAACTGGTAGTTTTATAAAGAAATGTCTGATAGTTTTTAAATCGGAAAACAATTTTAAGAGCTATTTAATGTTGAAATCGGTCAAAATAGTTTAATTTGAAAAGTTTTATAAAATCTAAAACTGTGCATAGAAATTTATCCATCTTTTGCAGATACATTTTGGACAAGATTTGTGGTGTGCAGTGTGCATTCATTTTTGAAATAATCTAATTTTTAAGTCCATTTTTTTTTAAATTTTTTTATTCAAACTTTCTTTAGCTAGATATTCGTAGTTTGAAATAGCCAAGCACCTACTGTTGCCAGATTAAAAACAACAACAACAACAAATAATAACATTTACAGGTGCTTTTCAACTGAAAACTATATTTCCACGTGATTTTTAAAAAGAAAGGAAACTTTAAAGTGATTAACCCATTACGTGCGAAAAGCATTAAATGATGAAAATTAGTCATATTTAAAATGTCATATTTTTAAATGATAATTTCTTTTCCAATAATAACTGTTCAAATTCTCGATGTTGAAAGGCATAGTGGTCGTTTAGTAGTAAACATTTTCTATATTTAATTTGTAAGATTATTTTCTATTTTTTAAAAAATTTAGATCTCTATAAAACACTAAAAACAGCGTTTTAAAGAAACGATTTTGGATAAGAGTTGCAAATATTACACACTAGCCCCCTCTAAATCTCTATTTATTTGATTAACTTTAACAGGTGAAAAATTTTCCAAAATATATTTAAGGCTGTTCCCAAATCCAAAAGGGCATTTTTCTGACATAAGTTTTAATTTATATTTTTTCGGAAAGGCATGAAACTGGCAGGTGTCCTAGAAACTATGTAATCGAGCTGTTTTTTCCGTTTTTTTGCAAACGGAATAGATCTTTCAGAAAAGAGTGTCAAAGTGGGCGTTTTGAACCGAATTTCCGCGCGAAAGACGAATAACCGGTCAAGAATGGGAGAAAAACGTGTTTGTCACATGATCAAAATCGTTTATAACTCACTAGGTAATTTATGGATCCAAAAATTGAAAGCACAGCTCGATTCAAAATCACTTGCATGGTGAGGTTTTCCAATTTTATATCTTTCCGTTAAAAAATGAATTTGTAATTGTGTCAAAACGTTTTGCACTTGTTGAGCAGAGCAGTTAAGAATTCTTCCGAAATTCCTTCCGAAATTATCAAACAATTAGGAGAACTTTTTTGGAAAGGAAAATTTTCACGAATTCGAAATTTGTTGAATAGTTATACAGGGGGTGATCGGTTAACGAGTTGTTCGGTTTACGAACAGATCGGTTAATGAACACTTTCGCGAGAGATTTTTATCTTCGAATCTCACAAAACAAAGCCAAGAAGAAACAATGCTTCAGATTTGCCGAGCTGTATTTAATTGCATCTATTGTCGACTTAGAGAATATTTTAATAGCTTTATACGTACGGTCTAATTAATTCATGGGCTACCGGAGGTTCGGGCCCTATATTTTAGGCCTCCCAATCTAGAAGGAGCGGAATAGAAACATTAATTTTTACATTTTATATCCCTTTTTAAAGAGATATTTTTAAAAGTTAGGCAAATTATTTAATGCTCGACAAATTGTCTCATGCACAAGAAGCTTTCATCTCTGAACTTTTAGCCATTTAACTATCATATTTTTCCTGAAGACGGCTGTAGAAACAGCTCGAAACGTAGAATTTAACTTTTAGCATATTAAAGTTCGTGTTTTATGTACCATTAAGGGTGTCCTCAAATCCAAAAGGGCAACTTTCTGACATAAGTTTTAATTTATTTTTGTTCGAAAATTGCATGAAACGAGCTGGTGTTGTTGTTCAGAAATTATGTCATTGAGCTGTTTTTTCCATTTTTTTGCAAACGCAATAGATCTTTCAGAAAAGAGTGTCAAAGTGGGCGTTTTGAACCGAATTTCCGCGAGAAGGAAGAAAGAGCACTCAAAAGCGGCGAAAAACATGTTTGTCACGTGATCGAAATAGCTTATAACTCAATAGGTAATGGATGGATCAAAAAATGGAAAAAACAGTTCCATTCCAAATCGCTTCCATGGCCAGGCTTTCCAATTTTATACCTTTCCGTTAAAAAAATGAATTTGTAAATGTGTCAAAACGTTTTGCGCTTGTTCAACAGAACAGGTAAGAACAGCCTTAAGCAAGGTTGTGTCTTTATTTATAATATTTTATTGTGCAATTGTCCAGTATGTGTTAAGGCTGTTCTTAACTGCTCTGCTCAGGAAGTGCAAAACGTTTTGACACATTTTTGCAAATTCACTTTTTAACGGAAAGGTATAAAATTGGAAAGCGTGGCCATGGAAGCGATTTGGAATGGAACTGTTTTTTCCATTTTTGGATCCATCCATTATTTATTGAGTTAGAAGCGAATTAGATCACATGACAAACACGTTTTTCGCCCGATCTTGAGTGCTCTTTCTCCCTTCGCGCGGAAATTCGGTTCAAAACGCCCACTTTGACACTCATTTGTGAAAGATCTATTGCGTTTGCAAAAAAATGGAAAAAACTGCTCAATGACATAGTTTCTGAACAACAACACCAGCTAGTTTCATGCATTTTCGAACAAAAATAAATTAAAACTTATATCAGAAAGTTGCCTTTTTGGATTTGAGACCACCTTTAAGGGAAAAAGTGCATTTCAAACACCTAATTTCTTAAACACACAAATTTAAAGCGTTAATAACTAATAGGACAGTTGAAAAGTAAACAAGGGCAGATAATTAAGTAATGGTACTTTCATCACTGTTTAATATCATCACAGTTTTTATTCCTGTTTTTATTTGGCTTTTAATTCCTGCATTCTTAATCCTTATTTGTTTATACAATTAATCAATCACAGCGCGATTTAATTATTTCACTTACGCTATCAGGAAATAGGAAATAAAGTATCATCCATAAGCACGCTTTTTCCTGATTTTAATTCCCCCAGTTTTCCTGTGATTCAACGCGTTTTTGGGGCTTTTAAATAAATATTCCCCATTACTTGTTAGTTTACCAATTGTTTGTTTAATAAATATGTGTCGCGATTGTTTTTAGAAATAAATGAACTAACTTGATTTCCTTAAAGGTAAATATATATATATTTTTTTTATTTGACCGGTTTAATTTTTTTTCCTTTTCTTTTCTTTTCTCTTTTTTATAAGGGGTCTCAGGACTCAGCTTTAAGATTTCCGAAATTTTAATTTTTTTAGATGTTAAATTCCTATATTTTTTGAACATTTTGTTACAATTGTTTTCTTGAAATTCCCATTAGAACAGAAGTTACGGCTTTTAGAATGATACCCGCTCAATAGCTGAAGCTGCGTTTCCGAAGCTTTGAAGTCATTTTTCTTCAAATGACGTTTTTGGGCATAACGCGCACGGTATCTCAAAAACTTCTGAATACTTTTTCATGAAATTTTCATTTCATGTTACACTTAAAAAGAAAAAAAAGAAAAAAAAACGGTCTAAAATACGGAAATTGCACTGGCAATCGAGACGTCAGTACTATTTCCGTATTTAACGGAAATTTCTCCCCGTAAATTCCAGAAAAACGGAAATTTTTCTGGAATTTACGGGGACAAATTTCCCTTAAAATACGGAAATAGTACTGGCGTCTCGATTGCCAGTGCAATTTCTGTTTTTTTTTCTTTTCTTTTCTTTTCTTTTCTTTTCTTTCTTTTTTTTTTTCTTTTTTTTTTTTTCTTTTACAGTGTAGTCTGCTGTATAAACTGACCCTAAAATTTAATTTTTATTGTTCAAAGTAATATTTTTTTAGGTGATTTACTGTTGCAATTTTCTAAATTTTGCATTAGCTAAATACAACTTTGTATTAAAAATATAAAAATGCTTTAAATACAAATTTATTTAGGTTCGGGCTAATATAATCTAACGTATAAGTTGGCACCAAAATTTTTATTCTAGTTGCAAAATTTATTTTGTAATCCTGCGCGCAATCTGTTATGCCGATTTTCTGCTCGTCAAATGTCTGAAGGCCCCTGTAAATGCTAATTTTGCGTCTTGCAATTTTTTTTAAAACATGAAATGAAAGAACATACTTATACCATTCATCTCATTTAAAATTGTGTCTTAAAATCAAATACATTTTAATATATTAAATCTTGAAAATGGTCTTTCTTTTTTCATTTTCTCCAAGGGTGTTCTCAAATCCAAAAGGGCAACTTTCTGACATAAGTTTTAATTTATTTTTGTTCGAAAATGCATGAAACTAGCGGGTGTTGTTGTACAGAAACTATGTCATTGAGCTGTTTTTTTCATTTTTTTGCAAACGCAAGAGATCTTTCAGAAAATAATGTCAAAGTGGGCGTTTTGAACCGAATTTCCGCGCGAAGGAAGAAAGAGACTCAGGAGCGGGCGAAAAACGTGTTTATCCCGTGATCAAAATTCCTTATAACTCAATAGGTAATGGATGGATCAAAAAATGGAAAAAACAGTTCCATTCCAAATCGCTTCCATGGCCTGGCTTTCCAATTTTATACCTTTCCGATAAAAATTGAATTTGTAAATGTGTCAAAACGTTTTGCGCTTGTTGAGCAGAGCGGTTAAGAACAACCTTAAAGGAGCCAGACTTTTTGGATTATATTATATAATTTCTATTAACACTTAAAATTGTGTAAAATTTACGATTCTTTATCTCTTTTAATGGCCTCATAATTTTGGCCAGCGATGTACAATCTATACTAAATATTACAAAGAAGTAACATTTGCTTGTTTATTTGTAGAAGGTAATCTCTTGCCGAACCGATTTCAAAAACTATGGCGGCAAATTTATGGTGACATTCTCTGCTCCAATATATAGGCTATATTGTATATCGATGCCGCTTACCCCCAAGTGGTGCAAGAGCAGAAAATGCTCTAAAGTTACAATTTTTGTGATATCGAAAGGGCATTTTAAGATAGGAATGCTCGCTGAGAAGGCTTTCTTTAAAAAAACCGAAATTTGAAAGGTTGAAAAGCGTCCTAAAAACGTTCTAAAAGACGATCACTGTGGAACAGTTAAGGCTAGAAACTTGAAATTTGGGTTCGAATTTTAAGGCTGTTCTTAATTGCTCTGCTCAGCAAGCGCAAAACGTTTTGACACATTTACAAATTCATTTTTTAACGGAAAGATATAAAATTGGAAAGCCTGACCATGGAAGCGATTTGGAATCGAACTGTTTTTCCCATTTTTTGATCAATAAATTACCTATTGAGTTATAAGCGATTTTGATCACGTGACACGGCATTTTTCTCCCCTTACTGACTGGATTTTCTTCTTTCTCAAAAACTACTAAATGCGCTACGCCTTTCTTCGTCAGGCGCAAAGAAGACGTGCTTCTAGCGCATTTAGTAGTTTTTGACGGTGGTTTAAGAAGTTCTTTTAATACTTATTGATTCACATCAGTTCCAACTTATTTGCTTTTCTTCTTTCGTTCGGAAGTTCGGTTCAAAATGCCCACTTTGACAGTATTTTCTGAAAGATCTATTACGTTTACAAGAAAACGGAAAAAACAGTTCGATGACTTAGTTTCTGAATAACAACACCTTCTAGTTTCATGCCTTTCCGAACAAAAATGAACTAAAACTTATGTCAGAAAGTTGACCCTTTGGATTTGAGAACAGCCTTAAGATACAAATATTTTGTTTTATTTTAAATTGAAATTTAAAAGGGTGCAAGAGAAAAAAACGTTCTAAATTACAATTTTTGTAATACTGGAGGGAGCAGAAACTTGAAATTTGCATGGTCATACCTTTAACGGGGCTGGTCACTCAGCTTTGGAATTCTCCTCCGTAATGTTAAGAGTGTATTCCAATCCAAACTGCTTATTTATGATTCATTTTTAAATTCATTTGTGCTCTCAAACGCATCAAACTGGTAAATCCTCTTATTTAGAAACTACATAATGTGCCGTGCTTCTCGATTTTTTAATAAAGGTAGAAAATATTGTAAAAAATGCTGTCAAAGTGGGCGTTTTGAACCGAATTTTCGTAAGAGGGAGATCTGGGAATGAAAAAAAATGGTCATATACTGAGAGAATAATTGTTTAAAAATCAAAATCTGATGAATTGAGCGAAAAATGAAATCACACGACCTCTTATACATCTCTTCAAAAATCACCCCAGCAAGTTTCATGTTTTTACTTTTAAAAATGAGTCTGAAAATGTCTCAGAAAATGTCGAGCTGTTGAGAGTGGAAAAATATTTTTTCGAATACACCCTTAAGGCTGTTCTCAAATCCAAAGGGTCAACTTTCTAACATAAGTTTTAATTCATTTTTGTTGAGAAACGCATGAAACTAGAAGGTGTTGTAATTCAGAAACTATGTGATCGAACTGTATTTTTCGTTTTCTTGTAAACGGAATAGATCTTTCAGAAAATACTGTCAAAGTTGGCATTTTGAACCGAACTTCCGAACGGAAGAAGGAAATCAAGTCAGGAAGGGGGGAAAAATGCCGTGTCACGTAAATCGCTTATAACTCGGTAGGTAATTGATGGATCAGAAAATGGAAAACACAGTTCGATTCCAAATCGCTTCTATGGTCAGGCTTTCCAATTTTATATCTTTCCGTCGAAAAATGAATTTGTAAATGTGTCAAAACGTTTTGCGCTTGTGTAACAGAGCAGTTAAGAACAGCCTTAAGTCTGTGAACTTTTGATGCATTCTTCTAAAATATCTTCTCGGGAAATTCATATTTTTAAAATCTTTTATCTGTGTACTCTTCTTAAAGGATTTCTCCTTCTTTCTTAATTTTCAAAATAGTTCTAAAATCTATGCTGAATTTAATATTTTATGTGTTAAAAGCGAACGAACTGTGAGTCAGATTTTAACACTTCCTTTAAAATTAAGTCTATACTTTAGAAATATTGCGAGAGCTAAGAAAAAAAAAGAGACCTCTTTTAGGAAGTGTACGCAAAAAATAGAAGTTAAAAATATGAATTTCCCGAGGAGATATTTTAAGTAGACGAATGTATCCAATACCCATAGACTTTACGTTAGTGAGGGGAAATCGGAAACTGAGTGACCAGCCCCCTTAACATACGAATGCACGTTAAGAATAATTTCTGTTGGAAAAGTCTCAGCGTAAGTGGTTTTATGTCCAACATCGCCTCGCCTGTGAAATGACAATTTACCTGTGACATGTGCGACACGCCTTCATTTTTAGTTGTGAAATGTGTTCCAAGATGGCGACACTTCCCTGAGCGAAGTTCTCGTAAAATCACGGACTAATGAACAATTGTGTCAAAGACTTATGTTTCGAAAAGGCGACAATAGATAGCAGCACCAGAGAACTTTTCTGAAGACATAGACTCTTTTAATTAGAACTTTTTTTGTTTGTTAAGCAGTTTCATTGTTTCCAGACTTTTTTACTCTGTTTTAACTCGTGTGGGCCCTTTTTTTACTTCTCACTTGAAGGGCCGATTTTGCGAGGTCAAGACGCACGGTTTTTTGTGTGTCAACTCTTTGTCCTATGGAAGACTTACGTCTCCTACTGGATTTTCGACGTCATTACTCTTATCTTATTCATATTTAATCTTTTACTTTATATTTTTTTAGTGTGTGAGTGTGGATCCCTGTAACCAAGTTTTTCTTCAAGAATTAAATAGTTTTTTTCTCTACATCTGGATTATTCGAAGATGATATTTCTCACAATTTGCCACATCTATTCATTAAATAAAAAATTACAGGTTGCCTACATAAGAAGGAAACCAGCGTATGTCTGTTTTACCAGAAAGGTAAGAAAATAGATTTCTATCTTTCATTATTGATATAAAACTTTTGGTACAACAATTTTATATTTATACTGGGTCCTTAGCTTGATGCTAATCGCGAACTCACCCTTCCTAGATATTTTAAAAGATTATGTAGGCTGAGTTGAAGGGGAAAGTAAATAAATAAATAAATAACTAAAAAAAACCCAGTAATAAAAATTTGTTTATCTGATTGTGATAAAATGAACAAGATGCACATATGAGATATGAAATATTGAAATATATACATGAAAATAAAAATAAATGTGCATGAATAAATAACGATATATATAATATCGCAAAAAAAAGGTATTATTGTGAATGAATATTGATTGATTATTATGAATAAATGATCATTTTATTTATACTTATGCATATATTCTAAGAAATTATTTTAAGAAAGTCACAAACTTCTTATAGTAAATATATTTGTTATCAAAGAATTTATAATACTTGAATAACACGCTATGTCTGCTTCAAAAGAAATTACGGCAGTAGAGAAATTAAACGATAATAATTATAATCATTGGTGTTTTAAATTAGAAAATTTGTTAATTAAAGATGATTTACTGAAATATGTGACAGAATCTCCACCTGCCGCACCCGATGATACATATACTAAAAACGCGGCTAAGGCTAAAGCCATAATTTGTTTATGCATTGAAAATACACAAATCGTTCATATCAGAAATTTGATATCTCCCAAAGACATATGGGAAAGATTAAAAAGTGTTCACCAAAGGGCGAATTTATCATCCAAATTATTCCTTTTGAGGAAGCTAAGGCTCAACGAGGGCGGAGACTTAAATTTACATATCAACAATATTTTAACTATCCGCGACAAACTCGCTGCCATTGGAGAGCTCATAAATGATTCTCACATTGTGGCTCTTATGCTTTGCAGCTTGCCTCAGTCATACGCTCCTCTTATAACGAGTATGAAGGCTAGAGACGAAAAGGATCTAGACCTCGAGTTTGTAAAAAACAAACTCATCGATGAGTACTCTCATCGGATCGAATACAAAAACACCAGCACACGACCAAGGGACACAGCATATAAAATTGTAAATAAAGGTAACAAAAAGTATTGCAGTTTCTGTCAACGAGATGGGCACGCTCGTTCAGAATGTTACAAATTGAAAAACAAACAGAAAAACAATTACCAAAGAAGTGAAAATTATAACAGTAATAAATTTAACAACCATGCCAACTTTAAAGCCAATTCGGTAAACCCCAAAAATCAACACAATGGTAGTAAAACCGACTCCTCGAATTTTTGCTTTAACAGCAAATCAAATATAGAGGATGAGGTCAACCAATCGATCATTCCTCTCTTCCCAATGGAAAACAATTTTGAAATTGAGTCAGTAAAAATTAACCAAACACATATATCATTGACTCGGGTTGTACCAGGCATGTTGCATCAGCAAAAACAAATTTTGCTACATTCACAGCCGGGAATTTTGGGAATATAACAATCGCTAATGGAAAAAAGCTTAATTCGCAAGGTATGGGCGCCGTAAAAATAAAAACAGACAAAAACCACTACATTACACTAAGAAATGTATTATACTGTCCAGAACTAAAGGGCAATTTATTGTCAGTTAAGAAAGCCACTGAAAATAATATAAAGGCAATTTTCGAGAAAAATGCATGTTTATTTGTCAAAGATGATAATATAATCTTCACAGCTAAATTAAATGATAATCTCTACGTATTAAACCCTGAAGATGATTACGGCTATACTATAAGTACTCAAACTTTCTGTAACAATACAAATAGTATTTCATTGTGGCACCGAAGACTCGGGCACAAAAATTTTGATGATATTAAATACCTTGTTAATCATGAATTAGCCAATGGGATAACAATTAATAATTGTAAACATGACACGCGATGCAGCAAGTGCATTGAAGGGAAACTTTCCGCTCTGCCCTACCCTAAAGTAGCCACAAACAGAAGCAAAGATATCGGTACCCTTGCACATTCCGATATATGTGGCCCCATGAATACTGAAACGATAGGAGAGAAAAGGTACTTTATAACATTCACGGATGATTATAGCAGGTACACAATAACATACTTAATCGCGCATAAATCGGAAGCCGTTATCAAACTGAAAGAATACTTAGCGCTAACAAAAAATAAATTTGGCAAGTTGATAAAGGCAATAAGATCCGATAACGCAAAAGAGTATATCAGTGATGAATTTGAAAACTGCCTGATAGAAAACGGGATAGAGCGTCAATTGAGTGTTCCCTATTCTAGCCGGCAGAACGGCGTTTCAGAAAGAAAGAATAGAACGATAGTGGAAATGGCTAGAACCATGTTATCGGACGCCAAGTTACCTAAGCAATTCTGGGGGGAAGCTGTCATGTCCGCCACCTACCTCATCAACCGTCTACCAACAAAAGCTAACAAAAATAACATGACACCCTATGAACTTTGGCATAAAAGAAAATTCGATCTCTCGAACATCAAAACATTCGGATGTAAGGCATTTGCCTATGTCGACAAACATAAAAGAAATGAGTTAGATGAGAAAGCCATCGAGGGAATAATGTTGGGATATGATTTCAGGAGCAAGGGCTATAGGATATATACGGGTGAAAATAAAATTATAATATCTAGAACCGTAAAATTCTTCGAAGAAGGTATAAAAGATGAGGAAATTAAACCCGCCAAAGAAAATCAAAACAACGAACAAACTCCCGCAGATAATATTGAAATTGATCTAGAAGAACGCGACGATGATCAGAATAACACACCGACCGACACATCCCTTGAACCGAGAAGATCGCAAAGACAAAATCGTGGCGTACCACCTAACCGTTATGGAATAAGCGCAAACCTGTGTCAAATTCAGGAGCCAAAGTCATGGACAGACCTACAAAATATCAATGACGCAGAAACTAAAGATAAATGGCTAAAAGCCACTAGTGAGGAAATAGATTCTCTGAAGCAAAATAATACTTGGAGATTAATAAAACCTATCCCGGGAAAACGCGTCATAGGTTGTAGGTGGACGTTTAAGGCAAAAAGGGGAGCCAACGGGTCTATAGAGCGATATAAAGCTAGATTGGTCGCTAAGGGATATGCTAAAAAATATGGAAGTGATTTTGACGAGACCTACGCACCCGTTGTAGCGCATACCACCCTGCGAGCATTCTTAAACGCAGCGGTGTACAAAGACCTTAAAATAACTCACCTAGATGTCAAAACTGCTTTCTTACATGGCGATTTAGAAGAGGAGGTTTATATACATCAGCCAGAGGGATACATAACAAAAGGGGAAGAAGATAAAGTGTGTAGTTTAAACAAAGCGATTTACGGCCTTAAGCAGGCAGCTAGGGCGTGGAACCAAAAAATAAGTAAATCTCTAAAAGAACTAAATTTCGTTGAATGCGCGTCAGACAAATGTCTGTACGAAAGAGTCCAAGATGGAAAAGTCGCATACATAATAGTGTATGTTGATGACATCTTAGTCGCAGGAGACAAAACAGACACACACGAAATATACACTGAATTATCAAAGCAATACGAAATCAAAAATTTAGGTCAAGTAACACAATATTTAGGCATAAACATAAAGGAAACAGCAAACGGTAATCTAGAATTATACCAGGAACACAAAATAATACAAATCGCAGAAAAATTCAATTTGTTAAATGGTAAGCCTACATATACACCCATGAATACTAACTACTTTAATCTAGATCCAAACGGGAAACTAATGGCAGATAATGTAAAATTTAGACAGGCTATAGGAGGGCTTCTATACATTGCAACTTTAACTAGACCCGACATAGCATCAGTCGTTAACATCCTGGGAAGAAGGAATGAATCCCCAAGGGAAGTCGATTGGCAAGCTATCGAGAAATTAATTAGATATCTGCTTACTACCAAAGATCTTAAATTCGTCATAGATAAAACAAAACCTCCAATCCTAACGGCATATAGCGATGCCGATTGGGGGGACGACAGAATAGACAGGAAATCAACCACTGGAAACTTGTTTAAATTAGGAAATATTATATTGGCATGGTCATCGAGGAAACAGAGTTGCACAGCACTCTCGTCCACGGAGGCTGAATATATCGCTGCCTCTAATGCAGGTCAAGAAATCTCGTGGTTATTAGACTTGTTAAATGATCTCGAACTATGTCAACAACTACCCGTAACATTGTACGAAGATAACTTATCAGCCATAAGATTGACCGAAAACGAAAAGGCACAGACAAGAACTAAACACGTAGAAGTTAAGTATCATCACATCAGACATCTATGCCAGAATGGCATAATCAAAATAACTTATTGCCCATCGAAGTTAATGCTGGCAGACGTGCTCACCAAGCCGTTGCATAAGCCTCATTTTGAGTGTTTGAGAAATAAGTTAAACATTTTACGCTCGTCGGTTTGACATAAAAAGCGGGGGTGTTGGAAAACGTCTCAGCGTAAGGGGTTTTATGTCCAACATCGCCTCGCCTGTGAAATGACAATTTACCTGTGACATGTGCGACGCGCCTTCATTTTTAGTTGTGAAATGTGTTCCAAGATGGCGACACTTCCCTGAGCGAAGTTCTCGTAAGATCACGACTAATGAACAATTGTGTCAAAGACTTATGTTTCGAAAAGGCGACAATAGATAGCAGCACCAGAGAACTTTTCTGAAGACATAGACTCTTTTAATTAGAACTTTTTTTGCTTGTTAAGCAGTTTCATTGTTTCCAGACTTTTCTACTCTGTTTTAACTCGTGTGGGCCCCTTTTTTACTTCTCACTTGAAGGGCCGATTTTGCGAGGTCAAGACGCACGGTTTTTTGTGTGTCAACTCTTTGTCCTATGGAAGACTTACGTCTCCTACTGGATTTTCGACGTCATTACTCTTATCTTATTCATATTTAATTTTTTACTTTATATTTTTTAGTGTGTGAGTGTGGATCCCTGTAACCAAGTTTTTCTTCAAGAATTAAATAGTTTTTTTCTCTACATCTGGATTATTCGAAGATGATATTTCTCACAATTTGCCACATCTATTCATTAAATAAAAAATTACAGGTTGCCTACATAAGAAGGAAACCAGCGTATGTCTGTTTTACCAGAAAGGTAAGAAAATAGATTTCTATCTTTCATTATTGATATAAAACTTTTGGTACAACAATTTTATATTTATACTGGGTCCTTAGCTTGATGCTAATCGCGAACTCACCCTTCCTAGATATTTTAAAAATTTCTAAAACAAAATTCGAAATTTAAAAGGGCGAAATGAGTGGAGAACGTTCTAAAAATGTTCTAAATTACGTTTTCTATGAAATTTTACATAATATTTGTTAATTAAGTAATTCTAAATCTATTTTAAAGGTACACAAATACCGTTTGGCATATTTCAACAACTAACGCGTTCAAAACAGCGGGTTTTTCTAGTCATATATAATTTATGTTTCTGCTAAATTAAAAGTATTGAGAGTCCCTGGTTCACGAACTGATGTTGGTTGGTTACTTTCTTGTGTACCTTGAAAAGTAAAAAAATAAACATTATTAATTTACAAGGAAGTTCTTCTGCATGTACACTAATGTCTAAAAATTAAGGGCGTTCTCAAATCCGAAAGGGCAACTTTCTGACATAAGATTTAATTTATTTTTGTTCGAAAATGCATGAAACTAGCTGGTGTTGTTATTCAGAAACTATGTCATCGAGCTGTTTTTTCCATTTTTTTGCAAATGCAATAGATCTTTCAGAAAAGAGTGTCAAAGTGGGCGTTTTGAACCGAATTTCCGCGCGAAGGAAGAAAGAGCACTCAAAAGTGGCGAAAAACGTGTTTGACACGTGATCCAAATGGCTTATAACTCAATAGGTAATGGATGGATCAAAAAATAGAGAAAAACAGTTCAATTCCAAATCGCTTCCATGGTCAGTCTTTCCAATTTTAGACCTTTCCGTTAAAAAATGAATTTGTAAATGTGTCAAAACGTTTTGCGTGTTGAACAAACCAGTTAAGAACAGCCTTAAGGGGGCTCTTTACTCACTTGAAAACACCCGTTCGCTAATGTTAAACCTATGGACAAGTCGTTTTTGAATATCTGCTTTAAATTTCAATATTTTTAAACGATTGTTTTTGTCATAGGATAGCCGAGGTGGATCTCTAATGGTTCAATTTCGGTTGCAATTTTTTTTTTGTTTTAAAATAAAGGTATTTTTATTTTCGGAACCGATTCCGAAAGTGAACGTAAAGTGTAAGCTCTGTATGTGGTCTACACTGTCAGAAAAAATTCATCAATATACATTAAATTATTCCTCATTTAAAAAAATATATATATAATTTCCGTACTCCTAGAAAACATATTTCATTCGTGAATTCTTCAAGAAGTTTTGAAAGAGAAAGAGAAATTCCGTTCATTTCTAGAACGCATGCACTCTATTAATACAAAAATCCGAATTTATTTTTAAAAGGAAAAAACTAAAATTCTATAAATTAAGATTTCTAATTTAATTATAAAGGAAAAAAGTTTTCGAATTTAAAAATAAATAACAATTAATTTTTTCATTCATTCAAAGTACTCACAATTTAATTTTTTTTAATTAATAGTCTAGGCAATAGGGAATTTTACCTAGCAAAATTAATGGTAGTACTGGAAATCGACTTTCTAGATGTTTTTTGGGTCTCTGAATCCGAATTTGTAACTTCCCACCAAAATTTCACCCAGCAACATACCCAAATTTTGATAAAAAGCCCCCCCCCCCCCCCAAAAAAAAAGGTTTTTATTAAAAAAATCAATTTTTTTATTGTTTTAGAGAAAAGGTATCAAGAAATTCAGAAAGTAGACAAAATTTCCAACAAATTAAATATATGACATTATGACTTAGGATGAAGGGGATGAGGGGATCTGCCCGCGGAACATGTGCGCGGTGCTGCGTAAACTAAGTTGCGCAATTCCACTTAACCACTCACACGTTACATTCGCCCTCCCATCTCCCCTCCGAACTTTCTCTATAAGGTTTACTTTAAGTTTTTTGGGTCGCTGAATCCGAATTTTTAACTTAACCCCAAAATCCCCCCCCCCCGAAACCCTCCCCCAAATAGTTGTTTTTAACTAAAATTTCTTATTGTTTTAGGGGAAAAGCATTATGAAATTCAGAAACTAGACAAAATTTGCAACAAATAGGATATATGACATTATGAATTAGGATGAACGGGGAGGGTGAGGGCTGCCTCTGAACATGCACTGCGGCGCTACGTGCACTAAATGATGAAGTCCATGCAATAGGGGATTTTATCTGGCAAAATTAATACTAGTTCTGGATTTCGACTCTCTTTATGTTTTTTTGGGCCGCTGAATCCGAATTTGTAATTTCCCACCAAATTTCACCCGGCAACCACCCAAAAAATTGATTTTTTGAAAAAATTTGGTTTTTGAGAAAAGCGCGCGGGAAATGTTCCGAGGCAGCCCCCTCTCTCCCCGTTTATCCTACGTCATAATGTCATGTATCCTATTTGTTGCAAATTTTGTCTAGTTTCTGAATTTCGTAATGCTTTTCCCCTAAAACAATAAGAAATTTAAGTTAAAAACAACTGTTTGCGGGGGTTTTCGGGGGGGGGGGGGATTTTGGGGGTAAGTTAAAAATTCGGATTCAGCGACCCAAAAAACTTAAAGTAAACCTTATAGAGAAAGTTCGGAGGGAAGATGGGAGGGCTAATGTAAACGTGTGAGTTGTTAAGTGGAATTGCGCAACTTAGTCCACGCAGCACTGCGGCGCATGTTCCGAGGCAGATCCCCCTTCCCCTTCCTCTTAAGTCATAATGTCATATATCTAATTTCTTGCAAATTTTGTCTACTTTCTGAATTTCTAGATACTTTCCCCCTAAAACAATAAAAAAATGGAATTTTTTAATAAAAAACTTTTTTTTTTTTTTGGGGGGGGGGGGGTTGCCGAAGGAAATTTTGGTAGGAAGTTACAAATTCGGATTCAGCTACCCCAAAAACATGTAGAAAGCCGATTTCCAGTACTACCATTAATTTTGCTAGGTAGAGTCCCTATACGGTCTGTATTGCCTGGACTATAAATAAGTTGAATAAAGTTAAATAAGGTTGAACTTATAAAGTTGTTTATCAAAAATATTCGCATTTAAAATATCTTTTAAATGTTGTGTTCATTTAAAATAGGGATGCAGAACCTGAGGCCTGTGATGGTTTAGCGTGTGGCCCGCGAATTTCGTCAATTTATAACTGGAAAATATTGCAATTTTTGTCCATAGGTCAGAAGAAAAAATCGTGAATTTTGTCACTTTGCCGAACGATTTCGTCAGTCATTTAAGAATCGCGAATTTTGTCGATCAGGTGCGGAAAAATTCCAAATTTCGTTGATAGGGGACGTTAAAATCGCGAATCTTGTCGATAAGGCATGAAAAAAAAAAAATCGCAAATTTCGCCGATCGGCCACGGAAAAATTACGAGTTTTGGGTATCGGGCTCAGGAAAAATCGACAATTTCGTTGCTCGGGCACGAAAATAATCGCGAATTCTGTCGAATAGGATGGGGAAAATCGCAAATTTCGTTGATCGGCGCGGAAAATCGTCAATTTTGTTGATGATACGTGGAAAAATTGAAAGTTTTATTGATCGGCTGTGGAAAAATCATGAGTTTCGCCAGTGAGAAAAAAAAGCCCACGAATTTCATCAATTTGCGGCGGGAAAAAATGACAAATTTTGTCATGTCAGTTAAGAATCGCGAATTTTGTCGATTAGGAGAGGAATAATCTCAAATTTTATTGATCGTCTTCGGAAAAATCACGTGTTTGTCTGTTTATCGCGAGAAAAAAATCGAGAATTTCGTCAATTTGCCGCGGGAAAAAAATTACAAATTTCGTCAGAGCTAGTTAAGAATTACGAATTTTACTGATCGGGCTCAGAAAAATCGTAAATTTTGTCGATCCATCTCGGAAAAATCACAAATTCTCGATCGGGTACGGAAAAATCGCGAGTTTTGTCTATCGAGCTCAGAAAAATCGCGAATTTCGTCCATTTGACGCGGAAAAAATTACGAATTTCTTCACAGCCAGTTAAGAATCGTGAATTTTGCTGATCTGGCGCGGAAAAATCGCGAATTTTGTCGATCAGGCGCGTAAAAATCGCAAATTTCGTTGACCGGGCACGGAAAAACTACTAATTTAGTCGATGATGCGCAGAAAATTTGAAAATTTCGTTGATCGGCAGCGAAAAAATCGTGAGTTTCGCCAGATTATCGGGAGAAAAAAAGCGAATTTTGTTAATTTGCTTTGAAAAAATACAATTTGAAAAAATTGCAAATTTCGTCAGAGTCAGTTAAGAATTGCGAATTTCGTTTATCCGGCGTGGAAAAATCCCGAATTTTGTCGATCAGGGGCGGAAAAATCGCAAATTTCGTCGAAGAAGCACAGAAAAATCGCGAGTTTTGTCAATCGGGCTCCAAAGGATTGCGAATTTTGTTGGTCGGACACGAAAAATTCGCGAGTTTTGTCAATCAGGAGCGGAAAAATCGCAAATTTCGTCTATCAGGCGCGGAAAAAAGCGAATTTTGTCGATCGGGTGCGGCAAAATCTCGAATTTTGTCGATCAGGCGCGTAAAAATCGCGAATTTCATTGATCAGGCGCGTAAAATTCTCAAATTTCGTTGATTGGCTTCTTCTCTCCTCTTCGTTCATAAAGTTCTATTTTTTTTTTTCGGCTCTAGCCTATGTTTGTTTTTTAGCAGTTATAATAAATCAAAATTTACCCCCCCGAATAAAGTCAAGGTATATATTATCAGTCCTTGAAAACAATCCTTGCTATATCTGTGTTATATATACAAACGTGAACTGTTGATATATCCTTACCAACTGAATTGGATATTTTTACTGGGCAACGGAACCTAGAGGGGCAAAACTCCCCACCCAGTATCTGAAACCATATTTTTATCAGATTATAGGTCACAGATCACCTCCCCGAAATAGAATTCTCTCCGTGTTACTGTTGTGGCCCTCGACAACCTAGACATTTTTGTAAGTGGCCCTTCTCTAAAAAAGTTTGTGCACCCTAATTTAAAAGATATTTTAATTTAAATAATAAATGAAAAAAAAATCGATTTTATTCAAAAAAGAATTTTTTTATCGAATATAAATATAATATTCATATTTTACATCTAGCAATCTACTTAAAAATATTTATAATTCATATTTTTATCATATACTAATGCTAAAGTATCAAAACCTACAATCTCATTAAAGACGAAATCTTCCCGAAATCAACTGCAAAATTAAAAGCTTTTTAAAGAAATTAATCAAGCCTTACCCATTTGAAACAAACGTATATACTTCAAAGTGTTTCGCTACTGTACAACTGTAGCCCAGTGGTTAGGGTACTCGGCTCGTAACACTAAGATAGCTGGTTCGACTCCATGGACTGCAACTTTTATTTTTCTCCTCTTTCTTTAATTGACGCATATTTTACCTCCTGTAACGGAGAAAAAAAGAAGCGGATATTCCTAAATTAATGGAAAAATCCTGGTAGCACTGCTGCCAGGAAAATTTCCGTGAATTAAAGAAAGTATTTCTGAGAGTGTATAGAATTTATACACAACAAGTAATATGAAAAAAAAAATTGTTAAATTTTAAAATGCATTTCCAACAATTATTCTTCATGGGCCATACTATAGCCAAATACTTTAGTGTGTCCCTGTACATGAACGATAAGTGAGTGATATGGACACCTGGTTCGACAGTAAGCGTTTTGTAGTACGCCTCTGTGATATATACAAATTTTAATATATTTAAAATAGTGTAATATCATTAAAATACACAGCAAATAATTTTTCCCCTTAGGCCGTCATGTAACGGAATTCTTTTGAGTGTATCTCTAAATGAAAAGTTAATGTCACACACCTCATTTACAATATCAAACAAGTCACAGTAAACACTAATAAGATTTTTCAATTTCAGTGCAATCTGACCATATTTACGCGAGTTAGAACATAAACCAGGGCCGAAACTAAGGGTGGGGCAGAGGGGGCATGTGCCCCGGGCGCCAAAACGAAGGGGCACCCAATGAAGATTTTGTTTGTCGTTTTTTCTCAAGTCTATGTTTAGCACGGTATTGTTAAAATCGTTCTGTCTGTGGTATGCCAAAGCATAGAAGAATCTAAGGATGGTATGGCATAAGGATCTTGTCTCTTGTGTAAAGCGGAATTGATTCCGTTTTCAATATTTTAATAAACAAATATTTAACAAAGCAGATTACGTAGTTCAGTATTACATATTTTATGATTACATATTTTAAATTTTAAAATAAATCGGCTGTTAGAAAATTAGTAAAATTTTCTTTGTAAACATACTTTGCGGAGGAGGAGGGGGGAGGGGGCGCCAAAATCCATGTTTGCCCCGGGTGCAAAAAAGGCTAGTTTCGGCCCTGGCACAGACAGACAAACTGAATTCTTAAGGGTGTTCTCAAATCCAAAAGGACAACTTTCTGACATAAGTTTTAATTTATTTTTGTTCGAAAATGCATGAAACTAGCCGGTGTTGCTGTTCAGAAATTATGTCATTGAGCTGTTTTTTTTTTTTTCATTTTTTTTTTGCAAATGCAATAGATCTTTCAGAAAATAGTGTCAAAGTGGGCGTTTTGAACCGAATTTTAGCGCGAAGGAAAAAAGAGCACTGAAGAGCGGGCGAAAAACGTGTTTGTCATGTGATCAAAATGGCTTAAAACTCAATAGGTAATGGATGGATCAAAAAATAGAAAAAACTGTTCAATTCCAAATCGCTTCCATGGCCAGGCTTTTTAAATTTATACTTTTCCGTTAAAAAATGAATTTGTAAATGTGTCAAAACGTTTTGCGCTTGTTGAGCAGATCAGTTAAGAACAGCCTTAAACACTTTTCAGTTATGTTGAAATGTGTTAAAAAGTGAGAGCAGACAGAAAAATGTTGATGCAATGAGACTTTTTTTTTAGATGTACAAATTATCCGGATTTTTTGCGCCCGTCGGTCGCCTATTAAAAACCGGAGCAGGAGAAAATCATTCCGGAACCGGATAGTTGGAAACGTTACGTAAGGGTAGATTGTAATCTGATTGATTACATTTGTTTGTTTTTGACAGCCATAAAAAAATCCTCTACATAGGATGGAAAATTTAGTGTATTTAACTGTGCTTTCAAACGCCCAGGTCAAAGCACAAACTTCAGAAATGGAATAATCTTGGACTAGCAACTCGAAAAAGTTTGAATGTTTATCTTTAAAACCCGTTTCCTTGTCATTTCTTTTCGCGTGTTCGTTCCTTTTTTGCAAAATAGAGGGTGGACGTAAAGGTCATCATGTCGAGACCTGTGCACTTGACCCAACATGGTAATCGAGCTGAAACATGAATGGGGCTGTAGAATAAAATGCATCCGATTAGTGCGAGTGCGCGAAGAATGAGACGTGACAAGAAAACACTTTTACTTTCGGTTCATTGAAAAACAAATATCCAACGTAACAATAAAAAAACTTTCTTCTATCTCATACATGTTAATACTTCAAAAAGCGGTTTTTTTTTTTTTTTTTTTTTTTTTTTTTAAAATAATTATGCATTTTACAAGGAAACAAGATGCCGAAGTGTGTGTCGCTGCACGAGAATCCAGTACAAAACACAACCATACCGACTTTGATTTTCATCTTAAATTTCTGTTTCATTTTTAGGTGCGTTCGTAGTTACATAAATACGTATTTTAGGAAGTGTGATTTCCACAATAGAGCGGCTTTTATAACAGATCTTTAATATTATCTGTATTCATGTTAAACTATATTGTTGTTAGCATCGCTCATGTTTGAGACTAACCTTGTCCGTTGATTCGATTACGGAAGATTATCTATTTTATATTTTATTTAAAACTCCTTTTTTCCGAATCTTTCATAATCGCTAAAGTCACAATGAATTGATTATTTTATAAAATTTTCTTTTTCTGACGCGTTATGAAATAGAGTTTCTGGGAAATCCTGTAGACTGTAATTTGATCATATGACATGCAGTGCTGAAAAAGCACTATAATTTGGTTAGTGGTACAGCGTATATTCTGTGAGATTCAGTGTGAATTATAGAGCGAGCGTGTAACTTAAGGTTCATTGGACATAAATGACGTCTTTTATTAAGTCTTCATCCCATATTACGGGAAAAAGTAAAAAAAAAAAAAAAAAAAATCCGAAGATAGCTAAAACTATTTCCGTATTTTCATGGTTTTATTTTTTTTTTTTTTCCGATGAAAGTGATTTCCACGAATGTGTCAAAAACTGTGGACTTGATCATTGATAGACAATGCTACATTTTCATTTTCGGCAAAGCTGCGTTATTTATTTTATTATTACACTGAAATAGAAAATAAACCCCCGTAAAAATACAAAAATTGTACTGTAAAAATGCAGACATTCTTTTTAGAATGATAAAAAAAAAAAAAAAAAACGCACATCCTTATTTAAAACGATTTATTAACTAGGCTTTTAGCATGATTATCAAAAAAAAAATTTAAATATATATTCGTTAAATTCTGACACATTCTCAAAATCATTTCACCGGGTAATAAAATTCCATAAAAATGCGAAAATTATAATACTAGCAATCACCATTTTTTTTTTTTTTTTTTTTTTTGTTACAATGAAGAAAATCTACTAATCGTCACTGATATCGTCACTTTTGTTAAAACAGCTTAGGAACACGGGGTCTATAATAAGTAAGAATCGGCCGAAACAAGTTTTAAAGGCCGAAATCGAAACCGAATTTCGGTAATCTTCGGCTGAAGACGAAAATTTCCAAAAAATTTTTAAAGTAATTAATACATACATAAATATATACATAATTATTAATTAATTATACATGTTTATTAAACGTATATAATTATTAATTATACTTATACGTGTGGCCAAAGTTGCCTCTCTGTGCCTCTAACCAAAACTTTTTATTTTCATATAAAATAAAATGTCATTAATTTATCAACGGCACAGAATTATTTTCTTATTATACGAATTTCATCTCACTAAAATATGTTTTAGGTATACATACCTCGATTTATCTTTTATAAGGATTTTTGTAAATGATCATCCTGTTATACTAGTTATTAGAAACACTTCTGTGGTTTCGAACTAAAATTTTCTATTACTGTTAAGTCTGCAGCTTTTCATGAAGACGTGAAAAGCGTCTTCAAAGTTTACTCATATATGCATTGCTTGCTTTATCATTTGCACTCACGTCTTGAGTCTGTCATGGCTGATCATTATAAACAGTGAAGTACAGTAGAATAAATAAAGAGTGTCTCATTCGAGCTGGTATAGCTCAAATCAAGGAGTCATATTGAAAATTTCCAAAGGAAGAAACAGACTTGTGTAAAACCAAAAACTTTCTGCGCACGCAAATATTGGGTCAAAAACTTTCTGCAAATTAATTTAATGTTTAATAAAATAATGTTATATTATTTTGACGATATTAATTAAAAACAGTAGTTTTAAAGTAATTACCATTTAAATTAAAAATTGACATTAATTAAAGAATAATTATTTTAGTTAAAAAAAATAATAAATCTAAAAATCCATGATAAGAAAAGGTGAATTCTTATCAAGTATTTTGTCAATGCATTTAGAAACAACCCAATCCTTAATATTGTAACCTCTTCGCACAAAATGCCAGTCACTCTGTTCCTAGAAATAATACGGCATTGCTTCTGAAACAACTGAATCACATTTTGTAGGGAGAGGTCTATTCATAGGTATCACGATTAAAGAGACTGATGCAGGGATGAAAGTGCACTAAAGTCATTTTGGAGCCGCAAAAAATCTGATTTTGGAGCAGTAAATTCCATTTTTGGAGCAGCAAAAATCTAATTTTGTAGCTATAAAATTAAAATTCTGTTTTTGGAGCAGACTGAAATTCTAATGCTAATAAACTCCTAAAAATTAAAATAATTTCTATCTTGAAAATATTTTCACATTTGAACGAATAATTCCTCAGACAAAATGACTCCATACATTTTGCTAACTCTGGGCATTCTAAACGACCATTGGGCACAGATAATAATGAAAAATTAGCAGCAGGAAGAAAAAAATATCAGTTTATTTGGCTTTAAAAAATATTATTTTAGAGCAGTAATTTTAACTAATCAAAGAAAAGCCTATGAATACAACATACAGGACTCTCATTCAAAGTTTGTAGTAAAAAATGGTAAAAGGGGACCTTTTTTTTTTTTTTTTTTTTTTTTTTTAAGGGACCAAAAAAGTGTTGGAGTTTAAGTGGCCTATCAAGCCAAAAGCACCCCATTCTCGATAGCAGGAATTCGCTGTCTCATATTTAAACAATTAGAAAAAATCTCTTGTGGCTATGCTGCTTTTGAAATGGAAATAGGTAAAATGCGCTTACCTGGGATTCATCAATATCGCGATGACGTATAACTTCATCGGTGTGGCGTGGTCAGGGATTTATCCAAAAGCTTCTTGAAGAAATTATTTTTATTTTATTTTGTGAAGCATTATTTATCCTTTGAAGTATCCTTTGAGAGCTTAATATGAATCGCTAAATCCATGGGAAGATATAATGTAATATGAATTAGTATTGTGTGTTTTTACGATAAAGAAAGATTCAACTTTTAGCTTTAAATACTTATAATTAAACATATTACTGGAGTATAAGAAACTCCGTCTTAACAGAGAAGCTACATGATTAAGAGTGATAATACATAAAGCTGCTAAAAACACATATTCGCAGCGTAGAAAAAAATATATAATAATTAAAAGTGTCTGGCAAAAGTCAAAATGTTCAGATGTTCCTTTTAGTTACATATCAGTGATGAAATCTTAGTTATTAGAACATATGCTTTAGAGAGTTACTCAAGTGGGCTGCAATAGCACTCATTATTAAACGCGGAAGTAAAGAAACAGTTCGTAAATTTGCTTGTTGAAATGATCTGTGTTTAGTAACAAGTTCTTTCTTTTCTTTTTTTTTTTTAATCACTTTTAGCAGTTGCCGAAGAACATCTGGGGAATTAAATTTAACACCCCTCCTTAATCTCCTCAGATGGATAAGGTAACAAGTTCATAGTCTTGATGTCACACAAAAGTTGAGGTTTGGGTGTGGGCTTCGTCAAGCAGTCAGCAATCATGTATTGCGTGGGACAATATTTTAATTCGATAATTTTATCCTCCTTTAATTGTCTTATGGCGTGAAAGCGGATATCAATGTGTTTTGTCCGCTTCGAAAATTTTTCATTTTCTATCATCTTTATACTGCTTTGGTTGTCATGGTAAAGTAAAATAGGTTTTACTTGATACAAGTTAAAATCTTCTAGCAGTTTTAATAGCCATAAAATTTCTTGTCCTGCGGTTGCTGCAGCAACATATTCCGCTTCAGCGGAAGAATATGCAATGCTTGACTGTAATTTTGTAGTCCATTGAATGGGATTATCACCCAGAAAAAAAATATTGCCGGTGGTTGATTTTCTACTTTTAGTGTCCCCAGCCCAATCAGCATCAGCATACGCGATGAGTATTGGTGGTTTATTTTTGCTTATTGTTAGGCATAGGTTTTTTGTGCAATTGAGGTAAATAATAATTCTTTTTGCCGCTTTCCAATCCTTCTCGCGTGGCGTTGCACTTCTCCTACTAAGTATATTTACTGGTGCCATAATGTCGGGTCGAGTGACTGTGGCAATATACAAGAGCGAACCGATCGCTTGCCTAAACTTTGTATTGTTCGGAAGTAAATTGTCGCTATCTTCTAATTTATAGAAACCTACTTCCATCGGTGTACCAATAGGTCTTGCATCTGTTAAATTTAACTTTCTAACCAAATCTTCTATTTTTGACTTTTGGTTTAATTTGTAACCATCATTCGTTTTGATTATGTTGGTTCCTAGGTACTGACTTATTTCGCCTAAGTCTTTTACTCCGTACTCATTTTGCAATTGTTTTATTACATCTTTAATTATTTCACTTTTACTCGCGATTAAAATATCGTCAACGTAGACGATAATATAAGTGAAATTTTCCTTTTCTTTTCTAGTAAACAAACATGAGTCAGCAGTGCTTTGCACAAAATTCATGTTTTTTAATGATTCTGCGATCTTTTTGTGCCAGGCTCTAGCTGCCTGCTTTAAGCCGTAGATTGTTTTATTCAGTTTACACACTTTGTTTTCACAATTTTTTTCTATAAAACCCTCTGGTTGTTTCATGAAAATTTCTTCTTCTATTTCGCCGTGAAGAAATGCAGTGTCGATATCAATGTGTTGAACAGAAAGATTTTTATATGCCGCTGAGGCTAAAAATGTGCGGATTGTTGTGTGTGAAACTACGGGTGCGAAGGTTTCATCATAATCTTCGCCGTACTTCTGATTATATCCTTTCGCTACTAAACGGGCCTTGTATTTTTGTACATTTCCTAAATTATCTAACTTTCTCTTAAAAATCCACTTACAACCAATAATTTTCTTATTTGGTGGGGGATCCACTAAGTCCCAAGTTTTATTTTTCTTTAATGAGTGGATTTCTTGTTGAGCGGCTTTGAGCCAATTTTCTTTTTCTACTGGGTTGTTCATGTTTGCTATGTCATAAAAATCGGTTGGTTCGAATGTGTCATTTGTTTTTACATGACATACGTATCTGTCGGGTGGTACTCCTCTATTTGACCTCTGAGACCTTCTCGGTTCTACGTCGGGTTGTTTGGACGCGGTTGGTTCTTCGTCCGAATTACTTAACTCTGTTTGAATGTAGTTGTTGTCATTGTCTGAGTTTTCTACCTCTTCGCTTTCTTTTAAGTTGTTTTCACTATTTTCTATAAATTTAACTGTTCTCGCTATTATTATTTTGTTTTCTTTTGTAAATATACGGTAACCTTTTGATTTGTTGTCATACCCCACAAGTATTCCTTCCTGCGCTCTATCATCTAATTTGTTTCGCTGATGTTTTTGTATATAGGCATAAGCTTTACAGCCGAATGTACGCAGGTAGTGTAAGGTGGGTTTTCGGTTGAACCAAATTTCGAACGGTGTTTTGTTTGTTATTTTGGTTGGTAGCCTATTCTGCAGGTGATTGGCGGTATTTATGGCTTCTCCCCAGAATTTTTGAGGTAAGCCTGCTTCGGAGAGTAGACTCCTAGTCATATCTAATAATGACCTATTCTTTCTTTCCGCTACGCCGTTTTGGCTCGGACAAAATGGTACAGTAAACTGGTGTTGGATACCTCTTGCCCTTAGGTATTCTTCCGTTTGTTTACCTAAATATTCCCCTCCATTATCGGATGTAATAGCTTTAGGGAATCTGCCGAATTGGGTTTTCACCATGGCTACATAATCTTTTAACTTTTCGTGAACTTCATTTTTATGCGAAAGTAAGTAAATTACTGTGAACCTTGAATAGTCGTCTATAAAAGTGACGAACATTGTTTTTCCCCCGATAGTAGGTGTACCGATAGATGTGCACACGTCCGTGTGTATCAGATCGAGCACTTTGCCTGTTTTGGGACAGTTTGTTGATTTCGGATATGGGGCATCACTTATTTTTGTTTGGATACATATTTCACACAATGCATTATGATTACAGTTATTTATTTTTATACCGTCTGCTAAGTTTTTATTTATTAATTCTTTTATCGCATTATAGTTACGATGGCCAAGCCGTTTGTGCCAAACTTCTATGCAATTTTTATTTTTACATTCATGTGCAATGTTTACTTTATTAGTTTCAGCGCTTTCTAATAATTCGACTTGATATAAATTATTTTTCATTCTTGCTTCAAGATAAATATTCCCGTTTCGGGATAACGTGCATTTTTCTTTATCGAAAATTAATTTATAGCCATTCTGTGTTGCTTTGCTTACCGATATGAGGTTCGATTCTAATTCTGGTACGTATAATACTTCTTTTAATGTGATTGTGTTTATCCCTCCATCGGATGTTTTTGTTTTAAATGTCGTTTCACCTGTACCGTGTGAATTCAGCGTTTTTCCATTGGCAATGATGACTGTCGTCTTTTCAGTGTCGTTAAACTTAGTGAATGCATCTTTACTGTTTAGAATGTGTGTCGATGAACCTGAGTCGATTATCCAGGTTTGTTTTCCTGGTTTCTGGACTAAAAAAGCTGCGTCGCTGCCTTTTCCTGAATTGCCCTGTGTTTTGTTAATCCGAATTGGTTCTGTTTCACGGTTTTTGTTTTCTCTATAATAGTTTGCGTCTTCATAACATAACGATGATGTGTAATACTTGGATTTGTGCGGCTGTTGTTTTTGTGACGGTGAGTAAGTGTTTCTGTTCTTAAGATGCCAGCACTCTCTGTATGTATGGTTTTTTAATTTACAGTATGTACACTGTTTGTCCTTTTTATTATAGTGTTCAGCCGGAAACCTTTTATGCGTTTTAAACGCTTTTGAGGAATTCTCGCTCTGATCTGTGTTTTCTAAACGTCTTGTATATTCATCAGTGAGTTTTCCTTTTATAAACTCTGAATTAAGTTCATTTTCTGGACGGGCCTCGAGGGCTATAATTAAGGTGTTGTAGCTAGGTGGTAATGAACAGAGTAACAGAGCTGAAATGTGCGAGTCATTAATAGTTTCGCCTATGGCTGAAAGTTTATCAACAAGTTCTAAAATATGTGTAATGTGTTTTATTAGATTGCCGTTTTCTGGGAGTTTTGCTCCGTATAATTTTCTCAGCAAATATAACTTGCTTGAGAGATTAGCCCTTTCATGAATTGTTTTTAAAGCTTGCCAGGTTTCTCTGGCAGTGTTTAAGTGCTTTACATGCACGATCTGTGAGTCTTCAATACTCAAGTTGATAATTGCACGTGCTTTACGGTCCCTCTTCGTCCAGTCCGTGTTAATTGGATCTGGGGGATTTTGTGTTATTACATCAAACAATTCTTCTTTTATTAAAATCATTTCTGCGCGAAATTTCCAATTTGCGTAATTATGCGAATTTAATTTTTCGACAATTTGGACGTCTTTGATCCCTGCCATGTTTATTTTTATTTGTTTATGCGACCAACCTATTTCCTTTTTATTTATTTATTTACTGTAAAATGTAAAATGAACGATTTCTTTTTTTATTATTATTATTACTCACAACCAACAAATTGTTCATTCACTAATTATTTAAATGTTCATTACATAAAACATAAATATATAAATGTTTCTTTTTCATTCACCTTTATATTTCTGGTACAATAACATTCATAATTTTATTCAATGCAGCATCTTTTTATTTATTTTTTTTTATTCAGAACATGAATATTTTTAATATTTATAATCTAAGCCACTATATAAAATTTTTCTTCTTTTTCGCTAAACATGAGCACTTTATCTGTCTCATTAATCTTTTTGTTGGAGTTTAAGTGGCCTATCAAGCCAAAAGCACCCCATTCTCGATAGCAGGAATTCGCTGTCTCATATTTAAACAATTAGAAAAAATCTCTTGTGGCTATGCTGCTTTTGAAATGGAAATAGGTAAAATGCGCTTACCTGGGATTCATCAATATCGCGATGACGTATAACTTCATCGGTGTGGCGTGGTCAGGGATTTATCCAAAAGCTTCTTGAAGAAATTATTTTTATTTTATTTTGTGAAGCATTATTTATCCTTTGAAGTATCCTTTGAGAGCTTAATATGAATCGCTAAATCCATGGGAAGATATAATGTAATATGAATTAGTATTGTGTGTTTTTACGATAAAGAAAGATTCAACTTTTAGCTTTAAATACTTATAATTAAACATATTACTGGAGTATAAGAAACTCCGTCTTAACAGAGAAGCTACATGATTAAGAGTGATAATACATAAAGCTGCTAAAAACACATATTCGCAGCGTAGAAAAAAATATATAATAATTAAAAGTAATTAAAATAATAAAACTTTGTAAAAAATCACCATAAAATTAAAACAAAACACAGGACGCGTTTCGAGCTAAAAACATAACAGCTCGTCATCAGCTAAGCATACACGTGTCCGAAAACGGACAAGTTCAAAAATGAACTGAAGAAAAAGAATGTTGCGAAGAATGCGACAGATGGCGCTACCTGATAGAGGGAAATGTTTTGAAAAAAGATAGAAGAGAAAATGAAATGGAAAAAAATGGAAATAAAAGAAAAAATAAAAATAAAAGAAGTAAATTAAAAATATAAATAAAATAATAAATAAAGAACTATAAAAGAACAAGAAAAAAATCCAAATTATTATTATTATTTTTTTTTTTTTTTTTTTTTTTTTTTTTTTTTTTTTAATAAAATAAAAAGAAAAGAAACAAGAGAAAAGGGAAAAGAATTACAAAATTAATTTCCACGCTGGAGATAGGAAAGGAGATGATGGGAGATCATTGACAAGATTAGCAGAATTTTTAGAAATAAAATATGCTTCATGAAAATCCAAGTGAGAGGGAGAGGCAGGGGAAGAAATAATTTTGGCCATGGAGAAATTGAAACAATGACTGAAAGACCAACAGTGAGAGGCAATCGAAGATTTAGAGATTTCTTGATTTGCAATATATCTCTGATGCTCGCCTAATCTGAATTTTAAAGCTCTCTTTGTTTGACCAATATAACCTAAATTGCAAGAGCAAGGAATGAAATAAACACCCCACCGGTTCTCAGTAGGAACAGGATCTTTTAGAGAAGAGAATTTAATTTTATTCATAGGTTTGAAGATAACTTTAAAGTTAAAACGAGAAAGTATTTTAGCAATTTTGAAACACAGAAGAGAATAAAAGGGCAGAACTATTATAGAATTAAAATTAGGAGGATTATTTGAATCAGAAAAAGGACGTTTAGGCTTATTAAATTTATACAAAGCTTTATCAATTAAAGAGGGATTATAACCACGAGCAAGGGCAAGAGATTTCAGATAATTAATTTCATTATTCAGAGCAGAAGAGTCAGAACAAATGCGTAACGCCCTAAAAACAAAAGTATAAAAGGACGCTACTTTTTGTTGAGGAGGATGATTTGAAAGGGCATGAGGGGGAAGGGAGACAGCGAAAGGTTTTCTATAAACGGAGGTAGAGAACCGATCTGGGAGTTTTGAAACCAAGACGTCAAGGAAAGGAAGAGAATTGTTCTCTTCGACTTCGAGAGTAAATTGAATACAAGGATCAACAGAATTAACAAGAGAAAGGAGATTAGAAAGATCAAGGTCAGATGGAATTAAAATGAAAGTGTCATCAACATACCTAAACCAGAAAGGAAATTTATATAAACTGAAGAAACTCTTCAGTTTATATAAATTTCCTGTTTAATTCAGTTTATATAAAATTCTGCCCTATATTCGGTATTACTATAACTGCCCCTCCCTAGCCTCCCCCAAACGGCACTCCCATCCAAAGAGCCGTACATACTATATATTCACATACAAGGGGATAAATCTAGAAGGTATTACTAATATTGATTAAATTCGTTATTTTTAAATTAAAATTATTTTTTAATATATTTTTTATGTTTATAGCACCTTATATTTAATTAATTTTATTTCAATCAAATTATTTTGTTAATTATGTACTGCCGTTTCTACGCAAAACATTATTCAGATAACATGCGTATATGTATGTTTGTGTTACTTACTTTGAATTTATTTTTAAAACAATTTCGCTTTCGTTTTCAGTCGATACTAGGAAGGTAACCGAAATTCAGTTTCTTTCGAACATTATTTGTATGTTTGTAAATGAGCAGAAATTTTCGCATTATTGAACGTTAAAAAAATTTTTTGTTGAGAACCACTTTAAGGATTAACACGTAATCATAACTTATAAATTTCGGAAAATCGAGTTTTTATTTTAGCGGCTTTATCAACGGAATTGAGACTTCTTAATGTGGCCAGAATCTGGAATAGACAATTCTATGTAAGTAAAAAAAAATAAAAAAATACAATAAGCATTCTATTATAATTATAACATAAAATTGAAACTAGTTTTTTTTTCCCTCAAAATTGCATTTTTTAATAGATGACCACGGCACGATTACTTTAATAATACTGAATTGTTTTTCACTTTTAATTTGGTCAGCTTTTTTTCTTATATAATTATGCAGTGCATTAAGGATTTTTTTTTTTTTTGTCAATCATCAAAAATCAGCATTTTTCTACGATAAAAGTTGAATACCCTCTTCAAATAATCAGCATTAAAGAAAAAAAAAGAAAAAGAGAGAGAGAGAGAGAGAGCTTTTCATAATTTCCACCCTTTGTCTCGTCTAGTCACTAAAATAAGTCATATTTAATTAAAAATTACTGTTTATTTTAATTTCAGATGAGCCAAATTTAAACTACAATGGTCGTCGCAACTCACACGCAAAAAAAAAAAAAAAAAAAAAAAAAAAACACCAACAGCGCGTTGTGTCGCGCATGTGTCGTGTGTTAATTAGTATTTCATGGGAAAATACCTCCACATCCTATTTCTATTTTCTCCAGAAAGATAGAGAGCTCCAGAATACGGTATAATAATAATTAAAAAAAAGTGTCACATCTGGTATTACTACAGAAACCACTGGGTATCTATAGAACCGATTTGAAACCCCGCCGAAATGGTAATTTGTCTTCTTAGGAACTCCCACGTTACTGACTAACAGCATTGAAAACTGAACCCAAACACATCTGCACTTCTCTTTACTTATATTTATCCATTCTTTTGTAAAAGGACTTTTACAATTTTAGTGGTTTATCTATTTATTTTAATTACATACATATTTTTCAATTTATATATCGGGGTGGTGTTTGAAGTTTAAAGAGGTTAAGCAGATCCGGTTTAAAAAAAAAAAAAAGTTTTTAGATATTGGCTTTTTCGGATTTCTAAAAATATTATCGAATTTTTAAATAGATATGAAAAATTAACATTTTCTTCTTTCAAAAGCAAAATTTACATAAGTTTCCATTGCAAAATCTTGTGAAGAATTAGTCTTGGCGCCCTTGGCGGTCTAACACTTATATTATCATTAAGAAATTATGGAATGCTCCACTTTAGTAGAACTAAGGGCATCAATTTATGGGTGTATTTGTGGGGAGTGTGCGTATGTGTGCAGGGCCCGACTAATGCAGGGGCATGAGGGGCAGCTGCCCCGGGCCCCCAGATTTGAGGGGGCCCCCCAAGGGCAGATATAAGTTTTAGTTAAAGAAGAGTCAAATGACAAAAAATATCCAAAAGTGACCAGATTCTAATTTAAAGTGTTTTTCATTTTGTGATATTTAATTTCTTCCTTACTGATTTCATAATTTTTTAAATACATAATTTTAATTAAAATATTACAGTTACAGTAATATCTGCTATCTGTTTTCATATTATGAAACTTCATACCAAAGTACTTTAAGGCATCATGGGGAATGCAGTAACAACATAACAAGTATTGAAATTTGTTGCTATTATTATTAAAAGCATTCCACCACTTGCCTTTCTATATGATAGAATCACCCAAATGCATGTTGATTGAATACAAAGATTAAGTTAAATAGGAAAGTATTAACACAAACAACCAATAATACCTGAGAGAACTGTATTTACATTTTAACGGCTCACATTTATCCTTATATTCCTATTACCAAAAAAAAAAAAAAATGTATGCTATAACTTCTTAAAGTTAACTTTCTTGTACTCTACTGTATACAGATGTCAATAGTACTTGGTATGAAATTTAAGTCTAGATACAATAGGTATGAAATTTAGTTTTAGTCATTTCAAAATAATTCACGAAAAATTTCAAAAGATCGAAGAGGGCCCCCCCCCCCCGGATAATGTTTTCCCAAGGGCCCCCCACTGTCTAAATCGGGCCCTGTGTGTGTGTGTGTGTGTGGGGGGGGTGTGCTTACTATTACAAAAACACGATACTAGTTTTTTTTTTCAAGTTATTTTTGCAGAGGCGCTGGAAAAAATCTGGCCAAGTGACCAAGGGCGCCATGATTACAAAAACACGGTATTAGTTTTTTTAAACTTATTTTTACAGAGGCGCTAAAAAAATCTGTTCAAGGGCGCCATGATTACAAAAACACGATGATAGTTTTTTGAAAGAGATTTTTACAGAGACGCTGAAAAATATCTGACCAAGGGCGCCATGATTACAAAAATACGATATTAGTTTTTTAAAACTTATTTTTACAGAGGCGCTGACAAAATCTGACTAAGGGCGCCGTAATTAAAAAACACGATATTAAGTTTTTGAAATTTATTTTTACAGATGCGCTGAAAAAAATCTCTCTAAGGGCGCCATGATTAAAAAAACACGATAACAGTTTTTCAAAATTATTTTTACAGAAGCGCTGAAAAAATCTGACCAAGGGCGCCATGATTACAAAAGCATGATATTAGTTTTCTGAAAGTTATTTTTACAGGGCGCTGAAAAAAATCTCACCAAGAGCGCATTGATTACGAAAACACGACATTAGTTTTTTGAAAGTTATTTTTACAGAGAGGCGCTGAAAATAAATCTGACCAAGGGCGCCATGATTACAAAATTACGATATTAGTTTTTTGAAAGTTATTTTTACAGAGAGGCGCTGGGGAAAAAAAAAAAATCTGCCCAAGGGCGCCATGAGTACAAAAACGCGATAATAGCTTTTTGAAAGGCATTTTTACAGAGGCGCTGAAAAATATCTGACCAAGGGCGCCATGATTACAAAAACACGATATTAGTTTTTTGAAATTTATTTTTGCAGTGGCGCTGAAAAAATCTGACCAAGGGCGCCATTGTTACGTAAACACGATATTAGTTTTTTCAGGTCCGTAACCAGCGAGTCCAGTCAGAGGGGGCTCTGAATTTTTTTGGTGGGGCTAACATCTTTCAACAATTCATATCTTAAGCAAACTAAATATAGTAAAACTGATAAAATGGACCTGTCTATAAAGGAACTCGTCTAAAGCGTAATATCTCTATAACGGAACTTCCTATAATGAAATTCTTAAACGGAAAATACTTCATGGTAATCGAAAAATGAATATAAAACAATTAGGGGCGGTGTACCTCTTAAGGAAACTTACCTAAAATAGAACTTTTCTTCATCCCGTGTGATTTAGTCTTAGGTCTTATTGTATTTAAGGCTCCGCTGCACACAAATTTATTTTCGTCTTTCAGAAAAAGCACGTCAAACAAATAGATAGCATCCGACACCCCATAAAAAAATAACTTTATTTAAATTTTAATAAGGAAAACTAATGGATTGTACACTGTATTCTATTTCCATTGCAATTTTTGCATTATTAAGCATATTGCTTCTTACAGAAGCGGATTAACTACCTTCCGGGCCCCTATGCTGAACTTCTTTGTGAACCTCCTCTTCTTCCCCCCCCCCCTCCCCCTCAATAAAAGCAATACATTTCAGTGTTTTCTGTTACTAAAACTGGAAAAGAGTACTTTTAGTGCAGGAAAACATTGAAATTTCATAAAATTCAAAATGCAAGTTTTGGTCATAAAAATGGAATTTTTTTTTAAATTTTGTTCTTAGTCCTTGAACAATATTTTTTCAAATATAAATTATTAGGAACTAGCGACCTGAAGTAAAACATGTACTTAATTTGTATGCTTTTTTTTTTTTTTTTTTTTTTTTTGCAATTGGAAGAAGGAATTTGCTATCTCAGCTGTTTCTATCATTAAGCGGTTACTGGCGCGAAAGAATCCGATCTTTAATGTTAATCCTATGGGAGAAATTTTTTTAAACATCTCATTTGTATTTCAATATTTTTAAACGATTTTTGCATTGGATAGCTTAGGTCGTTCTCTTCAAATGCCGTTTTTTTTACTTTTTTGAATTAGTTGAACTTTTTTTGGGAACAGATGTCATAAGTTCCCACGGCCGCTATCTTGGAATTTTACTTGGCGTGAAAACCCCCTTTCCGCCAAGTAGTAAATGTCGCCAACACCGGTTTATACGTATGTTTCGCTTAACGAAAATTAAATGTAAATAATAAACAAAATTCGCTAAAAAGGCAATCAGTAATCTTGTATGAGCGCTTCGCGCACATTAACCGAAAAAAAAAATCACTGCATTCAGCAGTTCTCCCGGTTTAGCATTCTCAAAATTCAGCAGCTCTCGCTTTCTAGCAATCTCAAAATGTAAAAACTCTTAAAGCAGCAAAATATACATAAAAAATGAAATTCGCTAAAGTGGCAATCAGTAATCTTGTATGAGCGCTTCGCGCACATTTACCGAAAAAAAAATCACTGCATTCAGAAGTTCTCCCGTTTTAGCATTCTCAAAATTCAGCAATTCCCGCTTTCTAGCAAACTCAAACTGTAAAAAACTCTTAAAGCAGCAAAATATATATAAAATTAACATACCTTAACAGATATCTGCTTTCTTGAGAGTTTCAGCACGAAATCTCTCTCATAACACTACCGTCATTTTCCAAAATAGGCTTATGAGTACGCATTGAGACACAATAAACAAACCTACTTTTCTTCTAAAAATTTCCTCATATTTCTTAATTACTTCAGCAAAAGCGTTCAAACGGATTACAGAAACCATAGTCAGTCAAATACATCCAAAAAATTTAACAAAAATAAAAAGACAGAACTATACAACACGATAACAAAATACATCCACAAAATCCACCACTTCTCAGGGGTTGCCAGAACACAACACGTCAGAATACACACGGCACACGGGGTTCCACATATCGAGGTAGCCATAGCTATAAACACCGCCAACATGCCAAAAAAAATCGCCAAACAATTCAAAACAACGGCTGAGGGAACATAAGGCATCTAAGCCTTTTTTTGTTAGGATACATCCACTAAATAAAAGTATCTTCAATTAAAAAAACCTCCAAAAAAGAAAAGAAGATTGAAAAAAAATTAAAAATAGCCTTTTGGAAGCCGATATGAAGAAAAAACCTAAAGAAAATCTTAGCACCGGTTCCCTTTTCCTTCCGGGCCCCTAGGTTTGAGCCTACTCAGCGTAATGGGTAATCCGCCTCTGGCTTCTTATGTCCCTTGGTGTCTTCGGAAAAGGGAACCCCCCCCCCCTCTCTTTCAGCTCGCGTTTGTTCGTACAGTGTGTGCATATATATACGCAATAATTTCTATGTGTACTTCGATGTATAACTTTTTACCAATTTTGTGGAAAATAAAATTTTAAAAAAGTTAAAAAAATAATTTCTAAACAGGCCATTTGTAATATGCTAAAATGTGCACCACTACAATTGCCAGTCCTAAGCCTGGAAAAAGTGTGAAGGGATGTTACCTGACAAACACTGCCATAGCCGTTTTTTAAATTTGTCCAATTATCCGGATTTTTTATTAACCGGATCGGCATCTGCCCCAATTGGTCCGGATTATCAGCGCTCTACTCTATTGAACATTGATTATATATATGCGTATTTGAACCGCTGATTAATCAAATCAGTCTTTCTGTTGAATAATTTAGTGTAATTTATCATGCTAGCATTCTGACAGAAAAGTACATCTTTATTTACAAAAACACCAATTCATACAACAAACATAGAAATCTTCAATCGCCCAGCATGACAATTTTTTTAAAGATGCGTTTTGAAAAAACTGAGAAAAAGGAACCTGTTGGTATAGAGGTCTGCACGGGCCGGAATTTCCCGGTGCCGGACCGGCCCGAACGAAAGCTATCTTGACCCGGCCCGTTCATATTTTCACAGTTCACGGCCGTACAAAAATCAGTAAAAACAGACCCGGCCAGTGGAAAAATCAATTAAATCTGGCCCGATCCGACCCGGCTCAATTTCTACAAAAAATTCAGATTTTTCTTAACATACAATTAAGATTCTTTTAAAGAATACTGCAGATAATTTTACAGCATATTTTAAATTTACGATGTGTTAGCAAGACAGAAATTACACAATAGCAACATTAATGATTTACTTAGAGTCTTAGACGTTTCAACATTCAAATAAGGATTCATTAAAAAATTCATATTGTTTAGAATAAAAGAAAAACGGGAAGGTTAAAAACATGATGAAAACTTTTGAGGGTATATTATAAAAAGTAGATTTGCGAAAATATTTCTGTTATTCCTTCAGATTTTTCTCAAATTCAAAGAAGCTACTTTCTGACACATTTCTAAATTCATTTATTTTCGAAAACGTCAATATATTTTTGAGAAAATACTGTCCAAGTTAGCGTTTTGAATCGAATATCCGGAGACTATAGCACGGAAAAGGAGAAAAACCTGCAGTCACGTGACAAGAATCTCTTATATCTCTATATGGAATTCATTTATTAAAAATGGGAAACACTATTCAATTTTAAATCCCTTCAATAGACAGGTTTGTCATTTTTATGCCTTTACAGTTAAAAATGTGTCAGAAAGTTTTTCGTTTTTGAGTAATGAATTTGAGAACCACCTTCAAGTATATTTCCAAAAATTCCGTTAACAGAAGTTCAATATCGTTATATTAATAATTTATTATTAATATTTTTACAAAACAATTGTCTGGCCTAAACATCCTGAGAACAATTAAGTCCATTTCTGGCTATGTTGAAAAAAAAAATGTAAGCCTGATCTCGGTCCGGCACGAGTCTACTGGAAGAATTAAAAGCCCGGGCTCAAACGCCATGTAACTGTCCGATGCCGATCTGTACGCTGGAAAATGTTATATTTCGATATTGATGCTGGCAAACTAGTATCGGCTCGTAACGCACATTTATACTTATTCTCGTGAAACTCATATTCGTTGAAAATGATTCATATTTTCTCGTCTGCGTTTAAATATTTATATCGGGCCGACAGACCCGCTTAATTTCTTTTATTGGCCCGGTCCAGCCCGGCAGGCACGTTCAAATTTTGCCGGCCCGGCCCGTTTGAAACTTCACCTTCATTTCGCCGTCCCGGCCTAGTACAAGCTTCTAGCCAAGCCCGGGATCGTGCAGACCTCTACTGTAGAATACAGTTCTTTACACATATTTTTTCTTTAAATTGCAGACATTACATAGATTTAAATATCGTATTCTGTTAAATTTTTTAATATATAGAAAAAAGAACGAAAATTTGAGATTTTGCAAATGTTTTTGCGTTATACATAGATGCCAACAACACTTATCCGGAGTCTGTTACAAGACGAAAATATTTTCAACAGGAAATTTCATTTAATCAAAAATTTCAAACTGCAATTTAAAATGTACCTTATCGAAAAAAGACACAATTCCTTATATATTTTTTCCAGTTTAAAACATGTTTGTTTTGGATCAGACTCCGAAATAATTAAGAGATGTTGGCATCTATGTTTATGTGTCCTATATTTATTAATTTGAATAATTCACAAACTTACTATTATCATTTAAAAAATATTTTAATATTTTAATTCCATACGTTTAATATTTATAATTAATAGCTATTTGTAATTTATTTAATTTTATTAATATTTTGGTTTCTGCTGAATTATTAGGTCATTTTTAAAATCACGGTTGTTTGTATACGATTTAATTTAGTGATGATATTGTTTCGCTTTAAAACGAGCGTTACCTAACCTTATTT
This sequence comes from Maratus speciosus, assembly GCA_963932465.1. NCBI lineage: Eukaryota > Metazoa > Arthropoda > Arachnida > Araneae > Salticidae > Maratus > Maratus speciosus. The sequence continues at coordinate 632,429,898 of OZ010786.1, forward strand.
TATTAATAATATGATTTATAAATTTAACCATTTAACAATTCGCAATAATAATTAAATTTAAAAGTCTGCATATGATTATATCATTTTAAATATGAATCAGTTATTACAAATATATATTAATTACATATTTTTTAAACATACCTGGGCTTAATAATAAAAAAAGAGATTGTAATTTTAATATTATATACAATACATTTCTTTTTTCAAAGAAAACAACTTAGATTTAATTCATTTAAACAGCGATAACATAGATTATTTTTGCATAAGTTTTACACATGTTTCATGAAATTTGTTCAATTTCATTTAGAAAAAAAAAAAAAAAAAGCACAAGGGCATGAACGCCCTTTTCGATCAGTTTTCATTAAATGTAGGCGACTATTTATTATTATACGGTTCCCCCATTTCTAAAGATCTTTAAAAATATTCGTCTTTCACTCAATAACGAAAATTTTTCTGATGCAGTTAAGAAGTAATTTTCTTTCCCTTTGCCTAAAATTTTCAGCTTCTCACATTCATGCGCCTAAGAATTGAATACCGTTTCTCATTTTCTTATAAATGCCATGATTATAAATAACATGATTTATAGTCATTTGCTACTCGATGACTAGCATTTCGTCGTTAAATGCCAAGAAAATCAGCCTACAAAGTCAAATTTGCCGTCATTTTTTGACAGATTTTTTTAGATTTTCTGTATAGTTTGAATACTTGCAAATATCTTTATAAATAAAAGAAATTCGCGAACATGTCAGAAAGTAGCTGGTTTAGATTGAAAAACAGCCTTATAAAACACAGAACACAGTTTAATTCCTTGAGCTTGAATAATATCTGCAAATTTTATGCCTTTATCATTAAAATTATTTCGAAAATGTGTCAGAAAGTAGCGCATTTATACTTGAAAATAGATTTAAATGAAGCATACGCCAAATAGTTGAAGACATTTTTGTCATAATCTTATAATAAACTTAACCTTAATCATGCTTTTTCACTTAAGGCTCCTGTCCCTGCCGGCGAAGGCACTCACGAGCTAATGCTAATCCTATGGGGAGGGATTTTTCTAATGTCTCGTTTGCATTTCGACATTTTTTAATAATTTTTTTTTGCATTGGATAGCCGAGGTCCGTTTCTACATCGCATCTTTTTTACTTTCTCGATTTTGGTTGCAGATATTTTTTAGAATGACATTTTCATTTTCAGAACCGGTTTTGAAAGTGAAAGTAACTTTATAAAAAAATATCTGTGACCAAAATCGAAAAAGTAAGAAAGGTGCACTGTAGAGACGGACATCGGCCAATGCTTATCCAATGCAAAAAAAAAAAAAAAAAAAAAAAAAAAAAAAAAAAAATTGTCAAAATGGGAGCGAGATAGTAGAAAAATCCCTCCCCATAGGATTAGCATTAGCTGATGAGTGCCTTCGCAGGCTGGGACAGGAGCTTTAATGTTTTTTATTGTTATATGACAAATAGAAAAATAAATGTTTAGCAAATTCATGGAACATAAGAAAAAAAAATTAGACGAAAGTTCAAAAAGCAAACAAAAAAATGCCCTACCTCTGCTTTTCTACTGCCTACACCCATAGCATGAAACGATTTTTGACTTTCAAGCAATTATTTTTCTTATTCCATTTGTATAAAATGACATTTTGTTATCTTTCTAATTTCCTTCTACAAACATTCTAGTTAGTTTCCAAGTGATATTTCATCATTAACTATATCGGCTGTCATATACATAATGTCAACAGGCAAATCATTAACATTTAGAAACACGTCTTTTTTGTGACTACGTTTTAGTGAAGACGTTTAACCATTTAACTTGAGCAGCATATGTCTATTTCAATTCATCCCGTATACGATTATTGCTTTTAAAATGTCAAGATGTACGAAAACATGTGGTGGCTAGTTAGTGCATCTGGACTTAATTTTTTCGGGAGAAAGAAATGTTCCTACTTAGAACGCGTTTCGAGAATTGTATTGCAAGCAAGATAATAAAAAACAACTAATCTAATAGGGTTCTGAACGTAAAATGTTTGGCATATTCCATTGCATTCAAGCAGTTAAAAGATCCAAATGTTTTTTGGTTTTTTTTTAAGAAAGTTAAAACGTACATTTTGTTGAAAAAATAAAAGTAGGGAAATCGTTAGAGGGGGCTCTAGAGGAAGCTAGGGGGGGGGGGCTCAGCCCCCATGGCCCCCATCTGGTTACGGGCCTGGCTTTTTTAAACTTATTTTTACAGAATCGCTAAAAAAATCTGTCCAAAGGCGCCATGATTAGAGAAACACGATGATAGTTTTTTGAAAGGGATTTTTACAGAGGCGCTGCAAAAATATCTGACCAAGGGCGCCATCATTACAAAAACACGATATTAGTTTTTTAAAACTTATTTTTACAGAGGCGCTGAAAAAATCTGACCAAGGGCGCCATGATTACAAAAGCATGATATTAGTTTTCTGAAAGTTGTTTTTACAGGGCGCTGAAAAAAATCTCACAAAGAGCGCATTGATTACGAAAACACGACATTAGTTTTTTGAAAGTTATTTTTACAGAGGCGCTGAAAATAAATCTGACCAATGGCGCCATGATTACAAAATTACGATATTAGTTTTTTGAAAGTTATTTTTACAGAGAGGCGCTGAAAAAAAAATCTGTCCAAGGGCACCATGATTACAAAAACACGATGTAGTTTTTGGAATTTATTTTTACAGAGGCGCTGAAAAAAATCCCTCCAAGGGCGCCGTGATTACAAAAACAAGATATTAGTTTTTTGAAATTTATTTTTACAGAGGCGCTGAAAAAAATCTGACCAAGGGCGCCATGATTAGAGAAACACGATGATAGTTTTTTGAAAGGGATTTTTACAGAGGCGCTCGAAAAAAAAAATCTGACTAAGGGCGCCGTGATTAAAAAATACGATATTAAGTTTTTGAAATTTATTTTTACAGAGGCGCTGAAAAAATTCTCTCCAAGGGCGCCATGATTAGAAAAACACGATAATAGTTTATTGAAAAGCATTTTTACAGAGGTACTGAAAAAAATCTGACCAAGGGCGCCATGATTACAAAAACACGATATTAGTTTTTTGAAATTTATTTTTACAGAGGCGTTAAGAAAATCTGACCAAGGGCGCCATTATTACGAAAACACAATATTATTTTTTTTTTTAACTTATTATTACAGAGGCGATAAAAAAATTGTCCAAGTGCTCCATGATTACCAAAGCCGCCTCTGACAAAGGGACCAAATGAAATTAAAATGAAAATCTCTTGTCTTAAATTGGCATTTTTTTTGTTTGTTTTTTGTTTTTTTACTTTCACAAAAAAACAGAAATACCAAACTACCGGGCAGCCACCCAGGGCGCTGAATATTTGACAGAAAATATACTAAATACATCATTAATACCAATATTAATTTATGTAGCAGTTACTATTCTTCGGGGTACTGAATAAAATCTGAACCAGGGTGCCATGACTATCAAAGTCTCTGTGTATGAATACATTTAAAATGAGAATATGTTTCTTATACAGTGTTTCGTCCTTTATACTTGCACCAAAGGCAGAAATACAAAAATACTTCACAGCACCAGGGGCGCTAAATACTTAGACGCAGAAAATATGCAAACGTATTAGACGCAGACTTATTAGACACTTATTAGAAGCATTCTTAGAACAGAAATTATTTAGGCATATATCTAAATAAGTGAGTACTTAATATTATTTTTCTTAGAATTTATCATTAGTACAGGCTTTGAAACAAAGTCTGGTCCTGGATACAATGTGTAACAATGGCATATCTGATTGTCGATAACTTATGTTATCTCGAAATTGGTTTATCAAATTGTCTTTGATCATACATAGTTTGCTTATGCTATACTGTAAAAAATAAAAAGCATTACTTTTTAATTTTCCAAATGAAAATCTTTGAAAATTTTATGCCTTTCAAAATGCGTGCTTTAAAAAAAAAAAAAAAAAAAGAAAGAAAAAAAAAAGAAAAAAAAAAAAGAAAGAAAAAAGTGACGATGGGCGCACCGGGCATTTGCCTCGTTGCCCGGTGGGCCAGTACGACCCTGAATAATATAATGGGGATTTTTTGTTATCTGGGACCGAGACACAAAAGTATAAATAATAACAAAGTCCTTTAAGAAAAAAATAATTTAAAAATATCTGAATTTGAACCATTCTCTTTTGTTATAATTTAATAGAAAATATTTAATATTTATACAAATGATTCAAAAGCTATTGTTGTTACTCAGCGTTTATGTACATGTGGTCAAATACGAAATTTGTATCTTACATTATACAATAGAACTGGCTATCTAATAGTTATTAAATCAATGATACAAATAAACATAAAAATAAAACTTACTATGAATTTTTAAAATATATAGTATCCAGTTTCATGTTTGTGTATCCAAAAGCGCCACTTTGAATTGCAGTAATAAGCACTTATTCAGAAAGACGCTAACAATCGAACGAGGCTAATGCTAGTAATAACCTGCTTTGGTTGACACGGCCTGTGAATATCTCGTTTGGAATGTTGTTTGGGCGGTTTTGGCGGCGTTAAAATAACAGCAGTTTACTGTAAATCAATACTGAAATTACAAAAACGCTGTATTCTCATGCTAGTGAAGCGATTCACAGCGAAATTGGCTGTGATTTTTCCCGTTTTTTTTTTTACAGTGCATAAACAAGTTAAGTATAATAATTGTACTTTTCAGCACGAGCCTTTCTTGGTATTTGATAAGTATAGCGTTTAGAAAAAGCGGTGACTACCGAATAAAATTTCTGCAATTTCTGCGTATGTGCTGATTGTCTATTCTCTCAACAGAGGGATTTTTTGCTTTCGTCCCTTTCGTGAATTAAAGACAGTCTTGCCATTAGTTTCACTACAAACTACTCATGCAAGTGGAGGATGGTATACCTTGCGAGAAATTTGCTGCGAATTTCTCAATTCAAATTTGTCACGGCAAGATAATGACAGAAAAAAAATCAAACTTATTGCTGCTAATGTTCATGCTATCTGGGATAGAATCGTCGATTCCAGCTGCATAAAGCAAAGACCCTGCTGCAGCTGCAATGTCCAGGGCATCCTTTTGCTCCAGCCTGCAACTAATTATTGCTTCTCGAATTCCAGTGTTATCTTTTTTCTCAGCTATGAGTATGCGATGTTAACACTCTTTCCGCGCATAAGTCGTGGCTATTTCGGCCAAGTTTTACATCCATGCCGGGCTCCAATTCAGGAGCAAGTCCTGCTTTCGCATCTTACGGAGTATCCAGAGTTTACTTGGTGTTTCGCGTCAGCAAATTAAATCCGTTCCAAACGCAAGATTTTTTTCAAATAAATCTGTACCCAAGGGGTTAAACTAAAATATTTAAAATAGGTGACCCTTAGAAAGTGAGAGAAGTGAGACAGATAAACAATAGCTAAGGAGCTGCCTCAATATACAGGGTGCCCATAACTATAAACGACCCTACTTTAAAGTTGTCTACAGACAAATCTATTGTTCATAAACTTGTAAAATTTTGTGAAAGACATAACAAAGGGATGGGAAATTGTTTAAGGCTGTTCTTAAGGGTGTATTCGGAAAAATGTTTCTCCGCCCTCAACAGCTCGAAATTTTCTGAGACATTTTCAGACTCATTTTTAAAAGTAAAACCATGAAACTTGCTGAGGCGATTTTTGAAAACATGCATAAGAGGCCGTGTGATTTCATTTTTCGCTTAGTTCATTAGAATTTGAGTTTTAAACAATTATTTTCTCAGTATGACCCTATTTTTTATTCCCAGATCTTCCGCTTCTGAAAATTTGGTTCAAAACGCACACTTTGACAGCATTTTTTTGCAATATTTTCTGCATTTATCAAAAAATTGGCAAGCACGGCACATTATGTAGTTTCCAAATAAGAGAATTTGCCAGTTTGATGCGTTTGAGAGCAAAAATGAATTTGAAAATGAATCAGAAAATAAGCAGTTTGGATTGGAATACACCTTTAACTGCTCTGCTCAACAAGCGCAAAACGTTTTGACACATTTACAAATCCATTTTTTAACGGAAAGGTAAACTAAATGGAAAGCCTGGCCATGGAAGCAATTTGGAATTGAACTATTTTTTACATTTTTTGATCCATCCATTACCTATTGAGTTATAAGCGAATTTGATCACGTGACAAACATGTTTTTCGCCTGCTCTTGAGTGCTCTTTCTTCCTTCGCGCGGAAATTCGGCTCAAAACGCCCACTTTGACACTTTTTTCTGAAAGATCTATCGCGTTTGCAAAAAAATGGAAAAAATAGTTGTCAATGACGTAGTTTCTGAACAACAACACCAGCTAGTTTCATGCATTTTTGAACAAAATTAAATTAAAACTTTGTCAGAAAGTTGCCCTTTTGGGTTTGAGAACACCCTTAAGCAAAAAAAAAAAAAAAAAAAAAAAAAGTTTGAAAATTTCGCCATTTTTTAATAAATTACACATTTAGCATTACGATAGCTTGAAAATTTTATTAATTAACTTAACCTGATTCTAAAGACAGCCTTTCCCGACATGTTCCTAGCATTTCCCACAACAAACTGCGGTCCACTGTGGAATGCTATCTTACGATTCCAGATGATATCTGAAAATGGTGGCCGTTAAGCGGAGCGTGTTTGGTTATAACAAAATTCTTAAACTGTCTTAAATGTATGCTAAATGTATAATTCGTTAAAAAAAAGCCTCCTTTTTTTTTTTGCTGAAACAAATTCCCATACCTTTATTATGTCTTCCATAAAATTTCACAACATTCTGAACAATAATTTTGTCTGTCGACAACTTTAAAGTAGGGTCGTTTAATTAAGGACACCTTGTAAATAGAATTTCTAAACTATCTTAATGCTAAATGCGTAATTTATTAAAAAACGCCCTCTGGTGGCGAAATTTTGATTTTTTTTTTTTGCTTAAACAAATTTCTATTCCTTTATTATGTCTTTCTCAAAATTTCACAGGTTTATGAACGTTAATTTTGTCTGTAGACAACTTTAAAGTAGGATTGTTTAATTATGGCCACCCTGAACCTGCTTCGCTTCCGGCCGGTCTAGAGTCTATAATGAGGGGGATTTCCAAAGGCTCTCTCTCCCAGACTTTTACTCCGAATAAATTGAAACTTTAGAAAAATATTCTAGACACATTGCACTATTAGATAAATAAAAGGGATTTTTTGAAACTTCAAATCCATGTAACACCTTATGTTAACTCATATTAAATACTCACAAATACACAAAATAACAAAACTGCAGTGCACTGTTTTTATTAAATAATATCACAAGAGCCGCTCATGGCTACCTCTTTCACAACAAAACATTCTATGAACTCGCATAAACAAACGCAGACGATCAAAGTTATTGCCAAAAATGCAAAGCATAAAAACGACCGAACATACCGGCCCCCGTTGAATGATTTTCATTCAACCACAATTATAATACATTATTACACTTTGAATTTTAAACAAATAATACAGCATGTACTAGTAAACAATAAATCGACAAATTACAAAAGATAATAATCATTTTTCCATGGGTAACAGACAAATTTTTGAAATTGGTCTCTTGAAAACACCTCGTTGTTTATTATGTTTACCACTCTAAAATTCTGCATGCATTATGTAATGATGTACACTCATGACATCTAACACTCAAATTAAATTTGTTTTAAATGCTGCAAGAATTTATTTCTTTTCTCATATTTTATTTAAAAAATAACTCAGAAATACTTTATTTTAAAGTATTTAAAGGTTAACACTCTCGATTTAATCAAAATAAGACTTAAACCTTCTGGATAAAATAAATGTCATTTAAATAACTCGAATAATATATGTCTCATATAAATAATCTCTCTATATAAATAATATAACTCAAATTATATATACACTCTCAATACACATTTTGTATGAATATTTTCTTTGATAAACACATAATACATTCAATCAAGCAGAAATTAGCTTAATTTCATATGTACACTCATAAATCTTATAAAACCTATTGCATTAAGAAAATATAAAAACTTTATACAATATTTATAACACGAAACATGCAACAATTATGAATTGTTTTTCTATTGCACGACCATTTAAAGGCCAAAACTTCTGCCTTAACTGAAAAAGTAAAGCTTGTGGACCTAAATGTAAATACCGTTTATGAAAGTATTCTACTATCATTTGGGTAAGTTTACTTTTATTATGTAGTAAAATTGGAAATTTTTGGTTGGCATTTAAGTTACTGTTCGCTAATCTACCTCCTACTCTTAGAAGACCTTCTTTATCAAGAAATGGATGTAAGTTTTTTAACTGACTATCATGTATCAGGTATATCTAATATTACCTGATTTTTGCAAGGATTTTATTTCCTTGTCAAAAAACTCACGTTGAACACTTTTTAACAAAAAACTTTCTGCTTTGTTGAGCTCTTCGAGGTCCAGAGGACCCTCCTTTTTTTCTTTTTTACAATTACTAAGGAATCTGAAAATAAATCCTAAAATACGAATTATTTTACAATAGTTATTACTTAAATCAATTATATATGCACAAAAGAATTAATAGAAACTGTAAAAACAGATATGCTTTTAAAGTCACTTATATTAATATTTTTCAGTTCATTTGAAAAGTCACTGGAATTAACTGCTACAGGAATATTTGTATTGGGATAGTCTTTTTCCTTTAGGAACAATGGGCCACTCCACCATAACTCATTTGATAATAGTTTATTAGGATTAGCTCCTCTTGTTAGAAGGTCAGCAGGGTTATGCTGAGATGGAACATGTCGCCACTGCATCCCTTGAGTTAGTTCTTGTATTGTAGATATCCTATTCGCAACAAAAGTTTTTAGAACGTATGGTTCTTTTTTAATCCAGGATAATACTATCATGGAATCGGACCACAAGAAGATTTTGTTTACACTAATCTTGAGAGCAGAAATCACTCGTTTCATAAGCTTTGTCAATAAAACTGCTGCACAAAGCTCAAGTTTTGGAACAGTTAATTGCTTTAAGGGAGAAACTCTAGATTTACTTGTCACTAATTTTACAGACACTTGACCTGATTCTGTCACTGATTTGCAGTAAATTACCGCACCATAGGCTGGTTCAGACGCATCGCTGAAACCATGTAACTCGATCATAATTGCATCTTTCAATAAAATACACCTACTAATCTCAAATTTATTAATTAATTGTAGGGTATCAGAAAACTCTCTCCATTCCTTAGCCTTTTTCTCCGATAGCAAATCATCCCAATTTAATTGTAATAACCATAACTTCTGCATAAATATTTTTGCTTTAATTATAACAGGAGGTACTAAACCTAAGGGATCGAATATACTTGATATAGTTGATAACACTTGTCTCTTAGTGACATTTACATCATTATGAATTTTAACATTGAAACTTAAACAATCTTTCTTCGATTTCCACAAAACACCTAACGCTTTAGATTCTTCTGAATCACCAAAGGGGTATATTTCGACATTTGTTTTACAAAGTTGTGGAGCATTACTGCACCATTTATGTAATAACATTCCTGCACTGTTTAAAATTTCTATTAATTGATTTTGGAGTTCCAATGCAGAACTTAAAGAATCAGCTCCAGATAGAATGTCATCCATATACATGTCTTCTCTCAGTACGGGTGCTGCTAAAGGAAACTTGCTTCCTTCATCCTTAGACAATTGAAGTAGTGTTCTCATGGCCGAAAAAGGTGAGCTAACAGTACCATAAGTAACTGTCGTTAATTCAAAATTTTTAATTGGCTCGTTAAGACCTTCCTTCCATAAGACTTTTTGCAGCTTCCTCTGATCTGGATGAATAGAGATTGCTCTATACATTTTTTGAATGTCCGTAGTGAAAGCGACGATATATTTTCTAAATCTCAACATAATTGAGAATAAATCATCTTGTATTACACCTCCGTTATATTGAATAGAATTAAGTGAGTTTCCCTTAGTTGTTAAGGAAGACGCGTTAAATACAACTCTCAAAGGCGTTGATATACTTTTTTCTATTCCTCTATACACTCCAAGATGGGGAATGTAATAGGATCCACTTTCTTCCTCGCTTTCGTTAACTTCAACCATATGGCCTAACTGTTGATATTCTTTTAAGAAATCTGAATATAATCTTAAGTACTCAGGATCTTTTGCTAGACGATTCCATAAAGAATTTAATTTTTTCGTAGCGATTTGTTTTGAGTTTCCTAAAATAGCTGGATCCTCTTTTAAGGGCATTTTAACAACATATTTACCGCTTTTGTCTCGTGTATAATTTTTTACGAAATGTTTCTCACAAATTAAAGTCTCTTTGCTTTTTGGTTTTTGAACCTCGATATTTTCTATCTCCCAGAATTTTCTAAGTGTCTTGTCTAGGTTGGCTTCTTTCTTAATAAACCCACAATGAACTTTGTTTTCATTCTCTGACGGAAAACTTCCCGATACAACAAAACCGAAAACTGTGTCTTGCAAAATAAGATCAGTATTATTAACACGAATTTGTCCCGGTCTCAAAAGCTCATAAAAAATTCCTGCTCCTAAGAGCATGTCTACATGTTCTGGGATATTGAAACTAGCATCTGCTAATTTTACATTAGGTAAATCTTGTATTGAGACTTCAATTGGACGTGAAGGCGTTAAATCTGCAGTTATTTTCGGAACTACCAAGAAATTTAAATTTTTCACAAAACTTTCATCTCTATTGCATATTGATGCATTAACTTTATGATTTATTACTAAGGTAGCATCATTTAGACCTGACACTCAGATGTTTGTTCTCTCTTTTTTTAAATGCGTTAGCTCTATTACATGGCGGGATAAAAAATTAGACTCACTGCCTACATCTAATAAACACTTTACTCTATGTTTACATCCCGATTCATCAATTAGAAAACATACACTGCTCAAAACAATTAAAGGATATTGCAGTTTTAGGTGGATTTTGTATCTGGTAAACTGTTTAGCTGATTGATACATGGTCGACAGACATAGTAGGTTATATGAGAATAAATTACACATGTTTGGCAGAAAAAAATGCATTTTATTGCGCATTTGTGTACTAAAGGAAAAAACACAATTTGTGCATATGAGAAAAAAAGAATAAGAAAAGGTGTTTTCTTCAAAGAAAATCCTTTGCAGTAGGGGGTATGGTTTCCTTGGGCGGCCAGCAACGTTGAACACCTTTGAGGCATGGACTCAATGAGGCTATTAATGACGAGTTGGGGTATTCTGCCCCACTCTTCCAGAAGAGCTCTTTCCAGTTCTTGGAGAGTTTGTGGGGGTTGTTGGCGGCCAGAAACTCGTCTTCCTAGAGCGTCCCAAACGTGCTCGATTGGATTCATGTCTGGAAAACACGCTGGCCATTCCATTCGAACGATTCCTTCCTCGAAAAGGAAATCCTCCACCAGGTTTGCACGATGTGGCCTGCAGTTATCGTCCATTAAAATGAAGTTATCGCCGATTGCTGCAGCGTAAGGGACTACAACAGGTCTGATGATCTCATCCCTATATCGGCGACCAGTCAGAGCTCCATCTCGAATGATGTAGAGGTCAGTGCGCCCGTCAATGGAGATGCCACCATACACCAACACTCCTCCACCGCCAAATCTGACACTTTCGTGCACGAACGCAGGATTATTCCTACTGCCACGGTCCCTCCAGATGAAAATACGCCTATTATCCGGATGCACAGAAAAACGGGACTCGTCAGAAAACAGAATATTGCTCCATTCATTTCTCCTCCAGTTGACATGCTCGGTTGCCCACTCCCTGCGGTCGCGACAATGCCTTGATGTTAATCTAACACATACCATCGGTCGGCGAGCATACAGACCTACAGCATGGAGCCGGTTTCGGACAGTCTGAGTTGAAATCGTGGTGCCTGTAGCCGAGTGAAGGTGTTGTTGGAGAAGAGTAGCGTTCATGGTTCGGTGTCTCCGAGCTGTTAACGCTAAATACCGATCTTCATTGGGCGTTGTTGCCCTTCTACGACCTTGCCCTGGTCTTCGGCCTGCACATCCACTCTCCAAAAAACGGTTCCAGATCCTGGAAATGACACTTTGTGACACTCCAATGGCTTGCGCTACTTCGGATTGAGTTTGGCCCCCTTCTAACCTACCAACAATTCTCAAAGCTTCTGAATCTGTCAAATGACTTCGCTGAGACATCGTACTCATTGAAACAAAGCAATCACTGAATGCCGATCATCCTTGTCTTCATTCTCTTTCATCCAGTTGAAAGTCAAATTTCATTCGCTGCCGCTGAATCGACGTTTCTGACGTCGAACTCAAAATTTGCATACTCCACAGTTTGAAAACCAGAAAAATTTGCATTTGTGATTCTCTTCTTCTATTTTCGGCAAAAAAAATTTCGTTTATAACTTTATTTTATATAAAACTTCAAATATCCTTTAATTGTTTTGAGCAGTGTATAACAGTTGAAAGTAAAACTTTGCTCTTTTTATTCGAATAGTTACTGTTGCCGCTAGAAGCGCCATCTATGTGGTTTGTTTTGAAACTTGTGAGTTGGGTTCGAGCAAAGCCGCCTCAAGACTACAAGCCAAACACAAGGTTTCGTGACGTCACGACGCGGGGCTTAGATCAGCCGTGGAGAGCACATGCGTTATTAAAACATATTAATTCTTTCCTCTATATTTCAACTTATTATCACAGCATATAGGAAAATAAAAACTTATAGTTTAAAGAGGCTAATTAAGTGCTTTTTAATCAATTTCGATCACTCGAAACAATAATAATAACGATAACACAAAAACAATATTTATGAAATAATACCACTGTGTCAATGAAAATGTGCATCAGAATTAAAGTTACATTAAAGAAAATTCGTTCGTTAATGAAAAGAAAATCCCAAGTATTAAATTTATTTTAGTAGACAGTTTCTATTATTTATTCTACTTTGAAATTTAGAAACAATATCAATTATCTATTTGGTATATATTTAAAAACAAGACATTATACATTATTACATACATATATATATATGTAAATATAAATTTGTAGTTTAAACACATAAATCGAATTATTTTGCTTTCAGTTATTTCAAAATAAATAAATAACAATAAGTGTGCCAATCAAAACCAACATTTAAAAATTAAATTAAAATGGAAGAAAAGTGAATGTTAAATGAAAACAAATTCAAGTTGTGTTATATTTTTATTTTAATCGGGCTTGAAATTATACAGTAAATATCCTATTAAATATTAAGTGATTTGAAACCTGCATATAATAAATAGCAAAATTAAAGTATACATGAAATTAAGTATTCTTATAAATAAATTTTCGTACTGTAAACTTTACTTATCAGAAATGGGTAATTTTCACATAAAATCCATTAAATTAAAAACCACAAAACTGTCATAATACTAAAACAACACAAGTTCATGAAACAGAAAATTATTATTTAGTTTTGTATTAGTTTGATATATTATGTAAGGTATAAGCAATAGATTTTTAAAAAGTGTATTGACATATGAAGAAAAAAATAAAAGAAAGAAAGAAAAGACTTTCATCAATTGGAATTAAAATATTCCTAATTTATGTTCATTTTCCTCAAATGTTTAGGTAATAGCTCATTTAAAAAAAAAAAAACATCGAAAAACACAAAAACCTTCCACAAATATAAATATTTCATTTCCAAAATAATGTTGTGTGGGTTCTTAAATGTTTGTTCATATCTTTTAAGCTTAAAATAATCAATTTTTATGAGATGAAAAGTATTTCCTGACTAGATCTAAAAGTAAATTTATAATTATAGAATAATAATTTTATTTATTGTTACTTTTAATTAAACATTAAAATGTATATGAAAACACATAGGATTTTTGCGAAGAAGGTGTGTGTGTGTGGGGGGGGGGGGACTACTGTTTTGCATAAGGGTACTAGCAACCCTTCCTCTAGTCTTGTAAATAAATTGTTTACATTTGTGGCAAAAATAGGGAGATTCAAAAACATTATCCCCATAGCTCTATTTACGCAGTACATAAGCATTTATAATTTAACAAAAAATTATAAAAAGAATTTTTATTAAGATAGCAAACGTTTAAGATTAAAAAACAACAATAAATTGATACATGTATATCGATCGGGGTTTGCTTTAAAAGAAGTAAACAACATAAAAATGCTATGTATTCACAGCGACTTTTATGAAAATTTCTGAACAAATTAGAAAGAGAGGATGGTGTGACAAAATAGAAATTAAATGATATAAGTCTTCACACGATTTAGGGATGTTTGCCATTTTAAATTATTGGTCTATGTGAAACGAAACAGAACTACAATAATATAGTTTCGTTTTGAGACATGGTATTATTGATAGAATCGTACTAGGATTTGCTAGTTAATTTATTTCAAAGAAATTAAAAATAAAAGATTTTGAACACAAGAAATAAAAATTGTGCTGATAGCATATAAATATAATTTGAAAATAAAACTTACCTTGAAAAAAATGTGTTATCAGGCTGAGTAAAACACACGTGCACGTAAAATAGAAAGATACAAAATTCAAATGTTCGGGGCTGGCGCGTTGGCAGTTAGCCAGCCCCAGGCTGTGACGTCACACGTGGGGGGATGAAGGGCGTGTCTGGCTTGTAGTCTTGAGGCGGCTTTGGTTCGAGACGCCGATCCGAGGAGTAGTGTAAATATCGGCTCTCGATCAATTTATTGTTTGTGAATTAAAATTTAATTAGTAATACAGTCCGCTAGTTTTATTTATGGTGAGTTGTGAGCAGTGATTATTTGAGAAAGAGCGATCGGCGGGAACACCTTTTTTTGGTCCCCCTCACCGGAATAAAGAACAAGCGTTTAATTAGGTATTTAAAGTGTTTCGATTTTAGAGTCAACGAGTATAAATGTACCGAAACGAATTAAGTGTTTTCCTTTTTATGAGAATTTGTGCATTTCCTTTTTAATCTAATACCTTATTATAATATTGCTTTAATAGTGTGGTGTTAAAAAAATATATATATACTTTATTACGAAGAGTTTAAGTCAAGCAGTTGTTTTGATTCAAGAACAAAAATAATAATGTTCTTTCAGTGCAGAGTTACGCAATCGTAAGCGATCATTTAAAGCAGAGAATAACAAAGTTATTTCGAAATGCTGATTATGAGAAGACAAATGAAATAAATAAAAGAAACGAAATATTTTTTCTGCCGTAACTCAGCAGTTTGGTAAAAGTGATTCATCTTTATTTTTGGAGGTATGTGAGATTTATTTATTTATTTATTGTGAACTATAATTATTAAAATGTTCAAAAGCGCGAAAAAAGAAGATTACCAAAGGGTAGCTTTTGAATTAGGGATTGATATTTCTGACACAAAATTAACTAATTATGATTTAATGAATTTAATAAAGGAAAGTGATAAATATAAAGCAGATTCTAAATTGGTCGAAGAAATGGCCAATAATATTATAGAGGAGAGAAAAAATGAGGAAGCGAAGGTATTAGAACATGAAAAATTAAAAATTGAACGTACAAAATTAGAGCTTGAGTTGGCCAAGGTCCGTGCAGAAACCGAAAGTGAAAAATTAAATGATTTCGAGAAGGGAGAAAGCATAGAATCTTTAGACTCTCTCATTAAAAGCATAAGAACGCTTACAATCAAAATACCGTCTAGACCGGAAGGTTGGGGGTATTTTTTCTCGTCTTTAGAAAGGACCTTCATTTCAAAAAATGTCCCAGAAAAGTATAAATCGGAAATTCTTCTAAATCTGTTAGGGGAAAGGGCAACAAATGTTATTACATACATTAAGGATGGGGAATTAGAAGATTATTCAAAGGTGAAAGCTATAGTACTTAGAGAATTTGAGCCAACTCCCCAAACTTGTTTAGAACATTTTAGAAAAGCACAACGTCAACCCAATGAAACATATGTGCAATTTGCATCCCGATTAACAACGAGTTGGGATTATTATTTAAAATTGAGAAATGTGACCGATTTTGAAACTTTAAAAAAGTTAGTGATTTCTGATAAAATTTGTCAGACGCTGGATAAGGATGTTACGTGTTATATAAATGTTAGACAAGGAGATTCTTGGTTTCACCCAATTGAGTTATCTCGGGAGATAGATTTATATTACACATCAAAGGGAAAACCTGTGGTTGATAATTCTAGGTCGAATAATAAAAATAATTATTCCAGGCCAGTTTCTAAAGTTTTTCTAACTGATGTAAAAAATTCTAAATGTATATTGTCATGTAATGAAAATCATCCTTTGCATAAATGTCCTGTTTATAAAAATATGTCAGTGAGTGATAGAGTTGAGCTGGTAAAGGCAAAAAATCTTTGTTTTAACTGTCTTATGAATCATAAAGTAGTCGATTGTAAATCTAAATTCTCGTGTATTATTTGTAGGAAAAGGCACAATGTAACTTTGCATTTTCCTCGGGAACAAAAAGTAAATAAAGTTGAAAACCAAGAAGTAATTTCACAGGAAATGAGTCATATAAACAAAGGAGGCAATAAATCTAATTTGGATGTTTCGGCTCCAGTATTTCAGCCTTTCCCAGCTAATACTCAAAAAATTTATTTTCAACGACATGTAATTTGGCTAATGATTTAAAAGCTGTGTTACTTAGCACATTTGTTTGTTTAATAAAAGATGAATTAGGTAATTTTCATGAGGTTCGAGGTCTATTAGACGTTGGAGCAAACTCTAACTTTATGAGTAAAAAGTTAGTAGATAAACTTAATTTGAAAAAAGAAAAGACTAACATTTCTATTTCAGGCATAAATAATTTATCGTTGAATGTTAGATCTAGGGTTAACACAACTGTTTCAAATAGAGATAAGGATTTTCATTTAAAATTAGACTTTTTAGTCGTTCCGAAAATTACAGAATTTACGCCGTCTAGGCCGCTTGAGACTTCTATCCCATTATTAATTAACATCAAATTAGCCGATGAAAAATTTAATGTCCCAGGCCCGATTGATTTGCTTTTAGGTGCAGAAAATTTCTATGAATTTTTAAGACCAGGTCAAATTTATCCGCAAACATTAAATACTAAAATTGTGTTACAAAACAGTGTATTCGGGTATATTGTCAGTGGAAGCCTTCCGGCTAAGGGTGAAAGTAGTATACATTGTGGGTTAATTACAGATAATTTGGAATTAGAAAAAATAGTTAGAGAGTTTTGGGAAATAGAAAACATAGAGAGAGAGTCTGAGATTTCTAAAACTAAGGAAGCAGAAATTTGTGAAGAACATTTTCGGAAAAATTATTCTAGAACTGAAAATGGACAATATATGGTGAAAATGCCGCTAAATGAAGATCCATCTTGTCTTGGCGAATCAAAACAAAAGGCAATGAATAGTTTAAATTCATTATGGAAGCGCTTAGTTAGAGAACCTAAAGTTAATGATCTTTATAAAGCATTTATGGAAGAATATCTAAGTATGGGTCACATGGAAGAAGTGATAGAATCTGAAGAGCCAGAAGTCACTTATTATATTCCACATCATTGCGTATTCCGTACAGAATCAAGTAGTACACCATTACGAGTCGGGTATAATGCCAGTTCCTTAACTTCTACAGGAAAATCATTAAACGGTTTGCAGTTTAACGCAGGAACAATCCAGGATGAGTTATTTTCTATAATGTTGCGATTTCGAAAGCATCAGTTTGTTTTTGTAGCTGATATTAAAAAAATGTATCGTATGATATTAATACATCCGAGTCAACGTGATTTATTACGAATAGTATTTAAACCTGTGGTGAATGAGCCAGTAAAAGTGTACAGGTTATGTACTGTTACTTATGGCACAACTAGTGCTCCTTTTTTAGCTACAAGAACCTTAATGCAATTATCCAGAGACGAAGGAAATGAATTTCCTTTAGCTGCGAATGTGTTGTTGCAGGATGTGTACATGGATGGCATCCTAACAGGAGCAGATGATTTAGTCACAGCGAAGGAGATTCAGCAACAACTGATATCTTTGTTAAATAGAGGAGGCATGGATCTCTATAAATGGGCAGTAAATAATTTTGCTCTTTTATGCAATACTTCAGAATCTGAATATTCTTTTTCTAATGAGACAAAAACTTTGGGAATATTGTGGAAGCCTCAACCAGATTGTTTTGGGTTTAACTTAATTATCGAGCAAAGTGAATTATACACTAAACGATCAGTCTTATCACAAATTGCTAGAATATTTGACCCTTTGGGTTTGATAGGTTCAATAATTACAAGGGCCAAGGTGTTTCTGCAAAAATTGTGGTTGCTGAAAATAGATTGGTGTGATTATCTCCCAGTGAAAGAAAATAAGAAGTGGAATGAATTTCTTACGTCCTTAAAATGTGTAAATCTGATCAGTATCCCTAGATGTATTCTTATTGATCAGTCTATTTGTGTAGAACTACATGGATTTTCTGATGCATCTGAAATTGCTTATGGAGCGGTCATTTACGTGAAATCTACTAATTTTTGTGGTGATTCTGCTGTTAAGCTACTCACTAGTAAGTCCAGAGTAGCTCCTCTGAAGCATGTCACTATTCCGCGTGTTGAACTTTCTGCTGCAGTCCTGCTATCTAAGTTAATGAAGAAGGTGTTAAGTGCCTTAAAACTAGAAGTTTCTAAAACTTATTTTTGGACAGACAGCACCATTGTACTTGCATGGTTAAAAAAAAATCCAATGATCTTAAGACATTCGTAGCAAACAGGATATCAATTATACAAAGTTTAACTTCGGTTGAACAGTGGCATTACGTACCTTCTAAGCAAAATTCTGCTGACCTTATTTCTAGAGGTATAGATCCCATCAAGATTCAACAGTGTGAACTGTGGTGGTTCGGTCCAGCATTCCTACAACAGCCTGAGGTGGTCGAGTGTCCCGATAGCAATCCTGCTGAAACCAATGAGCTGTTTTTGCGTGAATTGAAATCACCATCAGTGACTCAAGTATGTGCCTTGGTTAACACTCTTGAACCTTTAGACATAATAACTGTTCTTCGTTCATCAAACTACAAAGAGCAGTAGCATGGTGTAAACGATTCATATATAACTGTAGAAACCCTTTATATCCTACAGCTGGAACTTTATCTAGCAGTGAACTCTCTCAGTCCTTATTGTGCATTGTAAAGAACATTCAAAGGACTTCATTCGTGAAAGAAATCCAGTGTTTAGAAAGGGGTACTGCTATCCCTAACAACAGCAAACTGATAAACTTGTGTCCATTTTTAGACAGTGATGGCTGCATTCGTGTTTGTGGTAGACTGAAAAACAGTAACTTATCCGATCACCAAAAATTTCCTATGATTATTCCTGCAAAACATAATTTTACATTTTGTGTTATTAATTATTTTCATGTTTTATATTTTCATGCAGGTTCAGAAACCACAATGTCTCTCATCCGAACTCAATTTTGGATTTTAGCTGGCAGAAATGTAGTTAGAAAAATTATTTTTAATTGTATTATTTGTAAGAAAATTAATTCTAAAATTTCGCAGCAACAGATGGCTGATTTGCCAGCAACAAGAGTATTTACGCGCACTGGATTAGACTACTGCGGTCCTTTTGAGGTAAAAAATTCCACAGGTAGGAGTAAACAGGTAAAAAAGGTTTTTATTTGTATTTTTGTATGTTTTACTACAAAGGCCTTGCACTTTGAAATTGTCAGTGATTTAACAAGTGCAGCGTTTTTAGCAGCACTTAAACGCTTTATTGCGAGGCGAGGCTAACTTTCTGATACCTTTAGTGATAATGGTCGAAATTTTGTTGGTGCCAATAAAGAATTAAGAGCAATTCTCAGATCTTTATTTAAGGATAAAAGTGAGGAGGAAATTCAAAATTATTCAGCTAATGAAGGAATCAAGTGGCATTTTAATCCCCTTCAACCCCTCACTTTGGAGGTTTATGGGAGGCAAGTGTTAAATCACTTAAATATCATTTAAAGCGTGTTGTAGGTAAAACTATTTTAAGTTATGAGAAACTCTTGACTCTCATTATTCAAATCGAAGCTGTTCTTAATTCTCGTCCCCTCTGCCCTCTTTCAAATGTTCCAAATGATGTTGAAGCTTTGACACCTGCTCATTTTCTTATTGGCTCATCTTTAATGGCCTTACCTGAACCGAATTATACTGAAATCCCTATGAATAGGTTGAGCAGATGGCAATTAGTTCAAAAATTGACACAACATCTTTGGAAAAAATGGTCATCAGACTATCTAAATAAGCTCTTAAATAGGCCCAAATGGCATAAAGGAAGAGTAGAGATAAAAGAGGGAGATTTAGTTTTAATAAAAAATTCTGATAATTATAGCCCTTTAAAATGGCATTTGGCAAGAATTGTTAAAATCCATCCAGGCCAAGATGGTATAATTAGAGTTGTAACATTAAAGGATAAGAATGGCACATATAAAAGGCCACTAACAAAAATTGTTGTTTTGCCTCATGTGAATGAAACCACATTAACTACTTGAATTCATACATTTTATTTTAATTAAACAAAAATTTTGTAGTGTAGTGTATTATTATATTTTTGTGTTTATATTTGTAAATTTAACATTTCATTTAGTGTATATGCTGAAAAAAAATTGTATTATTGAAATTGTAATTTAAATTGATATCATATTTATAGTATTGAATGTTTGAAACATTCAAGGCCCGGCGGATGAAAATATAAAACATGAAAATAATTAATAACACAAAATGTGAAATTATGTTTTGCAGGAATAATCATAGGAAATTTTTGGTGATCGGATAAGTTACTGTTTTTCAGTCTACCACCAATACGAATGCAGCCATCACCGTCTAAAAATGGACACAAGTTTATCAGTTTGCTATTGTTAGGGATAGCAGTACCCCTTTCTAAACACTGGATTTCTTTCACGAATGAAGTCCTTTGAATGTTCTTTACAATGCACAATAAGGACTGAGAGAGTTCACTGCTAGATAAAGTTCCAGCTGTAGGATATAAAGGGTTTCTACAGTTATATATGAATCGTTTACACCATGCTACTACTCTTTGTAGTTTGATGAACGAAGAACAGTCGCTAGAAGCGCCATCTATGTGGTTTGTTTTGAAACTTGTGAGTTGGGTTCGAGACGCTGATCCGAGGAGTAGTGTAAATATCGGCTCTCGATCAATTTATTGTTTGTGAATTAAAATTTAATTAGTAATACAGTCCGCTAGTTTTATTTATGGTGAGTTGTGAACAGTGATTATTTGAGAAAGAGCGATCTGCGGGAACAGTTACTAATAAAGGTTTTCTGAACGAACTCTTCTGCATTAGCGTTCAAGACTGATGTACCACGATTTGTTGGCCTAGAATCTGAACATTCTTCCACATTTACCTTTCCTTGTTTATTTTGTTCCGATGAAACATATTCTTTCACGTATGTATTGTTATTTGTTTTTGGGAAATGTATAGTTTTATGATGACGTTTTTTACAAAAGCACGTGTACTTTGATGGACAATTTGCAACTGAATGTGAATTTAAACAATTAAAGCATAACTTGTTACATTTTATAACGTTCACCCTTTCATTGACAGATAATTTTAAATAATGCGGGCATTTTGAAAGAGTGATTTTCGTGGCAAAAAATACAACTTAATGTTTTAACATCTGATAAGAATACTTTAGATACACTTTTGGAGCTAGTATATTTACGATTAACACTAAAATTCTCAGTAAGAAATTTTCCGCGTGATGTGAAATATAAATCAATCTCTCGTCCCAACTCTTCTGGTAAAAACCATTTATCTCCTTGTCTCACACTAATGTGGGAAGCTGTTTCTCTATCTAATGTTTGATATAATTTATCCGATACTATAAGTTGTTTTAGACTCTCGAAATTGGAGACATTTCTTAAATTTAAATAATATTCCCAGTTTGTCATTAGACGTGAAGCAAACTGTACATGCGTCTCATTTGGTTGTTTAACAGCTTTTCTAAATTGCTCTAAGCAAAAATAAGGTATAGGTTGAAATTCTTTTAACACTAATTCTTTTATTTTTGCATAATTCTCGATATCACTATCATGTAAGTAAAATATATGTTAGATGCTTTATCCCCTAATAAATTTAACAGAATTTCTGCTTTATATTGTTCTGGAATATTTTTTGTCTTAAAAGCTCGTTCTAAAGAAGAAAAGTAAAACCCCCATCCTTCAGGACGTATTGGAAGTCTTACAGTCAAAGTTCGAATACTTTTTATCAATTGATCTAACGATTCTAATTTTATTTCACTCTCACTAATATTAGATTTAGCTTCAGATTTAATTTTAGCCAATTCTATTTCAAGTTTAATTTTTTCCAGATCATATTGCTTTTGCTCCTTATCAATTCGCCTTTGCTCCTGCTCCTCATCAATTCGCCATTGCGCTTCATGTTTACGATTTTCAATTATATCGTTTGCTATATCTTTCACAAAATCTGGTTTATTTTTATACATTTCACTGTCTTCAATAATAACGTTTAAATCAGCAATGGTCATATTTTCATCAACATTTAGATTTATTTCAGTGGCTATAAGACTTAAATCTTCCTTTTTTGCACCTTTAAACATTGTTTAATATATGTATAACAGTAAAGATAAGAAAAATCACGTTCACTTACTTTTCGAATAATCTTTTGAGGAATTTCGTAGCACGGAACTCTTAGAACTTATCATTCATCTCGGCGTTTCACTCAACTTAAAATTTGATTTTAGAAGCTCGTTGGATTTAATCCCAGGCTGCTTCTTCGTTGCCCGGCGGACCATTATGTTAACTCATATTAAATACTCACAAATACACAAAATAACAAAACTGCAGTGCACTGTTTTTATTAAATAATATCACAAGAGCCGCTCATGGCTACCTCTTTCACAACAAAAGATTCTATGAACTCGCATAAACAAACGCAGACGATCAAAGTTATTGCCAAAAATGCAAAGCATAAAAACGACCGAACACCTTAATCCGTTTTCTGAAGCCGGAATAGCGGGTATTAGTATGCGCTCATTTGTCCCTTAAACTTTTTTTTTTTTTTTTGAGAAGTCACCAACTGATAATGCACTTTACCTTACAAGTTGTTCTTCCAGTCCAGAGTCGAGGATGATAGCAAGGCATTGAAGAAAAAGAAAAAAAGAATGAAAAACTTTTTAAATCTAACATCAATAACTATAATAAATTTTCGAAATTATTTTTTCTTGGATGTAAACATTGCCTTAAAATGAGTGATTTTTAACACGTGAATTATTTTATTAATCGAATTATTAATTTTTGAATTGTTTTTATATTTCTTCAGACTTTTAACTAGTCAAGAAAGATAGTGTTTTAGTGTGCATAAGTTTTAGAGAAGTATGCGCACATCATGAAATCTATGAAGATTACATGATTTGATATGTAAACTAATTTTAGCTGGTTGTACAGTGTAAAATAAACTAATAGCTATTGAAGTTGTTCTTGGTTGGAAAAAGAAAATGAAAATCCTCGTTATGAGTACATAAAAAATTTGTCCTCCTTGACGACGCACAGTTTTCGAGAAAAATGCAAAAGAAAAAGTAAATCGTCACAAATTTTCTAGCAGTTCGTAATGGCACTAATGGAATAAATTATCACTTTACGAAGATTGCCGACAGTTTTAAGCTGTCGCCTTTTAAAGGTGTTCATTTGCATATTAGAATTAGACACATCACGCCTACCGTCCATATCTTTTTAAATTGTTAAGTCTATGCATACACTTTTTATCTTTTAAAACCTTTTTTTAAAATCTTGCATCTCATACGTTTTGCAAATTTCATTACACTCCAATAAAGCTTATTTTCGGTGCTCCGGATGGGACGTCATAATTTTTCTTTCGCATTTTTCTCGTAAACTATACGTTTTGGAATGTGTGGTTCTTCAGAGTTCTTCATCAGGTCGGGTAACTTGATTTTACACAACTCCGACTCGATCCGCAGTTCGTATCAGGTCAAGTTGGAGCTGTATTTTTTAGTTGCGGATCGGGTAGACTTTCATTTTTTCTTGGTTGGGACGGGACGGGTTGGCGCTGTAACTTTTCGTTGCGGGTTAGGTTGACTTTCATTGTTTCAGGGTCGAGTCGGTTTGAGTTGACTTCGAAAGTAATTTGTGGGTTCTGTCGGTTTGCACCCTAACTGAATTTTTCCTTAAAAGTTCAATTAGTGTTGCAAACTATGAATTAAATTAATATTGCTAATAAAGTACTTTATTCCAATCTTTACCACACTTGTATCTATTTTCATTGGATGCTGGAAAAGATGTGATTATTTTAAAATGCCCATAAAAGAAAAAAAAAAAAATCGACTCCATAAAAAATGAACATTCACTACAATGAAAGAGTTGCTATTCACCCTTACCAGAGTGAATAGTCACTCCTTCGAAAGAGTTATTATCCACCTCTGTTTAGAGTGAATATTCACTTCCCAGGTGTGACTAATAACTCTTTCAGGGAGTCAAAAAGTCCTTTTGCTCAGAGTGAATAGTCACTCTAAAGAGGTTGGGAATACTTTGACTATGGATAGAGTGACTATTCACTCCTGGAGTGAATTGTCTTTTTTATTTAGAGAGTCCTTTTTACTTAGAAGTGCACATGAACAGGACTTTATTGTTGTTTGGATACTCAACTCTCAGCGAAGATTCTCATTCTGCAAAGTTCGTGCGGGGGTATTCGAACACTCTGTATCTTCAAGAAATTTTTCTCTCCCTATTGTCTCTATAAACAGGCAAAACTTAATAATTCTTTCGAAACAAGCGCTAAGTGGGTGTTTCCGTGGAAAAACTTTAAATGGCAAAGCAAAACGCGTCGACAACCCTTGATAGAATTGAACTTTTTCTTCTGTTGTTAGTGTTCCGCCTTTTAAGCAAATGAAACTTTCTCAAACGTTTCGTGAATGAAGGGTATCACAACACAAAAACAGATCAAAGATCGTAGGAGGAGCCACTGAAAGGTTATAATTACTGTAAAGGTTATAAATATTCAGGCGCGAGAAAATGGTTCGTATTATCTTGGTTAAGGTCTCCAAAACAGAGGATGGATGCTATCTTTTATTTATTTGTTTATTATTAACCTTTATTTATTTATATGGGGTGTTCCAAAAATATGTACGAGTGCTGGTTGTTTAAAAGTTCTAAATTTGTTTCCTAAGGCTGTTCTCAACTGCTCTGCTCAACAAGCTCAAAACGTTTTGACACATTTAAAAATTCATTTTTTAACGGAAAGATATAAAATTGGAAAGCCTAACCATGGAGGCGATTTGGAATCGAACTGTGCTTTCCATTTTTGGATCCATCAATTACCTATTGAGTTATAAGCGATTTCGATCACGTGACAAACACATTTTTCACCCATTCTTGACTGGTTATTCTACTTTCGCGCGGAAATTCGGTTCAAAACGCCCACTTTGACACTATTTTCTGAAAGATCTATTGCGTTTTCAAAAAAAAAAAAAAAAAAAAAAAACGGAAAAACAGCTCGATGTCATAGTTTTTGAACAACAACACCTGCTAGTTTCATGCATTTCTGAATGAAAATAAATTAAAACTTATGTCATAAAGTTTCCCTTTTGGATTTGGGAACAGCCTTAAGGGTGTTAAGGGTGTTCTCCAATCCAAAAGGGCAACTTTCTGACATAAATTTTAATTTATTTTTGTTCGAAAATGCATGAAACTAGCTGGTGTTGTTGTTCATAAACTATGTCATTGAGCTGTTTTTTTTTTTCATTTTTTTGCAAACGCAATAGATCATTCATAAAAGAGTGTCAAAGTGGGCGTTTTGAACCGAATTTCCGCGCGAAAGAAGAAAAAACACTCAAAAAGGGTGAAAAAGTCTTTGTCACGTGATCAAAATCTCTTATAACTCAATAGGTAATTTGTTGATCAAAAAATGGAAAACACAGTTCGATTTCAAATCGCTTCCCTAGTCAGGCCTTCCAATTTTATATCTTTTCGTTAAAAAATGAATTTGTAAATGTGTCAAAAAGTTTTGAGCTTGTCGAGCAAAGCAGTTGCCATTTGATGTCCTTCACATCCATGGGACGGGTTCTTAGAATCCTGAGAACTGGGACAGCTCGCGTAAGTCGGAAACATAGCAACACTAGTCACGTAAGATATAGGATGCGTATAATATGGTTTTTATTTTTTAGTACTAGACTATTTTAGTCGTAATCTTATCTTAGTCTAATCGTAAGAAATCTTAGATTATATAAGGTGAAAAGTAATACACGGAATTACTGGTATATTAAAAATTAAGATGTTGTCAAATGATCCTGGTCCTGTAAGGAATAACCCTTCAATACATGATTTTTTATTTTGTTCGGAAAACATTACATTTGAGTCTATTTTTATTAGTTATCCACTAGGAAAATAGTGGAAAAAATTATTGATGTTTCTGTTGGACACAGTGTCACTCCTGAGTGACATAACGCGAATACGATACTGTACTCACAAGGAAGGTCTCCATACGGGCATATACAGAAAAATCTGAAAAAATTACAGAGTGTTCTTCTCATGTGAATATATATGTTTGTAAAAATTTTTTTGGCGGAACCACGATAGAACGTTCGTAAAAAAGTAATGAAAATTTCGTTTATTTGTCGATTTATCATCGTTTGGCGATGAAATGAAATTTCGAAAAATGCTTTTTTATGTAGAATACTCTTTAAGATAAAAATGTTTCATATTGAACTTATTTAAATAATTTTAATATAAATAACTTTGGTTTTGTCAGTTTTAGTTTGATTTAGCTATAGTTTTGTCATGCATATATATATAACTAGTAAATCTGCAGATCAGGAGCCTCAACGTCATCTTTGCAAGTCATTGTTTTTTAACACTCATTGCGTAATATTCATCTTCCTACAAATCGCTTTTTAAAGTTTTCAAATTACATAAATATTTATAAGAATACAAAATACTTCGTAAAGTTTCAGAAATTAAATGTGTTAAACAGGTGGTTATACACTGATGTTCTGAAATTCTGATGAGCTGCTTATTCTGGTAACTTTTTAAATCAAAAATTGCATTTCTTCAGGGGGGCAGAAACATCTGACTTCTGAGACTCGGATTTTCGACACTCTACTGTATTAGATTAAAAAATAAATAAAAAATTAATGGATTTTTTTCAAATTTTCAAGACTCTTCTCTCACTTGAAGACACCCCCGTTCCGTAACTAATGGGCGGGTTGTTTTCAAATTTATCGTTTAAATTTGAATATTTTTAAACGATTTTTTTTTTTTTTTTTTTTTTTTTTTTGCATAGGATAGCTGAGCTCAATCTTTAATATGACTATTTTTTACTTTTAGGTAGCTTTCATTACAAAAAGCTACCTATTGCAGCCGTTCGGAGGAAAGCGATTTCAAAAAATTTTGGCATATTTTCATCGATCATGACCCCTAGACCCCGAAACCACCCTCCATTCAAAAGTTGATATATACAGGGTGATTCATAAAAGATGGGCAGAACTTTAAGGGGTTATAGTACACTTAAAGACAAATAATATTAAATAGGAGACTAAGGGTCCCAGACGTATTCCCAAGGAGATAGGGGGCATTAAAGTTTAGGGTCCGAAATTTCAAATGATTATAAAACATGGAAAAATTGGTCGATTCGTTTGCGGTTTTTGCAAAAAATTTTCTTTATGCCAGTATTTTCTTGAAATAAAATTTTAAAGTTCAATTTCAAAAAATGCCGATAGGGGGCGCTTTAGACTTTGGAGTAACAAACAACTATTTTTTAACGTTATTTTTTGTATTTCTTTAAATGATTTCGAAAGCTTAGACTTAAACTTAAATTTTGATCTAAAAACCTGAGTCCTAACGAGTAGTTAAGTAGCATAAACTGAAATTTGAAACCCTTCTCCCCCCAGAACAAAAATCAGTTATTCCCGATCTTTGTGTCGTAGATTAGGCTCTAACTACTGCCGCGTTTTGCTAAAATTATTCTTTATGTCAGTATTTTCTTGAAAATAAATTTTAAAGAAAATTTTCAAAAAATTCCGATAGAGGGCGCTTTAGACTTTGGAGTAACGAACAACTATTTTATACCGTTATTTTTTGTGTCTCATTAAATGCTTTCTAAAGCTTAGACTTAAACTTAAATTTTCAGCTCAAAATCTGAATCGCTGAGCGTGGTTCAGTAGCGAGGGGAGGGGGTTCAAATTTCAACTTCTGAACATAGTTCTGAACATCTCAGTTTGCACTACTTAACCATGCGCAACGATTCTGTGCTGTGATACGAGGCAAAAATACAACTTTCGTCAAGGACTGCATAGTCGGAATTCACTCATAAAGGCACTGGCACAGTTGGAAACGTCGCTCATGCAAACGTTAAAGCTCCATTCCTGACGCTAGTCACCGGGTGAAGAAGGAAACAGAAAGTATGCAAATGTCAAATGGGGAAGAAGAAGAACACGTATGCAAAATTTCGACACGATTCAGGCATAAAAACCACTGAACGGTGAGTCAAGTGTAAGTCGCTGTAGTAATGAATCGGAAGATGGTGCCCTTCACGAATAAGGAAAAGGCTGAGATGCATTTAATTTACGGAGCGGCAGATGGAAATGGTGCAGAGGCACAACGAATGTACGGAGAGCGATTTCCCAACAGGCGGTTGCCTAACCGCAAATCTTTCGAGCGCTTGCACAGACAGTTGTGTGAGACGGGATCATTTCTCGCTTCCCGGTCGAATGCAGGTCGTGCAAAAAAGGACGAATCAGTAGTTGTTGCAGAAGCCATTCTGGATGTAGTAGCGGCGCAGCCAAGTACAAGTACACGAACAGTGGCTAGGCAGGTGGATACCTCACAGCCCATGACTTGGAGGGTACTGAAGATGAACATTTGCTCCCGTTTCATGTGCAACGAGTCCAGAAACTGTCTCCAGGGGATTATCCAAATCGTATTGAATTCGCCCGCTGGTTTCTGCAGCAGAACGCGCTAAATCCACATTTTGGACGAACTGTGCTTTTCACCGATGAATGTACCTTCACACGTGAAGGTACATTTAACACACACAATGCACATCTATGGGCGGATGTCAATCCACATGCTACGTATCCACATGCTCATCAGAGACGCTTTTCCATCAATGTTTGAGCAGGAATCCTCGGAGACCACCTAATCGGACCGTACCTTCTTCCTGAACGCCTCAACGGTAAAACATACCTCACATTTCTGCAACATGTGCTGCCAGACCTGTTAAACGTTGTTCCTCCACGCATCCGGCGGGTCATGTGGTTCCAGCACGATGGAGCGCCAGCCCATTACGTACGAGACGTCCGCAACTATCTGGACATCACATTTCCGAACAGATGGATTGGTCGAGGTGGTCCTGTTGCTTGGCCTGCTCGCTCGCCAGATCTTTCACCCCTCGATTTCTTTTTTTGGGGACGATTGAAGGCTCTTATGTATGAGACACCCATTGAATCCCCCGAGGAACTGGTCGCCAGACTTTCCGCCGCTGTAGGGGAAGTGCTCGAAAAGCCTGATGTTTTCGCGAATGTTCGCCGTTCCATTCTTCGCCGTTGTTCTGCGTGCATAACCTCTGGTGGTCACAATTTTGAACATTTATTGTAATTACATGTTAATAAATATGCTTTGGTAACATAATCCTAATTTGTGTCTTTTTACCTCGTATCACAGCACACAATGTGTGGACATGGTAAACTGAACTGTGCTCAGGAGCAGAAATTTCAAACCCCTCTCCCCAGAAACTTAACCACGTCTAACGATTCAGATTTTGGGCTGAAAATTTAAGTCTAAGCTTTAGAAAGCATTTAATGAGACACAAAAAATAACGGTATAAAATAGTTGTTCGTTACTCCAAAGTCTAAAGCGCCCTCTATCGGAATTTTTTGAAAATTTTCTTTAAAATTTATTTTCAAGAAAATACTGACATAAAGAATAATTTTAGCAAAACGCGGCAGTAGTTAGAGCCTAATCTACGACACAAAGATCGGGAATAACTGATTTTTGTTCTGGGGGGAGAAGGGTTTCAAATTTCAAATTTCAGTTTACCTTACTTAACTACTCGTTAGGACTCAGATTTTTAGATCAAAATTTAAGTTTAAGTCTAAGCTTTCGAAATCATTTAAAGAAATACAAAAAATAACGTTAAAAAGTAGTTGTTTGTTACTCCAAAGTCTAAAGCGCCCCCTATCGGCATTTTTTGAAATTGAACTTTAAAATTTTATTTCAAGAAAATACTGGCATAAAGAAAATTTTTTGCAAAAACCGCAAACGAATCGACCAATTTTTCCATGTTTTATAATCATTTGAAATTTCGGACCCTAAACTTTAATGCCCCCTATCTCCTTGGGAATACGTCTGGGACCCTTAGTCTCCTATTTAATATTATTTGTCTTTAAGTGTACTATAACCCCTTAAAGTTCTGCCCATCTTTTATGAATCACCCTGTATATATATATATATATATCTGATCTTTGCCATACTGTAACTCTCGTATTTATGAACCGATTTAGATGAAACTCGGTGTGTACATAGTACATGCCAATGTCTCGACCGAGTTCGTTGGCCAGCTTCATCCGCCATCTTGTTTCAAAATGGTGGCCATTTAAATGTTTTTTAAAAACTTTTAATTTGAAATGTGGTACCAAAACATAGAAAATTGAAAAATATTTTTTTCTTATGTGTTTGACCTTGATACAAAGATTCCGGAGCAGTTTTTGTTTCGTCTATATCTTAAAAAATGGCTGAGTTATAGCACTTTGAATTTCTAGCGTGGCTGACATTTTGAAACGTCCTAATTTTTGTCACGCGATAACAGGCGTATTCATGAACCGATATGTATGTACCTTACTGTGTACAAAGTACACACCAATGTCTCGACCGAGTTCGTTGGCCAGCTTCATTCGCCATCTTGTTTCAAAATGGCGGCCATTTAAAAAAAATTTAAAAATTTAAAATTTAAAATGAGGTATCAAAATTTGGAAAATGAAAAAGATTTTTTCCTTATGTGTTTGACCGTCATACAAAGATTCCGGAACAGTTTTAGTTTCGTCTATATCTAAAAAAATGGTTGAGTTACAGTATTAGGTAGCTTTCATTACAAAAAGCTACCTATTGCAGCCGTTCGGAGGAAAGCGATTTCAAAAAATTTTGGTATATTTTCATCGATCATGACCCCCAGACCCCGAAACCACCCTCCGTTCAAAAGTTGATATATATACATACATATACATATATATATATATATATATATATCCATATATATATAACCATTAATTAAACAGAACCTACCACCGTCAATTATTATGAATTAAAGCTGTAAGTATTAAAAAAAAAAAAAAAAAAAAAATTATTATAAGAATTATTATGGAAGAAAAAAGATAAAAGTGGACACCGACAAAAATTGAAAAGCTTATACATTGAATTACGTTATCAAGGGCACAGAATTCAATGATATAAGCAAAATGGGTGTTTTCTGTGGGAAAAATAAGCTAAAGCTAAAAATTATTTTCCCCTGTGCCCGAACAACCACTAAAATCAAGTGAATTGATTAAAAATGAAAGCAGAATAGAAACAAATAATATGAAATGGAAGAATCAATAAAACGAATTTAAATATTTATAGGATATAAAATATAAATAATAAACACCATACCGATTAATATTTCAGTATTTTACAAAAAACCACGCGCACATGTCTACCAGTATATCAAAAAGATTAAGGTGAATAAAACAGTTAAGAAAGCACAGTAAATGATACCAAAGGATGCAGTTAATACATTTTGAAATAAAATTTGAAATAACTTGTAAAACACATTTAATCTAATATAAAATAAATAGATATTAATTACATTATTTAAAATGCACTATTAAATTAATAATAACAGTTTAACAATATCGTCAAAATTTAGCAAAAAATACCCCCTGGTGTATAAATTATAACTGAAATGGAGCTAGAAAAATTAAAAATAAGAGCTATCTTAAAGAGACAAATATGGTGCTGCCATATATATATATATATATATATATATGATCTTTGTCATACTGTAACTCTCGTATTTATGAACCGATTTGGATGAAACTCGGTGCGTACATAGTACATACCAATGTCTCGATCGAGTTCGTTGGGCAGCTTCATCCGCCATCTTGTTTCAAAATGGCGGCCATTTAAATTTTTTAAAAAAAAATTTAAATTTGAAATGTGGTACCAAAAAATTAAAAATTGAAAAATATTTTTTTCTTAGGTATTTGACCTTGATACAAAGATTACGGAGCAGTTTTTGTTTTGTCTATATCTTAAAAAATGGCTGAGTTATAGCACTTTCAATTTCTATTGTGGCTGTCATTTTGAAACGACCTGATATTTGCCACGTGATAACAGGCGTATTTATGAACCGATATATAGGAAACTTGGTGCGTACATAGTACATACTAATGTCTCCACCGAGTTCGTTGACCAGCTTCATCCGCCATCTTGTTTCAAAATGGCGGCCATTTACATTTTCTAAAAAAATTTAAAATTTGAAATGTGATACCAAAAAATTGAAAATTGAAAAATATTTTTTTCTTATGTGTTTGACCTTGATACAAAGATTTCGGAGCAGTTTTTGTTTCTTCTATATCTTAAAAAATGTCTGATTTATAGCACTTTGAACTTCTAGCGTGGCTGACATTTTGAAACGTCCTTATTTTTGTCACCCGATAACAGGTCTATTCATGAACCGATATGGATGTACCTTGGTGTGTACAAAGTACATACCAGTGTATCGACCGAGTTCGCTGGCCAGCTTCATCCGACATCTTGTTTCAAAATGACGGCCATTTATAAAAATTTAAAAATTTAAAATTTAAAATGAGGTATCAAAAAATTGAAAAAGATTTTTTCCTTATGTGTTTGACCTTGATACAGAGATTTCAGGGCAGTTTTTTTTCGTCTACATCTTAAAAAAAGGTCGAGTTATAGCACTTTGAAATTTCTAGCATGGCTGACATTTTGAAGCGATCTGATATTTGTCACGCGATAACACACGTATTTAGTAGCCTATTTGGATGTAAGAAGGCATTTGGATAGTATATAGCAATGTCCCGACTAAGTTCACTGGCCAGCTTCATCCGCCATCTTGAATCAAAATGGCGGCCATTAAATTAAAAAAAATTATATTTAAAGTGAAGTGCAAAAAATTTAGAAATTGAAAAAGGTTTCTTTCTTAAGTATCTGACTTTGATATAAGGATTCCGGAGAATTTTTTGTTTTGTCTTTATCAGAAAAAATGGCTCAGATACAGCAGTTTGAATTTCCTTATGTGGGTGATATTTTGAAAAATCTGATTTTTGCCTGCGACAGCACTCATATATATCAACCGATTCCGATGTGAGAGAGCGTGTGCACAGGAATTACTAAGGTCTCGACTAAGTTCACTGGTTAGCCTCATCCACAATGTTGTCTTAAAAGGGCAGGCACTTCACATATCGCCGAATTTGGAAACCAAATATAACTTTAAATAGAATCAGCTTGGATAAAGCTGACTAATTTCGCAAAGTTCTCATTCATAAGGATTTAGTATTGATAAAAATTAGTATTGAATCTTCTATAATCTGATTCCACTAAATTGAGCTTCGTGTGTTTGAATAACATAAGCTAGCTTTTTAAAAATAAGGAATTTGAAAGCTACCTCTTCCTCCCGGCACTGGCCGGAAGGACTTTTTCGATTTCGGTTGAAGATTTTTTTAATAAAGGTACTTTCACTTTCGGATCCGGTTTCGAAACTGAAAGTACCCTTTAAAAAAATCTGCAACTGAAATCGAAAAAGTAAAAAATACCCCTACTAAGTCTGTTCTCAAATCCAAAAGGGCAACTTTATGACATGTTTTAATTTATTTTTGTTCGGAAATGCATGAAACTAGCAGGAGTTGTTGTTCAGAAACTATGTCATCGAACTTTTCTTTTCGTTTTTTTTTTTTTTTTTTTTTTTTTTTTTTTTTTTTTTTTTTAAACAAACGTAATGGATCTTTCAGAAAAGAGTGTCAAAGTTAGTGTTTTGAACCGAATTTCCGCGAAAGAATAATAACCAAGGCAAGCAAGGATGAAAAACGTCTTTGTCACGTGATCAAAATCGCTTGTAACTCAATAGGTAATTTATTTATCAAAAATGAAAAACACAGTTCAATTCCAAATCGCCTCCCTAATCAGGCCTTCCAATTTTATATCCTTCCGTTATAAAATGAATTTTTAAATCTGTCTAAACGTTTTGCGCTTGTTGAGCAGAACAATTGAGAACAACCTTAAAGATTGAGCTCAGCTGCCCTATTAAAAAAAAATAGTTTAAAAATATTAAAATTTAAACGAGACATTCGAAAACTACCTGACCATAGGTTTAAGATCAGCGAACGGGTGTTTTCAAGCAAGTGAACAGTTCCAACAAAGAGGCAAGAAATTGTAATTCATTTAGAAGTACATCTTCCTTCAAAAAACTATTAGTGTCAGAAAGACAACTTTACAGTTTCCGCAGAAAAAAGAAACGAAGATATAAAAGTTGCTCCCGCGTTTTTTTTTTTTTTTTTTTTTTCTTTTTTTTCTTTTTTAATCAACTGGCGCATGCCAGAGGATAATCCGATAAAGAAGTCACAAAACTGCAGTAGAAATTATTTGGAGTTGTTTTTAGAACAGTTTACATAAGAAAGAAAATCACACAACAATTACTCGTTATTCCATAGATTTACGGCGTACATATATATGAGATCGCAGCGTTAAAGAAATTTATGCATTTTGAGATTTTCAGCGAGGAATGCAAAGTTCTGAATTCAATGACTTTTATATCATCTTCTTCTTTTTAACGCTTTCCATCATAGTTAAAAAGTGTTTATGAATTCGGTATGTCTAGCCTATCTGTCTGTCCGTCTGTCTGTTAGTCTGTCTGTCCTTGCTCTAACTCGGATAAACAGAGTCCGATGGTCATGCAATTCATATGCAGTGAAACCTCCCTGAACGACCCTTTTTTCCTGGAACGAAATTTATTCCCACAGGCTCAATACTATTTTTACCTCCATTCAGAGACCCTCCCAGTTGAACTCCCTCCATGACCGACCCATTTCTTTGAAAAAAATGAAACAAATTCCGTTTTTCCCTGGTCGTTTGAAGAAGGTTTTATCAGGAAAATAATTCCGGAGAGCGCATTATTTATCAGACTCCTAAACTAAGTTCAGTTTTTTTTATTTTGATAAGTTTAAAGGGTTTAAACCCCTTTGTGCCTTTTTAGGCAATGAATTTAACTCTGATGACACATTAAGAATGACGGTCTATTAACTCCCTGCCCTATTCTGTCAGGAAACTCTCGTAGAAATAGATAAATTAATGAAATCGTCATTATTTGTTCCTGCCCCCCCCCCCCCCCAAAAAAAATGATTTATTTACTGAACTTCAAAAGGACTTGGAAATAAAAGTTATAAAAGATAAAACCGTAAAATCAAAGCAAACGTCAATGTATTCATTTTTTAAACTCTGCAATAATTAACTTATTTAATTAACTTTTGTTTTGATAATTATTTTGATTTTTTCCTAGTGTGAAAAATAAATTTTAACAACATTAATTGTTACATTTTTTCAACAATTAAAATCTAGATTTAAACATGACCTCCATTAAGAGACCTCCTCTCATAGCGACCAGTTTTTATTAGAACGGAACGTGGTCGCTTTAGGGAGGTTTTACTGTATATGTTATTGGGTATCACTACGGCATGTTCGGTATTGAAAATGAAGTGTGTAGCCTTTACGATTAATTTAGAGGGACACTCAAAAGAATTCCATTACATTACGGTCTATGGGAAAATCGTTTGCGATGTATTTTAATGATATTTTACTCTTTAAACATATTGAGATTGATATATATCAGTTACGTGTACTAAAAGGTTCTTACTAAATAACGTGGTGAACATAGAATTTATCGCACTTTTACAGGGACACACAAAAGAATTTGGCTACAGAAGAAAATGATCAATAGTTGAACTATTGAAGCCTACGAACAATAATTGGTGGAAGTGCATTCGCAGTTGAGGTATGCGTTTTTAAAAAATGCGTTTTTTATTTTTTAAATATTACTTGGTGCGTACAGGGGAGGGTAGTACACAGTGAGACGAAAAATATTATTACTTAACAAATGGCGACGATTTTTTTTTTTTTTTTTTGAAAAATTTTTTGCTACATCTTTAAGCTACACAAATGCGCTACACATTAATGTATAAATGGTTTTTAAAAAGTTATTTTTAAAAGCACATAAGCAGAGTATCAAAAATTGTCCCACTGTGTACCACAAGTAGTACACAGTGAGACAATGTATATATTTTCATAAATCATACCTTTTTACACTCTATCAATAACTTTCTGCAGTTTATAATTTCTAATTAATATTTCTAGATTTTCAAAATATTAAAAATATGAGCTTCGGGTGGAGAATGGTAGACCTCGGGTTACTTTCATGCAAATTTTCAGCCTCTTACGTTTAGTAGATTTCCCTCGCCATCGCACGCCCACACATACACAGAGAAAGGGAGAGAGAGAGAGAGAGAGAGAGAAACTTGTTTTATTAATAACTAACTTTTTTAACATCAGAACCACATATTAGGCACACAATAAGACATGTCTCACTGTGTACCACAACTGTGTGTCTCACTGTGTACTTTCGTTACGTTGTAACAAAATGGATGCCACATCTGTTACATCAATTTCATCGCTTTAAAAGGTTTATGTCGTTTTGCCAAAATAGTCTATTATTAGGTATAGTTAGGTTTGGATAAGTAAATATATGTCATATTGAAGGAAATAAACTCTAAGATAGATGTTTATATAATTTTAACCACTATAAAATAAGGAATTATTTACTATTTTGTCGGACGAGTAACTGAAATGCCGAAACTACATCCACGTGTTGCATAAGATGAGCTCGTTATGTGTGTGTGCCAGCTTGAAGAAAAAGTTACAACTATATGTCAAAGTGGCTGCTGTCTCACTGTGTACCATGTCTCACTGTGTACTCCCCTACCCTACATTCTGTCGATCGCAATCAGGGCTGCACAAAAGTTTTCAACAACATCCGTTTATTGGGGGAAATTGCTGAGTAGATATTTTCAACTCCGCTATTGGATTATCTGAACTAACTTTTAGCATTTTATGCAGTATAAATGCATATCTGTAGATCCTATACAGGGCTGCGCAGAAAACCTTGTATTTTCCCGACTATTGGAGGTAGTAGCATAATTTGGGTTTTCAACTGCATTATGCGTTTTCCAAATTGTTCATTTAGCCTCTTTCAATTTAGTAAACTGTGAAGATTTGTTATAATGTTCTGAATGTGTTGGAAAGTGTTTCATAATCTATGCCGTATGAACGATTTTTCGTTCTTGGTTATTTCTCACATATGCGAAGCACAATATGCGATCTAGTGAGACCAGTACAAATGAATTTTATGCATACTGAATTTCGAAAACATCGATTTAATCAGTGATCTTATAGATAAAATGACCCCCCCCCCCCCCCATTTCACACACATACATCATTCACCTCAAAAGGTTTTTCTTAAACTTTTATAAAATTGTCATTGTCCCATGCAATGTACAGTACAGTATACTACGTTTTTATATTCTACTGTATTGTACTATACAAACTATAAAATGTATTGTTGTGTAATAGATAAATTGGGATTTGGGAACCAATTAATCGTATTTTCGTAATTGCTCATTGCCGAAACGTCAGTGAAGATTTACTGTGGAGACGCGAAAAGTTTTGGTTTCTGTTAGTCTGTCTGTTAGTCAGTCTGTTAGTCTGTCTGTTAGTCTGCCTGTCTGTTTCGCGATAACTGCCGCAAAAAGCATCCGATAGGCTTGAAATTAAGCGGGCATGTTTCTGAGGTACTCGGACTTAGCTTATAGTTTTTGGTTAAATTTGGTTCATTCGTTCGGGAAATATAGAACATTTTATTTTGCTCTATAATGCTTTTATACGGCAAGTCAGACGATTTTCAAATTTTCATTCGGTGAAAGAAATGGCTCATATGAAAAATGGATTTAAATGGTACATTTTGGATGCTGAAATTTTTAAATAACATTTTTAAATTATTACAATTAGTTTGAAATTTTGTCAATATATTTGCGAGATTTTTTTAATTAGGTTTATAATTTTTTGGGGGAACTTTATGCATGTTTTCCAATAATATAACGCATTTTGTTTTATCAATTTACTTATTTGACATAATACATATTTCATTTTTTTTTCTTTCATCAGTTGCCTAGCAACGTATTTGTTCCTAATAATATTATTATAAATGTGTGTATAATGTTTGAGTAAAACCAACGTCAAAACGGATGAATTAATGCATTTGTATCTTTGCATATAGATGGATTTTAGCCCAGAAATAAAAATAGGCAATATTTTATTTATTTTATTCAAATATTTTGCTTAAAAATACAAAAGTTCATTATTTTTATAGAGAATAATTTGACATTTTTCCATAAAATTTACCAATATGTCTTTAATTGTTGCCAAGAAAATCAAAACCCGGAATAATATTTTCTCTTAAAAAATTTTGAAAGATTTTGACGTGAAACATGAAAATGAAAAAAAATAAAAAAATAAATAAGACTAAAAATATTAATATGGCGGCATATTGGAAATAAAAAGAAAACTCTCAAGTATTTCTTAATATAACAAGACGAAAGGTTTTGAGTAAGTACGAATAGTAGGTGAATTCGACGTCATTTATCGAAAACAAAGATGTTGGAATAAATTGATCTTGGGTAAAATAAAATTAACTATTATTCACGGAGGAAAGAGATAGATGGAAATGCAGTATGCCGTGAAAATAGTTTGCAATATGATGCGCGTTATCGCTCAGATTTAAATGCCCTCATTTGGCCCAAACAAAACAAGCACGTGGAAAAGGGACCGAATTCTTTGACTTCATCCGTGCATTTTTTCTGTAAATCAAAATGATCTGCTTATATTTAAGCATTCTAAAGTAGCATTTCATTCTATTATGAATTAAAAACTGTATTACTAAAAGTATTATTCTTTTTTTTTTTTTTTTTTTTTTTTAATCAAAACCACGTCGTTGTTTTTGGGCCGAATGAAGCGGATTTTAGGGTTACATTTTTGGCCTCTCTTCAAGATTTATCGTCTGCGTACGGTTAACATGAAGATTTTATATTTAACTTTTAATTTATTAATTTATAAAAAAAAACTTATGCTTATCCTTATAAATCACAGCGTAAAAAAAAAAAAAATTAAGATGTACTATAACCATCCGCATAGTCAATAAAAAATTACGAATGTAAATTTAAATAGACTACTGGGGCAAGAAATGCAATTTTTAATTAAAAAAGTTACCAGCATAAGCAGCTCATCAGAATTTTCAGAACACCAATGTATAACGACTCGTTTTACACTTTTAATTTCTGAAACTTTACGAAGTATCTTTTATTCTTATAAATATTTATGTAATTTGAAACTTTAAAAAGCGATTTGTAAGGAAGTTGAATATTACGCAATGAGTGTTTAAAAACAATCACTTGCAAAGATGACATTGAGGCTCCTGATCTGCAGATTTACTAGTGGTAAAAATTGATTTAGCAAAGGCACAGTCAGCCCCCTCTCCTTACCTCCTCAAAAGAAAAAAAAACGAAAAAAAGAAGAAGAAGAAGAGAACATCCTACACATTTTATTCACCAAACTGTCCAGAAAAAAGTAGAAATAGCCATTCGACTAAAAATTATGTCTTCTTTTAATTTATGTTATAAAAAATAAGCTTAGGAGGGTTTTTTCATACTACAATTGTAACAAACTCTGAAACTTTTTAAAATTAACACCTAATTTTGACATCATATTTACCTATTTCTGGTAATTTTTAACTTACGATACCAAACGATAACTTATTCGGTCAAGCAGTTCGGTCAAGATGCAAAGTTTTAAAATGATAATGTTAAATTCATTTGTAATCGTTGCAAAACAGATTGCAATGAGGTTGATTTTTTAAGCATAATTCAAAACTCACTAGGCGGAATGAGTTGATATTTTAAAGATTCTCCTATTTGAATCTTCTGAAATTGAGTTCTGTTAGAGGTTCTCACGGGCCGAAATTTCCACGCCCGACCCGGCCCGGCCCGATCAATAGAGAAAAAAAATTTCGGCCCGAACCCGGCCCGTAGAAAAAAATTATTGGACCGACCCGGCCCGGTATAACAGCTAAAAATTCAGCCCGAGACCTGCCAGGCCCTGAAAAAAGTTATAATCCCGGCTCAGCCCGAGTGAATTTGTGCAAAACATTGATTTTTGCGTTGATTTGGTTAAAAATTTGTCCCGTACGAGGAGTTCTGACCAAAAATACTTAACTTAGCTTTTTTTTCATGTTTATAATGTTAGTATAGAAACTCCATAGGCTGCGATATTTATTTTATTTTTTTTTGTATGTAAATTTTATCATTAACATTGTTAATCCGTATTCCATGTATTGGAGATTTAAAAATCTGATAAATCAGTAAAATCTTCTAAGACGGAATTGCATATCAAAGAAAAAAAATTTGTTATAGACAAGCTCCCTTCTTAGCAGTTGTAAATGTATTATATATTTTTTTTCTTACTTATTAGTACATTCATTTTGCATGGATGAACATATTTCTCAGTTTAAAACAAGATTCCATCATAGGCAGGTTATTTTTCACACGTTTTACTATATTTAAATTTAGCTATATTTTAATAAGCCTAGAAATTTACTTTGAAGAATAGTATTTACTTTTTAATTGAGTTAATAGTATTAAAAGAATAATATATACTTTTTAATTGTAGAAAAATGGCGATTTAAAAATATTTAAATTTCTTAATATTTAAATTTTTTTTGCAAAAATTTTTGGGCCAAGCCAAATTTTACTGATCTTTGAACGGACCAGGCTACGCCGAGAAAATGATTTTCGTATGGGCTGGGTGAAAACTGGGTCTGGAAATTTTGGCCCGTGCAGATTAGGAAGAATGAAACCAGACCCGGCTTGGTACGGAAAAAATTATTTAGGCCCAGACCGGCCCGATACTTTAAGAAAAAGGTCCCGAGCCTTCAGAAAAAGTATGGCCCGGCCCGAGTGCCGTGAATGAAAATAGGTCCGGGCCCGGCCAGCGTTTTCGGACAAGGGCCCGGCTCGTGCGCATCTCTGATTCCTCTTCTAACATTCTTAGATTACAGTTCATATTTTGTTTTTTTTTTAAATTAATTTTCGAGAAAAATATGAAATGTAATCTATAAGTTTTTAAAACAGAAATCGATTTCTAAAATATTTAAATGTATGCGAATCAAAATTGCAGTCCATTCCGACAAATAGTTTTTGAAATATGCTCAAAATATTAACAGCATTTCAGCAATCAGTTTTGCAACAATTAAAAAAGAATGTAACATAAGGAGTTTTAAATTTTGAACCTTGATAATTTCTAAACTAATCAACCTAATGCCTTTCCCTTTTGGCATCCTATGTAAGTGTCTTGAACAGGCAAGATTGTACGGGCGCTAAATCCAAAACTCCTCTTAAACTATTCCCCAACGTGAAATATTCAAACATATAAAATTACTTAAACATTATAAAATTATTGTCATATGCGTACCCGAAGTGAAAGAAAATTAATCCACATTTTAATATAATTATGGAAAAGTAGTGTACAATTATATCTCGAGTACCAATCTTATCTTTTTTTGTATAACTGGGGGCTCTGCCCCCTACGAGCTACGCTCGTCAACCCCCGTTCAGAAACCGCAGACTCTAACAGCACGCTAATTTGATCGCCTTTAAAAAGATTTCGGAAGATTGAATTATAATTTGAATCTGACAATTATAATCTGACGTAATTTTCACCAAACTTTTCTCTCTCTTTTTAATATTCACGTCAAAATACTTTTGTTAGAAATGAAATATTATGATCATCTTAAAATGTCAAGTAAATGTCTCGCGCAATTTTTAAATTAAAACTGTTTTGCAATATTATTTTTTGTTCATTTTACGTAATAAGTGTAATATGACGTAAATTTTCCTATTTAGGACTTGTAACGCATGTTACTGAATTTATTATTTTACAATATTCTTTCTCATTTAAAATTCACGTGTAACTATAGTTTTTATGACGTAATTTTCAATGAGTTCCTGCTTTTTATATACTTTGTTTATAATAGTCACGTGTAAAATAAATTTTTAATTAGAAGCAAACATTACTGTTTGCTCTGTTTATACAGTTGGCAACAGTATAAATTAATACAATTTTCTAAAATTTGTAAAAAATATTTCTCGAAATGCTGAAAATTTGAATTTAAAATAGAAATAAAACCTCGAAAAATTATTCAAATTAAAAAACTAACTGCAATCTGCAAACCGGAAAATTCTGACGCATAAAATGATCTAAAAATGATTAAATTCCTATGTACAGTTTTTGCTCCTATAAAACTTTTTTAATGGAACGATTTTGTCCAACTTTGGCATTAAATATCTCTTAAAATAATTCTTCGATTTGAAAACTGTCTGCATCAGCGTGTTTATCAAACATTTTTCTATAATACTACCGATTTTCATATTTTTGTCTGCAACAGTTTTTTTAAAATTAACGAAGAAAGACCTCCGGCCACAAAAAATTCAAAACCGGCGGCGGCGGTGACAGCGGTAGTTACTTTTTTTTAGAATAGAGAGAAACTGAACATATATACACTCATTAATATTCAAATACACAGTTTTGAATAATTTTTTAATACTCAATTGATAAATATATTCCAGGATTTTCTTTTGAAAAATCTAGTCAATGCATTCCCGACCCGAAAAAATTAAAACTCAGACCTAAACCGACACGAACACGAAACATTTAAAGTCTACCCGACCGAGATCTGAACAACAATGAAAAAAAAAAAATCGTTAAATAGACCCGATCCCATTCAAGACTCTAATCCTAAGATAAATGTTGGAAATTTCAGTTATAAAGGATGCCGTAAGCTCATTTTTATAACATAAATTTAAAGAAGATATAATTTCCAATAGAATCGCTATTTTCGTTTCTTTCTGTGGCAATTTGAACATTAAAATATTTGGGGGTGTTCCCGTTTTGTTTTTCGGTCGACTGTGTTAAAATTAAGTTTTTTTTTATTTTATAAGCGTTAACTGGTATTTTGTCACACGTGCATTGTGCATTGATTAGTTGCTTTATCAGTACAAAAAAAAGTATGCTCGGTGTATTTTTAAAAAGTAATCATGACTGCTCTTTATCTACCGGGCGTCCCAAAACTGACTGACTGATTTTAAAATTCAATAACTTTTGCTTGCAATGCCATCTATCGCTTCTATTTTAAACTAAAATCGAGAATCGCATTAAAAAAACTCCTGACATCTTACATAAACCTCCTGCAAGAATTTTTTTAATAACTGTCACCATTTACAAGTTATTGAATTTTAAAATCAGTCTGTCAATTTTGGGACACTCGGTAAGTAGTGCTTTTAAAATTTCTTCAACAGTTTTTCACTTCGTAAGTTCTTTTCTACATAATGCTTTTCTTTTATCATAGATGCATATTAGTATAAATCAATCGACTTGCAGAATTTATATTCTCTCTAATATGTTAGATAATATAGTTTTAATAGACTGTACTAACTGTATTTTTTACATGCTTTCTTTTAAGGGTGTTCTCAAATCCAAAAGGGCAGCTTTCTGACATAAGTTTTAATTTATTTTTGTTCGAAAATGCATGAAACTAGCTGGTGTTGTTGTTCAGAAACTATGTCATCGAGCTGTTTTTCTATTTTTTTTGGAAACGCAACAGATCTTTCAGAAAATAGAGTCAAAGTGGGCGTTTTAAACCGAATTTCCGCGCGAAGGGAGAAGGAGCACCCAAGAGCAGGCGAAAAAAGTGTTTGTCACATGATCAAATTCGCTTATAACTCAATAGATAATGGATAGATCAAAAAATGGAAAAAACAGTTCAAAAAGGTCCAAATCGCTTCCATGGCCAGGCTTTCCAATTTTATATCTTTCCGTTAAAAAATGAATTTGCAAATATGTCAAAACGTTTTGCGCTTGTTGAG
Source organism: Maratus speciosus (assembly GCA_963932465.1). Lineage (NCBI taxonomy): Eukaryota > Metazoa > Arthropoda > Arachnida > Araneae > Salticidae > Maratus > Maratus speciosus. The sequence goes on from OZ010786.1 coordinate 632,473,893, forward strand.
CAGAGCAGTTAAGAACAGCCTTAACTTAGAATTATGTTTGTGTGTGGCAGTGAAATCTTGTGACTCCTTTTTTCACCCATTTCCTTTAGACATAGAGTTTTAAAATTTCAATATATATGTATTCCTACGAAATACATGAATTGGACATTGATTTTTTAAAATTCGATCCCTAAGGGGAGTAACAGAGGGCAAATTTACTTAATGTTTACATTTGATTTCCTATGGAGAAATCAGCATCAGCTTCAACAACGAGTATTTGTTGAAAAGTACTAATGACAGGGTTACCACAATAGTGCCAAATTTTAGCCAGCTTGGCGAAATAGGGCCACTATTTGCCAACTTGGCGAAATATCGCCAAATTTGGCGACAAAAATAAGTTGCCATATATGAAGCCAACTTTGCGATAGCTGGCAAATTTGGCAAAACTCCCATTTAAATCCATTAATCTTCCATAATAGAACTCATCGAAGTTTAATTTAAACTCCATGCATTTAAGGATTTTTTTTTCAAGACTTTTCTACTTTTTAGTTCATTTTAAAAAACATATATAGTTTCTACATTTTTGTCAATATTAATGGAAGCATACTTTTCAAAAATTTTCTTTAACATTTATATGTATTCCTTATAAAATTGCTGGTGAAGAAACTGAATTCCTTTAAAACTACTTCTCCCTTCAAAAGACTATTAGTGCCAGAAAAACAACTTTACAATTTCCGCAGAAAAAAGAAACGAAGTTATAAAAGTTGCTCCCGTGCTTTTTTTTACCTGACGCATGCCAGAGGATAATCCGATAAAGAAGTCACAAAACTGCAGCAGGACTTATTACGAGTTTGTGTTTGGAACGATTTGCGTAAAAAAGTCACAACAATTACTCGTTATACCAAGGAACTATGCCAAAAATGTGTACTTATGTAATATATGTATTTATAAGTATGATAGGGTCAAGAGAATTTGACGACGACGTGTCTTATTAACCGACTTTTAAGAAAGAGGTTACCCAATTCTTCTATATTTTTCAGCTTTGTTTGTTTATGCAAAACTTTTAGTTGGACTCATCAATTACAATAATTATTTGATTTTTCTTTTTTGGGAAAGGATGCGTTTTCTCAATGAACCTAGAGTCCCGCATCGGGTCGGGTAACTCGATTTACCCAAACCCGACTCGATCGATGTGTGCAGTTGACTCTGATTTTGTTTTATTTTATTTTACTTCTAAAATCCTTTATTGTAGAAATGGCATAAATAATAAGGGTGTATGAAAACTTTTGTATCAAATTCTATGTGTTTGGGAAGTAATGAGGGGAATAAAAACTTTTGTACCTCTATGTGTTTGGGAAGTAATGAGGGGCACAAAAACTTTTGTACCAAGCTCTTATAGGTTTGGAAAGTAATAAGAGCGTGAAAAGTTTCGCACCAAGTTAAATGTGTTTGGGAAATAATAAGGGCGTGAAAACTTTCCTACCAAGTTCTATGTGTTTGGGAAGTAATGAGGGGCATGAAAACTCTTTTACCAAGTTCTATGTGTTTAGGAAGTAATGAGGGGAATGAAAATTTTTGTACCAAGTTCTATGTGTTTGGGAAGTAATGAGGGGGATGAAAATTTTTGCACCAAGTGATATGTGTTTGGGAAGTAATGAGGGGAATGAAAACTTTTGTACTAAGTTCTACACTGCAAATAGAGGCGTCTTAAATTTAGACACATATGTGACTGAAAAAGAATTTCAGTCACTTAAGTGTCTGAATCTGAAAATTCAGACATAACAGACGTCTAAATTTAAGACACATAAATGTCTTACTATGATCATGCTATAAACGAACCGAGAAACATGTGTAAATTATCCAACAACCGTCTGATTTTAAGACGATACGCTCCAAGCGATAGTTAAACATCATCTTTGGTACTATTCTTAACAGCCAATCAGAACGCTGATTTCCGCGCGTGTCATCTACAGCACCTTCATGAGATAAGAACAGAAACAAGTAAATTTTCACCGCCGCCATTGCTTGGATTAAAAGGAAATGTGTTAATCTGGGTATTTATTGAACGAACGAGTAAGTCATATTTAATTCTAATATTTTATTCCGATAGATTTTCATCCCTTTGAATATGAGTGAAATCGTTTATAAAAAATTATCTCTTTTCTGTAGTTTAATGCTAAATTTTTGATTTCACTAACGGTCGTCTGTTATATGCCTTCTTAATGTAACGGAATGAAATATAATTGTTTTGAAAATTAAATAGCAATGCTGTAATTCTATTTGCTTGACCTTTGTAAATAAACGAATGAGTGATAGTTTAATCTTCATTTTCGATAGGGTGATGTGAAATAATTATAATTTGTCTTTGTTCAAAAACAAAACTTGCAACATAGGTTTGAAAAGTTGAATGATTCATCGCTTCATTTATCAGAGATAAAAACATTAAATTGAAGCCATTTGTAACTGTGTTTATTCTATGTTCGTTTTTTATTGTTTACTGACTATAAACGCTTGTAGTATATGACATCAGGCATTTATTTTATTTTTTGTTATTATTATTATTTTAGAGCTAAATATGATGATTCATATTTTTATGATATTAGGAAAAGTTTTCAGATGGAAAAAAAGCATTAATATTGTGAAATTTGACTGTATATATTGCAGTTTTTAATCACGGAACTAAAACTTTATAAAGATTTATTCTTATTGATTTTTTAATTTATTATTGAAAATCGTAAATTTTGATATCCAATGTTTCAGATTTAAAATTTACCAAATTTCTAAAAATAATATGAATTTTTTATATCATCCAGTAAATTTTTTGAAAAAACGGAGAAACATTTTATTCATATTTTGCAGTTTACGTTACTGTTTAGCAGTATAATTATAAAGTTTAATTAATATTTTTTGTGTTTTTTAAATTGGTATATTAATTTTTTTTAATTTATATGCAAGCATTTTTTTGCGATATTTTTAATTTTTAAAATTGAGTAACGCGAGAAATAATTATTAAATTTCCTTTTACTGCAATCGAATTTGCAACGTTTCTGGTACAAGTAATTGTTGGCACTAAAAAAAATTACACATGATAATTTAGACATAAATAAAGAGTTGTTTATGCCTTGATATGAAGTTTATGTATGAAACTGCCTTATATTTTTAAAAGTTCGTATTTACTTATATGATACAGTATTAAATATATTTTTAAGCCATTTAATAACTGCTTTTTATGTTCAAAACGTTTTTCAAACAATTAAGAATAGTACATATACTGTATGATATATATATTTTTTACTTTCTATTTTCTTCTGTTTTTTTTTTCTATTTATTAGATCAATATTTTCTTATCAAATATATAAAATCTATTTAGCTCATATTCAAAGGATACAAAGTTTACTGGAATAAAAAATAAAATAAATTAAATATGACTTATATCGTGTTGTTCCATAAAAAAGAATAATGATATACATTTTTAAGCAATAGCGGGTGAAAATTTTAAATTGAATACGGAATATGTTTAAAGAAAATTATACACATATTCCGAAGAATGATATATAAAATTAGATACCAAACAATACTTTTAACTAAACAATGAAAAATTACCACACATTTAAAAAGAAAAAATAATCTTACACATTTTTACTACTTAAAATGACTTAACGATTTTATTTATATGTTCTTAAATGACAAATACAAAAATGGCTAAGTTTTGAAATTAGAAGTAATTTTTTTTCTCAATGCTATTAAAATAGAATATTTATTTACTATTTTATTATTTATTCATGGTTATATAGCTGTTGTGATTATCATCAGATACATATGTAAAATTGCCTATGGGGCAAAATCTAATTTTTGAATTATATGAATTTTCCTTTTTTTTTGGGGGGGGGGGGATTTTCTTGCCCATTTTCGCGTACACGGGATTTTTTTAATCTCTTTCGACATTCCACCGAGTATGATAAATATTTTGAACATTTAGAGTAGGACAAGATAAAAAAAAAAAATATATATATATATATCCATATACCTTAAAAACCCTTAATAGCGGACACTTCGGGACCGCGAAATTTGTCCGATAATCGGAGATGCCTGCTTTTGTGAGGTAAAAATAATACAAATATGTATGCCTTGCGGATCAAAAAAGTATTCGCTAAATCGAAGTATCCGCTATTCTGGAATGTCCATTAACCTCCATAACGGATACTCCCGAATACCGGGCATCTGTATTTAGCTAACCATACTGCAGGGTTGCATTTTTTGCAAAAGGACTCCTTGATTAAAGCATGGGTAGTGCTCCGTTCTTTTACGATTTTAGTTCCCCCCCTCCCCCCCCCCCAAATTTCATGTGCAATATTTGCGAAGCTTACATTTTAAATCTGTTTCGAAATTGTACTGATTATAATCAATATTTTGAACTTTTAAAGTAAAATAAGATTAAAAACAAAATTTTAAAAAATCTAATATTTAGATAAATATTTTTTCTTTTTAATCTTATTCTACTCCTGAAGTACAAAATACTCATTATAATTAGTACAATGTCGTAAAAGATTTAAATTATCAGCTTTATGAAAATTGCATACTAAAATTGGGAGCACCAGAAAATCAGGCGGTATGGGGGTAGAGTGGGCAAGACAACGGCCAGATATTTTTCCAGTATTCAGCGTGGTCAAACATGGCTACATAAAATGCTTACAAAAAATGTCTGCGATTCAGACGTTTCAAGTGTCTGAAATTCAGTCGCAAAAAGTGTCTGAAAAAATTCAGACATTTTAAAATGTCTGAAAATTGAACACTCCGTTTCAGACACTTAAGTGACTGAATTTCAGACATTTTAATTTACAGTGTATGTGTTTGGGAAGTAATAAGGGACATAAAAACTTTTGCACCAAGTTTTTATATGTTTGGAAAGTAATAAGAGCGTGAAAACTTTTGCACCAAGTTAAATGTGTTTGGGAATTAATAAGGGCGTGAAAACTTTTGCACCAAGTTCTATGCGCTTGGGAAGTAATGAGGGACACAAAAACTTTTGCACCAAGTTTTTATATGTTTGGAAAGTAATAAAAGGCCGTGAAAACTTTTGCACCAAGTTCTTATGTGTTTGGAAAGTAATAAGAGCGTGAAAACTTTTGCACCAAGTTAAATAATTTTGTGAATTAATAAGGGCGTGAAAACGTTTGCACCAAGTTCTATGTGTTTGGGAAATAATAAGGACGTGAAAACTTTTGCACCAAGTTCTACACTTGACTCCACGTTTATATATAGTGACCTCCAAGGGGGCTAAAATCACTTCTTTTTCACCTTAGAAATAGTTTTACGCAACTAATTTATTTTTCACCTGGGTCTTTTAAATCGCAAGAACAGTTCAATTCCAAATCGCTTCCACGGCCAGGCTTTCCAATTTTATATCTTTCCGTTAAAAAAAGAATTTGTAAATGTGTCAAAATATTTTGCACTTGTTGAGCAGAGCAGTTAAGAACAGCCTTAAGACCGGACTGCTTTTTGAGTTTTTTTTTTAAACAATGATATAACTGAAATTTGTAACTGATAATTCACTATCCGTTGACGAAATTCATATAATATAGTTTCTGTTAACCAGCACAATCACTCGATTCCGGCATTTATGGAATGGATAACCCAGGAAAGTAGAATTTTAGTTAATGCCTAACCCGCACGATCGTGCGGTTCCGGTCTTAAAGAGTTAAGCAGGTTTTCGTCTTATCAGGTATAATTGTATGGAACTCTTACCGTAGGGACAACGAAATTTTCTTGTTTAAAATGAGATTCCGTTATAGGCAAGTTTAGTTTTAATACGGCTTACTGTATTTTTGTGTCCCGATTCAGAAGCTACTGTCCCGCTTTTTTTTTTTTTTTTTTTTTTTAAATTTGGAAAAATGATTATTGTTCTCTGCCAGGGTAGGAAATCCAAAGCATATCTGAAGGTTTTTATTGGTTTAATCCGCATTTTATTCGCGTTCTGATTGGTCTGTACAGTAATCTGTATTTCCCTTTACATTCAACAACGATGGATACCTTCTGTTGCCACTATGACAAAAAAGTAATAAAAACTACAAAAAAAAAAAAAAAAAATTAATAACTCAGAAACAAATAGAGATACAGCTTTCAAACAAATTGCATTTAAAAGTACATTTTTTTTTTCTATCCGACGGTGTAAAAAGTAATATTGTCGGATGTTTAGAAGTTTAAGAATGAAATTTCATTTAAAATGTGTCGTCAGATTTCTTGGAAATCTGACGATGGAAAAGCCTTTTCCCGAACAGCCAATGAAATGCATGGATAATCCGCAAGTTTCAGGTAGATAATACGTACGAGTCGCAGGCGATTTTTGTTGCTTGGAATTTTTACGTGTAATAACACTATTAATGTTTAATTCATGGCGCACGTAATGTAGGATCAACTCGGTGCGATTTTTTATGTCTTAAATTTTAGTCTTCGAAAAAATCATTTTCCAAATGGTTGTTGTAATTTGTTAAATTGCTTTTTTTTTTTTTTTTTTTTCTTTTTTGTTTACCTGTCTCGCTTTCTGAGACGCTGAACCTGGCAACACTAGTTTTTGCATATATAAAAAAAAAAAAAAAATAATAATAATGATTGCACAGATCTTTTTACGTATTTTTAAAACTTCTGGAAAAATGTTTTGGAAGCGGAAATCTTTATTAATTCATAATTTTGTATCCCCAAAGGATTCAGGACCCCTGATGACATCTATGTAAAATAACGAAGGCAGTATGCAAATATATTTAGTGTTGCCTGAAGACTTGTACGAATCCACTCACTAAATATATCTGAAGATTTTAAGCGCCGAATTATTGCATAATATCACGGGTGGTAAGTCTGATTCAGCGTGAAACACTGCAACTGGAGATGACACTTTCCATCGCTATGTTAGGCACTCTCTCTTATGCGATCGAGACTTCTCTTACTCTTCCAAGACTTTTTCTGAGAAAGCAAAACAAATCGCTTGTCCCAGACCATTTGGAATCATCACATTACAAGGGAGAGAGATTCGATTCGGCGTTGCCACCGGCTTCGTAGTTAAAAAAAAAAAAGAAACATCCAGGAATAAAAAAACACACGCACACACTGGAAAAACACCTTTGAACCGAAGGATGAGACGAGACGTTAGTCGCTGGGAAACTCGGCCCTCGAAGAACCAATCACAGCGAACCAGCGGAGAGGCTTCGCCAAGAAACCGAAAAAGAAAACCAAAACTGAAGCTCCCGTGCTCCGAGATCGAGATTCCCGTTGTGCACGCTCTAAGAATTTTTTTGTCAGAACCCCAAATGTAAGACAATATGAGATGTCAGCAGAAAAAAAAAAAAATTAAAGAAATTTCCTAATTAGAAAATATTAAATATTTAAAAAATGATTTTAATAGCATTTTGCAGAAAGGAGAATTGAAACACTAATGTGTTTTTCATCGGGAGTTCTACAGCACCCCTCCCTGAACCTCTCGTTTAAGACACTTTTTAAACAGGTGGGCGCAAAAAAAAGTGAAAATTGACTTCCACGGGATGTTTAGGGAGGTGGGGTGCAATTTGGTTAAATTTTTTGAATGGATTAAATTAATTTTTAAAAAACAATTTTTCTAAAGAATTATAAAATTTTCTAAACTATTTAACAACAGAACTATTTTTTCTTATACGGTAAACTCTGTTTAAGGCGGAATCGATCGGGACCAAAAAAATTTTCGTAATAGACAATATTCCGCCTTAGACAAATTTTACTCTATGTTTATGGATTCGCAGGGACTTGAAAATCTTTTCGAGTTAGACAGATTTCCGTCTTACACAGAGTCCACCTTACAGAGAGTTTACTGTCAGTGGTGTAGTCGTAAAAAAAACAGAGGGTATACGTTCTAAGCAGAGGGTATACGCTCAAGGCAGAGGGTATACCCTAGTGTATATATACAATAGCTTTCTTGAGAAACAGAGGGTATACGGTGTTCCTTAAAAAAATCCAGAGGGTATACGGCGTATACCCCCGTATACCCTCCACTACATCCCTGTTTACTGTACATCTTACATTGGCAAAACTTTTGGCGTAGTTTCAGCATTAGCGGACTTCGATTCGTTGATTTCGAGCTGAGCTTCCAAGCTGCTAAGCTCTTGGTGAGCATGAGGTGAGTCACGGGAACTCCTCCCAAGGTGTTACAGGGCGATGTTTATTTTTAGACCGCACTGCAGTAGCACCGCCCTTAGGCGGTAGGTGCGCCGCTTTCCGAATACATTCAAGGTCAACTCCCCCCGTGACTCATCGGTTGGATAACCCTTTATTCCAGAAAGCACCAAAACAAACTTAAAAATAAACTCTCTCTCCGCTCAGTCTAATAAAGTCTTCGTCTATTTTTAAGGTGCCTTTTCTTTTAAAAGTGACTCATTTAAAAATAAAGATTAATAAAATAGGTAGCACCCACTTTTCCTGTCCTAATAAATCGGTGGGGAGATGGAATTGAAGCTCGCTCACGGGAGGTTTATCTCATCATCTGGATGAAGGTTGCGTGCATCCATCTTATTTATGCTCTAATTCGGGACCTCAAGGCTGAAAAATTCGTGGTCGTCCCGGTGTAAGCATTGCCCTTATTTGCATATTTTACGTGTACAGCCCGGGGAGGGAGAGCAAGATTTAAGGGGGCTCTTCACTCACTTCAAAACACCCGCTCGGTAATGTTAAACCAATGGGCAGGTTGTTTCCGAATTTCTCGTTTAAATTCGAATATTTTTAAACGATTTTTTTTTTTTTTTTTTTTCCCCATAAGATAGCTGAGCTTGATCTCGATTTTGTACTTTTTCGGTATTGGTAACAGATTTTTTTTAATAAATGTACTTTCACTTTCGAAACCTGTTCCGAAACTGAAAGTACCTTTATTAAAAAAAATCTGCAACCAAAATCGAAAAAGTAAAAAATAGCCATATCGACCGAGTCAAACAGCCGATAGCCGATCGACCTCAGCTATCCTAAGCAAAAAACATCGTTTAAAAATATTAAAATTTAAAAAAGAAATTCCAAAACAACCGCTCCATAGGTTTAACATTACCGAGCGGGTGTTTTTAAGTGGCTGAAAGATCCCCTTAACCCTATGAGGGGCAAGTAATTGTGTTTCAGTAATGTCGAATTCACACCGGAATCTGCAAAAAGATTTATTGCAAAATAAGGAAAAGCAGTTTTACGACTTTTTTCCACCAAAGTTAGAAAAGTAAAATTTAATACATTTTTTCTGGTGCAAATCTTCATTAATCGTAGGAGGGATAAAATATATTGAACCGCCCCTGAAGGGTTTAAGGCATCGGAACATGGGAGCACAGTCCTAATTTACGGAGTATCACTACTTTCGAACATTATCTTAGCTTTATTTCAAGACAGAATTTCTGTCACATGACGAAAATTACTATTCAAAAGTAGTGGTGAATGCATGCAAAATTTAGATAACAAATTTTAGATGTACCCTTCCCTTGTGCATGCAATAAACAATCGCACTCGACTGCATATGACATAGAATTGCATAGTTTCGTGGAGTTTGGTGCTCAACTCAAATGTAATTTTCGTGTACACTAATACGTGTGTGTGTACGCATAATATAAATAGAGATTACTTGGTGGTGGTGGTGGTGGTGTGTGTGTGTGTGGAGGGGTAGAGATAAAAAATAAACGGGAGGATCATATCCATCATCTGGGTGAAGGTCGAGTTAATGGAGGCATCTATGTTATTTATGCTCCAAATGCTGAAACATTTGTGGTCCTCCAGGTGCTTTAGATCCGTTCTTGTTTGCATATTTTACGTATACGGAGTCTGGCATATGCTTAGAGTTTCCAAATTCATTAAAATGGGGAGGGGAGGAGAGACAATTTAGATGAAAATTTTAAATGCATCTCAGGATGTCAAAGACCCTTCTTATATTCTCTTGCAGACGACCACGCATTAAGTTAGACTCGATTGCATGGACGTAGAGTTGAACGGATTTATGGAGCTAGAAGTTCAGCCAAAATATAACGTTTGTGCTCATAAACGTATGTGTATATGTGTGTGTAATATAATGAAGATCTCTCTGTCGGAGAGAAAAGCTATAAAGGGGACACTCAGCTTTATCCTTTGGATGAGGGCCGCATCACATGTGCATCTTATTTATGCGCAAAGGCTGAAAAAGTTGTGGCCGCACAGATCATCACCTCATCGCGTTGACGGCTGAAATTTCAAGATGAGACCAAACTTGATTAGCATATTAAAATGCAACTGCTCTGCTGAGTCCTATCTTGGTGAGAAACACCTGCAGACCCTGCAGTGGTGGATCGGTAGGCTTATCAGTGTGTTTTCCTGCTCCCAAAGGTATGAAAACATGGAGGACTGAGAGCAGGAAAACACAACGGTAAACCTACCAGTCAACCACACTAAATTCGGGTCTGCAGGTGTTTCCCATTAAGATAGGACTTGGCAGATCAGTTGCATCTTACTATGCTAATCGAGTTTTAACTAATCTTGGAATTTGAGTGGTAAACACGATGAGGTGATGGTTTGTGTATCCGCCTTCTGGTTTATCACTAAAGTGACTGGTTACGCGGAATTTCGCTCAAGATGATGAATTGATCTCACGCAAAGTGCGAGACATGCAAACGAATTTTGATTAATTTCTAAGGAAAACTATCACTGTAACAGACATAATTTTTGGCTGAAAAAATAATTCACAACCGAAAGAGTCCCTGCTTGTATAAAGCGGTTTCAGATTAAAAGTTAATAAAACCTGGTAGGGTAAAGAAACATTTTTTGTAATTAGTTATAGTATACAGCAAAACTTGCTAAAAGACGGAAACATAAGATGCCAGAAGAAATTTCGTTTTAAATAAGTTTCTGTATTAGCAAATATACTTTTTTTTTTTTCTTTTTTTTTTTTTTTTTCCGTTGTGAGGATTAAAAAAAGCGTTCCATTTAAGTAAGGATTCCGTTTTACACAAGTTTCGGCTTCACATGTTTATTGTATAAAATAAACGCCTGATTATCCGACATCCATTAACTAAGATGATGGCACAGAATGATATATGAGGTACTAAACACAGATCAGCAGAACAGAAAATCAAGGAAAATGACGTCATTTTGATTGAATTATAGTCATTCTTTTAAGTTTTATGGATGAATATGTCCGTTTTTGCACTAGTGGAAGCATTGTCTATATGGTCTTGTTTTGGATACTGTTTCTGTACCATACTTTTCGTAGAGGGGTATTATAATTAAAATGCATCGATATTCAGAAGTTTCTGGATAGTACTGAAGCTCCAAACGAAACAAAATTTCTCTATTATTTATTTTTAAACTGAAAATTACAAGTTAAACTGTGAAAATTGCAAACAAAAAAGCAGCAGTCTGTGAGACGGTTACGGTTAACGGGGCAGTTAAGGTGTTAAAAGTAGTTTGTGTAGTAGTCAAAGTAGTTAATGTTTTTAAGTGGGCTCGGTACCCTTTGAAGAACTTTGAAGATTTATTTTTACTGATGTGCATTTATTTATTATACACACATAGGTAATACTTAGAAAAAAGAATTTTCACAAGGAAAAAAAATCATTTTGTGGGGTTTTTAAAAATTATTATTTAAAGAATTTAAATGTTTGCTGTTTTTTGATACATTACTGTGCTTAAAACTCTAAAACTTCTACAAATATTTGTCAAATCACTCCATTATTATTATTTTTTTATTTTAACGATTTTACAATATAATGAAAAATAAAAATAAAAATCGAAACATTGAACAAATCATGTTTTTTGCTACGTTTTTGCCTATGTTTGTATAATTTTTTTTCTTCTCATAAAACGAATTCCTCAATTGTACCCTATTTTTATTAGGTACACTATATTGAGGTTGGGGATATACAAAAAAATAATGAAGTGATTTGACAAATATTGGTAGAAGTTTTCATGTTTTAAAGGAGCTCAGGGCTCAAAAATCGATTTTTTTAGTATCTATTTTGATCATTCAATTAATTCTGAACACAGTGCAAAAAACCACATGAAAATATTTGTATTTTTAACGGAGTTATAAGCATTTATGTAACGATCGCTTTCAAAGCCACACCCTTGATTTTTACGACTATCCGTAAGATAAAAAAAAAAAAAAAAAAAAAAAAAAACTATTTGATGGAATGGCTTAAAAAATTTTTTGCATGCATATAACATCATTATCTATAGAATGAATTAATATATTTTTGCTAGTTTAATATTTTGTGTATTTTTAATGAAAAAAAATTGTATTTTTTTATGTTTATTTAAATTTTCAAATTTGAGAGGTTTTTTTAATACGGATTCCTTTGAGTGATAGTTATATCCTTAATTCATTCTATAGAGTAAATTTTCCTGATCATTTTAAAGCAAAAATTGGGTCCTTATGTCAATTCAACGTTAAGATATCTTACGGACGGTTCATTTTTTCTTAGTTCTCAAACTATTTCTAAAGTATAGACTTAATTTTATAGGAAGTGTTCAAATCTTACTCACAGTTCGCCTGCTTTTAACACACAAAATATTAAATTCAGCATAAATTTTAGAAATATTACCATTTCAACTATTGTTCCCAAAAAGATGAGGGGTTGTATCCAAATATAGTAGTACGTGCAATATTGTGTACGCTATCTTGGCACTAATCAACAGATGTTTGATACAACCCCTCATCTTTTTGCTTCTTTTTGGGAACAACGGATTTCGAGCTTATTCTATCGACGATAATTTTCAGAATTTTCAAGCTACGATTTTGAGACTTTCACGGAAGTTGCTCTATATACTTAGCTAATACATTATTCATATTATATTTTGATTGCATTCGCGCATGCGCAGTGAAACATTTTTTAGTAAACCTGCTCACTTTGCATCTAATTATTATTTTTTTTAAATTCTGATTACAGGGTATTATGTACAAAGTTGTTTGTCATATTTTCTGAAAATAACTTTTTTTTTTTATATTAAGAACTCTGTAAATTATAAGCAAAAAATTTGGCGAAATTTGGGACTGTTTTTATAAAAATCTTAATTTCTCTACGAGTATACGTGCTATCCTCATAAAAATGAACACATTATATTACAATAAGCTACTTATTAATAATCTCTCGTTTGAACGCTTTTGCTACTTTAGTTTTTACAGGATTATCCAAAAGATATTCGTTCTTTTCAATTTGTTGACGGTCCCCTATGGGGTTTCGGGAAAAAAATCTTCGCGAAAATATATGACCTATACTATACTGTTTACACACCTGCAGTTTCAGGTTAATTCCTCACGTATTTTTCTAGATATTTAAGAAAACGTCTAAAATCACAAGTGACCGGTCACCTTTGGCCATATAGTGTATCCTACCATTTATCCGGCCCTTTCAAATTATGCGTTACAATTTTGGAGTCCGATAATCGAGTGACTACTTATTTCAATAATTGTTCTATCCGAAGAGACTCCAATCCTCGCTGAAGACACCGGTTACGTGGACTTTACACAAGATGATGGGATGATCTCACCCAAACCATGAGGCATCGTCGTCAATCTGAATCATCGGTCCACAGATAGACGGAATTCCGATTCCCTTAGCCGAGCGGTTTAAACTTGGCTGCCGAACAAGTGCGAAGGATGCACCGCACAACCACATAAACACGATCGTCGAAAGTACGAAAGAGAACAAGCGTCCCGGCTGCGAAAAGAAGAAAAAATATCCGATGCCTGAAAAATTCCGGGTGGTTTCCGGGATACGTTACGTAGTGATTGTCACTTAATCCTCCCTCCAATGTATCAATAGGTAAGTGTAGACAATAATTCTTTCTTTAGGTAAATATTGTGTAAGAAAAGTATGATTTTTGTGTGTTTGAGAACACAATCACTCCCAAACGGTACTTCCCCAGTACTGAGCTTCCGTTGGACAAATGTTTTATTAGACTACTGTTGCAAGAGTTGCACAGATTTTCGTACACATCGACCACCGGATTAGATTTTAATCTAGTTTGAAACTATTTTTCGGCCTTTTCTATCGAGAAAATCACCAACTAGGTAAAAGCACCTGCAGTGGGCCATGTTAGAGGTCTGCACGGGCCCGGGCTTGGCCCCAGGCCCGTACCCGGCCAGGCGGAATGAAGGCGAATTTTCAAACGGGCCGGGCCGGCAAAAAAATTAATCGGGCCTAACGGCCCAATATAAGAATTTAAGCGAAGCAGATAAAATACGAGCCGTTTTCAATGAATATGATATTTTCGAGAAGTATAAATGTGTGTCACGAGCCGATGCGAGTTTAACAACATCAATACAGAAATGTAACACGTCCCTCGTAGAGATCGGCATCGTACAGTTACAAAATGTCTGATTCCGAGTTTAATTTTTTTTTCAGCAGACTCGTGCCGGGACGGAACTGGTCTTAATCGATCTCAGGATGTGTAGAACAGTCATTGTGTTTTGTAGTATTAATATAGTGATAATGAACTTCTCTTAACAATATCTTTGGAAATATACCTTAAGGTGATTCTAATATTCACTGCTCAACAATGCGAAGCTTTCAGACACATTTTCTGACAAAATGTTTAACTATAAAGGCAGTAATAATTGACAGGCCTGCCTATTGAAAGGCATTTGGAAACGAATAGCTTTTTCCATATTTGATAAATTACTTACAGAGATAACAGAGATTCATGTCACGTGACTGTACGTTTTTCTCCTTTCCTGTGCTATCGCTTCCGGAAATTCGATTCAAAACGGTAACTTTGACATTATTTTCAGAAAGATATATTGCTTTTATCTATGAAAAAAACAAACACATTTACATAGCTTCTGAATTAGAATACCTGCCAATCTTACGCGTTTCCGAAAAGAAAAGAATTCATAAATGTGTCGAAATGTAGCTCCTTTGGATTTGAGAAAAGCCTTAAAAATGAGAGAAATATTTTCACAAATCTACTTTTTATTATACAGCTTCAAAAGTTATCATGTTTTTAATCCTTTATTCTGAACTACATTAATCTTTTAATGAATCCTTATTTCCATTTTGAAATGTCTGTAGACACGATGACTAAAACACTGTAAGTAATCGTTAATATTTACTGTTGTGTGTTTTCTGTTTTGCGAACATCATAGTAATGTAAAATATACTGTAAAATGCTCCCATAAATATGTATGTAGTATTCATTAATCGAATCTTAATTGTATGTTGAGAAAAAATGGATTTTTTTTTTGTAGAAATTGTGTCGGGTCGGGCCGGGCCGGGCCTGTTTTCACTGACTTTTGTACGGGCCGGGCCGGGCTGAGAACTCTATAAATGCAAACGGGCCGGGCCAGGCCCGGGCCTGGAAATTACGGCCCGTGCAGATCTCTAGGCCATGTACAGTCGTGGAAAAACAAAAGTAAACACCCCTACTAATTCCTCAACAAAATTATCGTAGAAGAAAGTTACTGGTACCGAACGATTGGAAATAAAGTCTACTTTTAAATGATGTATATAAAATTTGTTTAGGGGGCCCTCTACATATTAAAACGAACCATAACTTTGTTTTTTCTCAATAGCAGTACACAATTTTGACAGCATATAAATGAATTCTACACGCTTCAATTAGCCTAAAAAAAATTTTTATGCAATCCATACGATAAGTTTACGAGAAATTAATCATTTTAAAACGAACGTATTTTAGGGGCTGTATCCAAATTGAAGTTCGGTACTCGATTGCTGACCGAGAGAGCCTCCTTCTTGAGACGGCTAGATTAAAGGATAGCAGAAGAAATTTCAAAATATCTAGTCACTTCTATCATAGATGGCCCCTTAAACCCTCATTTTGCTCTTTTTAAGGGTATACACTGTAAATTAAAATGTCTGAAATTCAGTCACTTAAGTGTCTGAAACGGAGTGTTCAATTTTCAGACATTTTAAAATGTCTGAATTTTTTCAGACACTTTTTGCGACTGAATTTCAGACACTTGAAACGTCTGAATCGCAGACATTTTTTGTAAGCATTTTATGTAGCCATGTTTGACCACGCTGAATACTGGGAAAATATCTGGCCGTTGTACTGCCCCCTCTACCCCCATACCGCCTGATTTTCTGGTGCTCCCAATTTTAGTATGCAATTTTCATAAAGCTGATAATTTAAATCTTTTACGACATTGTACTAATTATAATGAGTATTTTGTTTCAGGAGTAGAATAAGATTAAAAAGAGAAAATATTTATCTAAATATTAGATTTTTTAAAATTTTGTTTTTAATCTTACTTTACTTTAAAAGTTCAAAATATTGATTATAATCAGTACAATTTCGAAACAGATTTAAAATATAAGCTTCGCAAATATTGCACATGAAATTTGGGGGAACTAAAATCGTAAGAGAACGGGGCACTACCCATGCTTTAATCAAGGAGTCCTTTTGCAAAAAATGCAACCCTGCAGTATTGTTAGCTAAATACAGATGCCCGGTATTCGGGAGTATCCGTTATGGAGGTTAATGGACATTCCCGAATAGCGGATACTTCGATTTAGCGAATACTTTTTTGATCCGCAAGGCATACATATTTGTATTATTTTTACCTCACAAAAGCAGGCATCTCCGATTATCCGACAAATTTCGCGGTCCCGAAGTGTCCGCTATTAAGGGTTTTTAAGGTATATGGATATATATATATTTTTTTTTTTTTTATCTTGTCCTACTCTAAAAGTTCAAAATATTTATCATAGTCGGTGGAATGTCGAAAGAGATTTAAAAAATCCCGTGTACGCGAAAATGGGCAAGAAAATCCCCCTCCCGTCCCGCCCCCCAAAAAAGGAAAATTCATATAATTCAAAAATTAGATTTTGCCCCATAGGCAATTTTACATATGCATCAGATGATAATCACAACAGCTATATAACCATGAGTAAATAATAAAATAGTAAATAAATATTCTATTTTAATAGCATTGAGAAAAAAAAAATTACTTCTAATTTCAAAACTTAGCCATTTTTGTATTTGTCATTTAAGTACATATAAATAAAATAGTTAAGTCATTTTAAGTAGTAAACATGTGTAATATTTTTTTTTCTTTTTAAATATGTGGTAATTTGTCATGCTTAGTTAAAAGTAAACACCAGTTTGGTATCTAATTTTATATATCATTCTTCGGAATATGTATATAATTTTCTTTAAACATATTCCGTATTCAATTTAAAATTTTCACCCGCTATTGCTTAAAAATGTATATCATTATTATTCTTTTTTATGGAACAACACGATATAAGTCATATTTAATTTATTTTATTTTTTATTCCTGTAAAATTTGTATCCTTTGAATATGAGCTAAATAGATTTTATATATTTGATAAGAAAATAATGATCTAAGAAATAGAAAAAAAAAAACAAAAAACAGAAGAAAATAGAAAGTAAAAAAAAAAAAAATACATCAGACAGTATACGTACTATTCTTAATTGTTTGAAAAACGTTTTGAACATAAAAAAGCAGTTATTAAATAAATGGCTTAAAAATATATTTAATACTGTATCATATAAGTAAATACGAACTTTTAAAAATATAAGGCAGTTTTATACATAAACTTCATATCAAGGCATAAACAACTCTTTATTTATGTCTAAATTATCATGTGTAATTTTTTTTAGTGCCAACAATTACTTGTACCAGAACCGTTGCAAATTCGATTGCAGTAAAAGGAAATTTAATAATTATTTCTCGCATTACTCAATTTTAAAAATTTTAAATCATGAACAAAATATCGCAAAAAAATGCTTGCATATAAATTACAAAAATTAATATACCAATTTAAAAAACACAAAAAATATTAATTAAACTTTATAATTATACTGCTAAACAGCAACGTAAACTGCAAAATATGAATAAAATGTTTCTCCGTTTGTTTAATGTTTCGAAAATTTTACTGGATGATATAAAAAATTCATATTATTTTTAGAAATTTGGTAAATGTTAAATCTGAAACATTGGATATCAAAATTTACGATTTTCAATAATAAATTAAAAAATCAATAAGAATAAATCTTTCCGTGATTAAAAACTGCAATATATACAGTCAAATTTCACAATATTAATGCTTTTTTTCAATCTGAAAACTTTTCCTAATATCATAATAATATGAATCATCATATTTAGCTCCAAAATAATAATAATAACAAAAAATAAAATACATGCCTGATGTCATATACTACAAGCGTTTATAGTCAGTAAACAGTAAAAAACATAGAATAAACACAGTTACAAATGGCTTCAATTTAATGTTTTTATCTCTGATAAATGAAGCGATGAATCATTCAACTTTTCAAACCTATGTTGCAAGTTTTGTTTTTGAGCAAAGACAAATTATAATTATTTCACATCACCCTATCGAAAATGAAGATTAAACTATCACTCATTCGTTTATTTACAAACGTCAAGCAAATAGAATTACAGCATTGCTATTTAATTTTCAAAACAATTATATTTCATTCCGTTACATTAAGAAGGCATATAACAGACGACCGTTAGTGAAATCAAAAATTTAGCATTAAACTATAGAAAAGAGATAAATTTTTATAAACGATTTCACTCATATTCAAAGGTGTAGAAATCTATCGGAATAAAATATTAGAATTAAATATGACTTACTCGTTCGTTCTATAAATACCCAGATTAACACATATCCTTTTAATCCAAGCAATGGCGGCGGTGAAAATTTAATTCTTTCTGTTCTTATCTCATGAAGGTGCTGTAGATGACACGCGCGGAAATCAGCGTTCTGATTGGCTGTTAAGAATAGTACCAAAGATGATGTTTAACTATCGCTTGGAGCGTACCGTCTTAAAATCAGACGGTTGTTGGATAATTTACACATGTTTCTCGGTTCGTTTATAGCATGATCATAGTAAGACATTTATGTGTCTTAAATTTAGACGTCTGTTATGTCTGAATTTTCAGATTCAGACACTTAAGTGACTGAAATTCTTTTTCAGTCACATATGTGTCTAAATTTAAGACGCCTCTATTTGCAGTGTATTCGAAAAAATGTTTTTCCGCCCTCAACAGCTCGAAATTTTCTGAGACATTTTCAGACTCATTTTTAAACGTAAAAACATGAAACTTGCTGGAGGGTGATTTTTGAAGACATGTTTAACATGCTGTGTGATTTCATTTTCAGCTCAATTAATTAGAATTTCATTTTTAAACAATTATTTTCTCAGTATGACCATTTTTTTCATTCCCAGATCGCCCGCTTCGGAAAATTCGGTTCAAAACGCCAACTTTGACAGCGTTTAATACAGTATTTTCTACATTTATCAAAAAATTGAGAAGCACGGCACATTATGTAGTTTCTGAATTAGACAATTTCCCAGTTTGATGCGTTTGAGATCAAAAATGGATTTAAAAATGAATCAGAAAATAAGCAGTTTAGATCGGAATACACCCTTAAAGCATAATTTGAAAACTACTTGGAAGAAAAATGTTAAATTTTGGATTTCCATAAAGCAGGACTTAATAAATCTAAATCCATCAAAAAATTGTAGGTTGCAATTCATAATTTTTCAAATATTAATTTCCTAATTCCTAATTCATATCATAAAATTATAAAAATTGCAAATTCAACGTATTTATGTTTGGGTATATTAGTATTACTGCTGCACAAAAAATTAGCACATTAGGAGTATAATTTCAGGAGATAATAAATAAAAATGTGAAAATGTAATTTAACATTATAAGCACTCAATTTTGAATGTTTATAATTCAAAAACTTATCATTCAAATGACTCGAAATTTGCTGTCTAGGAATAGTTTGAACCGAAGATTTGAAATATCGTGTTAAAATTGGGTATTGCTATTGAAGAAAAAGGAAATTTGGGTTCATTTTAATATGTAGATCACTCATATTAATCATAAAAATCCAAGAAAAACTTGTTAAGGAGGCTGGTCACCCAGTTCGCCCACTTTTAACACATAAAATATTAAATTTAGAGTAGATTTCAGAAATAGTTTGAAAACTAAGAAAAAAAAATTAAAGACATCCTTTAAGAAGTATACACAGAAAAAAGATGTTAAAAATATGAATTTCTCGAGAAGATATTTCATATATGCGAATGCATCAAAAGTCCATAGACTTAACATTATGGAGGAGAATTTCGAAGCTGGGTGAACAGCCCCTTTAACAAGTTTTTCTTGGATTTTATGCAAGTGGAGAATATCGATTTCCGAAATACAGTCTTGTTTTTCTAAAGTATCTATTAATTTTCCAGTCAAATGTATGTATTTTTTCGAGTGACATAATTTTTCCTGACAAAACTCCTCGTCTTCGTTCTTTTGAGCTGCTACCAGCGTTATCGGCGGTTCTCTTTAGCACAGCGTCTGTAATCTCGTTGTCCGCTAATCCATCGCTTTCGATCTCCAAGTTTTTAATTCGTAAACAATTGCTATTTTTCTTTCTCTCGTGAGTTGGAAGCGTAAAAAAAAGAGGGTTGGGGAAGATGACTTTTATGCCGGATTTTTGAAGTTGCCGGATTTCTGAATGTCATATTTTAAGGTTATTATCCTGGGCCTAGGCAACGCCAAGTATATTTGCTTGTTAATCAATAAAGTAAAAGAGTTTATAAAATGATTCCTAAATAGCATGTAACTGTTACTTTTTTTTATATTAAATACGCATTGTACTTGTTGCATGTTGTCTTCATGGGGAATGTGTTTATCACAGAGATCTGCATTGATTGGAAAGGTCAAAGGTGGTAACAATTACGCAGTTAAATATTGGTCAAAGTGTTGTTGTTTCCGTCAGGTGAAACTTCCCTTTTCCTGGTTAAAAAGGAAACCCGGTCTATTAGTGAAGGTTACAGATCATTTAGGTAACATTCCCCAAAAACATGTAGTCATTTACTATATTGGTGATATGATAAACAAACAAACATTAAGTGTAAAAGTAAAAATAGTTAGAAAAAAAAAACCCGGCTCTTCTATAAGCTTTTAATATTTATCTTGAAAATCACGGCCGAATTTCATGATTTTTTCCTCCAAAATTTCCGTCACAATACAGTAATTTGATGCGGCCACCGAACTCGATTATGGAAAATTCACTGGTTTTTTTTCTTTTTTCGCGTGGTGTAAAGCTCATACTAGTGAATTTATTTTAAACAATTTAATTTTTGTTTTGTTTCTCTTTAAGATATGGCAAGAAGGAAGAAAAAAAATGAAACATTACTTAAAGTATCGTTTTAGAATCTCTAAATGGACTTCTCAAAGTATAATTATAATTTAATTAATATAAAACTATTAATTGATTATAGCGTACTTAAAATAATATTACATTCTTTATTTTCATTTAAATTTTCTACTTTTTAAAATATTAATTTTTTGCAGTATGACAGCCAGCTGCAGGGCGGAAAGTAGCCTTTTTTGCGCCCGGGGCAAATATAGATTTTAGCGCCCCCCCCCCCCTCACGCACAATAAAAGTTATCGACCGCAGGTACCCTATGCAAAACAAGAAAAAAAATCCTTAAAAAAATAAAAATCATTTAATAATAATTAAAATGCTAGCAAGAAATGTGTAAACAACGCAACCATAGGATTAACATTAGCTTGAGTGTTAAGAGTCTATACTTGTCACGCGAAGAAACTGGATCGCTAATGTTAAAACTATAGGAGCGTTCTTAAAAAAAATTTTCACTTGCATATTAAATGTTTTAAATGGTTTTTTTTCTTACTTAGAACAGCTGAGATTGAATTCTAACCGGGTTGGTGTTTACTTTTTCGATTTTAGTTCCAGATTTCTTTTTTTATTTTATAAAGTTACTGTCACTTTCAGAAATTTGAAAAGAACGCTCTCATAGTTTTACATTAGCTTGTGAGTTTCTTTGTGTTTCACACACACACATATATATATACATTTTTGTACGAAACGACAAACAAAATCTTCATTTGGCGCCCCCCTTCGCCTTCATTCTGGCGCCCGGGGCACATGCCCCATCTGCACCTCCCCTAGTTTCGGCCCCGGCCAATTGGCCTTTATTGGCCATCATGAAATTCATTGTCGTTGTAACTCGTGATACAATTGTAAACAATAAAGAGTATAGGACGATGGATCACTTGGTGGGCAGCAAAGAAAAATAATTTATTAACTTATTACAGTAGAATCTCGATTATCCGAAGTAATTTGGACCGACCACCTTTCGGAAAATCGAAATTTTTGGATAATCGAGAATGCTTCAATTTTAAGATTAAGAGCAAATATATGCTCTATTTCTTATTATCGTAACAAAAGCTTAATAAAAATAAATCAATAGCAAACTAGAAATAAGAATAAACTACCTGAATTTTAATTTTGAAATTAAGTACCTTTTACATATTTCACAAGGGTTAGAAACAAAGTTTTGTTTGTTGAAGTTTCGATTGCCTTTGCTTTGCAACTCTATCATGAAGTTTTTTAAATACTATTGGTTCACAAGTATCCCGTCATTCTACTGCTTTCTACATAAAACTTTTTCATTTTTGCAAGCATCTCTCGTCATAACACTAACCGCTGCAATACCAATGCCGTATTCTTGAACTTATTTTGTCATACTCTCACCCGATTCTACATGATTTATGATTTGAATTTTTTCTTCTATACTTAAAGTAATGGGTTTTTTTGTTGTTGTTGTTTTTTTGTTTTTTTTACGCATGATAAAAATGTAAATTTGTACTGTAGTAGAAAGCGCGTACGGGTGTTCAAGTTAAATTCAAAGAAATTCTAAGAAAGGGAATCCAAAATATTTTTCTCTACTCGTGGTTCGGAATGGGTCGCTTGCACACGAGGAATGTGATGGTAAAAAAAAAAAAAAAAAAAAAAAAAAAAAGAGAGAGAGAGAGAGAGAGAGAGAGAGAGAGAGAGAGAGAGAGAGAAAGCCTTAAAAAAGGATTTCGGTTAACCGAGAGTTTCGGTTAAAAGAGTTTCGGATAAACGAGGTTTTACTGTACCTTAAAATTAATTTATACTTCATAATCAATTTATAAAAAATATAAAAATGTTGTATTGTCGTCGGGAACATAATTTTTAATAATTCTAGCCTATCAAAAAGTACTTTAAAAATCGATTACAAAATTCTATCTTTACATACAACAAGAAAGAAAAATCATGCGTCAAGCATAGATTATGAAACACTTCCCAACACATTCAGAATAATGTAACAAAACTTCATAGTTTAATCAGTTAAAATATTATGTCTAATTCAACCCTTATGGAAACTCATAACACATTTGAATACCCAGTTTCAGCTGTTCCCATCTAACAATCGGAAAATTATCCAAATACTTTGAGCAGCACTGTATAGGATTAAAACAGTTAAATTTAAAAGCGCAAGCCGAAATTGAAAACGCACTTCAGCAATTATGACTCAAAGACAGTGTTGTAACCGATTTCCTTTGTGTGTCCCTGTAAATGAACGACAAATGCTATATGTATACCCTACTCTGTCGTAATCATCTTGTAGTGAGATTCAGCGATTTCTACCAGTTTCAAATACATTTGAAACAGCGTCATGTCATTAAAATACTCTGCTGCAAACAATTTCCACCCCTATACCATATTGTAATGGAATTCTTTTGGGTAGCCCTGTCAATGAAATAGTAATCCCACATACTTCATATGCAATACCAAACATGGTTCCTAAATATGGATTATTAATTGCATGAAAATCCGAGTTTAGGGGAGTTAGAGCATGGACAGACGGCCAGACAAACCGAATGCATAAACACTTTTGGAAAGTGTTAAAAACCCATGTGGAGAATTAAATAAAAGGATGTAAAAAAAAAAACTTGAATCAAGAGAATTGAGTCCATTGAGTCAAATAATGAGAGCCAAAATAATGCTTTGATTGTATTGCATGCGGAATTTTTGCAATTCGAACATCTGTAAGTTGAATTTTGGATGCTTTGAAAGAATTCTGGTTTTCTTCAAGGGAAAAAATACGTAAATATTGCAGTAAAACTTCTGAAAACGGAATCACTATACGGATCGGAAAAAATCCGAGTTTTTTGTATTAGCAGGCATAATTGCATGGTATTCTTTTCGCTGGGAACATGAAATATTTCCCTTTAAGGGTGTATTCGAAAAAATATTTTTTCACCCTCAACAGCTCGAAATTTTCTGAGACATTTTCAGACTCATTTTTAAAAGTAAAAACATGAAACTTGCTGAGGTGATTTTTGAAGAGATGTTTAAGAGGCCGTGTTATTTCATTTTTTGCTCAATTCATTAGAATTTGAGTTTTAAACAATTATTTTCTCAGTATGACTCTTTTTTTTCAATTCCAGATCTTCCGTTTCGGAAAATTCGGTTTAAAACGCCCACTTTGACAGCATTTTTTACAGTATTTTCTGCATTTATCAAAAAATCGAGAAGCACGGCACATTATGTAGTTTCTACATAAGATAATTTCGCAGTTTGGTGCGTTTGAGAGCACAAATGAATTTAAAAATAAATCAGAAAAAAGCAGTTTGGATTGGAATACATCCTTAGGGGCAGGTCACTGAGCTTCCAATTTTTTCTCACAAATGTCTGTGAGCATTTGATGCATTCGTATATTTAAAATATATCGTCGGGAAATGAATATTTTTAACTTCTATTTTTTGTGTACACTTCCTAAAAGAAGTCTTTTTATCTTCGTTCTCAAAACATTTCTAAAGTATAAACTTAATTTTATAGGAAGTGTTGAAATCTGACTCACAGTTCACCCGCTCTTAACACATAAAATGTTAAATTCAGCATAGATTGTAGAAATATTTTGAAAACTAAGAAAAAAAGAGACATCCTATAAGACGAGTACACAGAAAAACGATGTTAAAAATATCAATTTCCCGAGAACATATTTTAAATATAAGAATGCATCAAAATTCCATAGACTGAACATTACGGAGGAGAATTCCGAAGTTCAGTGACTAGCCCTCTTAAGGGTGTATTCGAAAAAATATTTTTCCACTGTCAAGAGCTCGAAAATTTCTAAGACATTTGCAGACTCATTTTTTAAAGTAAAAACATGAAGCTTGTTGAGGTGGTTTTTGAAGAGATGTATAACAGGCCGTGGGATTTCATTTTTGCTCAATTCATAGAATTTGGTTTTTAAACAATTATTTTCTCAGTATGACTCTTTTTTTCATCCCCAGATCTCCCGCTTCGGAAAATTCGGTTCAAAACACCCATTTTGACAGCATTTTTTACAATATTTTCTGCATTTATCAAAAAATTGAGAAGCACGGCACATTATGTAGTTTCCAAATAAGAGAATTTGCCAGTTTGATGCGTTTGAGAGCAAAACTGAATTTAAAAATAAATCAGAAAATAAGCAGTTTGGATTGGAATACATCCTTAACATAGGATTTCGTTAAGGAAGGTTGCGTTTTCATATAGGTTTTTACTGGAAAAAAAAAAACCATACAGACGTAGCCGACCATATTAGAGACTTAGGCGAGTGCATTGCATCGACAGTTTGCGATTATTTAGTCTTGCAATAGGAATAATTAGTATGCTGTGGCCATCACAAAATTTTTCTCTATATCATTCTAATATATTGATTTATTAAAAGCATCAACGATTCTGAATATAAAGCATAGTTTAACACAGAGTTACAGTAATCAAGTAATTAAAGAAAGAACGAAACAACAGCGAGAACTGTTAAGTATTAAAGAATAGAGTTCAAATTTAAAATTAGGTCAACATATATATATTTTTACCCGACTGAAAAGAAAGGTTATGTGTTTCACGCGTATCTTGGTATGTGGATTTCTTTATACCTTCGAAACATCCCAACGGCTGGATGGATTTTAATGAATGAGGTCTCTATCAATTCGTCTTAACGGCCAGATGGTTATAGGCTAGGTTTTGTTTTTATAAATTCAAAATGGCGGCCACAAAATGCAAAATGGCGGTAGAGACGAAAAAAAAATTACGCACTCTATTGAGTGGCCTATCATTGGATAGGTCTTTCACAGTGAAGACGATGTTTCATTGACTATTTTACAGTCAGAAGCTCCGTTAAAATATTATACAACCTGGAAGTTGTGTAGGTAGGATCACTAGCTTTACTCCAACTCTAACCATCATAGACATCTATAGACCTCATCAAAACAGTGTTTATTGATAGGAACTAACCATTAAACACAACTGAAAAGCCATCAATACAAGTAAATAAAAAAAAATAGGTAAGTAATATAAACAAGTAATATATTAAAAAAAAAAAAAATTAAGTCAATTCCTACTTAGGTCAATAAGAGAATTTTTTTTTCTTCCATTCTTCTTTCCACTTGAGTGGCGTTTAAAATGCCTTGATCAAGAAGAGGGCTCTCTCGGTCTTAAAATATCTTGATCAAGAAGAGGGCTCTCTCGATTATTGAAAATTAATTAATTAAATTTAATTAATGAATTAATATTTAAAAAAACTGGACTAACATCAAGTATCATCCACTACAAGTTTAAAAAAAATTATTTGAGCTTGATTGGACGAATAATAAGTATTTTATTAACGATTGAAAATTTGAACAATATATATATTGCGAGAGTGTGAGCTAATAGTAGGAATTGAAAACAAGTAATATAAAAATTTTGTTTTTAAAGTCAATTCCTACTTAGTTCATCAAAGAAAAATTTAAGGTGCATTAAAATTTTCTCAATTTGGCGAAATATTAGAGATATCGCCAAGTTAGCGTCACTTTTGGCGACTCATTTTGGTCGCCAAATTTGACGATATATCGCTAAGTTGGCGACAAACTTGGCGGTATTTGGCGACAGAACAGGGTACCCCCTATGGTAATCCCCCTTATAGATATGAAGATGCATTAAATGCTGTTCAATAACCAATGGCCGCCATTTTGTCTCCCATATAAAACTAAAATTAATTAATGAATTAATATTTGAAAAATCTGTATTAACATCAATTGTCATCCAGTACAAGTTTAAAAAAAAAATTATTTCAACTTCATAGGATAAATAATAAGTATTTTATTAACGATTGAAAATTTGAACAAGATATATAAATAAATATAGGGAGAGTGTGAACTAATTGTAGGAATTGAAAAATAGTTTCACATTGATGAGAAATAATTAATTAGTTCGCTTTTTACGCAGTCGGTTTTTTTTTTATTTTTTTTATTTAATTGTTTATTTAATTATTAAACTGAAATAAAAATTAAGCGCATACAATAGGCAACAAGATACAGCTGTAATATTCACCGGAAAAAAAGCATAGGATATTCCGTAATCGGGACCACATACAAAAAATTCAAGCGATTCTGGCAAGAATGGTGTCGGGAGTATAAAGTTACAAGAATAGAGTTAATAATACTGCAAACCACGCTCAGCAAATTACATTAATTGATCGTGAGCGGGATGAGGAATCTTTCTCCAAGCAGATCCCCCTATTGAGTGTTTCAAATCAAAATTGTATCAGCATCTAGTTATGACAAGTTAAAACAGAATAGGCAATTTGATGAAATTCCGAGCAACAGTTCTTGAGATAGAACTATCGCGTAAATTGTAAAAAACGCAGCATAGCAGCACCAACCCGTTGGACGGTATACATTCAAACCTCAACAGCATATTTTTATGTCAAGGTATAACAGAATATGACGTTTAATGGAATTCTTTGCATTAGTTCTTGAGATATCTATCAGTAAAATTGTGAAGACATCATAGCACACGCCACCTATTACGGCTGTTCTCAAATCCAAAAGGGTAACTTTAAGACATAAATTTTAATTTAGTTTTGTTCGGAAATGCATGAATGCTAGTTTAAACTAGCAGGTGTTGTTGTTCAGAAACTATGCCATCGAGCTGTGTTTTCCGTTTTTTTTTTTTTTTTTTTTTTTGCAAACGCAATAGATCTTTCAGAAACTTGTGTAAAGTGACCGTTTTGAACCGAATTTCCTCTCGAAAGAAGCATAACCACCCAAGAAAGGATGAAAAACGTCTTTGTCACGTGATCGAAATGGTTTCTAACTCAACAGGTAATGGATGGATCAAAAAATGGAAAAAACAGTTCCATTCCAAATCGCTTCCATGGCCAGGCCTTCCAATTTTATACCTTTCCGTTAAAAAACGAATTTGTAAATGCGTCAAAACGTTTTGCGCTTGTTGAGCAGAGCAGTTGAGAACAGCCTTAATTTTATATTATACTCTTACTTCAAAGAATAATGCCTTTCGAAAAATAAATTAAGGCGGGGTTACCCCCCCCCCCTTGATTCACATCTTTACACTTACCCAATGAGCCTCCAAATCTCATCAGGGAAGAGCCTTATCAGAATAAGCCGGTATACCAAATTTGAAGCAAATCAGATAGAAAAACCCATTTACCTAAATTAAGGGGGTATTACCCCCCAGATCCCCCTTTATAGTAAACAATGAACTTCCAAATCTAATCAGGGAAGCGCTTCATCAGAATTTACTGGTATATCAAAACTGAAGCAAATCTGATAATTCTGCATGAAAAATCCATTTATCTAAGTTAAGGGGGGGGGGTATTATCTCCCCGTACCCCACCTTTATACTTAACTAATAAAGCCCCAAAACTAATCACGGAAGCGCCTTATGAGAATGAACCTAGAAATTTTTTTTGAAGCAAATCGGATATTTCTATCAAGAGTTATCGCGTTACGTACGTACGTATACATACAGAACCTGAGAACACATTAGCTCTCACAGGCTTTGATAGCCTGTGAGCTAAAAGAACACTGCAAATGATTTTCCCTCATAGGTCGTCATGTAACGAAATTCTTTTGAATGTCCTTGTAAAAGAAATATTGATTCGATTTTCATAAAATTTGAAATGACTCGACAAAATTCTACAGTGGTTATATAGATTAAATTTCAAACTATTCGGTTGGGTAGTTTATGCGCTGTTATACAACGACTTATAGGTGCGAAGTATTTATTTATATAATTATGAACGCACCTAAAAATGAAATACCTAAATTGCAGTTTAAAGTCTTAGTGATACTTATACCCTCAGAGGAAGTGCTCTTATCTCTTACGTACATTTTACAGCGAATTTATCTGATTGGCCTATCGGCTAACTCTGATGAGATAGAAACTGTCAAATATTGCATGATAGGCATGAAAAAGAAATATTATGTAAGTTTTACTAAATATGTTACAAAACCACGTTCAGTATTGTTATAAAAATATAATAGAATTTTTACAGTGTCAATTTGATAAAATTTCGAAAATGGAATAACCCATTATCTACTATTACATTTTCTTAAATATATCAACCTCGATATCTCGAATCTGTGGGGAACTGAAAATAATTCGAGATATAGAGGTTTCGAGTTATCAAGGTTTTGACAATCTCACAAACTGCTTTTTGCTGTAAAAAACAGGATTTATCAAAAACTACACATAATCTATTAATAATTAACAAATTACACTTCTTAAAGTCTTAATAATTTCAAAATTGTGTTACACACAAACTTATTTCGATTAAATAATATCCAATTTGTCATTAAGAAATGCAAGCAGTTGTTTCAGAAGAAAAAGTTCTTAATTGAAGTCTGCCGTCTCGCAGAATCTTTTTGCAATCGCACAGTCTCCTCTCACATAGCAATGGTACCAAATGCTGATGTTCTGATATTTTCATTTGATTCAAGAAATCTCCGCAGCAATTCAACTTCCGTCTCAGCTTCTTTCACTGTAATTTTTTCATGCTGTTGTTGATCATGTAGGTCTTTAATTTCTTCATCAGAAATTTCTGCATTAATACTGGAAACAATCTCCTCATCCGTCATAGTGTCGCATGTTTCAAGCTCATTGTCTACATTCAAGAATTCTTCGAATGAAATCTCAGTGTGACACTCTTTTTTTTATCGATTCCCACTGTTCTGGATTCAGTTCTCCTTCTTCAGTTGCTTGCTTAATAGAATCAACTTCCCCAGTTTCACTGGAAGTTACATATTCTAAAAATTCTACTATTATGAAACAATTTCTTATTGTTGTTTCTGTAACATTTTTCCATGCATAGTCAGCCATTCGCACTAACTGTAAGATGGTGATAGGTGCGTTAGAAGGTTTACCTTTCCCGATATTATTCAGAAGTTTCTCACAATTTCAGCTCGATAATCAACTTTGAAGCTAAGGATTATCTCCTTGTTGAATGGTTGTCCTGGTCGAAGCTTCGAAATCTTGTTTGGCAGCATAAATTTAAGTGATATTTTTTAGCGTTGAAAGATTAGAGTGGGCTTTACAATTGTCTATGAAGAGGAGAATGCGTATTTTACTTTTAGCCATTGTTTTACGGATTCCTATCAGCCAATCAGCAAAAATTGCGTTTGCCATACAAGACTTTATATTTGACCTGTACAGCATTAGAAATTACTTAATTTTAGCAAAGCACCTCGGATTTTAGATCGTCCTATCATAAGAGAAGGAAGCTTTCCTTTACCACTTTGATTTGCTGCCAAAAGCACAGCTACACGAAGTTTACTGTTTTCCATGTCGGATTTCTTCACCTTTAAATGCAGCCGTTTTGTTGCGAAAATATTGGTACAATAATACAGTTTCATCTGCGTTAAAAACGCATCATCTGCTTTATAGTCTTTTAAAAGAGAGGGAAGTGCTGAAAGCTACTCTTCACAGGTAGCTAAAAAACCTGATGCACTTTCACAGCAAAGTTTCCAAAAAACGATGTTGTCCAGGCCTCCCACTGGTCCGTTTTTTGAAAACTAATAATTTTTTAGAAAGAAATTCGTGGAGGGTTTCTGCAAGAATTGCAAGAAAAACGCGCTTCCTGGTAGGTTGCTGCGAAATTTATAAAGAAGATTTTTCTTTAAATAAAAGTGGTGTTCAAAAAACGGACTGAGTGGGAGGCGTGTGTTGTCCCTTTTTTCGGTTTCAAAAGCCTTCCATTCTTACACTTTTAGTTCTTTGTATCAACAAAACGATAAAAGAAAGTGAAACCAGCATCCAGATCAAATTCTACAGCTGACAATAGCCAAAAGTAAAAAGTCGAACTAATTTCTGTGGAAAAAATTTCGCCATATCAAGGGTTTTGAAAAATATTTTTCGAGATAAATATGGAAAATACATAAGAATTTTGATGAAAATGCAGGGGAAATTTCTTTTTTCGAGATATCGAGGGTTTCGAGATAAGGAGGTTCGAGATATCGAGATCCGACTGTACTTAATCCATTAAGGGTGTATTCGAAAAAACATATTTTCACCTTCGACAGCGCGAAATTTTCTGAGAGATTTTCAGACTCATTTTTAAAAGTAAAGTCATGAAACTTGTGGAGGTGATTTTTGAAGACATGTATAAGAGGCCGTGTGATTTCATTTTTCGCTCAATTCATTAGAGTTTGATTTTCAAACAATTATTTTCTCAGTATGACCATTTTTTTTCATCCCCAGATCTCCCGTTTCGTAAAATTCGGTTCAAAACGCCCACTTTGACAGCACTTCTTGCAATATTTTCTGCATTTATCAAACAAGCGACAAGCACGGCACATTATGTAGTTTCTAAATAAGAGAATTTGCCAGTTTGATGTGTTTGAGAGCAAAAATGAATTTAAAAATAAATCAGAAAATAAGCAGTTTGGATTGGAATACACCCTTAACTGCTGTTAGCAGTCTCGCAGACCGCTGCTTTTTACGTGCGTTCGTAATTATATAAATACGTAGCACCTTCGTCGTTCGGTCCGTCTGTCTGCCCGTCCGCATATAACAGAGCAAAAACTACCCAACCGAATGGTCTGAAATTTTAAATATATAATTCTTGCAAAATTTTATCATTTCAAATTTTATGAAAATCGGATGTAGAATTTAATGACAGGAACAGTCAAAGTTTTCCGTTACATGACGGCCAATGGGAATGAATGATTTCAAGTGCATTTTAATGATGTGCCAGCCTTTCAAACAGAATGAAATGGATTAGGCACTGATGAAGTGCACTAAAATATACATTCAGTACACTATGCGGTGCAAAAAATATTTATAAAACAAGTTATAGTACTAACGCTCCACATTTGCCACGTTTGACGTGCAATGTCCAACTTGTTTTCTTTTTGAAAGATTAACTTGTAATTTTCCGTTTAACTATAAATACCAGTGAAATTTTGTTTTGTTTGGAGCTCTAGCACTATCTTTAGAGACTACTGGATAGATGATTTTTAATTATTGTAGTCCCGCACATACGTACATACATACATTAGTATACAAAAACAACATCCTGTGAGCAGGGATCGGAAATAACGTGCTACAAGTAGTGAATCTACAGTAACTCGCTTTTTGTTCCACAGTAATTTGTAGTGTAGCGCACCGCATTTTGATCAATGTAGGGTAGCGAGTAGAGCGATACAAAAAAAAAAAAAAAAAAAAAAAAAAAAATCAATAGTTTGTTTATTTGAATCGACATTACTGTGTAAAGTATTCGGAAAGTCGAGTGGATTCATTTCATATATTTTTTTTTTTTTTATGTTACTGTATTTAACTGCTGTGAGCGGTCTGTGAGACCGCTTAATCTAAAGATGAATAAAAGGCTACATTTACTCATAAAATGCTGTTTCTGTACTAAACTTTATGTGCTGTCGTGGGAAAAAAAATAAACACACCCTCACAATAATAATTAAAAAAAAACGGACTAAAAACGGAAATACTACTGGCAATCTAAACGCCAGTACTATTTCCGTTTTTTTACGGGAATTTTTACCCATAAATTACAGAAAATTTTTCGTTTTTTTTCAGAAAAACGAAAAATTTTCTGTAATTTATGGGCAAAAATTCCCGTAAAAAAAGGACAGAAAAATTTCCGTTTTTTTTTCAGAAAAGCGGAAAATTTTCTCTAATTTATGGGTAAAAATTTCCGTTTTTTTTTTAGAAAAACAGAAAATTTTCTGTAATTTATGGATAAAAATTCCCGTAAAAAACGAAAATAATACTTTGCCGTTTTTTAGTCCGTTTTTTTTTTTTTTTTTTTTTTTTTTTTTTTTTTTTTTTACAGTGTACTAACTCCTCAACAAATTATCGTAGAAGAAAGTTACTGGTAACGAACGATTGGAAATAAAGTCTACTTTTAAATGATGTATATAAAATTTGCTTAGGGGGCCATCTACATATTAAAACGAATACAAACTTCATTTTTTTCAATGGCGATACCCAATTTTAACAAGATATTTCAAATATTCGGTTCAAGCTATGCCTAGACACCCAATTGCAAGTCATTTGAATGATAAGTTTGTGAATTATAAACATTCAGAATTTAGTGCTTCTAATGCTAAATTTCATTTTCATATTTTTGTTAGTATCTCCTGAAGTTATGCTCCTAATGTGTTAATTTTTTGTGTAGCAATAATACTTAAATACCCAAACATAAATACGTTGAATTTGCAATTTTTATAATTTTATGATATGAATTATGAAATTAATACACGAGAAAATTATGAATTGGAACCTACAATTTTTTTTTTTTTTGATGGATTTAGATTTATTAAGTCCTGCTTTATGGAAATCCAAAATTTTACATTTTTCTTCCAAGTAGTTTTCAAATTATGTTTAGAAAACAGCAAAATGATGATTTAAGGGGCCGTCTATGATAGAAGTGACCAGATATTTTGAGATTTCTTATACTATCCTGTAATCTAGCTGTCTTCAATGACTGTTTGAGTGGCGCTTAACCTTCTCACCGCCGCAAACTGATATATCCTTTCACTAAGCTGTAGGTTTCACTGCGGTTGAAGCATTATTTATATTTACATAATTCGACAAACATAATGCAGTTTTAAACCATTTTGTTATGATTAATACTCTCAAGGCTTATACTCCTATACGCGATTAAATTTTTTATATCATGTTAAAAAAAATCATCTTTTTTTAGGCTTTTAAATAAATGGCTCAGAAAACAACATTACAGTTCTGCCCTTTTTCTCGGCGGTCAGGGGGTTAAGATGCTTTGATCAAGAAGAAGGCTCTCTCGGTCAAGAATCGAGTACCAAACTTCAATTTGGATACAGTCCCTAAAGTACGCTCGTTTTAAAATAATTAATTTCTCAGAAACTTATCGTACGAATTGCATAAAAATTTGTTTTTAGGCTAATTGAAGCCTGCAGAGTTCATTTATGCTGTCAAAATTGTGTACTGCTATTGAAAAAAAAAAAAAGTTATGGTTCGTTTTAATATGTAGATGGCCCCCTAAGCCAATTTTATATACATCATTTAAAAGTAGACTTTATTACCAATTGTATGGTACCAGTAACTTTCTTCTACGATAATTTTTTGCAGAGTTAGTAAGGGGTGTTTACTTTTTTTTCCCACTGCTGGTACAGGACTATTATACTTAAAATTCACCTGTTCAGAAGTCTCTAGTAATAGTACTATGGTATAAAATAAGCAAAATTTAATCGGTAGCTATAGTTAAACTGAAATTTCAAGTGAAACTGTAAAAATTGAAAAAAGCAGTGGTCTATGAGACCGCTGATAGCAGTTAAAGGGACTCTTCACTCACTTAAAAACACCCGCTCCGTAATGTTAAACCAATGGATAGGTTATTTTCGAATTTCTCGTTCAAATTTGAATATTTTTTAAACACTTCTTTTTGCATAGGATAGCTATAAGTTCGATCTTTAATATGACTATTTTTTACTTTTTCGATTTCGGTTGCAGATTTTTTTAAATAAAGGTACTTTCACTTTCGGAACCGGTTTCGAAACTGAAAGTGCCTTTTTAAAAAAAATCTGCGACCAAAATCAACAAGTTGGAAATTGCTCGTCAAACGTGGCAAATGAGGTGCGTTCGCACTATAACTAGTTTTATAATTATTTTTTTGCACCCCATATTGTACTGAATGTATAATTTTTTGCACTTCATAAAGCGCATAGTCTGATACATCATTAAAATGCACTTCCAATAATTTTTTTCCCATTCCCCGTAATGTAACGGAACACTTTTGACTGTCCCTGTAATTAAACTATACATCCGATTTTCCTAAAATTTCAAATAGCTCAACAAAATTTTGCAACAATTATATCTTTAAAATTTCAGACCATTCGGAAGGCTGTAATATCATTAAAATGCACTTGCAATAATTTTTCTCATTGGCCGTAATGTAAAGAAAAACTTTTGACTGTCCCTGTAATTAAACTATACATCCGATTTTCCTAAAATTTGAAATGGCTCGACAAAATTTTGCAACAGTTATATCTTTAAAATTTCAGATCATTCGGAAGGCTCTAATATCATTAAAATGCACTTGCAATAATTTTTCCCATTGGCCGTAATGTAAAGAAAAACTTTTGACAGTCCCTGTAATAAAACTATACATCCGATTTTCATAAAATTTGAAATGGCTCGACAAAAGTTTGCAACAATCATATATCTGAAATTTCAGACCATTCGGTTGGGTAGTTTTTGCTCTGTTACATGCGGACAGACGGACGGACATGCGGACAGACGGACGGACAGACGGACAGACGGACAGACGGACGGACAGACGGACGGACTGAACGACGACTATAGGTGCTACGTATTTATATAATTACGAACGCACCTAAAAAAGGAAAAAATAGTTACATTAAAGATTAAGCTGAGCTATCCTATGCAAAAGTAAGTTTAAAAATATTCAACTTTAAAAGAGAAATTCGAAAATAACCTGCCCATTGGTTTAACATTACGGAGCGGGTATTTCCAAGTGAGTGAAGAGTTCCCTTAAGGGTTAAATATTAATTGTATTACGTATATCTCTCTCAATTTCGCTAAGAAATTCGTAATATGTGTATAAACTAACAATTTGGAGGCAAACACGAAACACTTTCTTGTGTGTTTGTATTCGATTATATCACGCTTAGTTGTATCCCGGAGACGCGATATAACGGAGGATCACATTATTATTTAATCCGTCTCTTCAATTTCGAGTGTAAATTGAATCCTTTGAAAAAAATATGAAAGTAACAAAGTTAGTGACTATTTTTGAAAAGTAATTTGTCGCTTCTACTTTTAAAACAAGTAGTTGTATTTAAAACTACATTTTCGATAAATTAGTTGTAATTGTATAGTTTGCTACAATAAAAAAAAAAGCATTTTTTCCGACCCCTGCATGTGATTTAATCGAGCCTTTAATTCCCCCTGTCGATCAAGCGTCTTAGAAATCGCCTAACAGTAGCCTCGAGACAATTTCTGTAACAATAATTAAATATTAAAAACACGTTTTTTTTCTTTTTTCTTTTTTCAGTACAGATATGATAACAAACATCAGTAATGTTTTTGATTGGAAAGAGCCGAATTTTCTAGAAGTGCACGAGCCAATTTTATCTTTCTTGGATATCTTTAGATATAATGAATTCTTGCAGAAACTTGAAATTGAGTTAAAGATACGACTTATACGTGAACTTTTTCAGAGTTTTTTTTTTTTTTTTCTTTCTTTCTTTACGGGGTTACATATGTTATCGGCAGCAAAAAATCGGCATATTTTGGATTTTTTTTTTTTCTCAGCCTTCTAACTTCCTGTAGAAACTAAAAAAATATTAAAATCTCAGTTTCTTTTTGTAAATTAAGATTGTATCTACACTGTAAAAAAAAAAAAAAAAAAAATCTGTAAAGTTACTAAAGTTTTCCTAGGAAACTGGGATTCCTTAGAACTTTTTATGTAACGGTAACAAGAAAAATTCCTGTAACAGACGCTGTTACAGGGATTTTTGTTGTCGCCATTACATAAAAAGTTCTGGAATCTCAGTTTCCTAGGAAAACTTTAGTAACTTCACAGATTTTTGTTTACAGTGTACAAGCCATCGGCTCAAATTTTGGAATTTTTGAAAAACAAGAAAATTCCGTTATTTTGAAAAAAAAAAAAAAAATTCATTTTTGGTCTAAAATTTGGATTTTTGTTGGAAAAAATATATATATTTAAAAAAAAAAATGGCTCGATGGATCTTAGACGATTTAATGATGCGTAGATGAGCGCAAATTTTATCCGATAATGTCAAATATTGTTCAAGTATCATGCTATCCATGTTAAAAAATGTAGTTTCCAGAAGATCACATTTAAAGTTAAGGGAGTATGAATCTTTAAAATGGCTCAATACATTCTCACAAATAGAATGAAGAGCAATGAAAACATGTATTTGTGAGTTTCTACCTGAACGCTCTGACTTTATATTGTTAGGCAAGGTCTGTTTTATCTATCGTGCGCGAGCTCACAATTTTGCTCATATATTTCTAAATAATTCAGATAACATCCCTTTAAATATTTTCCCCATGATTATACGCACTAACTATAAGAATTTAATTTAAAAAAAAAAATGATTTTTTGAAAGTTGAGAACATATAAAACTAGTCGTGGGGGGTTACCGTAATACTTACCCATCATGGATATGCTTAATATAAAATATGAAAATAAAACATGTGTAAACTATTTATAAAACGCATTGCAATTCCAAAAAATAAAATTTAAACATATATTTAAATATTTTTAATACATAGTAATGCTCCATTAATGAATTGCGGGTATTACTTGATTATCCCGTCGAACCATTTCGACAAATTATATAAATCGCCAAACCACTCGCCAAATTATATAAGTTGGTACAATTTTTATTTTAAATAACGAAAAAAACAAATAAATTAGTAAAAGATTAATAAAAATACAAATAAAACGTTGAATTAAAAATCGCTTAATGACGCAACAAAGGCTTGTAACGTGTTTAACGTTAAGTGAATGTGACATTTACGATAAGCTATTATTAGCATTTAATCTTATAGTTTGGCGATAGTTTTTTGGTAGACGGGATAATCACGTAGTACCGAATTGTGTAAAAGGAACATCTCTACTACACCAATAATAATAATAATAATAACTAACAGTTTACTGCGTCGGATTAAGCGTCTCATTTCCAATTAAAATATATCTTTGAAATGAAATATAGGGTCAGGAAAAATCGAAGAGTGTGGAAAATATCATCACAAATATCTCGGCAACTCATTAACCGATGACTTCATTCTTTATGCAAAATTTATGTTTTTTTAACTGTATTTTATATTCACACCTTATAATAAACTATTGCGAAAATTTTTTATACTTTTTACCAGAACGAATATTTCGACAGTCCGAAAAAATAGTTCCGTATAATCGAGGTTACTGATATACAATAGGCTTCTTCTCATTATTACATATACTAAGTACACACCAAATTTCAAGTCTCTATCTCAATTTGTTCCAGAGACAGAGCGTTTACAGACACACTGACAGACGGAAGGTATTTTTTTTTCTTCTAAAAATATGTTTTTTGGAATCACCAGTGTCTGAAACGTGTAAATCCGTCAATTTTTTTTTTCGATTTTTAAAACGATTGCAAGACTTACCCTATACTACGTATGATGGGTAAGAAAAAGGGTTGACCTGTCCAGTTTTATAATTGAGTCAAATGCTGTTCCTAAAACAAGATTTTGAATGGTAATATTTTTATTTACGACCCAGTTCAAATAAAATATATTGCTTCGGGTCCTTTTCCTTAAAATATCATGGTTTTCGGTTCGGTTCGGTTGCAGTTTGATTCCGAATAAATGAATCATCAAAGAACAAAAACAGTATCCCATGAGTTTATCGAGACTTTAATTCATCCTTCGAACTAGCAGTCTCAGAGAGTGCTAACAGTAGGTATGCAACAATTTTTGTCACCGCAGTTAAAATTGAAGGATTTTTTTTTCCTTCAAATGAATAGATAATGTTTAAGGATGATTATCAAAGTCCTCCAAACTGGATTATTTTAGCGAGTAAAAATGACCTCATTTTTAAAGAAAGAATAGAGTTTTGATTCATAAAATTAAAATGTTTTTCTTGAACTATGTCAAAATAACGTCATTTTCATTTGACTAAGAAGCCGAATTAGACGGCTAAATCTTCAAAGGTCGAAATAAATTCGACAAATGACGTCATTTTATAAAACAATGTTATTTCAATTGTGCATTTACATTGGAAAAAGCTGTTTTGCTGTGATTGTATGAAAACCGCACATTTTTTATTAAACCTTCGTTATAAACATGATTTCGTGTGTATTATGAGAAATTTTAATATTGTATAATGTACATACATTATTTAAAATGAAGAATAAAATTATGTTATCCCCTAACCAAAAGATTTGTATTCAATGAAATTACAACACATGGGAGTTTGCTACTGAAGTCCTGTACAGAACCCGAAAATTCTGCTTAGAGTCAACCCCACACCCGATCCGATCCTGAAAAATAAAAATTCGCCAGCCTCAAACCCGACTTGAAAATGACACATTTTAATCAGAACCGAAAATAGTCGAACTCGAATCCGACCCGAACCCGAAGTTTAATATTCAAATATATAGTTTTTCTTTTCATTAAAATAATATTGAGGACTTCCTTTTGAAAAAATCGAATACAGCCGAACCCGATCCGAAAGAATCAAAACTGAACCCGAAACCGACTCGTCTGCAGTCAATCTGACCCACACCGAAAAAAAAATAGCATCCACACGACCCTATACTTCTCTAGTTACTACTCGGTTAGTATACAATATATTTTGTTTAAGGGTCTGTCCAGGTTTTTCTTACAGGGTCCTGTTTTTGTGAAATTGTGAAGTTTTTCTTGTATTTGTGAAAATTCTAGTCATAATTTTGTGAAAATTAAATTATCGATGTATTCAGGTTCTACCCTTCATATATAAAAAAAAAAAGCTAAGTAATATGCTCTTTGGTGAGTTCAACTGTTTATTTACAGGTAAGATTTTATTTTTAAATGATTAAATTTGTGAAAAATCCAATTTGAAGGTGAAAAAATTCTGTGAAATGTCTATTTAAGAGACAAATAATTTTGTGAAGGGTCCTGTTTTGGGATAAAATGTTTTGTGAAGGGTCCTGTTTTGAGATAAAATGTTTTGTGAAGGGTCCTGGTTTGGGGATAAAATATTTTGTGAATAAGGGTCCTTTAAAGGATTTAAAATTTTCCTAAACATATCCCTGTTGTTTAATAATAATAATAATTAGAGATCGACCGAAAATTCGGTTTCGTTTTCATTTTCGGCCCAAAATCAGAGTTTTGCCGAAAATTCGTTTTCGGCGAAAATGCTGCCAAATATTCGGCTAGACCGAAACTATCTGTATTCCAAAAAGTCTTGTTTCTTCTTTCGGAAATTTTCAACATGATGACTCATTGATTTGAGCTGTATCGACTCAAATGAGACGCTCTTTGTTTATTGCTGTGAATTTAACTGTTTATAATGATCAGTCATGACTGACTCAAGATGTGAGTGCAAATTATAAAGCACGAAATAAATATATCACTAAAATTTTAAGATGCTTTTCACATGCTCATTAAAAGCTGCAATCCTAACAGCAATAGAAATGTTTTAGTTTGTGTAAAGTGTTTCAAATACTCTTTGAGAAAGTTTTAGTATAACGGATGATCATTTACAAAAATCATTATAGAAGACAAATCGAGGTACGCATGCCCAAAACATTTTTAAATGAGATGAAATTGGTATAATTTGAAAATCATTTTGTGCCGTTGATGAATTAATTACATTTTATTTTATATCGAAATAAACCAATTTGGACTACACGCATAATTAATTAATAATAATGTATATTTATGTATGCATTAATTACTTAAGGCTGTTCTTAACTGCTCTGCTCAACAAGCGCAAAACGTTTTGACACATTTACAAGTTCATTCTTTAACGGAAAGGTATAAAATTGGAAAGCCTGGCCATGGAAACAAATTTGGAATTGAACTGTTTGTCCATTTTTTGATTCATCCATTACCTATTGAGTAATAAGGAATTTTTTTCACGTGACAAACACGTTTTTCGCCCGCTATTGAGTGCTCTTTCTTCCTTCGCGCGGAAATTCGGTTCGAAACACCCACTTTGACACTCTTTTCTGAAATATCTATCGCGTTTGCAAAAAAAAAAAAAAAAATGGTAAAAGCAGCTCGATGACATAGTTTCTGAACAAGACCAGCTAGTTTCATACATTTTCGAACAAAAATAAATTAAAACTTGTGTCAGAAAGTTGCCCTTTTGGATTTGAGAACACCCTTAAAAAAATTTTTGGATATTTTCGTTTCCGTTCTCAGCCGAAAATCAGATGATTATCGAAATTCGGTTTCGGTTTCGTTTTCGGCCTTAAAAACCTGTTTCAGTGGATCCAATCGCAAAAACAATCGTATGTTCATAATGAATTTGAAGTCTTGTTTAAAAAATCAATCATTTGAGATGAGTTTATAATAGTATGTTGCCAAATTTAGATACTTAATAAGGGATCGTCTCAGTAGCTGTTTGACTGGCGTGTTTCAGCACAAAAATGGTGGATCTCACGGGAGTCGTTAGGAGAAACTTCCGCATTTTTTACTTTCACTTCCCCAGCTGCTCGAAGCCTCAGAGGAGAAAGAGAGAGAGAGTGGCTTTGGGAAATGATGGATATCGTAGGTTAGAGAAAGTGAAATTCCCTTATTTCTTTTTCTTATTTCTTCTATTATAAAGCTGCACAATCATTTGTTAAATGAAGAGAAAGGTCTATTTAACTTAGGACGGTTCAAAAACAATGTATTTTTCTCAATCTCAACATTGTGAAACTTTCTGACACATCTTGAAACTTAACCCTGCGTTAGTCACATGTGTATTTCTAGAATAACACACATATTATTTTTCGAACAAATCTGACACACTGGTGTCTACAAAACGCCAAAATGTTTTTTTGGCTAATTTTTTTAACCCTTTAGTGCACAGCTTTGCATATATGCAAACAACAGTGTTTTGAAATTAATATATATATATATTTTTATTCGCATATACCTAATTCTCACCAGAAAATTAAAATAGCAATATTTCCTTTAATTAATAATAGATATTCCGTATTTAAATAAAGCGAAATTAACCATTGAAACTTTCTGGTTTAAAATCAGATTCTCTGAACAACGTAATTTCCAGAACGTATTCTATCATGGGAATGACAGGGTTAAAGGTTAAGTTTTATAAAATAAATAATTATATAAAATAAGGTATTTGGAGACATACTTATTAAAATATTTATTAATTTGCAATATTTTAGCGTAAAACAGCCACAC
Organism: Maratus speciosus; assembly: GCA_963932465.1. Lineage (NCBI taxonomy): Eukaryota > Metazoa > Arthropoda > Arachnida > Araneae > Salticidae > Maratus > Maratus speciosus. Next base: position 632,515,875 of record OZ010786.1, read on the forward strand.
AACAGTACTTAAGTTTTTACTTATATTGCAGATGAGCAACAGAAGAAAAGACTGACGTATTATATGAAAAATGCATCTCTGATTTTTTTTCATTATTTTTCCTGTGTAATAAACCTTTCAGAGAATCATATATAATTTTTTCGAAGCAAAATAAAAAATCGCGCATTTAAGGGTTAATGATAAAAACATAATTGTGTTAATTTTATATAGACTAAACGTTAGAAAAGTAGCTGAAAAAACAAAAACAGATAAAAAAGAAGTATTTTACACCCCCCACCTTCTCCGCCCCCCCCAAAAAAAAAAAAAAAAACAAGTGGGTAAGATCACAGATCGCACATAGGGTTTCGTTTAATATTCCTTTCAAAACACTTCATCCTTTTGCAAAATCTGTTAGTTCCACATTTCGCAACCAGAGGCGCACTCTATTATAAACAAACATCTATCCGAATGAAACTCTGTTTCACAAACTATCTGTAGATATATTAGTCGAGGGGATCGCGCCCATAGCACCCGAGATAGGTAGGAGCTCCCTGGCGGTAAAAATTGGAACTAAAATATTTACGGCTATGGTGCATAATATGAAAGAGTGGTCAAAGGAGTATCGGCAAAAGTTAGAAAAGTGCACCCCAGGTGAAAAGTGTGGAGGTTAGAAAAACTGCTAAAAATACAGAATTTAGAGCCCGGAGGGGTAAATAATATAAGACTTTTTGAAAATTTTATGATTTTTCGTGTGAATGCAAGTGTTCTGCTAGCTTAGAGGGGTAAATATAAGACTTTTTCAGAATTTTATGATTTGCCGTTTGAAGTGAGGTGTTCAGCTATAAGTATCCAAAATTCTTTTGCTTCTGTATCCAAAAGTCTTCAACTGAATTAGGGGCTCAGTTAGAAAAAAAAAAGTTTAAAATACAGAAGTTAGAGCCCAGAGGGGTAAATGTAAGACTATTTCAAAACTTTATGATTTGTCGTTTGATGTGAGGTGTTCAGCCGTAAGAATCCAAAATTTGAAGTCTCCAACATATATAGTTTCTGAGAACGGGCTCTGTGAAGGACGGACTGACAGACAGACAGACAGAGGAATGAGACGATTAGGGTTTCGTCAGATGAACAAAACTCTAAAAATGTGTGTTAGCCCTAGAATGACAGACATATATTTTTCGAAAAAAAGAAAAACTTGATTCACTGGCCTCTACAAAAACCAAAATGACTTTTGGCTATTTTTTTTTTTTATTATTGATAAAAACATAATTGCATTAGTTTTATACAGACTAAACAATAAGGAGAAAATATGGAAAAAAAACCCCACTGCAGCATTAGCAGCTTCTCTCCACCTCTCCGCATCCAGTTACAGTCGAACCCCGTTATAGCGAACCCGGTATATAACGAACTCCCGGATATAACGAACGAAAATTTTGGTCCCGTCGTTTTCCTATTTTATTTAATGCTAATTTATCCTTTTATAACGAACCACCGAAATCTTAAGAATCGGCTATAACGAACATTTTTTTCCACTCGACCATTGGGGTTTTTTTTACTTTCCCAAAGTTGTGAGAACAGGACTTCGACTCCAATTTCATAAGAAAATGTATGCCAGCTAGTGAAACATGGGACAAATCAGCGATAAGTCTTTTTTTTTTTAAGAAAAGGAGAAACAACTGCATTCTTTCGCTTTTACGAAAGCCACTCTGCAGGTGTGATCCCACCTACCCGTCAGTCATTTTCCCTTAATCCTGATCACAACTGTTTTCTCAGTTTGTGATATGCGATTGTTTGAAACATGTGATGATGAAGTTATTACATGTGAAGATCCGACTGATGAAGAGATTGGGGAAGAAGTTAAAATGAATCATTCTGAAATCGAAGATTCTGCATCTGATGGTGATGAAAAGGACCACATAAATGACGAAATCCCCACAATCTCAGATGCTACAGCAGCGATGCGTGTAATTAATAAGTTTTTGTCTACACAAACACAAACAGTGGAAGAAAGAGTGTTGGAGTCATTTGATGTACTAGACAAAGAAATTCATAATATGCTTTTGAAATTGGCATCACGTCAGTAGAAAATTACCGATTATTTCTGTATCAAAACAGTGAGTAACAATTAAAGGTAAAATTAATTTATTCATGTTTGTCTTCATTGTCAGTTAATTTAATTAGTATTGTGTTAGTTTAATGTAATCGAATTTAGCCAATTTAATTCTTTAATGGCTATATTTAATAGATTTTGCCTTTTTTTAATACATCATTATTGAATATACACATAGCAATTAATGAGTTATACATTTTGTGAACTCTAACATTTTTCTTGACGGTTCGGATATTGCGAACCACCGGATATAGCGAACAAAACATTCGGTCCCTTGAAGTTCGTTATAACGGGGTTCGACTGTATTTAAAACTTAGCAGCGATTCCAAACAATCTCGAAGTTGGTGGACAGAATTTGAGTAGGCAAATATTTATTTATGTATATATCTTATCTATATTTAAATCTCTACTAAGCAAACAATAATTATGCATTATGAAATGAGTTTTTTTATTAAAACATATTCAATGTTAATTTCCCCAAAACAAACTTTTATGTAGTTTAAACTTAAACGCAAAAAAAAGTTAGTTAAAACTTAAATGCAAAATATTAAATTACTGAAAAGATGTGTCTGTTTTAAAATTAAATATTCATTATTGAATTTGTTCTCCATTAATATGATTATTGGTTGTCATAAAATAATAAAATATAAAAGTTGTATTATTATTTATATGCTAATTTGTTTGAAACTTATTATACATACACACATATATATATATATATATATGTATGTTTGCTTGTTTGTTAGAAATGTGTTTCTATACACGTGTAATTATGTATATTTATGTATGTATTATAAACAAAAAAATTTTTTGACATTTTCGTTTTCGTTTTCGGCCGAAAATAGGAAGATCACCGAAATTGGGTTTCTGTCAAACCGTACTTAATATCATAAATGTATCAAGGATTTTTGGTCGTCTTTCAAGAAAAAAAAACTATATTCGTGCTTTTTCTCCATAAGTTTCTCTGGTGTATGCTTACTAACCTATGCAATGTGATATCTGATGTTTTAATTAACAAGTCCTTGAAAATCTGCTAGGATTGCGTCATGGTGAAACCTTACTCTCAAGCCTAATCGACCATTTATTTGTGTTTACTTATTTTATTATTTTTACCTACATACGTTGAAATAAAAGATAATAAAAAATAAGATTTAAAAAACTTTTTTAAAAACCTATATGTGCCTTTTCCTTTTTTTAAAAAAAAAACTTAATTTTTATTATAACTTTATTTTCTATTTCAATATTATATATTAAAAATAGTCCGAATTTACAATTTTTTCAGAAGTATTGAAATAAAAATTAATTACAAATCATAATTTAAGATCACTTGTTACAATAGAGATAATTTTAATTTACTTTAAATAATTTATTATTATTAGAAGCTTTGATTTTCATATAAAATACTAGAATACAAAATAATTCGAATTCATCTACCATTTAATACCATTCAGAAGTATTAAATTAAAAATTAACGAAACATTTTAATAGATTTTTTTTTTTTCACTGTATCCCCCCTTCTCCCCTCCACACACTTTTTTCTCTTAGGTATAATTCATTGTTATTAGAATTTTTTCTTGGAATTTTCATTAAATTAAATTTGAATTTAACTACCATTTATTTATTTTCCTGAAACTTTGAAATAAAATTTTACTTAAATTAAAGATTTTAAGAATACTTTTTGTGCTAGATTTTCCTTTTATTTTCCTTTAACTGAATTTGTTATTCAATATTTTAAAATCAATTCGAATTCACTACCATTTAACATTATTTTCAGTAGCATTAAAGTAAAAGTAAATATAAAAATTTTAAAGTAATTTTTATACTATATATCCTTTTTGTTTTTCCTTAAATAAAATCCCTTATAACTACAAATTTGTTTGAATATCGTATATAGAAATCAGTTTTAATTCACCTAATAGTTATTTTTATTATATATATATATATATATATATATATATATATTTTTTTTTTTTTTTTTTTCAGTAGCGTTAAAATTAAGATTAATTAATAAAAACCAGATGTTAAGGGTACTTTTTGTATTATATTTTCTTTTATTTTCATTTAAATAAAACCTCTTATTATTAGAAACTATACTTTCTAATTCAATCAGAATCATTGAAAGAAAAAAAAAATAATTAAAAATTGGATTTTAAAAAGACATTTTTATACCATGTATTTCATTTTAAGTGAAATTCTATTTTATTAAAAACTATATTTGTTATTTCAAAATTTTCTGTTCAAATTTACTTAACATTTAATTTTTTTGTTTTTCAGAAGCGTTGAATTAAAAAGTTAATTAAAACTTAAATTTTAAAAGAGCTTTTTATACGATGTTTGCCTTTTATTTTATTGAAAGTAAAATTCGTTATTGTTAAAAAATTTTGTTGTTGTTTCAATATTTTATATGATAATAAATTTGAATTGATCTACCTTTTTTTTTTCAGAAGTAGCAAAATAAGAGTTAATAAAATAAGATTTTAAAAGCACCTTTTATACTATAATTGCCTTTTATTTATTTTTTAAATAGGCAATAATAACTTTTTTAACCTTTTTTTAAAAATCTAAATTTCAATAATATATTTGAAAATGTACTTGAAATCAGTCACTATTTTTCCACAGAAGTTCCGGGATAAAGAGTAATTAAAAACCAGTTTTTAAATACTTTTTATTCTTTTTCTTACTTTTTCTTTTTAAATATTTTTAATTTATACTTTTTATTTTTTAAATGCTATTTGTTATTTATTATTATACTATTTATTATACTATATTTGCCTTTTACTTTAATTTAAAAGTTTCAAATAAAAAAATCGAAATAATGAAATTCGAAACTTTATTTATTATTTAAATTTTTTGTAAGTCAATTTCAATCAACCTTTTTTACTTACTCTTTTTAATTCTTGCGTATTTCAGAAAATCAACACACGGACTATATTTATAAATCAATATTCTTTCATTAATTATTGCATCATATCGAATTAATCTCGTGTCAATAATTCTGAAATATAAAATAAAACTATTAAAAATCATATTTTTAAATAACTTTTCTTTCTTTCTATATTTTTTCTTTTCTTTCAAAATTTCTTTTTATTAATAATAAAAACTGTGTTATTTATTTGAATGAAAATTAATTTTTATTCACTGAATATTTTGTTTACTGTTTTTCGCCTGCATGTTTCAAAAGGTCAATAATACTGAAATAAAAAATTAAACTATTAACAATCATATTTTTAAATGACTCTTCTTTCTTTCTATATTTTTTCTTTTCTTTCAATAACTTTTTTTTAAATAAAAATTGTGTTATTTATTTGAATGAAAATTAATTTATATTCACTGAATATTTTTGTTTACTGTTTTTCTCCTGCGTATTTGAAAAGGTCAATACACGGAATACATTTATGAATCAGTATTTTTTAATAACTCCTGCGTCGATTCCAAATAATCAGAGTCTCGATAATCAGCGCTAAATCTAGACATTCGAACACAAATATAAGACTGCGCGACGCCATACTGTCTGGCGGAATTTCATTCGTTCCTTTTTTTTTTATTTTTATGTTATCATCATCGCCCAAGAAAGCGTCATAAATGATTGCGTAACGATGTTCAAAAATTTCATATCTCCCCTTTATCTCTGCATCATCACCTGGTGTGCTTTGTTTTCGCTTTTATTTTTTATTCTTGTTTCACAACGGGGGTGTTTTTCCGTGCTTGTTATCTAAACAATATCCAGTTTCACTCTGCGAAATGCCCCTTTGCGCCGTTTGAGAGAGAGAGAAAACTATCTTCGCCAAGCGCGTGCCAGTCTTGGCGAGGACGGGGGAAGACCTCGGACGACAGCAACCCTAAAGGGTAGTAGGTGGTAGAAAAGGCCTGATGGTGAGTCACGAAGTAGAGGCAGAGTTTCGCCCGATATCGACCGAGTGAGTGCATCGCTTACCCAGTAATCTAGAAACTCTCGACTTGGTCGGTTCGCGATCGTGGCTGCTTAGAGCTTTTGGTTTTAGTTTCTTGTTTTTTTTTTATTTTGTTGTTGTTTAATAATAGAGCTTAACAACGGCGTCCTGTGTGCTTCAGACCCGCAGCACATCCCAATGCCAAGGGATGGAGCCTACATTTTATGAGGATTCACGTTTCAGAAACAGAGAGGACGTCAGAGGCATGAAAAGGCCTATGACATTGGATCTGAACGCTGTGAAAAGCAGCAAAAAAGCTCGGGGAAATACCTTACTCACGTCGCCCGATCTTCATATGCTGAAATTAGAGTCCCCCGAATTGGAAAAAATGATCATGCAGCAGCATATAATGGCCCCCAGTCAGTGTATGTACCCAAAGAGTGACGACCGGGATCAGTACTCCCGGGACTTTCCCGACGCCCTGAGCGGTCTGCAGCCGCCCAGCAACCCCAACTACAACCTGTACCAACCTCCTCAAACCATCCAGTCTGATGTCAATATTCTGTCAGTGAGTAACGGCTGTAGTATCATGCCATCGTCCAATCTACCCCCAGTCGATACGTATGGATACCAACAACAAATGTCGACTATGAACGGTAACTGCAATCCTATGGTGTCTTCCACAATGAGTTCGAACTGCTATGCCCCGGTCAGCAATGGCTATTACGGTATGGAACCGATTGTGTCTATCAAAGAAGAACCACAGACTGTGCCCTGTGCTTCGCCCCCTGATCCCCCAAAGTCCCCCATCGACATGGAAAACCAGGAGAGGATGAAACTGGAGAGAAAACGTCTCCGGAATCGCATAGCCGCCAGTAAGTGCCGCCGGAGAAAACTGGAGAAAATCGCCAGGCTCGAAGATCGAGTCGCGCTCCTCAAAAGTGAAAATTCGGACCTCCTAAATAAGGTGACATTTCTGAAAGATCAGGTGTGTCACTTGAAACAGCAAGTTCTGGAACATGTGAGGTCAGGTTGTGATATTTTGACAAATACTACTTACCCATCCTACGGAGATGAGCTATGAGAATTAAAGTAAGTGAGTAGGTGATGTTTGTAAATGATATTTTTATATATATACATATAAATGTGTTTGAAGTTGTATTAAAGACGTTGACCACCGAGAGGCTATTGACGATTTTTAAAGTGCTCTTGTACTTCAGACATTTCAGATTATTTTGTGATTTTTTTTCGCTTCCTTTTTTTTTTTTTTTTTTTAATGTATATATTCATAAGCTCTTGACGAAAGAACTTTTCAAAGTTTATCAGACGATTTATTTTTCGTTATTATGTAGTCATGTGTTCAGATTAATTTATATTGTTCGTAAGAAATATCGATAAAGCTGTTACATTGATATTTTTTCTATATTGTTTAAATTTTATGAAAACTTTCCCGTATAATTTCCATATAAAAGTGAATCAAGATTTTGTTTTCCGTGTACATTTAAGTAGAAATTTTTTTTTAAACTTTGTTTTTATAATATGTTCATGTATTAGTAATTGTATTTACAGTTGAATAATAACTTTAAATTCTGAGAAATTTAACTTTAAATTATGAAAACCGTACCGTATAATTTCCATATAAAAGTCAATCACGATTTTTTTTCTATACGCATTTAAGTGGAAAACAAAAAATTAACTTTGTTTTTATAATATGCTCGTGTATTAGTAATTGTATTTACAGTTGATTAATAATTTTAAATTATGAAGAATCTAATTTCCCGAAATCTGACGGAAGAAAAAATGCATATTTGTTTTTTTTTCTTTATTACTTAAATTTTATTAATTTTTTTAATATATAATTTTAATATTGAAATAAATTTATATCTTTTCCCAACTTTTTAAGTTCGAAAATATATATATTACCATTTAAAATTCATGTGAGAAAATTTATAGCGAAGTGATAAATTTATTTTCAAAAGATTATTTAAGTTTGTAACACTCGACGAATGCCATAAAAATCTGAAAAGCGGTGAGCAATATTCATCTATAAATATTACATACATACTTTTTTACATGTTGCCCAATTTGGATATAAATCGAAAAATAAATTTAGTGTGAAATTTTTTTTCTATTAATTCATTCTTTAATAAATTATTTTTTTCGATATATGATTATTAACTACTATAACTATACAATCTAAGTTAATGTGTGATTATAGAGTATAATAGTTGTATTTTCATAGCAATATATGTATATTTTTTGACTCATATTTACAAATTTTGGGTATAGTGTGAGAAAACAATCATATGAGTCAGTGTAAATAGTGTATTTTACGGACTGTAGAAAAAATACTTCACTTTTATATGCCTCTTTTTTTCCATGGAAAAGCTCAATTTGAACGCAGATTTTTTTCCTATTGCTTGAATGATGTAATTAATCCAGTTTATTCAAATGTGTAGCTTAAATATCCATCCAGAAAATTTTGATATTCAACTATTTTTATAACTGTAGATTTAAAATAAACAGTCAATATTTTTTAGAAAAAGTGTAATTTTTATGACATAATGTAGTTGTGAAATATGATATGACAATCTAAATAGCTTATTGCTGCGTAGCTTAAATATTCATCCAAAATGTTTGATAATAAACCACTTTTATAATTGTAGATGTAAATAAATAATCTATATTTTCGATAATAGTGTAAGTATATGACATCATCTAGTTTCGAAATATGACTGTAAAATCTGGACAATTTATGTATAGCTTAAATATTCATCGCTAAAAGGAAAAATATATAAACAATTATTTTTAGAAGTATATATTTAAATTAATAACAGTAAATTGAGAATAAATACAAATTATTGACACCATATAGTTGTAAAGTATGACAAAACAGTCTAAAGAACTTAAATATCCCTCCAAAAATTAAAATAGTCAACTATTTTTATAGCTATGAATTATAATAAATAATAATAGATATTTTCCGAAAAGATATGTGTATGACATCATTTATTGAAGAAATGTTACAAAAAAAATCTATACAGCGTATTTACACGCAGCCTAAATATCCATCCAAAAAATGATTTAATAATCAACTATTTTTATAAGTGTAAATTTAAATATATACTAATCAACAAATTTAATCAATATATATCATCACTAACAAATATTAATCAATATTTCCAAAAGAAATTTAAATTACTAGCATTGCCTAGTTATGATATATGACAATCAGTTTTCCATGCTTGTTGAAAAAATTTACCAATGTTGTTAAATAATTAAAATACGTAGTGCATGATTCAATATCAATGGCCTTATGAGCTAAAGCGAAATCCATCCTCTATATTTAAATAAATATTAAACTTTGACTAATTGAGTGTTATGAAATGGTATAACAAAATAAAAATTCGTTTTATCTTGTCATTAAATATATTGCCTTTAAACTCATGTACAATAAATAAATTCTAAAGGAAAATGCACAGATATAGACTTGTTGTATTTGTCATTTCAAGTACTTATAAGAAGATATCACTTATATATTTTGCATCCAACTAATCTGAATTAAGAAATATTTAAGTAAATTCTGTTAATTATTAAGAATCTTATTAATCCTAGTAGCAAATGAATATGGGCGCACATTATGTTTTAAAACATAGCGAGATTTATCTCGTACAATGTTGTGCAAATGTCATAGTTGTGTGTTTACATTTTGGGAATATAGTGTATTTGGGAATACAATATCGGAAAACATTGAAAATTCTGGTAGGGAGATATTAATAGTGATCAAATATATTATTTTATCCTGAAATCATGTAGAATCTTAGTATTTTCACAATATTAAAAATATTTCCGTATTTATAAAACATTGGTTTTATATTATGTTGTCTTTTCTTATATAAAGCCATTCAATACATTATTGAGCCAATATTCATTCGCTCCTAGGAAACTGCGTATTACATTAATCTGTGTAGCATAATTCAAAACATTCCTTGCTATGTTATCAAATTAAGTATATATATTTCCTCTTTTTTAATGTTGTATATTCATTAAATGGTTCGAGATTTACAACTGCTTTAATTACTTAAACATTTTTCACGATCAACTTGTCTTCTTTGGGCATTATATATATATATCCACCTTCCTCTGACATATTTATGTTTTATTAGTGTTTTTAGTTCCTATGTGCTTAAAAAAAAAAGTGTTTCCTTCTTTGTGCATATTTCTTCTAAAATATCAATTATTTTTTATTTTAGATTTATTTGTTCTATAAAAGTTAAATGTTGTTCTTACTCTAAGAAGCTTTACCTTTTGTTTTAAAAGTTTAATTGCTTGTTTCTTGTTTAATGAAAGTGTAAAGAGATGATTTTATTCTTTATATACTGTGTGTGTTGTGTACATCTATGCTTTTCACCAAATATGCCAAAATATTACATTTTTTCCTATATCCGTGTGCAAAATGCCAAATATCAGCACTTTGTTTAGTTCCTTTTTTTTTATTCAGAGATGCCTTGCATTATAATCCTGTGAATAGTTAGAAAGTGTAGCGTTAATGACATACCCCCCCCCCCCTCTTGTTTTATTTGCCACGTGATTAAACGCAGTAAAAATAAAATTAAAATAATATTGAATCATATTAAACTTATGCAAATTTGAAAATTCTCGAGTTGAATTTTATGCTCTCTTAAAAATAATTTTTTAATTACATGTATAGCAATTAAAACAGTAAATATAGAAAAAAAAAATTGTTTTCTGTTTTAGAAGACATATTTGTTTTATATTTGCTAATCTACATTTTTATTTATTGGAAATTGGGCAGTCGTCTAAAAATAAAGGCGTATTTTTGAAATTTAATTGTTATTGTTTTTGATTAAAGTAAAAGAGTATTTAAAAATTAATTAGTAAATTAAAAAAATATTTTTTTTAAATATCATTTACATGTTTACATTTTCGGACACATATAAAAGTGCTTTTAATTAGGACGTATATGGCATAAAGAATTAAAATGTTTCATTAGATTAAGAAAGGGTTAGTTTTATTTCATTCAATTTCAATATCATATATGTATATTTTTATAACTGACTATGAATACATAATATTATTTTAAAAAGCTTTTTAATTTCTTTAATTATTCTAAAATTAGTAATAGATTTATTACTAAATAATTCATTAATTAATCTTGAATGAAATTTCAACGTAGGAACAATTAATTTAATTTCTCTTATAAAAGTCATAAGGGAAAATACCCTTCTAATTAAATAAAATCTCAATTTATATAAAAAAACAAAAACGTAAATGTAGTAAACGATAATTTATATCGATATTAAAAATGTGGTACTAAACTAAACAATTTTAAATAAACTAAACAATTTTCTAAACAAAATATAATTATTTTTTTAATATAATAAAAAAAAGTTTAGAAGTGTTACATTGTATTATATGAACAAATAAATTAAATATTTATTTCACTCCGTGTTTCTGCGTTATATACAATCATATATTTTTTTCATTTGATGTTCCTATAATACTTTTAGAGGCATTAAGTCTTAAGGCTACCTTTTAAAAGAATTCACAGGATTTAAATTAGTGCTACAGTTTTATACTCTGCTTTAATAACACGCTTTTTAATTATGAACAAAGTAAGCCTATTTTAAATTAATGCAATGAAATAATATTATATATCAGATCGCCCTTAATAAAAACATCTATCTATAAATATTTTTGTTTCAAAAAATAACTCTTCTAGTTAGTTTTAAAGGAACATGGGATTTTAAAAATGTTCAAAACTAACCGAATTCGTAAAGATTTCTTACTTATATGTTTAAATAAAACTCTTTTCATTTTACACTAGTCTGTAACTGGTTAAAAAAAAAAAAAAAAATAACAAAAAAGAAAGAAAATGTCTTATTTTCAAATATTGTTTATTCATTCCAAAAACAAGAATTAGATTATCACTGCATTATGAAAAAGAAAAATATGGCAAAACATCGAGCTAACTAGTACGGTTTTAGTCTAACATATTTTGACAGTTTTTAACAATATTTGATATACTTAAAATTACATATCGACAGTGTGTGAGGTAAATACACCCACCAAGTGTATTTACCTAGATCTGAGTTTATGTACAAAATATAATTAGTTTTGAATGCATGTGGAGCATTTCGATGCATAACATTATTCATGTATTAGTATTATTCACTGACCTCAAATTGATTTTAGGACATATTAAAATTGTAAGTATTAAAATAAAACCTATAAACTTTGAAATTTTCACTTAGTGAAATTTTATAGTCTTTTTAAAAATATTTAAAGTATATCCGTAATTTATATTTTAAGTTTTAAAATGTAAATGAAGCAGACGAGTTATAAATAAATTTTTAACGTTTGAAATAAAGTTCTAACTGTGTATTTTAGAAACATTTTGTGAGAGAAAAAAAAGAAGGTAAAAATTTAAATTTTGCGAGAAGAAATTTGAAAAATACGGATACATTCCAAACCCATAGGTTTAACATTAGAGAAGCGGGTTTCCGGTCGGGAAGTCTCAGTAAGCGGCTTCTTACTAAGGATGCACCGAATAGTGATTTTGGCCGAATACCGAATATTCGGCCTACAGACAAAACGAGTACCGAATATTCGGCCTACAGACAAAACGAGTACCGAATATTCGGCCTACAAGCAAATCGAATACCGAATATTCGGCTAGCTGAATATTAACTGTTAGGCCGGATACCGAATATTCGGGCAGCCGAATAGTAACTATTCGGCCGAATATCGAATATTCGACTTGTCAAATAATTTTATATTTCAAATTTTAAACGCATTAAAATGTTAAATTTTAAAAAAATTTTACATAAAATTTAAAACAGAAACTTTCATTTATATAAACAAGAGCTTTTTTCAATCAAACTTTATGCTGAAAAATATCTGCTTTGAGTTATTTAAGAAGAGGATAGTTATAAAACTTTTTTAATTAGTAAAATTTTAAATTTCATGGCTTCTTCTGTGAATTAAAACAAATGAATAAAATTTTCTTAAATTCCAAAACAAACATTTTAAAATCAAAGAGAAATTGTGAAAAAAATTGGAAGAAAAATTGTACAGGATCATATATTATTTGTTTGTCAAGAAGAGACTAAAGTAAAGGTAAATAAATAATACAATCTATTCAAATTTTATGTGGTGGCTACTCAGCAAGAATAAGTAACTGTTCTACTCCGGTACCTGGAGTGGACGATCATTTTCAGAGATTGTAAACGTTCTTAAAATCTTAGCAAGAAGCAGATTATTTATTGGACAATGTTCAGGAACTTGCATTTGTACATAATTAATTCCTATAAAAATCCTTGTGATTGATTAATTTTCTTAAATAATACTTAACAAACAGCAAATAAATAATGTAAAAACATTCTCTTTTAGTATTTAAATATGATTCTGTTTCTAATTATTCTGAATATCTTTATAAGTTGACTGTTAAACGTACAAGTTGTATAAGATTTTTAAAAATATGTTTTAAAGTTTTTTCAAGTATTCGGTTTGGCCGAATATTCGGTAACATCGCCGAATACCGAATAGATACCGAATATTCTGTGCATCCCTTCCTCTTATAATACGCATTTTAATTTACAATGAACATGGAATATTTTAAAATTTAACTGTAATAAATACTACCTTCATTTTGTAAAAAAAAGCTCCTTTTTGTTTATAAAATTTGTATTTTTTGCTTCAAAACGTGACTGAGATATTAAGTCAATAAAAGTTGAGATTTCATGGCATCGCCAGAGCTAAAAGAGCAGTACACTATAAATATAAAAGTTGAGATTTCATGGCATCGCCATAGGTAAAAGAGCAGCAGTACACCAAAAATAACTTTTTGGATTGAATCACCCCTTGTTCCTTTAAAATTTTTCGCTTTATTTGTACCGATTTTCTTTATGTGTGTATGCTAGTCGTGTGCAGAATTTTTTTTTTATTCTTAAAAACGCTTCATATTTTAGTTTGTGTGAAAAAGCCTTAATATAATTTGTTATAAACTGTAAAAAAAATTTTATTTTGTATTTCATGTATATTTGACAGCGAGTTGACATATTTTGAAATTATTCTTGAGAAGTATTTTCTATCTTACCTGTTCTTCCAAGCTGACATTTAGTTTTTTCTTTTCTTTTCTTTTTTTTTTTTTTTTTAATATTCATTGTGTTTATTTATGTCATTGTTTTCCTACCTCAACCATTTCCATTATATTATTGTGCGTGGTTTGTATTTGTACATAGCTTTTTTGCTAATTTGTTTGTTTTTTTCAATGTTGTGCAATGATTTTTGTTATGATTGTGATATTATATAGATACAATTAGTAGCTTGTTGCAGTAATGTTTATCAAATTAGAAAACGAGCATCTAAAACAGAATTGTTTATTGTTTTTTTTTTTTTTCTTTTCCCTCGCAAAATGTTTATCTCTAAATTTTTACATCGACTCACAGCAAAATACTCTCGAATTATCAGATCTAGAATTTAATAACTTATGTGCGTTATATTTAAAGACCCTATCACTGCGCAAGTCTGGTGTGGTTTTGTATAGAATTTATCCCTTTCCTTTAATGTTTCAAATGGGGGTAAAGACCCCCCTCCCCCTACAACAACAGTAACAGTTTGTAGACTATTCATTAATTTACAGCAATGAATATAAAAAGCTATCACTTATTTAATTAAAAAATGTTTTCTTCACAGGATTAAATTTTAGGGAGAGTTTCACAGGGCACGGTATAATTACTTTTCCTTGCGTTTTCCTCCCCAAAGGTTAAAACGGGGCTGTGGAACGGGAAAGGACAGTTGACGGGACATTCGCGTCTGTTACTTGGCGATGAAAGAAAGAGCCAAGCATTGAATTGCAGAAATAGGACAGTTTTTTAAACATCGGCCTGATATAAAAATTTAAATGAATCCGATAACATATGAACCTTTTTCAATGGATACGACTTTCACGAGTATATGGATGTTCTCAAATACAAAGGCGCAACTTTATGCACAAGTTTTAATCCATTTTTGTTCGGAAATGCATGAAATGGTCAGGTGCTGCTTTTCAGAAACTATGTAATCGAAAGTTGTTTTCCCGTTTTTGGTAAACGTAAAAGATCTTTCAGAAAATACCATCAAGATGGGCGTTTTGAACCGAATTTCCGAAAGAAAAAAAAAACAGCCAGAGAAAGGAGAAAAACCGTTTTGACCAAAATTGTTTAGAATTCGATAATTAATTTATTTATCAAAGAACGGAAAACTCATTTCTACTCCAAATCGCTTCCACAGTCAACCCTGCCAATTTTGTACTTCTACGTTTAAAAATGAGTTAATACATGTGTCAGAAAGTTTCACGCTTGTGCCCATTTTATACATTTCTGAACAAGAATTAATTCAGAAATGTGTCAGAAAGTAGCTCTTTTGGATTTGAGAACAGCCTGAATAAATTACAAATTACATAAAAATGACAAGTCTGATTATTGAAACGATTGGAAACGAATATTATTTTCCATTTTTTGATAAATAAATTACTTATTGAGTTATAAGCGATTCTTGTCACGTGACGACAGGTTTTTCTCCTTTCCCGTGCTATCACTTAGTGAAATTTGATTCAATACTCCAACTTTGACAGTATTTTTTTTATAGATCTTTTGCTTTATAAAAAAAATGACAACACCATTCAATTACGAAGTTTCTGAATAAGAACACCTGCCCATTTTATACATTTCTGAACAAGAATTAATTTAGAAATGTGTCAGAAAGTAGCTTCTTTGGATTTGAGAACAGCCTTAATACATTACAAAGAAATATTTTCAAAAATCTACTTTTATTATACAGCTTCAAAAGTTATCATTTTTTAATCATCTTTTTTCTTTTATTCTAAACTATATTATTATTATTATTATTATTATTATTATTATTATTATTATTATTATTTTATGAATCTTTATTTGAATGCTGAAAAGTCTTTAGTTTCTAAGTAATAATTAAGGTTGCTATTGTGTAATTTGTCTGGAAGAGACATAATCTATAATATACTGAAAAATTTTCCCATAAATATGTACGCTGTAATCTTGACCCGACCGGCCTATATTTGTTTTTTTTTCATGGGCCGGGGCAGATCCGTTTTTACTGAATTTTGTTCGGACTGGGTCCTGAACTGTGAAAATATCTGCCTGGGCCGAACTTTTAATTTTACGCTGACCGGGTCAAGATAATTTTCGTTCGGGCCGGGCTGAGCTGAGCCTGGTCCTGGAAATTCGGCCCGTGCAGATTTCCAGCTCTGAGCTGAATTTTCTCTCTGCTGATTGTAAGCGTGACAACGTCAAAATATGTTGCGACAAAAAATGTTATTAAATTAAAACAATGAAGTTTGTGTATACAATATAATTAATATAACTTTTATTATAAAGTTTTTATTTCATTAAAACTGCACAAACAATAATAAATAAATACAATATGTAATTATTTGTCACTTTATATGACTGAAATTTTAAGTGAACATTTTGAATTACCTTTTAAATAATAATTTTTATAAATATGAAAGAAAAAAAAACACAATTAAGTTCATTTTTATGCAATGTAGTGTATTGCTTACCATACATTGTATATGTTACGGCCAAAACCCGGAGTTTGGCCAGTTCGCGAATTGGCCGGCCAATTCGGGAACTGGCCGAGATTCCTGGCCAAAACCCGAAATATGTGAAATGAACAGCGTATTTCGGGTTTTGGCCGGCCAATTCGCGAACTGGCCGGGAAGCCTTGGCCAATATACGAAGTGGGGATTCAAGGATACCAGGTAGGTGGTAATGACCTGCACACTTGATAGGAAAGAACGTTCTTATGCTGTGACGATTATATTCTGATATGTTGGACAATTTCCCGCCTGTTTGATATATTTCAATAAATTGGGTTTATTGTGAGCATTATATTCTAATCTGCTGAAGATTTCTGTCCTCATAGACAAATATCGATGCATCGGATTCATTGTCCAATCGAATAAACAAATTATAAACGACAAATTTTACCTAAGCAATAAACTATAGAAAAATGTTGTAGAGCATATTAGTAATATATAACAGTTTCATTACATTTGAAGTAGTGTAACATAATTAAAATACCCTATAAACGATTTTTTCACATATATCATAATTCTTTATCTGAATTCTTTTGGGAGTCATATAAACGAATAATGGCTACTTAATCAATACTCAAAAAAAAACATATGGCTCACTACATGAGTTAGGCATGTAAATTTTATTATATTTGAAATAGTGTAACATCAATTAAGTGCACTAGAAATGATCTTTCACCATTCACTGCAATGTAACGAAATACTTTTGAGTGTTTCTGTAGACAAACTATAATTGCTACTTATTTCATACCCTTTAGATAACAGTTTGTCGTCCATCTTAATGAAGCATACCTATTTTATTATAATTGAGATAATGTAACACCATTAAAATGCACTGAAAAAAACCATTGATGATATTGTAATGAAATACTTTTGTGTGTTCTTGCAAATTAACCAAAAATAGTACAACTTCACTAGTAATACCAAAATGTATTTATAAACCTAAATATTATAACAATTACAAGTCAATCCGAGTCTTTACCCGAGTTAGAGCACGGGCATGCATACGGCCAGACAAATTGAATTCATAAACACTTTCAACTATGTTAGAATGTGATAAAACGTAAAAATCGGTTTCTATATACCAATTTCGCGAATTGGCCGATAGTGTATGGCCACTTCGCAAACTGGCCGATTGCATCTGGCCAGTTCGGGTTTTGGCCGGCCAATTCCCGAATTGGCCAGTCAGTTTAAAACGTTGTTGGCCAGTTCGCGAATTGGCCGGCCAGTTCGGGAATTGGCCAATTTCGGGTTTTGGCCGTAACATATATATCAGTGAAGTCAGCTTTCATTATTTAAATCTAAATAATGTAACTAAATTTAAATATTGATACTTAAAGTAGTAATCTATTACCTTATTTTATTAAATTACTATTCTAATTAGATTATTAATGTCCATTGCTTATATAACTTAATATTTTCAAACTAAATTAATTTTAAATTATATAAAAATTACTCTTGTACTCTGTGATATTAGAACTTTTTTCTACTTCTTTCCCCCTTCCTTTTTGCTTGTTTTATTTATGTTTATTATTTTGGACTTAATAATCTGAAATTAAATTAGTTTTAAAGCAAATAAAAGTTACCCTTTTTGAAAGATAAAATAAAAAATTTAAATGAAGGGGAATGTCTTATATGATAAAGTACGAATCAAAGCAATTTTGTTCAAACAAGTATTATGTTAATTTCTGAATATTTTTTATGAGCAAAAGTTTTCATGATTTAGCCAAAAATAATTTTTATCATTTCATTTAGGGAAAAGAAGTATTATTACATATACCTAGAATAAGACCTTATTAAATAGTGAAAGGCCCATTACATACAGTAAACCTGCCTTTTCATGGCAAGCATATCTTTAAAATTAGTTTTAATTATCCATTTTGTCGGATTTTTTATTTAATTCCTTGCAACCACAATAAAATTATTTTGATAAATAATTTACAAGCTTTTTAAAACTGGAATATTTTATTTCAGTAATAGTTGTTACTTTTTGACCTGATGAAATAAATAGAAATTATGCTCTGTTTTTCTAAAATCTAAAAAAGACGGGGTCCTTATAAAATATATTCCTATACGTCTGATAAAATGAATATATTTATATAAACTGATATATTGAACAATCAATAATACGGAACAGACATAATACAGTACACGTAAATTTACTACAGCCTCCCCCCTCCCCTCCCACACACATTTTTCTTTTATTAATCAATATTTTTGTTATGGCATAAGACATACCAAGGTTAAAAAAATGTGCATTTTCTTTAAATCCAAATTTCTACTAAATAACCATCTCTAATATGTCAAATATAAATAAAAAATATAAACAGTCATCTCCACAAGCCCCACTCCCAGAGTAAAACCTGCATTGCTGCAATGTAACTTTTCAACTGTTTTATTATAGATCACAGTACTTTATTTGTTTCCTTGATGTAAAGCATATTTTAACAACATTACAAAACAAAAATGCTCAATGATAAATTCAGGAGATGGCTTTGGTGTGTGCATGTGCGTGTTTGTGTGTGTGTGTGTGGGAGGGGGGGGGGATCTTTCTGAAAGTTTTTGCTTGAGTTGAATGCTTATTAATGTAGTTTAAGTGCAAATCTTCCCTGCAACCACAGGAGCTTTAAAAATTCCCCTGGAGAAAAATGCCTGATTTTAACCCTAGAAATATTAAAGAAATATTAAAGTTTCTAAATTACTTAACGCACTTAGTTTTTACTTATTCTCGTATTAAATATGGCAAAAAGGGTATACATATAACATATTAAATGAGTTAAAGGAAATATTTAAAAACAAAATTGCTAAAAAATTATTAAAATTTACAAATTACGTAACGCACTTAGTTTTTACTTATTCTCTTACTAAATGTGGAATAAAGGGGATTCATATAGCGTATTATAAAACATATTAAATGAGTTAAAAGAAAATTTAAAAAACAAAATTGCTAAAAAAGTTATTAAAATTTACAAATTATTTGACATATTCAAATTTTATGTATAATTCTCTTAGAATTATTAAAATGTACAAATTATTTGACATATTCAAATTTTATGTATAATTCTCTTAGAATTATGTGCAAAAAGTCTATATAACTATATGTTACAAAAACCAGACGTTGAAATTTTTTCTCAAAAACAAAACTAATAAAAAGTTATGTTTTCTAAATAATTTAAGCATCTTTTTTTTTATTCTCTTGACAATTGTAAACACACACACACCAATATATATATATATACATATTATAAATTTTAGATGTATCAGATTTTCAAAACAGAAAACTGTAATATTCATTTCAATAAAATCATAATCAAAATACTTGTATTTTACTTGTTGCATACAATTCTATATCATGTAACCCAAGTTCCCTAGTACATCTAAACAATAATATTTTTTTAATTGAAGATTATCTTAAATAAATCTTTTTTGGAACTTGTTCTTGCCCAGTACATTAATAAACATGAAATATTTATTAATAGAGAGAAAGTACAATTTTTAAAATAAATATTTATTTTGTACGCGATTTTCTTTTTTAATTCGTGTTCTGGCGGGACCAATCCTACATGTTGATTATTTTCTATATAATAAATAATATTCAGTTAGCCAAACAAGAGATAAACTGCTTAATACAGTAACCCTACTCGGGCGCCGTAGCTTAGGGGCATTTAAAGCTGGGGGAGAATTCTATTGTCCGTGTGACCCGTGCCCAGCGTACCCGAGCCAAATTTTATTATTATTATTATTATTTTTTTAAACTGCTTAAGCATTACAGTTCTCATTCTTTTGTTGTTGTAGTTTTTTTTAAAATTATTATTCCGAGAGATTTAAATAGGAAAAAAAAGTGATTTATTGCGCGTGAAAATCATTTTTCAATTGATTGATACTTTTATTAATTTTTTGCATATTCAATTTAAACCATAGGATCTATGGTTTTTTTCCTCGCCGTCTATAAAGAAAGAAAAGGATTGTAAAAAAATATGTACAACTTTATTTAAATACTTGATTGTAGTTTTAATGTAGCTTCTGTTTAAAATGTATGCCCTAGGAAATTATTTTATTTAAAAGTAAACTTGTAAAAATTAAATAACAAATAAAAAATATATTAAAGCGGAAATTCGCTCTTAATATAAAATTCTAAATTGTGATTTAAATAATCAGTTATGAAATATAGAAAAACTATATATTTTACATACATTACTTAATCTGTCTTTTCTTATACTATTTCCATTGCTATTATTATTATTATTATTATTAGGAAGAGAGAGTACGGCACCATTTTAATTTATTGAATATAAATTTGGTAGTTTTATTTTAAAGATATCCATATCTTTAAAAGCAAGAGAGGCTGACTTGTTAAACTTTTTAATTAGTAATTACAATCCTTGCATAATATATATATATATATATATATATATATATATATAGCAACAACAAATGAACTAAAATCGTTTTCATGCAATATCCCTTTAAAGTTTGGATAAAATTTTATAAATTACACTGCAAACTGTAAACAGTAAACCATGTTTTCTACCCTGTCTCTAACAATAAATAAATCACAAAAAAATATCGAACTGACTGCAGTTGTACTTAATTATTATTAAAGGAATGCATGAAGCATTCTTTATTCTCAACTCATTTTCTTTCTTTATACTGCGCAATTCCTCTTAGAATAATTTGCAAATCGCTTCCAAACCGTGGAATGCTGCGCGCCATTTTTTCCTATTTATTTCTTTTTAAGCAAGAAAAAATATGGCAGAAGAATTTAATTATTCATGAGCGGTAGTCAACTTTCTGCCGATTTGAAATTATAATAGCTAATTTGATAATCTTTCGCTGCAAAAATATCATTGTTCCATATTTTAATTCGAGAAAGTTAAAAAATATATATTACTTGAAATGTAGTTGGAAGTTGAAGTTTTTGTTCGACAGATTAAAGTTCTTTATTTACATTTTGTTTTGCTGTAGACAACTGTTATATCAGACCACAACTGTTAACTCAATGGTTCGGAAAACGTTTATTGATTGAAAATATTTCTAATTCTACATTATTATTATTCAAATTGACACAGTATAGTCATGAATGTGATAATATTTAATATTGGAGCGGTAGATTTTATAAAACACAAATTTAACTACTATTATTTTTAAATATTTAACTGTCTGAGTTCGAGTAACTGCCGAAAAAGTGCAACTTAAAATAGATTAATATTAATGATAAAAGTTGTTCTATCGAAGCATTAATGTGCAGCAGTCTTTATATAGAAACATAGAGATTAATTGTTCTTAACTACAAACGAAAATTGAAATTAATTTATTTTAAAATAGTTATTTTAACTTTAAATTGTTTAGGGGAAAAGTGTAGTTATGAATTAGTATGTATATTTTTTAAAGTTATTCTTGTGTTTTGTCAATCTAAATTAAAAAATATATAAATAATGTCAGTTGTCAATCTCTTCTTTTTTTAAAACTTAGAAAATTATTCTTTATTTTGTATAAACAGTTTAGCTGTATCGTATATAATCGTCTGCTATAACACTACGATTATAGAGTTGAAAATCATGAACCACTGAGTTAATAGATTTTAAAATATGATTTTAGAAAAACCATATATCAAAATTACTCACATTGTACAGTTTGTTTTTCTTTTAATTTCAGTGTTTAAAAAGTATTTTTAAAACAATACGGAAGAATTATATTAATTTCAAATCCATTGTTCCATATAATTCTTCTGCATTTTCCATATCTAAAAATATTAATATGCTTTTGACTTATTTAACTTACGAAATCATTGTCTTGTGTAACTCATTTGACATTTATTTTTCCTTTAAAAATATTTATAATAAATGATTGACGTATGTATAACACTCTTTGTCCAAAGTATAGCAAGAAAAATTAAAGGGAACTGTTTAAGCGATTTGTTTTGTATCTTAACAGAAGTTAAAATAATTATGGTGTTTAAATATTGCTAGTGTGTCTAGATCAATTTTTCTTAAATGTAATTAATTCTCTTATTTTCAATAGGGTATTCCAAAAAAAATGTAAACATATTTCTTGGCGTTAGGCGATATTTTTTTAATTATGTTAAATGCTTCATGAAATAAAAGCTATCCAAAATATGAATATGTAGATTAATATACATTTGAATACTTTACATGTTTAATTATCTTATACAAGTCTACCGCATCATTATTGCATAAGATAAATAAATATTCATATACTAATCTACAATCTACAGATTAGGGATCGGTTTAGGAAGAAATTGAGTCCTTTAAAGGACCCTTCACAAAAATTTTCATTTCAAAACAGGACCTTTCACAAAAATTTTTATTTCAAAACAGGACCTTTCACAAAAATTTTTATTTCAAAACAGGACCCTTTCACAAAACTTTTCACTTTAAAAAAGGACCCTTCACAAAATTCTTTGTTTTAAAAATAGGCCTTTTACAAAAATTTTCCAGCTCTAAATGAAACCTTTCACAAATTATATCATTTAAAAGTAAAATATGACCTGTCGCTTTTACATATATTAAGAATATATGTATTTTACATACATACATCTTCTTAAAAAAATATATAAAAGAACCCGAGTATAACGTTCATTTCAAATTCACAAAATTAGGACTAGATTTTTCACAAAATGTAAAAAAGCTGTTCACAATTTCGCAAAAACAGGACCCTTAGAGAAAAGTCCGGACAGACCCCTGCAGATTCACATTTCGCATAAAAACAGCTAAGCTTATTTTCTTTTTTACATTGATAGAATGTAAATGAATGTCTGACTAGAAATCCAGCTTTTGAGTATTGCAAAGATCTTTAACACGAAATACTGATTTGATTTTGTGAACTATTTTTCACGATCAGCTTATTGATTTCTTTGATGGTAAAGACTGGAACTTGTAGAAGACCGAAATCTTCCAAATCGTTATGTGTACTTCCCCCTCCGCCCCCCACCCCCTGTGAAAGTACCGTCAGTTTTCTTTATTTTTAATTATCCCGGACACATGAAATTTAAATTAACTTTGCAGATTTTATTTCAAATTCACAGCCCCCATGCTTAAAACCATTAACTTACACCTA
Source organism: Maratus speciosus (assembly GCA_963932465.1). Lineage (NCBI taxonomy): Eukaryota > Metazoa > Arthropoda > Arachnida > Araneae > Salticidae > Maratus > Maratus speciosus. The sequence continues at coordinate 632,539,567 of OZ010786.1, forward strand.
AAACGAATTTGTTCTAAACTTTTGTTGTTCAAACTAAACTTGGTATTAACTACATCTAAGATAAAATAAGAAATAAAAGTCTTGTTTTTGGGAATACCCTGTATTTTCGGATTATTTATTAATAGAATTACTTAATTATGGTTCCTTTAATGACTTGTTATATTTGGATAATGGGTAAAGCCATTGTATGATAAATGTTCAGTGAATACTGTGTAACATTTAATAAATGAAAAATTGTTTCAATCTATGGAAATAATCACAATGTGCCTACGCTCCCACTGTGGGAGAACTCTGATCTATGCAAAAATAGGAAGCCCGCCTATAAAAGAACGCGCATGCGCTCTCGAGCTGAAAAAAAAAAAAAAAAAAACCATGGAGATGGTGGGGTGGAGTGAATGTCTGTTTGTTGAATAAAAATTGAACATTAACCTTATTCTATCTAATTATTTAGTACGACTACATGAATGTTTTTCTTTAAATTTAGATTCCTATCTATTTGGGTTAATGAAAATTATTTTAGTATTTATTTCTTCTTAAAGGATATGTTTCCTCTATATAAATAACTTTTATTTATAACGTACTAAAACGTTTTATTAGATTACTTAATATTGTTTTAAATGAAAACACGTGAAAATTTAGATAAGATATGTACTTATTAAAAAATGTAAATAATTGAAAATGATTGTTTTATTGGATGTCTTCAAAAAAAGCTTTTTTTTTTTTTTTTCTAAATTAACTACTTTTTAGGATTTTATTTTTTTTATTACCCCCTTTTTTAAGAAAGTTTTATTTCAGTATTTTCCTCTAATATTTCTGTAGCTTTCACTTCAGGCAAACGCGCTGCGATTTTTTACTGCTTTGTTTAAATATGTAAAATTACTTCGTATATATTTTTTAAAATCTTGCGTAAAACAAGTTTAGAAATAGGATTATCATAATGAATCGGAATTATTTATTTTTATTTTTGATGAAGCATAAATTTAATTAAACGAAAGTAACTTCAAAATGTAAACTAAAATGTAAGCTTTAGCAAATGTTAATTTCCAAATATCTTATAACCTGGAAATTTTAATATAATATCGAAATTTCATATAAATTTTCAGTCTGTTCAACTACGATAAAATATAAATGTCTAATAAAGTATAAATTTAATTAAACTATGGTAACTTCAAAATGTAAATTATAATGTAAACTTGAGTAAATGTTAATTTCTAAATTTATTATAACATGGAAATTTTAATATAATATCAAAATTTCATATAAATTTTTATGCTGTTCAACTACGATGAAATATAAATTTCTAATGAATTATAATAATTCAAAATTTTGTTCAAGTATTTTATACACCCTGTATAACTTTTCGCATCATTTTAATATTAACACTTTTCTTGTTAAAATAAACCTCAAAGTTTTACATGTAATATAATTTAAGTACATACTTGAAAATACTGACATAACTCTCTTAAAAACTGTCTGCATACATAGATGTTTGATAAAGCAACAAAACACTAAGTAAAAATCTGTTTTGAACGAACTTTGTGTTTTCAAACGTTGAAATACTTTGATTATAAATAACAGATTTTTTAAAATGTTTTTTTATTATTTGGCAGCTCCCCTTCCCCCAATAAAATCAATATATTTTTTTCATTGTATATAAAGTTTCGAAGAACATTGCCAAAAAAAGCATTAATGTGACATTTTTATTTAGAAAAATATATTAACACGAATCTTTTAAGCCGTAACTTCCGTCATGACATTTTCGTAATGGTATTTTTATATGACTGTCTTAGTCATTTGAATCAATCAGTAAGTATATCACTTATATACTTTATTATTTTATCTGAATCTTACTGATTGATGCAGAAATTACAGGAATAGAAAAATACTAAACGGAGACTAAATGCTACCACACCACCTAAGGGTGTATAACATTCATTCACTCCACCTCATTCTCTCTAAAACCCCAATTCACCAAAATATTGTATGAGTGTTCGAGTTTAACCATTGTATAGTAATAAAACAATACTTGTGATTTTGATAGCTGTATTTTTATAATGAATGTTGTTTGAAAATTAAAAATAATAATGAAATAAATTTTACAGAACACATTGGGGAATATGATTTTTTTTTTTTTTTGAAGTTATAAGTGTTCTTCCTGTTGAAGTGTGTGGTACTTAATTTTGTACTCAACTACTGCTTGTTTTCTCTCTTTTAATTTTTTGTTTCGTGTGACACTATTGAAATGGAACTAAAGTAATAAATGTTTGTAAATCTGGACGAAAAGTATGTCATCCATCCTATCCTCGTATTATTTTCTTAAAAACTGCTGTTATGAATTTTGTACGGACTAAGTCATTGTGTCTTGGAGACTTTTTACATATTTGATACGACGATGCTTGCCACAAGTTTTGTAAATAAATTATTTTTATGAACGAATTTTTATTGTGTCATTATTGCTGTTTTATATTTCTTTTTTTTTTTTAACCATTTGGAAAAATGGTTATTGTCCTCGTCAGGGTAGGAAATCAAAAACATATCTGAAGCGTTTTGTTAGTTGAATCCCGCATTTTATTCGTTTTCTGATTGGTCTATACAGTAATCTGTATTTTCCCTTCTTTCAACAGAGATGGATACTTCTGTTGCCACTATGACAAAAAAGTAATAAAAACTACAAAAAAAAAAAAAAAAATTAATAACTCAGAAACAAATTGAGATACAGCTTTCAAAGAAATTGCATTTAAAAGTACACTTTTTTTCTCTATACGACGGTGTAAAAAGTAATATTGTGGGATGTTTAGAAGTTTAAGAATGAAATTTCATTTAAAATGGGTCAAGGAATATTAATGTTTAATCCACGTAATGAATGACCAGCTCCGTAGAAGTTTAAAAATTTACAGTACCGAAAAATGTAATCCATGGCGTGCGTAATGTATGATCAACTCCGTGCGATTTTTTATGTTTTAAATTTTAGTCTTTGAAAAAATCTTTTTCCAAATGGTCGTTGTAATTTGTTAAATTGCATTTTTTTTTTTTTTTAAATATATTAATACATAGTTGTTTTCTTATTTATACACGTCTCTTAAATTCGAACATCAGGAGGACATGTAAAATGTTGGAATTATCCAAAATTTGAATGAATCAAGACGTGAATACTAAACAGGATCAGGATATATAGAATTATAAACTAGGGATGCACTGAATAGTGATTTTGGCCGAATACCGAATATTCGGCTAGTCGAATAGCAACTGCTAGGCCGAATACCGAATATTCGGCCTGCCAAGTAGTAACTATTCGGCCGAATACCGAATATCCGGCTTGTCGAATACTTCTATATTTCAAAGTTTAAAGGCATTAAAATGTTAAATTTTAAAACAATTTTACATAATATTCAAAACAAACTTTTATTCTAATAAACAAGAGCTTTTTTCTAGTAAAGTTTATGCTGAAGTCTAGTAAAGTTTATGCTGCTTTGAGTCATTTAAGAAGAGGGTAGTTATTAGGGATGCAACGAATAGTGATTTGGCCGAATACCGAATATTCGGCCAAGTTTTAGGCCAAATACCGAATATTCGGCGGCCGAATACTGGCTTTAATTTTTTTTTCAATTTTAAAATCAAAAGTTACATTAAGGTCTAATTGAAATTAATTTTTTGTTTGAGTGTTCAAAAATCATAACAGCTGAATGTATTTTTTGTAATATTTTAAATACATTTGTAACATATGACTTTCAAAAATGTAAATAATAATTTAATTCATAGTTTTTTATTTAATCCACAGATAGTTCCAGTAATTTATATATATTTTATCTAAAATAGAAGCTCATTACCTCTGTAAAAATGAAACTTTATTTTAGTAAAATCATTTTACCCTCCCAAAAATAAGAAGGTGCATGTGTCCTCTGTCTTTTTATAAACTTTCTCATTCAACTCAAACTTAGTAAATTTACATTCTGTATGTAAAGAAAAAGGTTGTTTTCTTAAAACATAATTATTCATTCCATTAAAATATAATTATTCATTCCATTAAAATATAATTATTCTTTTCTGCTAGCCCCGGTAGCAGAAAGTTCGAGACGGGAGACGGCTGTCACAGATTTTCTTTTATCTTTTGCAGATTTTTTTTTCATTGAACCTTTATTTTGCTTCACATTATGTTTAGCTCTTTATTACTTAATACCAAAAGTTAAGATTATTATTAATAATAATTTATACAATGCCTAAAAACGCTGCAGGTCAGTGATTGATTAATTAACGCTTCAATTGCAAAAATGTTTTACCTGCAGATTATATTTTGTCCCTGAAATATCTGTCGCAGACACTTGGAGAATTTTCTGCTACTGGGTCTACTACCAAGATATACTTTTTTCTTTTCTTTCTCTCAAAAGTAACAAGCCCCTCAAAATCAGGGTTTGCAAAATCCAGTTTAAAAAAAAAACTCACATGGGCTTTTTCTTGTTTTTTCATGAAAAACCCAATTTTCCCCAGGGAAAATAATAGTGTAAATATAAAAACAGTATTATTCGGCCTTGGCCGAATAATGAACTTGATATTCGGCTTCGGCCGAATATTCGTTGCATCTCTAGTAGTTATAAAACTTTTTTAATTAATAAAATTTTGAATTTCATGGTTTCTTCTGATAATTAAAACAGATGAATAAAATTTTCTTAAATTCTAAAAGAAAGATTTTAAAATCAAAGAGAAATTATGAAAAAATTATACAGGATCATATATTATTTGTTTGTCAGGAAGAGACTAAATTAAAATTAAATAAATAGTAGGGGAGATGGGGGATGAATGGGACATTTTCACAAAAAATATATATTTTTTATTTTTTTATTTACGTTATTATCAATATTATATATCACATTTCATACATTAGGTATTTGACAACATATATGAACAATATTTATTCTAGATCAGGATTTATTCAGAAAAATATTATGAAAGCAAAAAAACGTTCCTCCCTATCCCAATCATCCCCACAGCAGGGATGAATGGGACACTAATAGGGAATGGGACACAAAGATTTTCCTCCCTGTATTCAATTTTACCAAATTAAAATTTATGATATAACCTTATATGTAATTATATTTGTAATATATGATTTTACAGCACGAATCGATATGTTTTTTTTTCAATAACTTCTTTTAATGCAGAATTCGGCTATCAACCTGTTCTTTTTTCCCACTTATGATGCATTTGAAATGAAAGTGCAAAATGTCTTTTAAATGTGGCATAGCTAATAATTTTCAATCATAACTTATTAATTAATATTAATTAAATGTATCTTAGAAACATGCAGAACGGAAATTATTGGGTCGATCGGAAAGTCATGTCGTGTTGGGAAAATCAATTCGTACCGGAAAATTCTGCACGGTAATTATTAGACATTAGATATCGGAATCAATGTCTAATAATTAAATGATAGAATTTTCTGGTACGAATCGATTTTCCCAACACGACACGACTTTCCGATCGACCCAATATGTTAGGGGTGGGGATTTATTTGTGCAACATTTCAAAATTCAATATAATTTCTCCCATTTGATCAATAAACATATACTATTTTTAACAATTTTATCTATTTTGATTAAGTTTTAGTACCAATTTTTTGGTAATCCATTAATAATTACTACAATACAATAAATAACACTCAGAAATTTTAAACAATAACAACTCATATAATACTATTTAATACTATTAATTAACGTAAATTATTGAGTTATCAACCTATATAATACTATTTAGTTAATAAATAAAATTTTCAACATCTCTAGGGATGAATGAAAATGTCCCATTCATCCCCATTTGAAATGTCCCAACCATCCCCATTTGGAATGTCCCAACCATCCCCATTTGAAATGTCCCAATCATCCCCATGATGCATATATTCCCTTCTCAGCCATTTTGCCTCAAAAATTATTTTGTCACAATGGTTACTATTCATTGATTTTAATTATCGATATTGAACCTTAAAATAAATAACTACAACACAGCTTAATTTTTTATATTGTATAAGATATTTCACATCTTCAAATATAAAACTAACTTACTTTTAAGCAGAGATTTCAGAAAATGCAAGTTTGAACGAGAATGAAAACAGCAATGTGGTCCTACTTTTAGTTCTGAAGCACACTGTGGTAGAGCTTTATATGGGATAGGAAGCAATTTAAAATAAATGTTTATTGCTTGAAATATTGAGAATGTCCCATCCATCCCTTGTCCCATTCATCCCCTAGCTCTCCTACAATCTATTCAAATTTTATATGATGGCAACTTAGCAAGAATAACTGTTCTACTTCCTTTGATTAAGCGAGGAAGTTTTTAAATGCATCCTAGATCGGTGGCTGGAGTAGGCAATCATTTTCAGAGATTGTAAACGTTGTTCTTAAAATCTTAGCAAGAAACAGATTATTTACTGGACAATGTTCAGGAACTTGCATTTGTACATAATTAATTCCTATGAAAATCCTCGTGATTGGTTAATTTTTTTTTTAATAATACTTAACAAACAGCAAATAAATAATGTAAAAACATTCTCTTTTATTTAAATATGATTCTGTTTCTAATTATTTTGAATATCTTTATAAGTTGACTGTTAAACGTAGAAGTTGTATAAGGTTTTTAAAAATATGTTTGTTTGTTTTTTTATGTATTCAGTTCGGCCGAATAGTCTGCTATTCGTCCAAGCCGAATATTCGTCATGTCGAATATTCGTCATACCGAATAGTTTGATATTCGGTAACTTGGCCGAATACCGAATAGATACCGAATATTCGGTGCATCCCTACTACAAACTATATTCAAGAAGAACATACCTTTATCTTAACCTCTTCACGCCCTTGGCCACATATGTGTGGACGTTTAGTTTAGTTTTTTATAATTATAATTACTGTCAATAATAAAAAGAACAAAAGTTTGATAATAACTTATTCACTACAGAATCCCTCAACAAGAGAAGTAAAAATTTTAGGGTTTGGCTGGAGATATAAAAAAAAAGCGTGAAGTCTTTTTTCGGCAGTCGGTTTTGTTTGGATTATTTGAACAAACCGTTAATATTTGATAAAAATAATATCAGATATATTAGATACATTAAGTTTTAATAATTTGTAGGAATGTAAGAAAGAAATTTAATGTTAGTTTTTTCTATTTTATAAGAAATCATTTCACGCATAAATTATTATTAACGGTCAGCGGCCACAAATGTGGACGTTACTTTTTTTGACGGTCTGTGAATTTTTATTGTTTTTCCCATTTTTTTTTCTTTTTGTATTTCTATTAATGTAAAATAAATTAATCGTAAAAAAAGGTCATTTTTTTCTCACCATAAAAATAATCGTCCCTGAAGAAGTTAGGGGGACTTGGTGTCATACCAAAAGCGAAAATTCTTACCTTCAACTACATCTTGATAAAATTTTAGACGGATTACTGCATATAATAGAACTACCATTTACGGCTGATTTAACTAGTATTTAAAATCGTATTCACCCTTTAAGGGAAATCTTTAAATTCATTTATGTCAATTTGTTTTTTGTTTTTTTCAGATTTTCCATTATTTTAAAATCTTAAGGGTGTGCATGAAACTAGCTGGTGTTGTTGTTCAGAAACCATGTCATTGAGCTGTTTTTTCCATTTTTTTTGCAAATGCAATAGATCTTTCGGGAAAGAGTGTCAAAGTGGGCGTTTTGAACCGAATTTCCGCGCTAAGGAAGAAAGAGCACTCAAGAGCGTGCGAAACACGTGTTTGTCACGTGATCAGAATTGCTTATGACTCAATAGGTAATTGGATGGATCAAAAAATGGAAAAAACAGTTCCATTCCAAATCGCTGCAGGCTTTCCATAACCTTTCCGTTAAAAAATGAATTTGTAAATGTATCAAAACGTTTTGCGCTTGTTGAGCAGAGCAGTTAAGAGCAGCCTTAAGGCTTTTTCAGATAATAATAAAAATATTTGATTTTTTTTTTTTTTTTTTTTTTTTTTTTTTTTTTTTTTTCTAGCTGAACATTATACGGTATATAAGAGATTCAACGGAATCGTAGGTATTTTATTTGAGCTAAAATCGACTCAAAAATTGAAATTTCTTTTTGTGTGTATTATTATTTTCCAATTTATACTGAGTGATTTGTGAAAAACCGCATGCAGATGCGATGATTTTTCGCAAAATTACAAGTGTTTTAATTTTGTACACAAACCAAATGTACTTGAAATCTGTTTTTCTCAAAACTGATTTTTCAACGTTTTTAGATTTTTCAAATGCTCCCTGCGGCTTAATTTTTGATCAAAATTGATAAGAAAGAATCCTGATGTTGCTTACAAAGAAACTGTGCGTACATTTTAAAATTCGACTTTATTAAGATAATTAAATTTTATTTTTAACTTATTAAAAGGTAAAATTGTGATGTAAATCGGTATGGAATTAAGAATTTTTTTTATTTTAATACACATTTTTGTGTGTTTTTTTAAATTTCATATACTGGGGAACATCCCATTGCATGATTGCATAACAATATTAACGAGATAAATAAGTTTGGGACGATGTTGGGGGTCCAAATACCAGGAAAACTCCTATACCGCCCCGTGTCCCTGATGCTGATTTCTAAGTTTGGAGCTGTCAGTATAAAATTGTTTCAATAAAAGTAATTCGATGTAAATTTTTTCCGAAACTGGGACAATTGTTTTATATAAATAGGTAGCAAAAAATTAACCTGGACACATTTTTACGGGTGATATTATTTTTTTAACTCTGTCCCTGGGTTTTTCATCCTTACCGCCCCTCTTGCTAAACTTATACAGAAAATTATTTCAGATGCAGCCACAGAATTTTTTTCAAGTTTTTTCTCATGCAGAAGTACGCTAAAGGAAGAATGTCTGAAATTCTTTGGCAGGAAATTTACTGCAGAATTTAAATCAGCATTTAAATATCAATTTCAAGATCGTGGCTTTATTGGTAGGTAGTCTTACCGTCCCCAAGGTTTATTCCTGCGCTTTTCGAGGCAAATTAAAAAAAAAATTCAATTTAATCCAATGTTAACAACTATTTCTAAAATTCAATGATCGCGTTGTGGCTACACTTAGTCTTAACATGATTTGCCTAAAATAGGTGGTAATTTTCCTTACCGTCCCTTTTTTCCTATACTGTCCCCCTTTTTTTACCTTACCGTCCCTTCTTTAATACCCCTTTAAGACAATGTTATACCAAAATTTTGTATTAAAAATACTACATTGTTATTATTTCTTATTTGAATGTCCTGTGGGTACTATGCAAATTCATTATAAGTAAAAATTTAGAAGAAAATAAAAAGTTTTAGTGGTAAAATGGTAAGAAAAATTAAACTCGCAAAGTTTAATTTTCCATAACATAAGTTTAACATAAACCTCAGTTAAATAAAAAAAAAATTTCGCTGCTAACCATTTTTTCTTTATTTTGAATCATTAAGGCATTCGTCTATCAGATTAAAATGTTATTTTAGCAAGTTTAATTTCGCCAGATTTTTCCCCCCAAAAGTCAAAATATTGTGAGAATGCCCCATATGTGAAGGTGGTTACCTTCACAATAAGGAAGTAAGGTAATCAACTATTTTAATACAATTAATGATAAAATTCTCTATGATTCTATCTCTAACATCAATTTTGTATTTTATGGACTTTCTTTTGAGAAATCGGGTCAAACCCTACTGGGCCCACAGTCAAAACGTAACCCGAAACAATCAAGTCAACCCGTCCCGACCCAAGTCGCAGATCGGATCGGGTTCTGGTAGAATCGGGTTACCGGACTCGATGCAAAAATCTAGCGGAGATCATCAGCTATTTTCTTGGCATTTGTAGTCTTCTATAGGAACTCTTCAGGTATGTTTTTGTATCACTATGTCTATTGATTATTTTTTGTTAATGTGGCATTTTGCATTCAATGTAGACAGATGAATAGCGTGGAGCGAGCAAAAATGAAAAATAATTCCTGAGCAAATTTAAATATTACAAAACGGAAACGTTATCAGAAATAATGAAGGAAAGGACACAGAATTCCAATGAAAAGAATTCAAAAACGTCCGTTACAATCTTATTGGCTTTCTCTCAGTTACAAATATTACAAAAAAAAAAAAAAAAAAAAAAAATTCTGCTTCTAATTTATATATCCTATATTTATGAGAACTTTTATGGGGACTAAAGATCTTCACGGGCTCGAGGCCCCTATCCGTCTCGGCCGGCAAAATGCAGGCAAACTTTTAAACGGGTCGGGCCGGCAGAATTAGGAGAATTTTTTTAACGGGCCGAATGGAGCCAAAGAAAAAAAAAAAAAAAAAAAAATAGCGGGCCAGTCGGGCTGATAAAAAATTAAGCGAGCTGATCGGTTCGATATAAAATTTAAACGAAGCCGATAAGCATTTTCAACGACTATGACTTTCTCGAGAATAAATACAGGGTTATTCTAAATGATAGACCCATTTTCACAAAATTGTATGCATTAAAGTACAAATCCAAAATGAACAATCTTTAGACCAATGAAAAGAGGAACTTTCAAAGTTTTTTTTAAAAGACATTATAAATGTTCAATGTACCCACCGTTTCGAACAAAATTTTCTTCAATCCGTCTGACATCACCCTCTGACACGCGCGGTCGACCTGTGCTTTTTCCTTTACACATACTTCCAATCTGTCGAAAGTGCTCATACCATCGGCTAATGCTTTTTCTAGTTGTTGGTTTAATATCGAATTTGGTACGAAATGACCGCTGCACTGCAATTTGCGACTCACTTCTTGCGAACTCAAGAACGCAGAAAACATTGTGCTCCACAGTAGCCATCTAGTTTGACTATCGCGTAGATGTTTGCCGTGCAACAAACGGTGGACACATTGAACATAATGTCTTAAAAAAAACTTTGAAACTTCCTCTTTTCATTGGTATAAAAATTGTTCATTTTGGATTTGTACTTTAATAAATACAATTTTTTGAAAATGGGTCCATCATTTAGAATAACCGGGTAATGTGCTGCACGAGCCGATGCTAGTTTGACAACATAAATAGAGAAATATAACATCAGCTTAGAGATCGACATCGGACATTTACATGGTGTCTAAGCCAGGGTTTAATTTTTTCAGCAGCCCCGGACCGGTATCAGGTTTTACATTTATTTTATACATAGTCGAACCGGCCTGGAACTGGACTTAATTGTTCCCAGGGTGTGTCCAGCAGACAATATGCTTTGTAAAAATAGTAATAGCGATAATGAACTTCTGTTAACGGAATCATTGGAAATATACCTTAAGGTATTAAATTTCCCTGCTCAACAACGCGAAGCTTTCTGACACACTTTCTGACTCGTTTTAAACTGTAAGGGCATAAAATTGACAGGCCTCACTATTGAAACGAATCGTTTTCCATTTTTACTTTCTCCTATCTTCAATAGAAGAAAATATTGTAATCGAAATTTTTTTTTCGACTTCCGGTTTTCGACGGATTTACACGTTTTAGGGGTCAGAGATCACAAAAAAACATGTTTATACAAAATGTCTGTCTGTCCATCTGTCCTTGTGTCTCCATTGTACCACAAAAAATTGTATGAGGTTATGCATAGAATTGAACCAAATTTAAAAAAAAAAGTTTTTGGGTATGGCAAGCAGGTCCTTCATTAATTTGGAAAAAATACGCCGGTAGAAGGCGCTGTAATAGCGATTTTTGTGCATTTTTGTGCATTTTGAACATTGTACCATCGAAAATTGTATGAAGTTATGCATAGAATTGAAACAAATTTTTTGTGTATATTTTTGGCCATAGCAAGAAGGTCCCCCCTGAATTTGGAAAAAATCTGCCGGTAGGGGACGCTGTAATAGCAATTTTTGTGCATTTTGAATACTGTACCATCGAAAAGTGAATGAAGTTATGCATATAATTGAATCAATTTTTTTGTGTATGTCTTAGACCATGGCAAGAAGGTCCTCCCTGAATTTGGAAAAATTCAGCCAGAAGGGGGCGCTGTAATAGCGGTTTTTGTGCAATTTTCAACATTGTACCATCGAAAAGTGTATAAAGTTATTCTTAATTCTTATAAAAATACAAATAAGACTAATTATAATGAAATATTGACATGAGGTAGAAGAAAGTTTTGGGATTAGTACATCCAACTAGTTTGATAAATACATTAGCTATCGATTTATAAGCGATTCGTGTCACGTAACAACACCTTTCCCATGCTATCGCGTCCGGAAATTCGATTCAGAACGACATCTTTCACAGTATTTTCTGAAAGATCTTTATCAAAAAATGGAAAACGCCATTCGATTACATAGTTTCTGAATAAGAACACCTGCCAATTTCATGTGTTTCCAAAGAAAAATGAATTCAGAAATGTGTCAGAAAGTAGCTCTTATGGATCAGAGAAATGTTTTCAAATATTTGGTTGTTATTATACATCTTCAAAAGTTATGATGTTTTTAACTGTCTTTTTTTAAAACTTACATTAATTCTTTTAATGAATCTTTATTTCAATGTTGAAAATTCTAAGAGTCTAAGTAATCATTAAGAGTGTTCTCAAATCCAAAAGGGCAACTTTCTGACATAAGTTTTAATTTATTTTTGTTCAAAAATGCATGAAACGAGCTGGTGTTGTTGTTCAGAAACTATGTAATTGAGCTGTTTTTTCCATTTTTTTTTTTTGCAAACGTAATAGATCTTTCAGAAAATAGTGCCAAAACGGGCTTTTTGAACCGAATTTCCGCGCGAAGGAAGAAAGAGACTCAAAAGTGGGCAAAAAACGGGTTTGTCATGTGATCAAAATTCCTTATACCTCAATAGGTAATGGGTGGATCAAAAAATGGAAAAAACAGTTCCATTCCAAATTGCTTCCATGGCCAGGCTTTCCAATTTTATACCTTTCCGTTAAAAAATGAATTTGTAAATGTGTCAAAACGTTTTTCGCTTGTTGAGCAGAGCAGTTAAGAACAGCCTTAAAGGAAGACAAGATTGGGTGCAATCTTATGGGAAATATACGAGCTTTAAGACCCGTTTCCTTGTAAACTAACTACCCGGCCGATTAACAATGGATTATGCTCATTCAATAGATATGTCCTATGGGATACACTCGTTCAATGGATTATGCTCAAGATTTATGGTAGACAGTTTTTTTTCTGCGACTAAAACTTTTTATTTTAGAGCAATGTCATTTTTTCAAAAATTTTCTATTTTCAGAAATGCTTTTATCTGAAACTAATAATTTTTTTTTAAAAGCTGTCTACCGCATACGATCTTATATTTGTACTCTACCAACAATTTTTTTTTGTTTTTCGAAATCGCTCGAGTACTTTAGGAATTAATGTGGTTTTTGGTTGAAAAGTGCAATTTTTCGGAGAGCTAAAAAACTGAGACACTTCTAACTTGTGTGAAGTGTTTCCACTGTTTTATCAAACACATGAATTAAAGTATATATAAACAGATAAAATTTAGTTACAAATTATAAATAAGTATAAAATGTTAGTGTAAAATTAATCTGAGTGGCCGTGGCGTCCCAGTCATGTTTTCCCTTGAATTTTTACAATTATTTCTAATGTCAGAAAATAAAATTGGGCATACCAATGGATTCAGGAAGGTTCAAAGATTTTTTTTAAGCCAATAATAATAATAATAAAACAAATTTTTTTAAAATTTTTCACTCATGTCTCCTTTTAATGTTGCTATTATGTATTTTCTGTAACACATAATAATCTAAAATGGACTGTAAAAATTTTAAATATAGTGTAAACTATCATTGAAACTATATTATGGATTGTAATGTATTTACCGTATATACTCGCGTATAAGTCGAGGAATTTCTGACAATTTTTGGTAAGTAAATTTGGGGGGTCGACTTATACGAGAGTCAATTAAAAAATAAAAAATAAAACTTCGAATACTGCAAAATTCTCACTTTTTATGTGTATGAATAATAAAATATTACAGAAAATATACAAATAATAATAATTTATCATTAAAAAATTTTCAATGATTTATTTTTATTTACTTACTACTTTTTCGCATAGGCAAGTGAAATATTTCATTTGATTTTGCGCAAAATTGAAGTAAAAAGTTAGGGGGTCGACTTATACGCCGGTTTTTGATTTTTTGCAGAATTTGCATTCGAAAGTTAGGGGGTCGACTTATACGCGAGTCGACCTATACGCGAGTATATACGGTATTTCAATAAAATGATTTATCTATTGCATCACATATCGAAAATCATTAGAAAATTTTAAATAAATGTTTAATTCGTGTCATGGTATATATAGACCGGAAGACGGCAGCACAGACAGTCACCTCATCGAGTTCACGAATGAAATTCTAGGATTAGTTAAATCTCGATTCGCATATTAAAGCGCAATCGGTCTGCGAAGTCATTTCTTGATGGAAAACACCTGAAAACCTGATTTTAACGGTTGACTCGTAGGTTTAGAATTGTGTTTTATTGCTCCGAGTCTCTTCCATGTTTTCATACCTTTGGATGCAGGAAAAATACAATGATAAACCTACGAGTCAACCGCTAAAATCGGGTTTTCAGGTGTTTTTCACCAAGATATATGACTCGGCAGACCGATTGCGTTTTAAAAGGCGAATCGAGATTTAACTAATCCTAGAATTTAAGCTGTGAACTCGATGAGGTGATTGTCTGTGCTATCGTCTCTCGGTGTAATACAAACTAGGTGAAATGTATACAAATGGATAGCAAGACGTAAAGAACAGCTTTACGTAAATTTTACTAAAATTATAATAATATACTAATTTTATTAAAAATTACAGTTTTTAAATTTAAATTAAATGAAAGTTACTTTAGTTTTGAGGCTTTTACTTGAGGAGTTACTTTTATACTTCAGCTATTCGGTGTTTCAAAAAGATAAAACAGAGAATGAACCCGTTTACATAACTTTCCGTTAACTGTGATTATCACAAAATAAATAAATAAATAAATATAAATAAATGTAAGCGGAGTTACAATGTAATGAAATAACAGCAATTTTGAACAAAACGATAAAATTACATATTTCTAGAATGAAAAATGGATTAAACAATGTTAATATTGTAGAAAAATATTAACTAAGACATTGCACTACCATGTACATTATTTTAAAATATAAAATGGGAAAAATTTAAGACAGTTCTCAAATTCCCTAATCAGCAACGCGAACTTTTTGACCTATTTTTAAACACAAAGGAATAAAATTAGCAGGCCTGACTGAAACTATTTGGAATCCAATGATGTTTTCCATTTTTTGGATAAATAAATTATTTATCGCGTTATAAGCAATTGTTGTCACGTGACGACAAGTTTCCCCTTTTTCCTCTCGGTCGTGTTCGCAAACTTGGTTCAAAATGCCAACTTTGACAGTATTTCCTGAAAGATCTCCTGCCTGTACCGAGAATTGGAAAATATCATTCGGTTACATAGTTTTTGAATAAGAGCACCTGCCAATTCCATGCGCTTCCGAAAAAAAAAAATGAATTCAGAAATATGTCAGTAATAAGTTCTTTAGGATTTAAGAACAGCCTTAAATATGATAAGAATGAGTTTTGTTATGAGAAGTTTTTGGTTTTATGACGGTTTAGTAAACAGAGACTTTGATTGATACAGACCCGGTAAATGGAGGTTTCAATGTGCTTCAAACTAAGGTGCCTTTATTTGAGAGTGGCGACATTTGCATGCTAAGTCTGTGCTTCGCATGCTAAGTCGTTTTTGTCCAAACTATGGCAAACCTATATTCCCGAACTAGTTGATACTCGCCTTGACGAATTCGATTACACGAGCTAGACAATTCAATAAGGGTACCCCAAATGGATTATTTTCTTTGGGGGTTTCTGAAAAGTAAAGTGTACGCCAATGCCCATCGCACAATTCAAGACCCCAAACGTAACGTCCGGGCTGAAATTTTGGCCGTAGATCTGCTCATTCCGGGAAAAGTCATCGAAAATTTTCATCTTCGGATGATGGTAAAGTAAGTGGAAACGAGGTGGCCACATGTGCAATATCGTATTACATACATAAATTGCATAGACCCACCTTCCATGTTCAATAAAGAATTTCGATTTTCACTCATAAACAATTCGTTTTCTTTCATAATGAAAAAAGAACAAGCAGATGGACCACCCTTTATTAGCTTGGTGATAATTCCAGGCTCGTCAAGATACTTGGCGATTCGTATCTGTCCAAAACAGTATCACCCAATCAAATTTTATATCCTTACTTCAAATATGCACCTTACTTCAAATATGTAAAGTTATGTAAAAAAAGAAACTTAAAAGCATTTTTGGTGGGAGAAAAAAACAATAGCCTTCTATTCGTGATTTTGCCCACTGTGGGTGGCAATTCGAATACTAAAACGATCCACATTAATCACATGCTTGTAACTGTATGCCTGTAATTTTCAAATTGAAAAATGGGTCAAAAACATCCTTCTACCTTTAAAAAGGTTAACACGCGTTCCACGGCAACAATTAATAGGAAAATACACCGCGGCCACTCTGATCTAGGAAAACAAACATACGGAACTTTCCTTTCGTTTACATCACTTAAATATACCGACGAAAAATACAAAAAAATAAGCTTCCCTTGCATAACTTAATTTTTTTCCCACGGCAAAAATGCAGCATTTTTTCCCAACTCATTACCGGTAAAGGTAAGTAAAGGTAACTGTTTTAACAAAAATAAAGAAAAAATAAATATATAATTGCTTATCTGCGACTATTTAAAATACATTTCAAACGTTTTGCGCGGTGAAAATTATTATTTTTTTTTATTAAAATGAGATGCAAAAGTATTTCAAACAGGTAAAACTAGCCAAAAAACCGTAAAGGCATCCTGAGAAAAAATTCAACCTCTCGCAACGACAGAAGTAAAAAGACTCTTAATTAGCATTGAATGTACACTTCACGCAATGCAAATCAGGATGGTTTTTTTTTTTTTTTTTTTTTTTTTTTTTTACGCTTTTGTTTGAGGCGAACAGAATCTAGTCTGTTATTTGGAAATTCGTTTTAAATATGATTTTGCTTTTAAGCGCAGGGTTCCCAGTTACATGGAAAATCTGGAAAGTCAGGGAAATTTTAAATATATATAGGGCATTCTCACAATCTTTGGACTTTTTAAGTCCCTGAATAACAATTTTTTTACTACATATTCATTTTTTTTCATAATATACTGGGGAACATGCGATTGCATGACTGTATAACAATATTAACGAGATAATAAATTTTGGCCGATGTTGGGTGTCCAAATATACCAGGAAATTCCTATACCGTCCCGTGTCCCTGATGCTGATTTTTAAGTTTGCAGCTGTCTGTATAAAATTGTTTCAATAAAAGTAATTCGACGTAATGTTTTTTCAAAACTGGGACTATTGTTTTATATAAATATGTAGCAAAAAATTAACCTGCACACATTTTTACGGTCGTTATTATTTTTATAAACTCTGTCCCTGGGTTTTAGATTCCTTACCGTCCCTCTTGTTAAAATTATACAGAAAATCACTTCAGATGCAGCCACAGAATTTTTTTCAGCTTTTTTCTCATGCAGAAGTATGCTAGAGAAAGAATGTCTAACATTCTTTGATCGAAAATTTACTGTAGAATTTAAATCGCATTTAAATATCAATTTCAAGCATCGTGTTTTTATTGGTAGTCTTACCGTCCCCAAGGTTTATTCCTGCACTTTTCGAGGTAAATTATTATTATTATTTTTTTTATTTAATCCAATGGAAATAACTGTTTCTAAAAATCAATGAATATTGTGGCTATCACTAATACTATGTTCACACTACAATACTTAAGATATCTTAGGCCGCCGAACTCTCTTAATTTTGAGGTGGTACCCTCCCGGAATTGGAAACCTGTTCACATGGAAAAACTCACTTAAGATAACTCAGTGAACGTCACTGTGTTGTTTGCGCATGCGCTTAAGATAAAACCGCCCGCAACACCCAATCAGTTAATGCGAAGCTTTACAGCCAGCGAGAGTGAGTGGTCGTGACTGTCTCTAGCCCGAAGAAAGTTGAAACTCTCTCAGAGAGTTTGTGGAACTCCCTCAGAGAGTTCGGAGGTTTAAGAGAGTTCCGATAACGCAGTGTGAACAGGGTATGATACTATGTTCACACTACGATACTTAAGATATCTTAGGCCGCCGAACTCTCTTAATTTTGAGGTGGTACCCTCCCGGAATTGGAAACCTGTTCACATGGAAAAACTCACTTAAGATAACTCAGTGAACGTCACTGTGTTCTTTGCGCATGCGCTTAAGATAAAACCGCCCGCAACACCCAATCAGTTAATGCGAAGCTTTACAGCCAGCGAGAGTGAATGGTCGTGACTGTCTCTAGCCCGAAGAAAGTTGAAACTCTCTCAGAGAGTTTGTGGAACTCCCTCAGAGAGTTCGGAGGTTTAAGAGAGTTCCGATAACGCAGTGTGAACAGGGTATTAGTCTTAACATGATTTGCCTAAAAATAGGTGGTAATTTTCCTTACCGTTCCATCCATACCGTACCTTTTTTCCTATACCGTCCCCCCCCCTTTTTTTTTCCTTACCTGCCCTTCTTTACCACCCCTTTAAGACAATATTATACCAAAATTTTATACTAAAAATATTACATTGTTATTATTTCTTATTTGAATGTCCTGTGGGTATTTGCGGCAAAATCTGTAATGGCAACAGTACTAGCTTCACTACCGACAAGGGAAGAAGAATTAACAAGTCTCCAAAATTTACCTATGTTGATGAAATATGCTTACGCTCTAATGTTTTGAATACCTATTCTTTCCTAAACGAAGCAGAGACAGACGATATTGTATTTATGTTTGATTTATTTAGCTGTTTTATCGTACTTGTTCGTTCAGCTTTAACTTACAAAAGGATAACTATAATAATAATAGAAAAGAAAAACCCCAGGAAATACTGTTGAAAACGTAAATATATAAGTTAATGAGATAAAATGGCAATAAATTAAATTTGGATATTGTGTTAATTTATTCACATCGAATACAAGTTTATTAGTAGCTGTATGTTTTGCTTTTTATATATTTAGATTTATATGGTTCCAAAAATTTGTAAAAAGGAATTTTTCGCTCTCTGTAATTTTATTATTATTTCTTATATGTTAATATCATAAATATTATTAAACTGATTGTACGTTATTTACGTTAAAAACAATAATTTTATTTTATCTGTGAGAAAGTGAAAATGCGTAAATTTAAAAGAAAAAATATTGCAACGATTGTTTAATGCCTTAAATTTCATTAATTAATAAAACATCGTCTGTAAAAAATTTTCTACCAAATGGGAATATTTATGAAAGTTTCTGGAACTTGTTGAGTGCAATATTTCGTATATTTTTACATTACACCATCGCTTTATGTAGCTTTAAATCCAATTATATCATATTTACTTGACGTATATAATATTCAAGACGAAAGTTTTAGCTTGTTTTTCGTTGCATTTAAATCGTTCAACCATCATATACGAAATATATATATATATATATATATATCCGTGCATGAACATAGAATAGATATTAGATATATAGAATAAGAATATCCGTTCTATGTTCATGTATCGGTGTAACATTCTGTTGAAAACGTAAACATGCAACATTAAAAAAAGAAAGATCATAATAAGGTAGACGCTCAATAACAAAAATATTACAAGGGCGAGAAGTTTCTTTCCCCATTGTCACTAATCGCAATCGCATTACCATTAAGCTCAATGGAAATGCCCTTTCTCAAGGATGGCGAACCTTTCTGAGTATGCGTGACAAAAATTTCAAAATTATTACGTACCAACATTCTAACGTGCCAGAAACATTTTAACTTAGATAAAATCGAATAAGTAATTTTTATAGAATTTGTACTTAAATATTTTTATACTTATACTAAATTCGATTCCTAAGTTATTTATTATGCTGTATTTACTCAATAATATAGCCATGTCGCATCGAATTCTGTATTAATAATCTATAAATGAGTTTTTCTTTTATTGTATATTTCCAAATCTAACATAATTATTTATACTAACAGTTAAAATTTAATTTTGAAAATTAAAACCTAAATATAATAAAACGTAAAATAACTTAAAACCCTAAACCTAAAAAAAATATATATAAATAAAATAAAACCTAATCTGAAGTAAGCATGTCAATTAGGTATATTACTATGCAAACTATTTTTTTTAATTTAACTTTCAAAAATAAAACTTTTGAAATTTGATACTCAGGTAAAATAATTTGTAAAACACAAGATGTGGAATGGTTTGGCTTGAAAAATGATGCTACAGGGCCCTTTCATTAAAATGTATACCTGTATTCATTCAAAAGTAACGGATTATTTTAAAGTAAATTATATACCTGTTATACACAAAACGATACTTTTTTGCAAAAAAGCAAAAACAAAACAAAACATAAAATAGATTGTTCTCTATTAACTGGATACAATATATACGCGTTTTTCTCGTGCCAATTAAGTTTTCTTACGTGCCAATTTCGGCACGCGTGCCATAGGTTCGCCATCCCTATATGCTTTATCTTATATGTTAATCTATGGCTTACAACGCCTGAAGAATCATTGATTTTTGATGCATTTTAGGTGCGTTCGTATTTATACAGGGTGCTCCAAAGTTCGACCGGCAAATTCAGAGGAGTGATAGAAGGCCTCAAGAGAACGAAAAATTACTATAGACTATAATTTTCCCGTATGAGTCAGAAATACAGGGTGTTTCATCTTAACTGAACATGCGTTGACGGTCGTAATTTTGAGAAAAAATCAAAACATTACAGTGAAAATGCAACAATATGCACCTTATTTTGTGTGACATGTGATAACATCACGAAAAGTGCTGGAAACATGGGTGCTCAAGCAATCGATGATACCGTATGAACTGGCAATCGCAGTCCAACATGTGGAGGAGCGTTAAGTGCATACTGCTGGTGCGCATAATGGAGACTTCTACCACTTTTTTCGATATTATCCCATTTACAACACAGCTGAGAATGTCTATTTAAAGTTTTATTATAATATACTTCAGTTTCTTAGGTGCGTTCGTCATTATATAAATACGTAGCACCTATAATCGTCGTTCAGTCTGTCTGTCCGTCCGCATATAACAGAGCAAAGACTACCCAACCGAATGGTGTGAAATTTTAAATATATAATTATTGCAAAATTTTGTCGAGTCATTTCAAATTTTATGAAAATCGGATGCATAGTTTAATGACAGGGACAGTCAAAAGTTTTCCGTTACATTAAGGCCAATGGGAAAAAATTATTGCAAGTGCATTTTAATGATGTTACAGCCTTCCGAATGGCCAGAAATTTTAAATATATAATTGTTGTAAAATTTTGTAGACTCATTACAAATTTTATGAAAATCAGATGTATAGTTTAATGACAGGGGTAATCGAAAGTTTTCCGTTGCGTTACCGCCAATGGGAAAAAATGATTTTAAGTGCATTTGAATGATGTTACAGCCTTTCGAACAGAATGCAATTGATATGCACTTCTGAAATGCACTAAAATATACATTTAGTAACAATATGCGGTGCAAAAAATATTTATAAGCTAGTTATAGTACGAACACACCTCATTTGCCACGTTTGAAGCGCAATTTCCAACTTGCTGAAAGTTGTTGCCGTCAACACAAATTGAATTGGGGCAAGAACACCCTGTATTTTTGATTAAACACGTGGTTTGCGACCCCACGTGCCATGGTAATTTTTCATCCTCTTGATGCCTATGATCACCCTTCTTAATTTGTCGCTCGAATTTTGGAACACCCTGTATAAATACGTAGTACCTATAATCGTCGTCTGGTACGTCCGTCTGTCTGCATATAACAGCGCAAAAACTAACTCAACCGAATGATTTAATATACTGAATCGTTGCAGAATTGTGTCATTTCAAATTCTATGAAAATCTAATAAAAACTTAAAAAAGATATTAATAAAAGTTTTCTTCATTCTATTCAATCCTATCCTACGTCATGAATTCAATGATATCCCATAACAGGTAATGATTTTAGGTAGCCATGGTGAAAACGTCCTATTATTTCCGTATTGCTGAATTTAATATATAGAATCGTAATAATTTTTATAATCATGCCTTCTTGCGTAACAGTGCAACAGCTATTGCACGAAGATCTGAATATTCGTAAAACGAGTTATAGTAGGAACGCACCTCATTTGCCACGTTTGTCGTACAATTTGCGACTTGTTTTTTTACAAGACTACCCATCGGAATGAAAATTGCTTTGAAGATATTTATTTACAGGGTTTCCGAAAAGTCCTTCTCTGATTACAAAATTTATACTCATGTCCGCTGTATAGTATAAGATAGACATGTTTTAGACAAAAAGTTTTTTGTTGTTGTTGTTGTTGTTGTTGTTGCAAGTTTCCGTAACGTGGCTATAGTTATACAAAAAAAAAAAAAGTTTATTCCCTAGCTTATTTCCAACAGACCCGACTTGTTCCCAAAAGACCCAGTTTATTCCCATGTTTAAACAGTTTTTTTTTTTCTGATCTTTGCAACTGTAGCAGTGTCAGTGTCCAAGGAAACCTGCAACCAAAAAATTTGGTTAATTTTCCAACACTTTGGCAACAGTTTTACGCGTCTATCTTACCACCGGGAAAACCGAGCTACGCTGGTTTAAAATTATTTTTGTGTTCAGTTGTTCAATTCGATATAATAATAAATTCTCGCTGTATAATTGATGAAAAACACTTTATTTTATAACTATTATTTACAGAAACAATCGATATTAAAACAATATGTATATTTCTAAATTTTACATTACTTACATATTTACAGCGTAAAGGATATCATTCCAAACTACATTTTTAGTTCGTTGCACACTTTCTTTTGGTAGCAGGACTTTTAGAATTTCCTTCAGATTATGAAAGCCAATTTTTTCACCAAATATCGCCAAATTTGGCGACATTCTTTCATTTGTAACCAAGCATGTATTTTGGCATTGGGTAATCTTGAAAGTCGATTTGTCGGTGAACTCTCCCTAATATCGCCCATATTTCACCAAATTTCGGCGAAATGTTGCCAAGTTTGCGACTCCGTTTACTGCCAAATGTTCAACAACTTAATAACTGTTTCAACCTTCATTCTCATTTAAATGCGTTCACCTGTAGTGAATCCTAAATGACGCACTAATCGAATTTTCTCGAACATGTGCCCAATGGTCTTCTCGTGCCCCAAAACGGTACATACAAAATTTAGTCAAAATCGTTAGAGCCGTTTTTTCGATAAAATTTGGATTAACACACATTTGCTCGTATTACGATATATAGTGGATATATATTGCGTACGATATATTGCTCGTATACGATATATAGCGGATATGAATAAATTTTGTAATCTGGCAAATACTTTTCGGACGCCCTGTATTAATATTTCAAATGAAAATCAAATTTCAAAGTGATTGCTTAAAAGGCGCAAAGGCCAACATAGTGAAAAAGATTCCAAGCCGGGATTCGAACCCGGCCCATCAGTATAGCGCACTGACGTTCTACCGACTAAACCACTTGGAACGATACCTAGCTCGGAAAATTTCTCACTATTATATGTTGGCAAGGCTACGCAGCACAAGATGGAATATTTATCGTGAGCCACCGACCTGGGGCGAGCAAGGCCTTGCCAACATATAATAGTGAGAAATTTTCCGAGCTAGGTATCGTTCTAAGTGGTTTAGTCGGTAGAACGTCAGTGCGCTATACTGATGGCCCGGGTTCGAATCCCGGCTTGGAATCTTTTTCACTATGTTGGCCTTTGCGCCTTTTAAGCAATCACTTTGAAATTTGATTTTCATTTGAAATATTGTATGCAAGGCGAATGTTTCTCTCTGGAATAATTTCCATGTATTAATATAGATTCTATCGATGCTGGATTTAATTATGTTTCGTGCTCGCTCCAGGTCGGTGGCTCACAATAAATATTCCATCTTGTGCTACGTTTGTAGCCTTGCCAACATATAATAGTGTGAAAATTTCCCAGCTAGGTATCGTTCCAAGTGGTTTAGTCGGTAGAACGTCAGTGCGCTATACTGATGGCCCGGGTTCGAATCCCGGCTTGGAATCTTTTTCACTATGTTGGCCTTTGAGCCTTTTAAGCAATCACTTTGAAATTTGATTTTCATTTGAAATATTGTATGCAAGGCGAATACTTCTCTCTGGAATAATTTCCATGTATTAATATAGCCCTGTATTAATCTTTACCATCCTTAACATACTTTTTTTTTTACTTATTTAAAAACAAACGCACCAAGAGTTTGTTACGTTTTCTTAAAAAATGTGTATTCCAAGTTGGCTTGCAGCATACCTTAAACAATTTTCATCGGATTTATTCTAAATTTTAACCCCATATTCTCAACACTGTCTTCTGGAGAAGAACACAAGATTATTAGGATCGATTAAATATTTTCATCTTTAAACAATGTACAAAGTGAAAATTATATGTGCAACATTGTCTCGATTTTTCAATACTTTTACATAATTAAAAAGTGTTTATGAATTCTGTTTGTCTGTCTGTCCATCTGCCGTCTGTCCGTGCTCTAACTCGAGTAAAAATAGTCAGATTGCCATGGAATTGATATTTACTCGTACTAAGGCATGTTCGGTATTGAAAATGAAGTGTGTAACATTTAAAATTTATTCACAGGGATACTCAAAAGAATTCGATTACATTATGGTCTAGGGCAAAAAATTGTTTGCGGTTTATTTTGATGATATGACACTATTTCAAACATATTGAAATTGATATATATTACTGAGGTGCACTGCAAGTTTCTTACTACAGAATATGAATTAAACTTTGAGGAAAGACAGAACCAAGGCTTTAAAATAGATTTTAAAAATCCAACACGCAATTTGGAATGAATTTAGCAAGCATCTTAGCCATTTTATAACATATAATATATTATACATAAGTATTGTAAAGTATCTAAGTTAAATAATTATGAAAATTACTTATTCGGATTATTTTCCAATAAAGTTCAGAATCGAAACAATACACTCTCAAATCTGTGAAAACGGAATTTATATGTAATGGAATCTTACTTTAAACGAAAATTGTACCTAGTCACTTACGAAAAATTTTTTTATTAACATATGTATAACAATTGCATCATAAAATATAATAAATAATACGTATACGTTAAAAACACAAACACTTTCTCAATGGTACACAAAAACGTGAACTTGTTACAAATAAAATTAACGATAAAGCATAATATCGATGTTTCGAGCTGCTTCTGCGGTCGTCTTCAGGATAAATATGATGTTGCAATGCTTAAAAGTCATAGACGAAAGCTTCCTGTCGACTCTTGATCAATTATATCAATGGAAAACTACAGTGAGTACATCAGAAAATTTTTGAAATGAAATAAGTTGTGATTTTTTCAGGTATGTTATGCGTTTTCCAAATTGTTTACTTAGACATCATTTTTCACTTTATTAACCTTTTCAGGGGCAAGTAATTGTGTTTCTGTCTCTATTCAATGTTAAGGCTGTTCTTAACTGCTCTGCTCAAATAAGCGCAAAACGTTTTGACACATTTACAAATTCATTTTTTAACGGAAAGGTATAAAATTAGAAAGCCTGACCATGGAAGCGATTTGGAATTGAACTGTTTTTCCATTTTTTGATCCATCCATTATCTATTGAGTTAGAAGCCATTTCGATCACGTGACAAACACGTTTTTCGCCCGCTCTTGAGTGCTCTTTCTTCCTTCGCGCGGAAATTTGGCTCAAAACGTCCACTTTGACACTCTTTTCTGAAAGATCTATATCTATTGCGTTTGCAAAAAAAAAAAAAAAAAAATGGAAAAAACAGCTCGATGACATAGTTTCTGAACTACAACGCCAGCTAGTTCCATGCATTTTCGAACAAAAATAAATTAAAACTTATGTCAGAAAGTTGCCCTTTGGATTTGAGAACACCCTTAAATTCACATAGGAATTTTTGAAAAAAAATTATTTGAAAGTAAGGAACGACGATTTTATCATTTTTTTCACCCAAGGTTATAAAAGTAAAATTTAGCTAAAAGATTCTGGCTCGAATTTTGATTAAAATAAGTGGGATATAATATATCCCAGCGCCCTCATAGGTTTAAACGTGGAAGTTGTGTTAACGTATGCTGGAAGTGTTGGGAAATGTTTCATAATCTTCTTGACGCATTATTCTTCGTTCTTGTTTCCCTTTAAAATACGATACAAATTTCGAAAAAGACTTTGCTTTCAAAACAGTTTCGTTCTAATTGTCTGTTATTAAGCATTTAACTTAATGAGTCTTTTTACAGAACTTTAATATTAATCAAAAAACGGAAACTCTCGCATAATGAGAAGCTTTTCTTTAAAAAGAACCTTGGGCTGAGTCGCTGAATGTTTTAGATCTCCTGAATACCTTTTTATGAATCATGTGTTTAACTATACGTAAACTGACCACCCTGTAAAATTTTACACTCTCAAGGTAACTTTGTAATTATCATTTTCTTTGTGAACTTTTCTTCGGGATAATCTAAAGATTATAACATTGGACTGCGTACTCTTTTTTCAGTCTTAAAGTCTTAATAAGATTCCACAAATTTTCAGTTATTAAAATGTTTATGACTTTCGACCTCGTAGGTAAATGTTTATGTAGAGGTCGTGTTTAGCTCATATTTTGTCCTTAAATCAGTGATTTTTTAAAAATATAAGGCGACAATGGAGTTTGAAATTTAAAATTTTTATGGTTTCACTTGAAACAGAGAAGGATTGTTAAGGCTGTTCTTAACTGCTCTGCTAAACAAGCGCAAAACGTTTTGACACATTTACAAATTCATTTTTTTAACGGAAAGATATAAAATTGGAAAGCATGGTCATGGAAGCGATTTGGAATAGAACTGTTTTTTTTTTTTTTTTTTTTTCATTTTTTGATTCATCAACTACCTATTGCGTTATAAGCGTTTTCGATCACGTGACAAACACTTTTTCGCTCGTTCTTGAGTGCTTATTTTCCGTTCACGCGGAAACTCGGTTCAAAACGTCCACTTTAACGCTATTTTCTGGAAAATCTATTGCGTTTGCAAAAAAAAAAAAAAATGAAAAAGCAGATTAATGACATAGTTTCTGAACAACAACACCTGTTAGTTTCATGCATTTTCGAACAAAAATAAATTAAAACCTATGTCAGAAAGTTGCCCTTTTGGATTACCCTTAAGAGCAGCGAAAATATTTACACAAAATTCAAAATTAAAAGATTAATATTTTTTTAGTTATTCCATTTTAAAAATTTTGATACCACGAAAACTTGACCTATTTCAAAATAATATTTATTTATGAGGTGCTTTTCATGTGTTACAATGGAATTTAGGATGGATCTAAAAGTTCACTTAATGTATAAAAAGAATGAAAATATTTTTATAATTACGTTTTGTTTTTTCTAAAAAAGTAGCTGTATATTTTCACATATACCTAAATTTCAGCCCTAAAATACCCCTAAAATGCAACTTTTTATGCTAACATTTATTTAATATTGTATAGAGGATATACAATATAAATTTTAAATGAATCTAGTTGTTAGGAATGTTCATAGAAAGTTTCAAATTTTAGAAATGTGCAAAATTCTCAATTTTGAGTAAACAGCTCTGTAAGTATATAAACAACTGTTTAAATATATAGTTTGCTTACAATTATAAAAGCTTTTATCTCTGCAAAGAAGCATTCGAATTGAAAAAAGTTTTTTGCATTAGATAATTTGAGTATTTAGTTTCATAATTCACTAAATAATAATAAGAAGAACAAATTATTCGAATATCATGATTTTGAAAGTCCGCTGCTTATTTTATACGTTTTAAAAGGTCCTGAACACAAGTTGACTGTTTTTAGACAATGTCTGTTCGCGAGTCTGTATGTGACACACATTTTGCGAGTGCTTTATCTCAAGAACTAATATACGGAATTTTATCATTGCAAGTTCAAATTCAGTAAAACCTTGACATAAATGGGTGCTGATTAGGCTTTGGTGTAAATCGTGAAACAGGTGGCGCTGCTATGCTGCATTTCTAAGGATTTCTGCGATAGCTATATCTCTAGAACTAATGCACGGAATTTCACCAAACATCATATTCTGTTAGATCATTGACATACATAGATCCTTATTAGGCGTGGAGGCATACTGGCCAACAAGTCTCGCTGTTATGCTCTGTTTTTTACGATTTCAGCGATAGCTATATATTAAGAACGATTAGATTGTCATTTAATTTTGGTTGCCGACGATTTGATTTATATAAAAGTAATATTTGTGATACCCACAACATACTAGTTCACGATGCAGCGCACTACACTACAAAATATCGCAAAAAGAAATCCCACCGCTGCCACCATTAATTCTTATTTGTAATATCGTCACTCGACTGGGTAGCGTAGATTATCGAAAAGATAACTACAGCTCGTAAAATAATTGAATTAAAACTCCATTCAATTAAAAAAATAATTATAAATAAAAAGTAGATTATGTACAAATGAATCAATTGCAACAGTTCTCCACTAGCGAACTCCATAAGCCACAATCCAGGCTTTAGCATATCATAGCGCTTGCCACATGCTCACAACTTAAAAAAATAACTATATTTTACTGAGCGATCTTCACGAAGCTCGTTGAAGCGCGGACTCACTATCTTCTCCACATTACTTGGACAAACTTTCCCACTCCGGACTCGGACATTTGAAAGCTTATCCCCTTCGGGGTTGAGATAGACTCCTTTATTCTTCTCTCAAAAGAAAGGAATTTTCTTATCTGAAAAAAAAAACTGCTATTTCCCGAAGACGTTTTTACAATACTGTTAGTTTCGCTGCTTGTAGTTCGCTACTTCGGACCATTAATCCCAATGATTGGAATAGCATACATTTTTACTTGCTGAGACAGAAACCTATCTAAAACGGAATTTTTCCTGCTCCTAGCGATTCCATTTTTATGGGTTTTACTGAAATTTAAGAAATGCCATGTTTTAAAGATAGCATTAAAGGAACGCGAAAGGATTAAAATGACGAAAAATTGACTGAAATTTGATGTAGTGGGAAGTCTGTAATTAACATAGGCTGTATACTCATTTATATTTTTGCATTTATTTATTTATCTTAAAATATTCTTTTTTTATGTTAAATTGTAAAAGGCAACCACAAAAGTTTTAATGGTGTACGACAAAATGAATCTTCGAAAGCTAGGTTTTGCCACGTTTTTGAATCCACGTTCTCTATTTTTGAGCCACCATTGCCTTTTTTATACTGTTTATAACGTTGTCTCTTGATTATACAGGGTATACATAAATAAACACCCCAATTTTACAGGGCTATTAAAAGGGGGAAAAAATTACAACCCTGTTGTTCATCGGAAAACAAAAATAACAGTCGAAAGTTTACGAAGATGGCGATAGATTAGCACACCAGGATCTTGCTCTTGGTCAGTGGCGTCCTCTCAGCCCTGACATCACTTCATGTGGTTTTTTCCTTGTGGGGCCTCATCTAAGGTCAGGTGTTTATTCCACCTTTACCAACTGGTGTTGAAAAACTTAGGACACGTATATCTACAGCCATTCAAAGAGTCACGTCGGACATGTTGAAAAAAGTGCGAGAAGAGTTATCGTATAGCCTCGATATCGTTCGTGTTTCTAGAGGGGCCTCACACTGAACACTTATAACTGTGTTGAATTTAAACTTTCAACTGTTATTTTTCATTTCCGATGAACAACAAGGTTGAACTTTTTTTTTTCTTTTATTTTAATAGACCTGTAAAATTGGAATACTCATTTATATACACCCTGTACTTGAAAAGCAAACAAAAATTTGTGCATATTTGTAAAGATATTATAATAAAAAATTGAAAATCCATAAAATTGAAAAAAAAAATTGTTTGTTTTTCAGGTATAGTTTGTAGAGAATTTAATTTCCTTCATTAGAAAAAGAAAAAGGTGGGGTACATGTAAATCCGTTAACTTGTTCAAAAGTTAATCTTATAAAACCGCTAAAATATAGAGTTTCGAGATAATTGAGTTTAACGTTTTGCTATCACTAGCATCGCCTATATGCACGCGCTCAACTTTTGCCGTAATTTTCGGACCCACTGCCTGACATTCTTAAAGGTTCAAGCTTTATAAAGAAAAAATAATGATATTTTTTCACTTCAAACCGTTCTCCTCTCCTTAAAGCTTGTTATTAGTTAGGACGCAAATTCTCCTCTCTAATGCTAAACCTATGGGCTTGGAATGCGACCGTATTTTTAAATTTTCTCCTCGGAAAATTTAATTTTTCTTCTTCTGTTTTCTGCAGGCTCTTCCTGAAGAATGTTTCTTTCTTTTTTATTAGACAAACTGTTTCTAAAGTATATATTTAATTTTATATTTTAAGTCTTAAAATCTAAGTGAAGCAGGCGAGTTTTTAACACTTTAAATGAAACTAACAACGTATTTAAGGGGTCTCAGGACTCTTATAATACGAAAAGATGAAAAAAGGGACAAATTTTCAACATTTAATATCTCAAAATGTGTCTGACTTTAAAATACAATTTTGACTGGGATGAAAGATATAAGTATGTTCTTTCATTCCATGTACTTAAAATTCGCAAGATGCAGAATTAGTATTTATAGGGGCTCCAAACTGTCAGAAATTTTTCGAGCAGAAAATTGGTATAACAGCTTATACGCAGGATTACAAAATAAATTTTGCAACTAGAATGAAAATTATACTTCATATTGTAATAATTGCCCCGAACCTAAATATTGTATTTAAACAATTTTTATATTTTTAATACAAAGTTGTATTTAGCTAATACAATTTTTTAAAAATTTCAACAGTATAATCACTTTAAAAAATATTTTGTTGAACAATATTAGGTTCGGTTTATACAGACTAACATGAAACATATGTTTTGAAAATTTCATGAAAAAATATTCAGACGTTTTTGAGAAAATATTCAGACGCATTGCGCGTTATGCCCAAAAATGTCATTTGGAGAAAAATGACTTCAAAGCTTCAGAAACGAAACTTCAGTTATTGCGCGGGTATAATTCTAAGAGCCATAACTTCTGTTCTAATTGGAATTTCAAGGAATAAATTATATCAAAATGTTTAGAAAAGATAGGAGTTTAATATCTAAAGAAATTTACATTTAAGAAATTTTGAAGCTTTAAGAGTTCTGAGACCCCTTAAAAAATATTTTGTACAGTAAATAAGAAAAAAACATTCTTCAAGAAAAGCCTACAGAAAACAGAAGAAATTTTTAATTTTCCGAGGAGAAAATTGAAAAATACGGATGCATTCCAAGTCCATAGGTTTAGCATTAGAGAGGTGAATTTCCAACCCGACTGATGAGGAGCCTTAAAGAGATTCGACCATGAAAGTACAAATTTATCCATAAAACATGTTGCAACTTTGAAAATTATGGTATGGCTTGAATTAAATAAATAATAATAATAATAATAATAATAAAAAAAAAATAGCCATCAGACCGGGCTCTCGGAAGCCGTCTAGAATAACCGCTCTTGTTGACCTACATGAATAAAAAAGGATAGCTCTAATATCGTGTTAATAGGTATAATCGCGTTATTAAGTGCAATCAACAGCCCTCTATACTTAACAAAAAACGAGAGCCGAGGTGAGAATTTTTCTCAACCATGGGAAGTTAATGAGGTCATACACGCCGACGAAAAGAAAACATTTTTCCCACGCGCTCTCCGTGTTAAGTTAAAAATGTTAAATACATAAATGAAACCAAACGGGTCGTTTACTTTAATAATAATAATTTTGTTGTCTCCACACAATTTAGAGAAAGTCTGCATTTGATGTGAAAACCTTTAACAGAACATAAATTAGGCAAAATATACTTGGTGTTTCTAAATAAACCGGCAGGCGTCTGCACAAACCATCACCTAATCGAATTGGTTGAAATTATAGGATTAGTTAAAACTTGATTCGCATAGTAAAATGCAACTGGTCTGCTAAGTCGTATCTTGGTGGAAAGCATCTGCAAACCCCATTTTTGTCGTTGGCCAGTAAGGATTACCATTGTGTTTTCATGCTCCGATTCCTCAATGTTTTCTTACGTTTTGGTGCAGGAAAACACAACAATAAACCTAGCGATCAACCACTAAAATCGGGTCTGCAGGTGATTTCTACCAAGATAGGACTTGGCAGACCAGTTGCATTTTAATATGCGAATCGAGTTCTATCTAATCCTAGATTTTCATCCGCCAACTCGATGAGGTAATGGTCTGTGCAGTCAACTCCCGGCCGACAGCACAGACAATCACTTCATCGAATTCACGGATGGAATGCTAGGATTAGTTAAATCTTGATTCGCATATTAAAACGCAATCGATCTGCTAAATCCTATCTGGGTGGAAAACACCTGAAAACCCAATTTTAGCGGCTGACTCGTAGGTTTACCATTGTGTTTTCCTGCTCCCAGTCCTCCATGTTTTCATACCTTTCGGTGCAGGAAAACACAATGGTAAGCCTACGAGTCGGCCGCTAAAATCGGGTTTCCAGGTGTTTTCCCCCAAGATAGGACTTGGCAGACCGATTGCGTCTTAACATGCGTATCAAGATTTAACTAATTCTAGAATTTCATTCGTGAACTCGATGGGGTGATGGTCTGTACTGCCGGCTCCCGATCTATAACGGAAGAAAAACTTTCAGGTGTTAAGGGTGTATTCGAAAAAAATGTT
The DNA here is from genome assembly GCA_963932465.1 of Maratus speciosus. Taxonomy (NCBI): domain Eukaryota; kingdom Metazoa; phylum Arthropoda; class Arachnida; order Araneae; family Salticidae; genus Maratus; species Maratus speciosus. The sequence continues at coordinate 632,572,263 of OZ010786.1, forward strand.
TTTCCGCCCTCAACAGCTCGAAATTTTCTGAGACATTTGACTCATTTTTAGTTCGTAAAAACATGAAACTTGCTGGGAGTGATTTTTGAAGACATGTTTAACATGCCGTGTGATTTCATTTTCAGCTCAATTAATTAGAATTTCATTTTTAAACAATATTTTCTCAGTATGACCATTTTTTTCATTCCCAGATCGTCCGCTTCGGAAAATTCGGTTCAAAACGCCAACTTTGACAGCGTTTAATACAATATTTTCTGCATTTATCAAAAAATTGAGAAGCACTGCACATTATGTAGTTTCTAAATAAGAGAATTTCCCAGTTTGATGCGTTTGAGATCAAAAATGGATTTAAAAATGAATCAGAAAATAAGCAGTTCAGATCGGAATACACCCTTAAGGCTGTTCTCAACTGCGCTGCTCAACAAGCGCAAAACGTTTTGACACATTTACAAATTCATTTTTTAAAGGAAAGATATAAAATTGGAAAGCCTGACCATGGAAGCGATTTGGAATGGAACTGTTTTTTCCATTTTTTTTATCCATCCATTACCTATCGAGTTATAAGTGATTTTGATCACGTTACACGGCATTTTTCTCACCTTACTGACTGGATTTTCTTCTTTCGTTCGGAAGTTCGGTTCAAAATGCCAATTTTGACAGTATTTTCTGAAAGATCTATTGCGTTTACTAGATAACGGAAAAAGCAGTTCGACGACATAGTTTCTGAATAACAACACCTTCTAATTTCATGCGTTTCCGAACGAAAAGGAACTAAAACTTATGTCAGAAAGTTGACCCTTTGGATTTGAGAACAGCCTTAAGGTGAACAATTTTTGCATAGAGAAGTTGCGATCAGCTGATGATCTTCTTAGCCGCCAATCACATTTGTCCTGTTGGTCTCCATCACCAATCAAATTCCATTCAGTCACCCATCAGAACCGTCCTGTTGACGTCCAACGATGGATTTGGGACGTCATGTGCAAACACCCTACATAAAATTAAAAATGGCCATTTCAGTCAAAAATGAAAAATGTCTCACTCCAACATAATCTAGTAGGACTTTAACAATAATGAAGACACTCTTAAGATACAGGGTGTTCATAATTAAACGACTCTACTTTAAAGTTGTCTAAACACGAAACTATTGGTCAAAAAGTTGTGAAATTTTGTGTCGACATAATAAAGGAATGGGAATTTGTTTGAGCGAAGAAAAAATTTAGTTCAAAATTTCGCCACCAGAGGGCGTTTTTTAACCCTCTAAGTGTTTGGGGCGTAATATTCCGTTCACTAAGCTCCAGGTTTCACAACAATATAAGCAATATTTAAGATAATATAATTCTATAAATTTAATGAATTTTCAATACATTGAAGAATGATTAATACTCTCAAGGATTACATTCATATTTGTGATTGAGTTTTTTTTATAATGTTGAAAGAATCATATTTTCTTAGCATTTAAAACAAAATGCAAAGAAAACAACGTTACAATTTTACTCTTTTGCAAGATGCTCGGAGGGTTAATAAATTACACATTTAGCCACCGCCCATTGAATACTAGGCCTGAGCTCTGTGAAAAAAATGGCGGCTGTCGTATGCGGATTTTTTTTTTTTTTTTTCAGAGTTTGTACGGTCCATTCAATTCGAACACCAGTAATTTTTTAAAGTTTTTACGCTTTATTTTTTTCAGAGGTCGGTCTGTATATGTGTCTTATTTAATCTGAGAAAAATAAAGCGTAAAAACTTTTAAAAATGTGTAATTCATTAAAAAAGCCCCCTGGTGGCGAAATTTTGAACTAAAACTTTTTTTTCGCTCAAACAAATTTCCATTACATCATTATGTCCGTCACAAAATTTCACAATTTTCTGACCAACAGTTTCGTCTGTAAGACAAATTTAAAGTAGCGTGGTTTAATTATGGACACCCTGTATTTTAATCAGACTTCCTTTACTTTCTGTGAAATAGTATAACATCACGAAAAGGGATAGAAAGTACCGGCATTTAAACAACACTGAGTTAGACGCTACATAATTCCAATTGTAGCTGAGAGTGCATAAGTGAAGCTGACCAAATTACAAGTGCACTTCCAGCACTAGATGTCATCCCTTGTTTTGCATCCCATTGCAAACCATGAATGGAATAGTTTGCATTCATGAGCATTTCATGCATGCAAAATAAAGTCAATCTGATGAAAATCTCGCTAAAATATAGACAGAAATATTCTCTATCTGTTTCTGATAAGTTTAGTGGTTGTGGTGCTAGCATTTATGAACCTATTCCGGACAAACAGGCAGATGGCAAGATAAAAATAAATAAATAAATAAATAAATGTTATTTTTGACTCTATATTTCTTCAATTAAAATAATAAAACTTTGTATAAATCACCATGAAATCAAAACAACACGTATCGAGCTGGAAAATATAACAGCCGTCCTCAACCAATGTAAGGTCACAAATGAACAGAAAGGGGAAAGAGGAGGGCTTACAAAGAGTGCGACAGGTGGCGGAAGCTGTAAGGTAAACACCAATCACAGAGGAGCACATGCAGAAGAGAAAAGAGGTTGCCACGATGGTAGAAAAAATGAACAAAAAAGAAATGAGAAAAGGAGATAAAAGAAATTTAAAAAAAAATTAAAATTAAATAAAAGAAGTAAATTAAAAAATAAATAAATAAATAAAAATAAGTAATAATAATGATAAAAGAGACAGAGACACAGAGAAACAAAAGAAATAAAAGTTTTTTCGACACTTTGTAAGTTCTCCTTTTTACCCTTTCAGTTCATCTGTGATCTTGTCCCCTGACGGACGCGTGTTTAAATTGATGATGGGCGGTTATATTTTCCATCCCGAAACGCGTCCTGTGTGTTGTTTTGAATTTATGGTGATTTATACAAAGTTTTATATTTTGATTGCGATTTATCGCCAGTTTTTCGGTGCTGTTTTAACAGTATATACTGCTTCGTCTAAATAGTGGGGTGAACTCAAAAATAGGGGTTTTTTTCTGAAAATCACAGACATCAGACTTTTTAAGTTTATATATTAGTTCAGGATGTCCATAATTAAACGACTCTATTTTAAAGTTGTTTACAGACTAAACTATTGTTCAGAAAATTGCGAAATTTTGTGAAGGACGTAATGGAGGTATAGGAATTTGTTTCAGCGAAAAAAAAAATTGTTCAAAATTTCTCCGCGAGATGGCGAAATGAGGGGTCGAAAATGAGAGGGCGAAATTTTTAATGACTTACACATTTAGCGTACATTTAAGATAGCTTACAAATTTTTATATTAACTATACTTGATCTTAAGGGTAGCATTTCTAATGACATGTTCTTAGCATTTCTTAGAACATACAGCGGTCAACTGTGGATACCTGAAAATGATGGCCGCCATATGGAGCATGTGTTGTTGAAATAAAATTTGTAAACTATCGTAAATGTATTCTAAATGTTTAATTTGATTAAAAAACACCCTCTGGCGGCGAAATTTTGAACTATTTAATTTTTTGCTCAAACAAATTCCCATACCTTCATTATATCCTTCACAAAATTTCACAACTTTCTGAACAAAAATTTCGTCTGTAAAAAACTTTAAAATTATATAACAAAAAGAAAAATGGAATTTATCTATATATTGTTTATCAAATTACAATTCCTCGGGTTCAAGAGAAATTGTCGTACTTACAAAAATCAATGCTTGTCTAATTCAACTTTTTTCTTTTTTTTAACAGCAGTTACATCATGTGAATGTGTTACAATTCAACGAAAAGATTATCCCATTCTCGGAAATCATAAAATATCAACGAGACAGGGAAATCACGTTGCACTAGTAATTGATAAAGAAAGTGTTTTACGGAACTAACATTTCATCTTGTAAAGAAAAAATATGTTCTTAAACCGATCAAAGAACTCATTTTCATTATAATGGGAATACCATCTTTTGTTGCGTTTCGGTATACAGGCTGTTTCAAAACTCTACGTACAAGTTTTCGGTTGTGTTAGAGCACGTTATAAGAAGCAGTTTTTGTTCAAAAAACTAGACTCGCAATCTTATTGTTCAGACAAAAATACAGGGTGTATCACAAATCTGAACCAGGATTTCTTTCCATAACTTTAATAATAATGAAGATATTTTGTCGAAATATGCCTTGTTATTTGTAAAATGCAACTCTTCATGGGAGACCTTTCAGAGACTTTTCAGTCACCCATAAAGTGTGCTATCGACGCGATCAACAAGCGCAAAACGTTTTGACACATTTACAAATTAATTTTTTAACGGAAATGTATAAAATTGGAAAGCCTGGTCATGGAAGCGATTTGGAATTGAACCGTTTTTTCCATTTTTTTATCCATCCATTACCCATTGAGTTAAAAGCCATTTTGATCACGTGACAAACACGTTTTTCGCCCGCTCTTGAGTGCCTTTTCTTCCTTCGCGCGGAAATTCGGTTCAAAACGCCCACTTTGACGCGATTTTCTGAAAGATCTATTGCGTTTGCAAAAAAAATGGAAAAAACAGCTCAATGACATAGTTTCTGAACAACAACACCAGCTACTTTCATGAATTTTCGAACAAAAATAAATAAAAAATTATGTCAAAAAGTTGTCCTTTTGGATTTGAGAACACCCTTAAACTTTTAACCCACATACGTATATAATCGTATAATACGTCGGTATGAAATAATCGATATATCTTAAACGACACGGTTAAACGTATCTGGATACGTATAAGAGTACATTGGTTAAACATAAACATACAATTGAAGTAATACGTATATTTGAAATATAGGTATTTACTTTTAATACCAATGGACCTCATCCGTCTTACGAACGGAGAACAAGCTGGAAATCGGTGGCTTTACCGTAGCAGTCTGCGCATAATGTTTGATACATGCATGATCTTTTTATTTTTCCCTATAAATATTTTAATTAATTTATGTTATTTCTAATTTTAATTGAATTAAACGATAAAATGTTATATAAATTTGCTGGAATTATTTAAATTGTTTTATATTTCTTAAATGTGCCATTATGGTTGTTATATTCCATTAGGAATACAGGCCTCTAGTTGTGTTTCCAGTGGTGTAGTCGAGGAGGGACGCAGGGGGACGGCCGGCGTCCACTCCTTTTTTACTTTCACTTTTTATTCGCAACCCTCCAAAAAAAATTTCATCGACCTGCAACCCGACAAAATAATTATCGGTGATCCGCAACCCTGCCCGACATAGTTCAACCCACACCCGACAGGAACCCGAAATGACAGGAAAGTAAATCATATTTTAATGCAACCGAAAAAAGTAATCTACAATTATATCTCTCATACTACTTTTATCTTTTACATAGAAAAATGAACATATCTATGTTCTTTAATATCCAAATATAGTAAAACCTAACCTCTGAATAGCAGACATTTCAGGATCGATGAATAGAGTCGTACATCGGGTCGGGTTGTCCCTAATTTTTCTTTTTTCGGGTCGGAGTGATTTTATTTTTCTTCCTATGACTTGGATTCACCCTAGATTAATTCTTGTGGGTCAGATTTAGTTTTTCTGCAAGTCGGGCTATTAGGATTTTCCCAAAAAGTTTGAAAAGCACTACGTTCCAGATGAAAATAAATAGGTATTTGAATGTGAATGAGTATATATTCAATTTATTGCTTGAGAAATAAAGTATATAATATATAAGAAATGTAATCACATGATTATTCTTTCTTTTCGGTACAATTAAGAACCATTTTTTCTTCTCTGGGAATATAAAAAATATTTCTTACCAACATTTGGTTTTTGAAACACACAAAAACACATATATCGTACTTGTAATAGTTTATGTACACGAACGCATGTTACGTGTGTGTAAATTGTTGGATGTCTACTATTCAGATGTAAAAGCGTACAAATGCGTGCCCATAATTAAACGATCCTACTTTAAAGTTGTCTACAAGACAAAACTATTGTTCATAAAGTTGTGAAATTTTCTGAAAGACATAATAAAAGGATGTGAATTTGTTTAAGCTAAAAAATATATAAATAAAAGTAGTTGAAAAATTCGCCACCAGAGGGCGTATTTTAATAAATTACACATTTAGCATTACAATAGTTTAGAAATTTTATTTATTAGCTTAACCCTATTCTAAAGACAGCATTTAACATGTTCCTAGCATTTCCCAGAATACACAGCGGTCAACTGTGGCAGATGCTATCTTACGATTCCAGATGGTATCTGAAAATGATGAAAGTCATGCAGAACATGTTTGGTTATAACAAAATTTGTTAAGCTATCGTAAATGTATGCTAAATGTATAATTCGTTAAAAAATGGCCTCCTAATTTTTTTCCCGCTCAAACAAATTCCCATACTTTTATTATGTCCTCCCAAAATTTCACAACATTCTGAACAATAGTTTTGTCTGTAGACCACTTTAAAGTAGGGTCGATTAATTATGGACACCCTGTATATAAATGTATTACGAATTGAAAAGTGCTCGCCAAATAGAGATATCCGCTTTCCAGTAGTGTCCGTTGTGGAGATGTTATTGTATAGATTTTTAACGTGAAAAAATAGTTTGGACATTCCTTTGCAAAATCGGGTCAACCAGAACTTGACCCGACCCGAACCCGACCTGCAATGGAAAAATATAGCTCTGACCCGACTCGGGGGTTAGGTCTACTACTGTCTCATACAGGGAGCTCACTAGTCTCATACTTCTAGGAAGATCTATGCATTAATTACAAACCTGGTTACGATTTAATCCTTCCCCTCCCCCCCCCCTCCCCACACGCACATACAGACATCAATTTGGTTAACCATTTAATACAATTTTAGGTTATATATAACTGCCTAAATAAATTGTGATCGTGAAACTCTGGTCTGGATTTAAAAAGATTATTAGGAACTGTGCATATATAACTGTGAGGGGGCTGTGAGAGGGGAGGGGAGGGTCTGGCGCTTGATATCATAAGATATTTCTAGGGGGAGGGGGTTGTCTTTTGATGTCATTATCATTTTTTATCCAACCAAAATTTTCTTTTTTTGGTCTGTTATCTTTTATTTTTTCTGTTATCTATTTTATGAAAATACAAAGTTATTACTAAAACCATTAAATGATTATAGAATCATTTCAATCCAAAATATGAAATATCGTAACGTTCGTCCTTCCTATATTCTTCTGCCATATGCGCATATAATCATTGTTAGAGAAACCAAGTTCGAAATGATACTTGTTATTTTTAGTAATAAAAAATGGGGACGAATGTTGTCTACTTGTTTTGTTCATTAGAAGTTCTGCTTACCCTTTGGCAGGGGGCAAGAGGAAGAAGACAATATTACTGTCGAATGCATTATGTAACAGAAATTATTAAATACTTTTAAATAGTAAGTAATTTTTCAAAATGTTATTTGATATAAACTTATTTTTATACAATATTGATATTTTATTAAGTCCTTTTGTTCATTTAAGGCTGTTCTTAACTGCTCTGCTCAACAAGCGCAAAACATTTTTGACAAGTTTACAAATTCATTTTTTAAGACAAACACGTTTTTCGCCCGGTCTTGAGTGCTCTTTCTTCCTTCGCGCGAAAATTCGGTTCAAAACGCCCACTTTGACACTCTTTTCTGAAAGATCTATTGCGTTTGCTAAAAAAATGGAAAAAGCACTCTATTGCATAGTTTCTGAACAACAACACCAGTTAGTTTCATGCATTTTCGAAAAAAATAAAAATAAATTAAAACTTACGTCAGAAAGTTGCCCTTTTGGATTTGAGAACACCCTTAAATCAGTAAAGTATGCGAATTAAATTTATAAAAGTATAAATGCATATCATTCAAACGTATAAAAAGAAAAAAAAATGGTAAAAAAAAAAGCACTGATAACGATATCATTAGGCAGGGGGGGGGATTCAAAATTGTCAAAAAGTTGATAACTTTATATATGTATAGCCCCTTAAACTAAAAAATCAACCTAAAGGAAATAATCCAATATTAATTTATCATGTTATGTTTATTTTTCGCTGAACACCCAACTTATAAGTTTATTAACCAAGTTTCTGCCTGAGTTACTATTAACCTAAACAGCAGAAATATTTCAACCTATAAATTAAATCTAAATGAGTACACCTGGCACACAAAGAATTAGAAGACTGTATTTAAAAATTACTCAATTAAATTTATTTACAAATGTGATATGCACATATAGTATATAAGAAAAAATCTAAATTTACAGAATTAAGATTTTATCTAGGATCTTCCCACTAATTATAACCTTCTGTGACTTCTTATTTATTCTTAGAAGAAAGTTGTATTTCTTTTCACTACATACGAAGTAAAATAAAGGGAAAGGACTGTTTACTTCTTCAGATCACGCCGAAATATGCGCCTGCAGAAAAGTTAGCGTAATTGCTAAATCTTAAAAGTCGAATTATTCAAAATCACGTGTGAAGGTAAATGTGTGAATAACCTTAAGAACAGCTTTAATTAAACATTCACCACTAAATTTGAGTTCCATCCAACCCAGCCATACTCAACCTTTTTTTTTTTCTCGCGGGCCGCAAACATATGTTTACGACATTAGGCGGGCCGGAACACACTTAAAACAGAAGGTAATTTAAATAGTAATATAACAAAGTAAATAGTAATATAATATAAATATACAAAGTTAATATTATCAGTATGTTTGGACCTTTGAACGGAAGAAATGCTGCCAAAAAAATTTAACACCACGATTTCCAAACAATCAACTTCCTAGTTAGATTTCTATTGAAAATGTTTCAGAAATGTAAGAGGTACGCCCTGAGGTTTATTGGTTGAAAATGGTAGTATAAAAAATTTTTGGTGCCATTTTTTACCGCAACAAGTGTTTAGCATAAAATGCAATAATAAAAAAATGCAGAATTTCCAAGTAGTTAAGAAAAAAAAAATCAGAAGATTTTCTCTAATACATCAGTTTTTTGCTCATTGCAAAACATTTTATTTATTTTCTAATTATAGAAATATATAGCACAAATTTAATTAATGTGGAATAATGTTTGATTAGTGTTGAACATTAAATGTATACGCTACTGTAGAATGTAAAAAATAGCTTTTGACCAAGAAATTGGCATTTAAGATGTTTTAATATAATTTTAAATTAATTATAATTAGATTTTGTCGTCCCACGAAAATATGTAAATCAACAGCGAAGGTCTTTAATACTTTTATGCACATCTCAATTTTATGAACATGGATTACTGATCATGTATCTCGGGCCACATGCGGCCCGCAGGTTGAGTATAGCTGATCTAGACTCAGAGATACAATATTAAGTCATTTTCATATTTGGTACGAATGTGTCGAACCTTGTCAAGCCAAATACAACGCAAGCAAATAAAATTGACTTTAGTTCCTTAAAATTTTTGCGCCCTTTGGAAATCCAAGGTCTGCGCACTTTTACTTTTCCCAGACCGACCCTGCAAATATGCACATATAGTATTAGAAAAAGTCTAAATTTACAAATTAAGATTTTTATCCAGGATCTCTCTTTGATCCCAATAATTATAACCTTCTGTGACTTCTTATTTATTCTTAGAAGAAAGTTGTATTTCTCTTCACCACATACGAAGTAAAATAAAGGGAAAGGACTGTTTACTTCTTCAGATCACGTAAATGAGAATTTCTGAAATATGCACCTACAGAAAAGTTAGCGTAATTGCTAAATCTTAAAGTCGAATTATTCAAAATCACGTGTGAAGGTAAATGTGTGAATAACCTTAAGAACAGCTTTAATTAAACATTCACCGCTAAATTTAAGTTCCATCCAACCGAACACAGTGCATCTCTTCTCGGCAACATAAGAGTCCAAACCCTTTTGCCCCCCCCCCCCCTCCCCTCTCTTTTTTCCAGATAATTTGATTTTATTAAAAGCGCGAAAAAGGTTGATGTGCGCCCTCGAACCAGAAGTGTAAAGGCGATTGTTTCACTCCCCATTCATTCTCGTGCATTGTGTCTCTTTTTTTTTTTTTTTTTTTTTTTTTTTGTCTTGCAAGGGCGAATTTAAAACTTCGAAAGTGTCGATGACTCACTCCGCGCTTTGTTCATCAGCAGTCGTTTAAAGAGGACATATTCCGGGCTTTGATTTCTCGATAAATTTCACCCGGAGAAGGAGCCATTAAAGAAAGTGGCGGGTAGGGGGAGGGGGATTCATTGAAATGAAATAGTCCCAGGAAAATGTTTTGTTCTGTCTTTCTCGTTTAATAATGACAAATAAGTTTTGCAAAATGTTTGAAGATTTTAATAAGTTTTTGAATTTTCTTGAGACGGCTAAGTGAAAATTAGCACCACGTGCTAACTTTTAACCCCTTAATTCTCACTCCCATCAATATCATGGGCTGAGGTGTCGTTCGTTATTTCTCATGCCTGTCATATTTCCGAGATGGAGATTTATTGCTGGAAAAAACTTCTGAAACCAGAAATATTTAACTGGCATTTCGGTGTGAAGTCTTTGAATATTAGCTTTTGGGTTTGGTTTTTGGCGCTGATTCTGATGTTAGCCTTTCTATTGCATGTTTCGAAATATATCAAAAAAAAAAAAAAAAAAAATACTAATAATCAAAATTTAATGTATATATATTATTTCATTTATTATGTGTAAAAATATGTTTGGTGATGATAAATAAAGATCTAAGATGTGAAAAATAAAGGTCTTATTCGCATTCATTTGTATGGTGTAAAACAAACATTAAAACACAGAATTCTCGCATGATGGCTTTTCACACAAATGCGAATTTGTTCTATAACATCTTTTTTTTTTCGCCTTACAAGAAAAAAAAAATTATAATAATTAAATATTTTATATAGAAACCTTATAATTACTGAATTTCTGTAATAAAAAAAAAAAAAATAGGCGCATATTAAGCGACCGTTAAGGGGTTAAGGCTGTTCTCAAATCCAAAAGGGCAACTTTATAACATATGTTTTAATTTAATTTTGTTCGGAAATGCATGAAACGAGTAGGTATTGTTGTTCAGAAACTATGTCATCAAGCTATTTTTTCCGTTTTTTTTTTGCAAGTGCAATAAATCTTTCAGAAAATAGTGTCAAAGTGGCGTTTAGAACCGAATTTCCACGCGAAAGAAGAAAAACCACTCAAGAAAGGGTGAAAAACGTGTTCGTCACGTGATCAAAATCGCTTATAACTCAATAGGTAATTGATTGATCAAAAAATGGAAAACACAGTTCGATTCCAAATCGCTCCCACAGTCAGGCCTTCCAATTTTATATCTTTCAGTTAAAGGTGTTCTCAAATCCAAAAAGACAACTTTCTGACACAAGTTTTAATTTATTTTTGTTCGAAAATGCATGAAACTAGCTGGTGTTGCTGTTCAGAATTATGTCATTGAGCTGTTTTTTTTTTTCATATTTTTTTTTTTTTTTTGCAAATGCAATAGATCTTTCAGAAAATAGTGTCAAAGTAGGCGTTTTGAACCGAATTTCCGGGCGAAGGTAGAAAGAGCACTCAAGACCGGGCGAAAAACGGGTTTGTCACGTGATCAAAACTAATTATAACTCAATAGGTAATGGATGGATTAAAAAATGGAAAAAACAGTTCAATTCCAAATAGCTTCCATGGTCAGGCTTCCCAATTTTATATCTTTCTGTTCAAAAATGAATTTGTAAATGTGTCAAAACGTTTTGCGCTTGTTGAGCAGAGCAGTTAAGTCTGTTCTTAACCTTTCAACTTGACGGTGATTTTCTGCACCTTGATTTTATGCATCAGTTTGGAAGAGATTTGTGCAGAATTATCGAAGTTATAGTGTTCGTAAAAAAGGTATAAAATTGGAAAGCCTGGCCATGGAAACGATTTGGAATTGAACTGATTTTTCCATTTTTTGATCAATCATTTACCTGTTGAGTTATAAGCCATTTCGATTACGTGACAAACACGTTCTTTGCCGCTTTTGAGTGCTCTTTCTTCTTTCGCGCGCAAATTCGGTTCAAAACGGCCACTTTGACACTCTTTTCTGAAAGATCTATTGCGTTTGCAAAAAAAAGGGAAAAAAAAGCTCAATTACATAGTTTCTGAAGAACAACACCAGCTAGTTTCATGCATGACACTAGCTGGTGCTGTTGTTCAGAAATGTAAATGAGCTGTTTCTTCCATTTTTTTTGCAAACGCAATAGATCTTTCAGAAATGAGTGTCAAAGTGAGCGTTTTCAACCGAATTTCCGCGCGAAGGAAAAAAGAGCACTCAAAAGCGGCGAAAAACGTGTTTGTCACGTGACCGAAATGCCTTATAACTCAATAGGTAATGGATGGATCAAAAATGGAAAAAACAGTTTAATTCCAAACCGCTTCCATGGCCAGACCTTCCAATTTTATACCTTTCCGCTAAAAAATTAATTTGTAATTGTGTCAAAACGTTTTCGCTTGTTGAACAGAGCAGTTAAGAACAGCCTTAAGGGTGTATTCGAAAAAATATTTTTCCACCCTCAACAGCTCGAAATTTTCTGAGACATTTTCAGACTCATTTTTAAAAGTAAAAACATGAAACTTGCTGAGGTGATTTTTGAAGAGATGTATAAGAGGCCGTGTGATTTCATTTTTCGATCAAGTCATTAGAATTTGATTTTTAAACAATTATTTTCTCAGATTGACCATTTTTTTCATTCCCAGATCTCCCGCTTCGGAAAAACGCCCACTTTGACAAAATTTTTTTACAATATTTTCTGCATTTATCAAAAAATCGACAAGCACGGCACATTATGCAATTTCTAAATAAGAGAATTTCCCAGTTTGATGAGTTTGAGAGCAAAAATGAATTTAAAAATGAATCAGAAAATAAGCAGTTTGGATTGGAATACACCCTTAAGAACAGCCTTAAGGGTGTTTTCAAATCCAAAAGGGCATCTTTCTGACGTAAGGTTTAATTTATTTTTGTTCGAAAACGCATGAAACTAGCTGGTGTTGCTATTCAGAAACTATGTCGTCGAGCTGTTTTTTCCATTTTTTTGCAAACGCAATAGATCGTTCAGAAAATAGTGTCAAAGTGGACGTTTTGAACCGAGTTTCCGCGCGAACAGAGAATAAGAACTCAAGCGCGGGCGAAAACGTGTTTGTCACGTGATCAAAAACGCTTATAACTCAATAGGTAATGGATGGATCAAAAAATGGAAAAAACAGTTCAATTCCAAATCGCTTCCATGGCCAGGCTTTCCAATTTTATATCTTTCCGTTAAAAAATGAATTTGTAAATGTGTGAAAACTTTTTGCGCTTGTTGGGCAGAGCAGTTAAGGAAACCTTAACGAACAACCTTAACGACAAACCTTAGCGAACTTGAGAACTAACGAGATTTTCTGCACCTTGATTTTATGTATCAGTTTGGTAGAGATTTGTGCAGAATTATCGAAGTTATAGTGTCCGTAAAAAAGTGATTACATATATACAGATAGAGAGATATTTGGGTCGATATAAAGTTTGGAACGGGTAGTGGTTTTTAGGTAGGTCCTGATCTTCAGAATTTTTTCAGAAATTCCAACATAGGGAAAAATGCAATAGGTAGTATTTCTTACGAAATCTATTTAAAATTTTGGAATACTTATAGTTTCAGCCCGGCCGAATTTTCGGCAGAACTCAGATTTTGGGCCGGAAACGAAAACGAATTTGCGGTCGATCTCTACTTAAAATTGTACAATGTTTTATACATAGATTACATTAACAGAGTAAAGGTTTATTATTAGATGAAAATGTTAAGTGTTGGTCGAAAATGTACTATGAGAATCTATACTATTTTTTCAAGTATTTATTATTTTTCAAACAACATTAAAGTAATTTAGAAAATATTTATCGATAAATATTGACTCTTTAAGCACATTCTTCAAGGAAACCATACACAAACGAAGCCCACAAAGTCTCGTAAAAAAATACGATCATGATATTTTCAGTTACCTTTATTTTGAACTGATCACCATGATAAACAAAAAAATCAATTTCGAGCAAAATGCCGTTTTAAGTTTTAAAATACTATTCTTTTACATCTCAACTTTCATAATATAGGTGGAGGAAATAAAAGATATTAAAGCCGTTTTAGAGACATACTAGCTGTAGTTTTCAATGACCGAAAAAATGGCGTTAGGTTTGTGATTATCTGTTAATCTGTATGTTGCCTTGCAATTAGTAACATATTTATCTGTATATTTCATTTTTTTTTTTTTCGAAATGGACTTGGCCTACTATGGTTGTGACTTGTGAGCTCCCCATACGCCTTGTTGGCTTTTATATGTATCATTGTTCGCCTTTCCCTTCGATCCGCCATTGGGACCAGTTTGCTTTCCTGCAGACTCAGATTTCATTTAACAGTGATGTTGTACATTTGTTTAATGAAATCTTTAGAAATTTATTTCGTTTTTAATAACCTACAGCATATACTTTTTTCTTTATAGAACTTCAAAATTATGATCTTTTAAACTACATTAATTCTTCTGATGCGTTTTCATTTGAATGTAATTCTCTAAGTGATCACGAATTAATGTTGTTATTCTGTATTCTATGGCTTGCAGACATATAAACTGAAAAATGCTGAGCTTAAAAAATTTGCTTAGGAGAGTCTTTTAAAAAGAATTTTAATCGTAAAATAATATTGATTAAGAAATAGCTTTTTTTTTTCCCCCCAGATATTGAGTCGGCCTTAGCCAGGTCTAATTCCATAGGTTTTTTTTTTTTTTTTTAATAGTCCAGGCAGATGTTTGCGTGGAGATATTGGCCTGTACAGACCTCTATCACAGCCTAGACTATGTATACAACTAAACACTGAATTCAAAACACAATATTCAATTTCCTTGTTATATTACCACTAATAGAGACCGTTTACGTAGAGGGTCCTCGCACCCCCATTGCTTTCCCCCTCACCCTCCCCTTATTTCTATGTTGCACATGCACGCGTGGCAAATGGTTTTAGCTGAAAAAAAAAAAAAAGAAAAAAAATGTTCCATTGAAGTTCTACTGCCACAACTGCCTGTCGTTCTCTCTATATTCGGAAAAGTGCCAGGGACACGCTGTAGAACGGGGAGCAGAGAGAAATATAGAGAGAGATACATAAATACAATTTCCAATTGGGGTTGCCTTGGTAACGGACGCTATCCATGTGCTGCGGGGTAGGTGCCCTCATGAGTTTGTTGACAAACTCGGTACCCTGCTATGCAGTATATGATATTTTTCATACTCAAGGTCTTCTAAAACCACGAGAGCCCCTAGGGATTTGATTGTTTTGTGGGTTCCTAAAAACTTGTAATTTTTTTTTTTTTTTTAAGGGTGTATTCCAATCCGAACTGCTTATTTTCTGATTTATTTTTTAATTCATTTTTGCTCTCAAACGCATCAAACTGGGAAATTCTCTTATTTAGAAACTACATAATGTGCGGTGCTTGTCGATTTTTTGATAAATGCAGAAAATATTGCAAAAAATGCTGTCTAAATTGGCGTTTTGAACCGAATTTCCCGAAGCGGGAGATCTGGGAATTAAAAAAAGAGTCATCCTGAGAAAATAACTGTTTTCAAATCTAATTCTAATGAATTGAGCGAAAAACGAAATCACACCACCTCTTATACATCTCTTCAAAAATCACCTCAGAAAGTTTCACCTTTTTCCTTTAAAAAAAAAAGAGTCTGAAAATGTCTCGAAAATTTCGAGCTGCTGAGGGTGGAAAAATATTTTTTCGAATACACCCTTAAAGCTAATGAAATATAAGAAAATATATATAAGGATAAGTAAGAATAGCTTATATTTACATTTTGTTATTTGCAAGTTGAACTTTGACTAGTTTGAAAGACGTGTACAACTACATTCATTAAGGACCTTTAAACTTTCAAAAAATCAATATTCGGATTTTTTTTTATTCTGAATTTTTAAACGTTTTTGAACAATATGCAAAAAAGAGCATTCAGAAATTTTCATTATTTCTTGAGTAATAATCATTCATCGCGGCTTTGCAGTTGAAGGTAAGGGGTTATTAAAACTTTTAAGAAACGCTTTCTCAGATTAGTCAATTTTGAGTTTGCTCGCTTTACTTTTAAACTATTTAAGCTACAGTTAAAAAAAATTAATCACATATTCATTTCTTCCTAATCTACAACCTAAAACCAAAAAATTCACCTTTTTTCTCTGGGATATCATTCAATTAATTACGTATGATAGAATTTAACAGGATGAAGAAAACTTTTATTAATATCTTCTTAAGTTTTGATTCGATTTTCATAAAACTTGAAATGATAAAATTCTGCAACGATTATATATATTGAATTTCAAGCCATTCGGTTGCGTAGTTTTTGCGCTGTTATATACGGACAGACAGACAGACCAGACGACAACTATAGGTGCTACATATTTATATAATTACGAACGCACCTAAACAAGACTAGTGTTATACATATATATATATATATGCATAATCTTATTTAGTTCAATAGAGTTCTTAAATGCCAAATCCTTGGAGACTCCGACACAATTTCACATAAATTAACTTTTTACTTAAATTGCTTAAAGGCCAAACTTTTAAATATTTTTATGTTTACCCAATATTTTTCTATCGTAATATAGCAGCATCGATTTTTACTTTTAAATATTTTTATGTTTACCCAATATTTTTCTATCGTAATAGAGCAGCATCGATTTTTAAATTATTAATTTCACGCTTAAAAAAATTTATTTTTATGTTGCCACACATGAAACTTCACTTTTGTAGATACGAAGCTAGTATTTCATAAAATCAATATTGCTATATTACGATCGATAAATGTTGGCAAAACTTAAAAATACTTAATTTAAAAGTTTGTGCTTTAGACAATTTAAGCACAAAGCAAAAGTGTCAGACATGCTCCATGGCATGATTTGTGGTAAAAAAAGGTTCTTTTCCAGTGTAGTGGCCTTGACGCTTTTAAGGCTGTTCTTAACTGCTCTGCTCAACAAGCGCAAAACATTTTGACACATTTACAAATTCATTTTTTAACAGAAGGGTGTAAAATTGGAAAGCCTGGCCATGGAAGCGATTTGGAATCGAACTGTTTTTTCCATTTTTTGGATCCATCCATTATCTACTGAGTTATAAGCCTTTTTGATCACGTGACAAACACGCTTATCGCCCGCTCTTGAGTGCTCTTTCTTCCTTCGCATGGAAATTCGGTTCAAAACGCTCACTTTGACACTCTTTTCTGAAACATCTATTGCGGAAAAAACAGATCAATGACATAGTTTCTGGACAACAACACCGCTAGTTTCATGTATTTTCGAACAAAAATAAAATAAAACGTATGTCAGAAAGTTGCCCTTTTGAATTTGAGAACACCCTTAAAGAAAGGTTGGCGTAATTCGTGTTTCAGAAAGTGAGATTTCTTGCTAAACAGCTATGAAAACAAACCTGGTGAGTTTTTATTATTATTGTTGTTACATTATTATTATTGTTTGTTATTTACAATTTACTCCTGTTTGTATATGGGGCATTCTCACAATCTTTTGAATTTTATGCCCCTAACTTTTATTTTAGTACATATTCTTGTTTTTTTTTTTTTTTTTTTTCATATACTGGGGAACATCCCATTGCATGATTGCATAACAATATTAGCGAGATAAATAAGTTTTGGACGATGTTGGAGGTCCAAATACCAGGAAAACTCCTATACCGTCCCGTGTCCCTGATGCGGCTTGTTAAGTTTAGAGCTGTCTGTATAAAATTGTTTCAATATAGGTAATTCAATGTAAGTTTTTTCAGAAACTGGGACAATTGTTTTATATAAATATGTAGCAAAAAATTAACCTGCTCACATTTTTACGGTTGATATTATTTTTTGAACTCTGTCCCTGGGTTTTAGATTCCTTGCTGTCCCTCTTCTAAAATTATACAGAAAATCAGTTGAGATGCAGCCACAGAATTTTTTTCAAGTTTTTTCTCATGCAGAAGTATGCTAGAGAAAGAATGTCTAAAATTCTTTGACAGGAAATTGACTGCAGAATTTAAATCAGCATTTAAATATCAATTTCAAGCATCGTGGCTTTATGGATAGTCTTACCATCCCCAAGGTTCATCCCTGCACTTTTCGAGGTAAATTAATTATTTTTTTAATTTGATCCAATGTAAATAACTGTTTCTAAAAATCAATGAATATTGTGGCTATCACCTAGTCTTAACATGATTTGCCTAAAAATAGGTGGTCATTTACCTTACCGTTCCATTCTTGCCATCCCTTTTTTTCTTTTATCGTCCCTTTTTAATCTTTCCGTCCCCTTTTTTTCCTTACCTTCCCTTCTTTAACACCCCTTTAAGACAATGTTATACCAAAATTTTGTACTAAAAATACTACATTGTTATTATTTCTTATTTGAATATCCTGTGGGTACTATGCGAATTCATTATAAGTAAAAATTTAGAAGAAAATAGAAAGTTATAGTGGTAAAATTGTAAGGAAAATTAAACTCGTAAGTTTAACTTAAACCTCAGTTAAATTAAAAAAAAAAAAAAATCGCTGCTGACCATTTTTTCTTTATTTCGAATCGTTAAGGTATTCGTCTATCAGATTAAAATGTTGTTTTAGCAAGTTTGATTTCACCAGATTTTTATTCCCGAAAAGTCAAAAGATTGTGAGAATGCCCCATATACAAAATTAGTGAAAAGGCTTCTTTATATTAAGTAAAGTGTATATTGAAAACATTGCTTGTATAAATGAAAGTTAAAATTCCAGTGCTCAATTCACCTTGAGTTAAATAATTAAAATTAATATAAAAAACACAAATAAATGTACAAAAAAAAAATACTTTCAGGTGCATACACATAATATATAATTGTTTAAAATACATTAAATATATCTTAAAATACATTAGAAAAATCCAGAACATTTTCAGCCATTACGAGGCAGTCATCAGGAGGAATTAAATGTTGTTATTATTTTTCTTTGCGCTTATTCGAGAATTGCCTAGAAGAAATCATTATAATTTAAAGGTTGTACGTCAGATGACGTTTGATGAGAAAATTCCATGATAGAATTAACCCGGGAGAACTCGCTGCATGAGATTTTCTCTCACAGTCGTACTTTGTTAAGACTCTTATTTAAATCATTTTTCATTTTAATTAAAATTTCAAAATGTTTTTCAATTATTTTACCTATTTTGTGAATAAAAGTACTAAGCCAACCAAAAAAAGTTGATATTATATGAATGTAAAGTAAAGGAAAAGCAATTGGGCATTCTCACTAGCGAGTTCTCCCGGGTTAAAGAACATAAAGCAAATCTCAGATTAAATAGACTCATACTGCTTTATCAAGATTAGCTCAAACTCAACCTATAAAAGTAGATTTTAATAAATCGAAAATTATTGTTCGTGCAAATAATTACCAGGAAGCTATTATAAGAGAATCAATTGAAATAATTGGTATTAAAGATACAGCTCGTAACGATGCACTATATCATTATGATATCCATGGAGTATGGAGAGGTCTGCTGCTTAATAGATGAATGCTCGTTTTGTTGAAAATTTTAATAATTTTATCTGGCATCTCATCTGGCGTACAACCTTTAAATTACAATCATTTCTTCAAGACAATTTTCGAATAAGCGAAATGAAAAATAGTAACAACATTTAAATCCCACTGATGTCGACCCTGTAATGGCTGAAAACGTTCTGGGTTTTTCTAATGCATTTTAAATAATTTTATATTATATGAATGCACTGGAAAATAATTTTTGTACATTTATTTGTGCTTTTTATATAAATTTTAATTATTGCTTGTATATGGGTGCATTCTCACAATCTTTTGACTCTCAGGAGTATAAAAATCTGCTGAAATTAAACTTGCTAAAATGACCTTATAATCTGATAGACGAATGCCTTAATGATTCAAAATAAAGAAAAAATGGTCAGCAGCGAAAATTTTTTTATTTAACTGAGGTTTAAGTTAAACTTACGAGTTTAATTTTCCTTACCATTTTACCACTAAAACTTTTTATTTTCTTCTACATTTTTACTTATAATGAATTTGCATAGTACCCAAAGGACATTCAAATAAGAAATAATAAAAAAATGTAGTATTTTTAGTACAAAATTTTGGTACAACATTGTCTTAAAGGGGTGTTAAAGAAGGGACGGTATAGGAAAAAAAGGGATGGTAAGTGGAAAAAAAGAGATGGTAAGGATGGGACGGTAAGGAAAATTACCACCTATTTTTAGGCAAATCCTGTTAAGACTAGGGGATAACCACAATGTTCAATGATTTTTAGAAACAATTATTTACATTGGATTAAATATAAAAAAAAAATTCAATTTACTTCGAAAAGTGCAGGAATAAACCTTGGGGGACGGTAAGACTACCCATAAAGCCACGATGCTTGAAATTGATATTTAAAATGCTGATTTAAATTCTGAAGTAAATTTCCTGTCAAAGAATTTTAGCCATGCTTTCTCTAGCATACTTCTGCATGAGAAAAAAGTTAACAAAAATTCTGTGACTGCATCTGAAGTGATTTTCTGTATAATTTAACACGAGGAAACCCAGGAACAGAGTTAAAAAAAATAATATCAACCGTAAAAGTGTATACAGGTTAATTTTTTGTTACATGTTTATATAAAACAATTGTCCCGGTTTCGGGAAAAAAATGACATCGAATTACTTTTATTGAAACAATTTTATACAGATTGCTCCAAACTTAAAAATCAGCATCAGGGACACAGGACGGTGTAGGATTTTCCTGGATATTTGGACCCCCAACATCGTCCAAAGCTTATTTATCTCGTTAATAATTGTTATGCAGTCATGTAATGGGATGTTTCTCAGTATATGAAAAAAAAAACCCCACAAGAATATGTACTAAAGTAAAAATTATTATTCAGGGACTTAAGAGTTAAAAGATTGTGAGAATGCCTCATATATGAAATAGTGAATAGGTTGCCAGAAAATTAGTTGCCAAATTTCCTGCTCTTGCCAAGGTCGTTTTTGCTATTTCGCCAAGATCCCTATACTGGAAAATTACCAAAGTAATTGTGAGTATATATAAGTATTTGGGAATAAAGACCAGCAAAATTCGATAATGATGCAAATCGATTAATGTAGTATGGCACCACTTATGCGCCAAACTATAACTTTAGACCCTTTATTCATTGCAATGATTCTGGAACTTTATAAACACCCTGGATTGGATATTTGCATCTCAGGTCTTTTACAGTTTTAGGATGGGGTTCAGAACTGGGAAATAGATGGATTCTCCGTTCTAAAGAGGGGCCCGTAAAGGGGGCCACATTCCCTCCCTCCCCACGGCATCTTTATTGCCGGGTCGGTCGATCGGCAGAGAGTGAGTGTGTGTGTTTCTGAAGTCAACTTTTATTCAAATCCACTCAAAGAGTTTCGAAATAAAATATTTAAAAAAAAATGAATAAAACGAGGAAGAGATGTTCAACAGCAGGGTTCATATGTGTGTAAAAATTGAAATTTACTAAGGTCGGCGTTTCAGAATTGGTTACATAAATCTCACAGTTTGTCAAGTTGAATATAGTGTTCCAATTATGCATTCATTTTCTTTCACCTCTTGAAAGGCAGTGGGATATTGTATATCCCACTTTATTTTAATCGCCAAATGCCGCAGTGGTACCAGAATTTTGGAAAGACAATTTGGTTTTATAATGTACACGAAGAAAATCTTTTACTTATCTTCAAATAAAATTTGTTTCTATAATGTACACGATGGAAGTTTTTAATTATCTCCAAATAAATGTGTTCGTAAATCCTGGTGACATTCAATTATTTCAACATTTTAGCGATGGAAGTGCTTTGCCCCTGAAAGGGGAAGGGCTGAAAACATCGATTTTCCAACTTTTTTGCTTAAGGCTGTTGATCAGTCAGGCTGGAAATTTCCCTCTCTAATGCTAAACCTATGGGCTTAGAATGCGTCCGTATTTTCCAAATTTCTCCTCGGAAAATAAAAAATTTTGCCTTTTTTTCTGTATGATCTTCTTGAAGAACTTTTTTTTTTTCCTTTTTCATTGACCAAATATTTTTGAAATGCGTTGTTAGTTTTATTTAAAGTGTTAAAGTCTTACTTACAACTCGCCTGCTTCACTTAGATTTTAACACTTAAAATATAAAATTATACACTTAAAATATAACACTTAAAATGTATTTTAGAAACAAGGCTTTAGAACAGCCTTTAGGCTGTTCTCTACTGCTCTGCTCAACAAGTGCAAAACGTTTTGACACATTTACAAATTCATTTTTTAACAGAAAGATATAAAATTGGAAGGCCTGACGATGGAAGTGATTTGGAATCGAACTGTGTTTTCCATTTTTTGATCAATAAATTGCCTATCGAATTATAAGAGATTTTGATCACGTGACAAAAACGTTTCTCACCCTTTCTTGAGTGGATATTCTTCTTTCGCACGGAAATTCACTTCAAAACGCCCACTTTGACACTATTTTCTGAAAGATCTATTACGTTTGCAAAAAAAAAAAGGGGGAAAAAACAGCTCGATTGCATAGTCTCAGAACAACAACACCTGCTATTTTCATCCATTTCAAACAAAAATAAATTAAAACTTATGTCATAAAGTTGCTCTCTTGGATTTGAGAACAGCTTTAGTAAAATATTTTCAATTTCGTTCAGAATAACTTTAAAAAAGTCGTAAAATAATCTGAATGCGAAGTGGAATAAAGAGAAAAGTGGTTTTGGGTTTCATTGAAGGAGTGGGGAGATGGTTAGATAGGAATAAAAACTTTGGGAATGGATGACATTTTACTTTTGTGGGTTCTAGATTCCAAATCAGCTGTTTGAGAAAACATAGAAAATCGAGCTATTTGCAAAATTCCCGTATTTTATATTTTCGTAACTAATATATCTCATACAGATATGAATGATACTGGAAAAATCTCTTCAAAACTTCAGTCAGGGTAAAAGATTTTCAGCAACTGACGATAGATTTTGCACACCTAACAATAAAACTACACATTCCAAACCACTTATAAATTAACCTTAAAATGTAAAATTATATATATATTTTAGAAACATTTTGGCAAATAAAAAAGAAAGAAAAATTCTTCAAGAAGAGCATACAGAAAACAGAAGGTAAAAATTTAATTTTTCGAGGAGAAATTTGAAAAATAAGGATGTATTCCAAGCCAATAGATTTAGCATGAGAGGGGAAATTCCAGCCTATGACTGGTAACAAGCCTTGTTTCTAAAATATATATTTAACTTTATATTTTAAGTGTTAAAATCTAAGTGAAGCAGAGGAGTTGTAAGTAAGATTTTAACACTTTAAATAAGACTAACAACGCATTTCAAAAATATTTTGGCCAATGAAAAAGAAAACTAAAATCTTCAAGAAGATCATTCAGAAAAAAAAAGGCAAATATTTTAATTTTCTGAGAAGAAATTTGAAAAATACGGATGCCTTCCAAGCCCATAGGTTTAGTATTAGAGAAGGGAATTTCCAGACTATGACTCTGGTAACAAGCCTTGTTTCTAAAATATATATTTAATTTTATATTTCAAATGTTAAAATTTAAGTGAAGCAGGCGAGTTGTGAGATTTTAGCACTTTAAATTAAACTAACAACGCATTTCAAAAATATTTTGGCCAATGAAAAAGAAAAAAAATCTTCAAGAAGATCACAGAGAAAAAAAGGCAAACATTTTAATTTTCCGAGAAGAAATTTGAAAAATACGGATGCATTCCAAGCCCATAGGTTTAGTATTAGAGAGGGGAATTTCCAGCCTATGACCCTGGTAACATGCCTTGTTTCTAAAATATATATTTAATTTTATATTTCAAGTGTTAAAATTTAAGTGAAGCAGGCGAGTTGTAAGTGATATTTTAACACTTTAAATAAGACTAACAACGCATTTCAAAAATATTTTGGCCAATGAAAAAGAAAAAAATATCTTCAAGAAGATCATTCAGAAAAAAGGCAATTTTAATTTCCCGAGAAGAAATTTCAAAAATACGGATGCATTCCAAGACCATGGTTTAGTATTAGAGAGGGGAATTTCCAGCCTATGACTCTGGTAACAAGCCTTGTTTCTAAAATATATATTTAATTTTATATTTCAAGTGTTAAAATTTAAGTGAAGCAGGCGAGTTGTGAGATTTTAGCACTTTAAATTAAATTAACAACGCATTTCAAAAATATTTTGGCCAATGAAAAAGAAAAAAAATCTTCAAGAAGATCACACAGAAAAAAAGGCAAACATTTTAATTTTCCGAGAAGAAATTTGAAAAATACGGATGCATTCCAAGCCCATAGGTTTATTATTAGAGAGGGGAATTTCCAGCCTACGACTCTGGTAACAAGCCTTGTTTCTAAAATATATATTTAATTTTATATTTCAAGTGTTAAAATTTAAGTGAAGCAGGCGAGTTGTAAGTGATATTTTAACACTTTAAATAAGACTAACAACGCATTTCAAAAATATTTTGGCCAATGAAAAAGAAAAAAATATCTTCAAGAAGATCATTCAGAAAAAAGGCAATTTTAATTTCCCGAGAAGAAATTTCAAAAATACGGATGCATTCCAAGACCATAGTTTAGTATTAGAGAGGGGAATTTCCAGCCTATGACTCTGGTAACAAGCCTTGTTTCTAAAATATATATTTAATTTTATATTTCAAGTGTTAAAATTTAAGTGAAGCAGGCGAGTTGTGAGATTTTAGCACTTTAAATTAAATTAACAACGCATTTCAAAAATATTTTGGCCAATGAAAAAGAAAAAAAATCTTCAAGAAGATCACACAGAAAAAAAGGCAAACATTTTAATTTTCCGAGAAGAAATTTGAAAAATACGGATGCATTCCAAGCCCATAGGTTTATTATTAGAGAGGGGAATTTCCAGCCTACGACTCTGGTAACAAGCCTTGTTTCTAAAATATATATTTAATTTTATATTTCAAGTGTTAAAATTTAAGTGAAGCAGGCGAGTTGTAAGTGAGATTTTAACACTTTAAATAAGACTAACAACGCATTTCAAAATTATTTTGGCCAATGAAAAAGAAAAAAAAATCTTCAAGAAGATCACAGAGAAAAAAAGGCAAACATTTTAATTTTCCGAGAAGAAATTTGAAAAATACGGATGCATTCCAAGTCCATAGGTTTAGTATTACAGAGGGGAATTTCCAGCCTATGACTGACAATGAGAACAGCCTAAAGGCTGTTTTCATGTCCACATTGGCTTACTTTCTGACACATTTTTAAATTCATTTTTGCTCGAAAAAACATAAAGTGTCAGGTTATTTAGAAACTATGTATAATCGAGAAGACGTTTCCCATTTTTTGTAAATGCAAAAGAGCTTTCAGAAAACACGGTCAAAGTGGACGTTTTGTACCGAATTTCTGCATGTGATACCGCGAGACAGGGGAGAAACCGGTCGTTACGTGACCATAATTGCTTATAAATCGATAAGTAGTTTATTTATCAAAAAATTTAAAAATCATTTGGAGTACAAATCGCTTCACTAGTCGGGCCTGCCTATTTTATGCCTTAGGTTTAAAAATGAGTCAGAAGTTGTGTCAGAAAGTCGATAAGCAGGGAAGATAGTTCTTGTGTTACTTAGATTTACGTAAAATATATCCTGTAAAATATAAAAGATATTAATTTTTCAAATACCGCAATTTTCTTTATGTACTCAAGCTGCTGTTTTATAATTCCGAACCTAAAATAGGACATTGTTTGTTCCTCAAGTTTTTAAGTATTCTGAAACTTAAAAGTGGAATATTATCTATTCTTCACCTTTTTTTGTTTAATCTCATATCCAGATATAGATTATTACGCATTTTTCAATGTTTTGTTTCATATCAAACACAAAAGAAGAATATTGCTCATTCTTAAAGTTTTTGTTTAATTTTCAAATTCAAAAAAGAGAACATTTCTCATTCTTAAGAAACATTGCTGATTCATAAGTTTTTGCTTAATGTAAAATTTAAAAGGAGAATATTGCAAATTCTGTAATTTTTTTTAAATCTAAAATGCAAAAGACGAATATTGTGCATTCTTCAAGTTTCGTAGAATTTTGAATCACAAAAGAATATTGCTTATTCATAAGTTTTTGTTTAATCTAAAATTTAAAAGGAGAATATTGCAAATTCTGTAATTTTTTTCTTAATCTAAAATGCAAAAGACGAATATTGTGCATTCTTGAAGTTTTGTAGAAATGTGAAACACAAAAGAAGAATATTGCTTATTCATAAGTTTTTGCTTAATCTAAAATTTAAAAGGAGAATATTGCAAATTCTGTAATTTTTTTTTAAATCTAAAATGCAAAAGACGAATATTGTGCATTCTTCAAGTTTTGTAGAATTGTGAAACACAAAAGAAGAATATTGCTTATTCATAAGTTTTTGCTTAATCTAAAATTTAAAAGGAGTATATTGCAAATTCTGTAATTTTTTTCTTAATCTAAAATGCAAAAGGCGAATATTGTGCATTCTTCAAGTTTTGTAGAAATGTGAAACACAAAAGAAGAATATTGCTTATTCATAAGTTTTTGCTTAATCTAAAATTTAAAAGGAGTATATTGCAAATTCAGTCATTTTTTTTTCTTAATCTAAAATGCAAAAGGCGAATATTATGTATTCTTCAAGTTTTGTAGAATTGTGAAACACAAAAGAGGAATATTGCTTATTCATAAGTTTTTGCTTAATCTAAAATTTAAAAGGAGAGTATTGCAAATTCTGTAATTTTTTTTAAATCTAAAATACAAAAGACGAATATTGTGCATTCTTCAAGTTTTGTATAATTTTGAAACACAAAAGAAGAATATTGCTTATTCATAAGTTTTTGTTTAATCTAAAATTTAAAAGGAGAATTTTGCAAATTCTGTAATTTTTTTCTTAATCTATAAAAATGCAAAAGACGAATATTGTGCATTCTTCAAGTTTTGTAGAAATGTGAAACACAAAAGAAGAATATTGCTTATTCATAAGTTTTTGCTTAATCTAAAATTTAAAAGGAGTATATTGCAAATTCAGTCATTTTTTTTCTTAATCTAAAATGCAAAAGGCGAATATTATGTATTCTTCAAGTTTTGTAGAATTGTGAAACACAAAAGAGGAATATTGCTTATTCATAAGTTTTTGCTTAATCTAAAATTTAAAAGGAGAATATTGCGAATTCTGTAATTTTTTTCTTAATCTAAAATGCAAAAGACGAATATTGTGCATTCTTCAAGTTTTGTAGAATTGTGAAACACAAAAGTAGAATATTGCTTATTCATAAGTTTTTGCTTAATCTAAAATTTAAAAGGAGGATATTGCAAATTCTGTAATTTTTTTTTAAATCTAAAATGCAAAAGACGAATAAAGTGCATTCTTCAAGTTTTGTAGAATTGTGAAACACAAAAGAAGAATATTGCTTATTCATAAGTTTTTGCTTAATCTAAAATTTAAAAGGAGTATATTGCAAATTCGGTAATTTTTTTCTTAATCTAAAATGCAAAAGGCGAATATTGTGCATTCTTTAAGTTTTGTAGAAATGTGAAACACAAAAGAAGGATATTGCTTATTCATAACTTTTTGCTTAATCTAAAATTTAAAAGGAGTATATTGCAAATTCAGTCATTTTTTTTCTTAATCTAAAATGCAAAAGGCGAATATTATGTATTCTTCAAGTTTTGTAGAATTGTGAAACACAAAAGAGGAATATTGCTTATTCATAAGTTTTTGCTTAATCTAAAATTTAAAAGGAGAATATTGCAAATTCTGTAATTTTTTTAAAATCTAAAATACAAAAGACGAATATTGTGCATTCTTCAAGTTTTGTAGAATTGTGAAACACAAAAGAAGAATATTGCTTATTCATAAGTTTTTGTTTAATCTAAAATTTAAAAGGAGAATATTGCGAATTCTGTAATTTTTTTCTTAATCTAAAATGCAAAAGACGAATATTGTGCATTCTTCAAGTTTTGTAGAATTGTGAAACACAAAAGTAGAATATTGCTTATTCATAAGTTTTTGCTTATTCTAAATTTTAAAAGGAGAATATTGCAAATTCTGTCATTTTTTTTCTTAATTTAAAATGCAAAAGGCAAATATTATGTATTCTTCAAGTTTTGTAGAATTGTGAAACACAAAAGAGGAATATTGCTTATCCATAAGTTTTTGCTTAATCTAAAATTTAAAAGGAGAATATTGCAAATTCTGTCATTTTTTAAAATCTAAAATGCAAAAGACGAATATTGTGCATCCTTCAAGTTTTGTAGAATTGTGAAACATAAAAGAAGAATATTGCTTATTCATAAGTTTTTGCTTAATCTAAAATTTAAAAGGAGAATATTGCAAATTCTGTATGTTTTGGCTGAATCCAAAAAGGAGAATATTACAAATTCTATAAGTTTTCACTTATTCTCAAATCCAACAGGAGAATATTGATCCTTCTTCAAGTTCTTTTTTATTTTTATTTTTTTAATCTCAAACCAAATCATAGAATTTTGTTTCTTTCGAAATTTTTGTTTCATCTCAAAAAGGAGAATATTATCGTTCCTCGAGCGTTTGTTTACATCTATAAACTACCCTCCAACCCAACCCGAAACCGCAAGTTCTTCCTCATCCTTTCTCCTCATTTCCCAGTTTCGAATTTACGAAAACGGGGGGTGCAACGACCAACCCTTGCCGAAACCAATTCATGGCTGGTTCCCGTACACTGCGCCCCTGCCAGGGCCTCTTTGAGGGGGACGGGGAGAGTTGGGGCCATTTATTGCACGGCCGATAACAAAGACTCGGCAGAACACATCTAACAATGAACAGCAGGGGGGCGAAAGGGGGGGTAGTAAGGAGAAATTCCCTTCCATTGTCCACGGTTCCCCCTTCGAACGTGGGAGGCGTTCTTCTTATATCAACCATTCTGATGCTGAAGAATATTTTCAGTTTTTTTTTTTTTCATCTATGGCCTAGCTATCTCATGCCTGGTTCACTATAACCACCCTGCATGCATGTGTGTGCGTGTGTGTGCTTGTACATGCGACCCCCGGATTACATAGCATCACACACAGGGAAAGGCGACAGCAAAAAACTGCAGAAAGAGACCTCGCTCTTTCTTTTTGTTGTGAGTTCAGTTTTTTTTTTTCGGCCCTTTAATTCACTGCAAACTGCCAACATAGTAAAAGTTACTGAACACACATAACTGTGATTATATACACAGTCGACTTTTCCTAATTTCGAACTTAGATTTGATCACTTTGAAAATAAGATATTAAAACAAGGTTAAAAATCTTATAAATTGAATTTTTAAACTTAGTATTTGAAACATTCGAAGTAGAGTCTTTCACGAGTCTCATCGACCTCCAACCCAAACCGTACTTGACAGGCTTAACTCCCCCCCCCCCCCCCAAAAAAAAAAAAATAAATAAATAAATAAATAAAAAATTGCTATAATCCAATTATGGTAAAAACAGTCTACGATCCCGACTCTAATAATAATTTAAAAAGAAAAATGAATGGATATACAGTAAAACCTGTGAAAACGGAGGAAAATATTCCGTCTTATCGGTATAAAAGCATGAGGGTTTTTTTTTTTTTTTTGAGTGTGTGTGTGTGCTGAATGACTTTTTTCGTTTTACTCAAATCCAAAAGGACAACTTTCTGACATGAGTTATAATTTATTTTTGTTCGAAAATGCGTCAAACTAGCTGGTGTTCTTGTCCAGAAACTATGTCATTGAGCTGTTTTTTCCATTTTTTTGCAAACGCAATAGACCTTTCAGAAAAGAGTGTCAAAGCAAAAAGATGTCCGCTTTTCAGAGGTAAACACGTATACACATACATTGTGGATGTGTTATGGATTGAAGAAAGTGTTCACTAAATAGTGATGCCCGCTATTCCGGGTGTCCATTATGGAAGCTTTACTGTACATCACTTTTTACTTTCATCTTTTCTGAAATTAGTGTTTGCGATCAATTAAACGCAATGTCATTAGTAGAATTAGAATCCATACTACAATTTCTATTTTATAAAATATATACGACACTCAATATCTTATCTATCAGGAATATTAAAAGAAATTGATCAAAAAAGAAAAACGTCATGTTTATGAGCTCTCTCATCTTCTTCCGAAACAAGAATGCTTAAGGGTGTTCTCAAATGCAAAAAGGCAACTTTCTAACATAAGTTTTGATTTATTTTTGTTCAAAAATGCATGAAACTAGCTGGTGATGTTGTTCAGAAACTATGTCATTGAGCTGTTTTTTCCATTTTTTTTACAAACGCGATAGATTTTTCAGAAAAGAGTGTCAAAGTGGGCGTTTTGAACCGAATTTCCGCACGAAGGAAGAAAGGGCACTCAAGAGTGGGCGAAAAACGTGTTTGTCACCTGATCAAATTCGCTTATAACTCAATAGTTAATAGAGGGATCAAAAAATGGAAAAAAAACAGTTCCATTCCAAATCGCTTCCAATACGAGGTTTTCCAATTTTATACCTTTCCCTTAAAAAATGAATCTGTAAATGTGTCAAAACGTTTTGATCTTGTTGAGCATCAGAGCAGTTAAGAACAGCCTTAAGAAAAGATTCCGTTGTACACAGGTTCCGTTTTCATAGGTTTTTCTGTACTAATCATAGAACATTATGATCATAGGCGTTTGGGAAATCGAGTAATATTCGAACCCGACCTGACAAAACTTTCTTTAATGTGATTCTCAAACATCCTGCTCCACAACGCAAACTTTCTGACATAATTTCTGACTCATTTTTACAGGTAAAGTCATAAAATTGGCAGGTCTGACTACGGAAACGATTTGGAATAGAACAGCGTGTTTCTTTTTTGATAAATAAATTCTTATCCAGCTATAAACGATTCTTGTCCAGGGACGACCGGTTTTTCTCCACTGCCGCCTCAAGAATTCGGTTCAAAATGCCCAATTTGACAGTATTTTCTGAAAGATTTCCTGCCTTTATCATAAATGGAAAACGCCATTCGATCACATAGTTTCTGAATAAAAACACCTGCAAATTCAATGCATTTCCGAACAAAATAAATTCAGAAATATGTCAGAAAGTTAGCCTCTTTGGATTTGAGGACAGCCTTAAAGGTTCTTCTTCAAACTTTTCTGCGATGGTATCACAGTTATACCAAGAAATAATTTGCCATTAGAGCAAATGGGACGAGTGCTCGAGCTCCCAGTTGAAAAGGAACCCTAAAATTAACTGTACTGAATAAATAAAATTTAAATTCTGATGAATATGTTTAAAATAAATATTGAAATTTCAACAGTTTTATCACGGGATAAATTGATTGGCGTTATTCAACTTGTGACTTATTAACATCCTATATTCATTATAAGCCTGTCTAACAATTAATGATTTCAAACGTTTTCTCTGTCTGTATATACACAAATACAAGCTGAAATTTATTTAGAAACGCCTTCACACTCCATTCACATCTAACTACTGATATCTGTTTAAATTTTTTTACTAATTCCAGTTTAAAACTCTATGGATTAAATAACAATAAAGTAATAAGAATGATGTATTTTATAATATAGTAAGACGCAAAATACACAACATGAACTTAAAAAAACTCACTTCTCTCACAAAACTCACTCAACTCCTTAAGGCTGTTCTCAACTGCTCTGTTCAACAAGCGCAAAACATTTTGACACATTTACAAATTCATTTTTTAACGGAAGGATATAAAATTGGGAGGCCTGACTAGGGAAGCGATTTGGAGTCGAATTGTGTTTTCCATTTTTCTGATCAATAAGTTACCTATTGAGTTATAAGCGATTTTGTGCACGTGACAAAGCCGTTTTTCACCCTTCCTTGTGTGAGTGGTAATTCTTCTTGCGGAAATTCGATTCAAAACGCGCACTTTGACACTATTTTCTGGAAGATCTAATGCGTTTGCAAAAAAAAAAAAAAACAAAAAAAAAACCAGTTCGATTCCATAGTTTTTGAACAACAAACACCTGTGCCACAAGACCAAAACTTTTCGTTTTCATATTTAAAAAAAACTAATTAATTCATTAACGACACAGATTGATTTTCTAATGATACGAATTTCATCTCATTAAAAAATGTTTTTGGTGTACATATCTCGATTTATCTTTTATAATGATTTTTGTAAATGACTATCTGTTTTACTAAAACTTTCTCCAAGAGTAGGGTAACTCCGGGAGAGTCTCCGCATCCGGGATAGATTGCCTCACCCCTTGTATCTCTTGTAATTATCGATAGATGGTCGTCAAACGCGCAGTATAGGTGCGCAATGAGATTATTTTAATCAGTGTATAGCGTGAGTCCCATTTCGATGCTTACTTGTAGAAGTACAATCCTTATTTTGACGTAAGTGCATGATTTCACTGTCCAAACTTTTAAACACGTTATGCTTAAATACTTTTCATACACTAATTACTAAATGCATGCATGATTTCGAAGTCAAAACCAAGTGTAAGCGTTTATATAGAGTACTGTGTATATGGTTACTCCATTCCCCTTAGCGATGGCAGGTAACTGTGATGGCCGACGTCTCCACCATGCAAAATGGGATACATGCCGCACTGCAATTCCGGTATATATGCCGCAGTTTCTTTTGTACGGGATGATTAAGTGTTATTAACTTTTCCTTTTCTTTTTGCACAGACTAATCATGTTAGGCATGTTATCAAATTTACTAAAACCAAAGGAGAAAAAGGGAAAAATAAAAAGTAAGAAGGGCAAGAAAGATGCAAATCAAGATGATAATAATGAAAAATTGGATTATGCGTAACGCAGACGTTCTTTGCAAGGAATGTTTAGAAAACTTCTCCAAAAAAGAGGAAGTGTAATTGGCTTCGCTGCATCATGTGCCAAATGTAGTTACATAAAGACTGTACTTTTTTGACACATTTTGTGTAGATTGTATTCGAAAAAACAGGTCTATTAACCCATTCGGGACTATATGTGCGTATAAGTACCTTCATAAAGAGCGTACAAAATTTGTTTCTGGCACCAGTAAAAAAGAAAAGTAATATTTGCTTTCTTTAATTAGAGAATTTTCATGATTATTAAGTAAAGGTAACTTCTATTAAAAATGTGGTGCCAACCGAATAAAATTTGTGTAGAAGCCGCCAATACCGAAAGAGTTAACAAATAAATTATGTAAACACAATTTTACTTTTTTTTTCTTTTCCCTCTCTAATTATTGATGTTACACTGTTGCTGAAATAACAATTAAAATTTAATGTAAAAAAATAAGTCGATAATTTTAATAGTGAAAGTAAGGCAAACAATTATTAATTTGAATCTACAATAGGTTTCATTGTACTCATTTAGTTTCATTTTGTTATTACATCGTTAATTATAGTCCAGATATGAATATTTTTTTTTATGTTTTTATTTATAATTTCATTCTGTTCTTATTACAAGCGCGGCATAACTACTGCACAAGTGCGGCGTCTCAGCCTGAATGTACGGGTGACGCGCCGCAGTGAAATGTTTTAGAAAAAAAAATTGTTAAAAAATATTAATTATTTGTTTTGAATTTTTTTGTTGCAGTACACGCATTGTATATTGAACATTAAATAGCACAGCATGATTTTTTTTTTTTTTTTTTTTTTTTTTTAATGTCCACTATGGGACTTTATACACAAATTCAAAAAAATATGCGGCATAAATCCCGGAATTACCCTATTGGAAACACATCTGCGTTTTCAAACTGAAATTTTTTTATTACTGTTAAGTCAGCAGCTTTTAATGAGTACTTGAAAAATGCCTTCAAAGTTGAATCCTATAGTCATTACTTGCTTTATCATTTGCACTCACCTCTTTAGTCAGTCATGACTGATCATTATAAATAGGGAAGCTCATAAGCAACTCTCATTCGAGCCGATACAGCTCAATTCGTTGATTCATGTTGGATATTTCCAAAAGAAGAAACGTATTTTTTTTAATCCAAGTAGTTTCGGTCCACCCGAATTTTCAGCAGCATTTTCGCCGAAAACGAAACCGAATTTTCTGTCGATCTGTACTTAGAACAAAATTGGATATCTATTTGAGTACAAAACAAGATCTCTTCAGCCAAAATCAAATCTATCCAACCTAGCATATAACTTCAGTTATTAACCATTTGGAAAAATGGTTATTGTCCACGTCAGGGTAGGAAATCAAAAGCATATCTGAAGGTTTTTATTGGTTTAATCATCATTTTATTCGTTTTCTGATGGGTCTATACAGTAATCTGTATTTCCCTTTACTTTCAACAGAGGTGGATACTTCTGTTGCCACTATGACAAAAAAGTAATAAAAACTACAAAAAAAATATATTAATAACTCAGAAACAAATTGAGATACAGCTTTCAAACAAATTGCATTTAAAAGTAAATTGTTTTCTCTATACGACGGTATAAAAAGTAATATTGTGGGATGTTTAGAAGTTTAAGAATGAAATTTCATTTAAAACGGGTCGTCCGATTTCTTGGAAATCTGACGATGGAAAAGCCTTTTCCCGAACAGCCAATGAAATGCTTGGATAATACGTAAGTTTCAGGAAATCCTGCAATTTGTACGTGTAATAACACTATTAATGTTTAATTCATGTCGTACGTAATGTAGGATCAACTTCGTGCGATTTTTTATGTCTTAAATTTTAGTCTTTGAAAAAATCATTTTCCAAATGGTCGTTGTAATTTGTTAAATTTCTTTTTATTAATTTTTTTTTCTTTTAATGAAAACAAAGTAGCGTATAACTCCCACAATAAGAGAAAGCTGAAAGATTTCCTTTCTGTCGACTGAGGAGTTTTTCCCGTTCAGAGTTCAGAGGGCAGAGGTAGATATCCATTCATCATCTCCAATCCCTGCTTTGTGCTTGGATAATCCCTGGCCCTTGTTCTCTCTTTCCTCCATATTAACAGGGGACAGAATTCGAAATTTATCCCATTTTAATGCTCTGCATGATAGATAGGTAAAATTTATTAAAAAATTCCTTGCAGCATTTGTCTTCAGGTTAATTTTGTTAAAGTAAACTTGTTCGTATAGTGGATAAATAAGCATGGAAGAAGAATTATTTCCCCTATGTGATACAGTCAGACCTCTATTTAACGAACCTCTATTTTGCGAATTTCTCTATTTTGCGAACTTTTTCTTGGAACCAAGAACATTTTGCGAATTTCTTCGTAAAATAACCTCCAAATAGCGAAGTGCATTCTCTATTTAAAGAACTTTTTCTTGAGATCTATTTTTTTTTTTCTCCCTATTTCTCAAAATATTTCTGGACATTTCAAACTTATTCTTTCTTTAAACACATTTTATGATGTTCAATGGTCTTGAACTGGTTGTACCAGGCACCTTCTTTGTCATCAGTAAGAATTCAGTAAGTACGGAGTCCGAAGACGATAATCACTAGTAACTTTTAAAAATACGGATACAGATGAGAAAAAAAGAAGAAATTGACCATGATGTGCTGATTGATGATTGTATTTCACTTAATTCTGAAATTAAGACCTCGGAAACACTATCCGAATTGGATATTTTCGACAGTGTGAAAAAAAAAACAAAAACAAAAAAAAACAATACAGCAATGAATTGCACTGAAGACGAATAGGATGATGATGGAAATGATCATGATGCAGGAATTAACAAAACTTCGTATGATGAAATGCTAAAATCATTTGAAACAATCCGACGCGGATCATAGTTAGAAGAAAATACGCATGAAGGGGTTTTTGGTGCATTGCAAAGATGCAAGGCGTATTATGAGAGGAAAAACTTTTTAAAAGAAAAACCTCTGACAAAATTAACAGAGTTTTTCAGAAACTAAATTTAAGGACGCATATGTTAATGTATGGTTAAAATCATTTGTTATAATAATAATAAATACGATAAGGTCATTAAAATTCGTTAATTTTAATGTAAAACTATTTACTTTAAACAGAAAATACAGTGTATCCCCGGACAATGTTTTGTTTTCCTTGCAGATTTCAAAGATTTAAACACATAGAAAAAATGAATTGATGATGGATATTGGTGGGTAAAATAAATAAAACAAATCGATATAATTTATAAAAAAAAAAAAATGTGATTAATTACTTTTAGTAAAAATATTTAGTGTTTATGAATTTAAAATCTGTTTTATGTAGTTTAAAGTATTTTAAATGGTGAATCTCTATTTAACGAATTTTCCATATAACGAACTTTTTTCCGGGATTTAGCGACTTCGTTAAATAGAGGTTCGACTGTATTTCTACTTCCATGGATATAACGGTGGCATCATAAATTTATGGCATCTAACTGTACATTTAAAATATTAATTTTACCGTTAAAGTTAAAAACTAATACATCAGCGTGGAGATAGTTTTATAAAAACATAAAGAAATTCGTATAAAATTACATTACTGTAATGTAAAGTTGTGTATCAGAATTGTTAATTTTGCTTCGAAACCTTTGAAGAGCAAAAAAAAAAAAAAAAAAAAAAAACTCCCAACTGATCACAGTGTCTTTGGAAAAGAAAGCCCAGAGAAATAGATTATGGGCTGTTGTTGCAGTATTACTCTATACGCAGCCTTATTGAGCTATTAACAGCTGTAGAAAGTTTTCTTCATTTTTATTTTTCTTATCTTCTGTCAGGGCAGGAGCAATGTTTCGTGAGATACTGGCAAAGCACTTATCGGGACCCAACGTCTCTGACTGCAATACTGGGCTGTCAAAATTTATTTTTAAATTGTATATACCAGGGTTGGCGAACCTTTTTATAATCGCGTGCCAGTTTTTTTCAAAAAAATATTTTACATGACCTTGACGTGCCGTGCCAACTAAAAAACAAATTTAGTACATTGAAAAATAATTAATCAAAACCACTTGAGATTTTTTTCTAAAATGGGTAACATCCATGTAAGTATTACATTGTAATAATTATAGAAACAATTATATTTTAGAATTTAGAAATTAATTAAAAAATAATGTGATTAATTGGGTTGTATTTTGGATGAAAAAT
This sequence comes from Maratus speciosus, assembly GCA_963932465.1. Lineage (NCBI taxonomy): Eukaryota > Metazoa > Arthropoda > Arachnida > Araneae > Salticidae > Maratus > Maratus speciosus. The sequence goes on from OZ010786.1 coordinate 632,609,145, forward strand.
AATTAATAATTTTAACAGAATACAAACTAAAATGGATTTATCTGGCAACTGCTTTCTGTTTGATTTTTTATATTATTCATTTAATAAAAACTCAAAGGTAATAGTAAATAGTAGGAAAAATTATTAAAATGAAAAAAAAAAAAAAGAAAAAAGAAAGCAGTTGTATTTAAATAGTTCTGAAATTATTTTCCCAGTTGCGATAATTTACCATCGATATTTCTGTTAATATATAATAATCTTTCCCTTTTGATAGTTTTCAATTATTTTCTTTGTTTGATAAATTTTCGAAACCATACTGAATAACATTAAAATTCTTCATTTTCCAATTAGCCGAATGAGATTATCTAAGCTTGTGTATTTTGTGCAAAATCACTGTATCTTGATTTATAGATACAATCAACGCCGTGCAGTGCTAAAAGTATTCTTTCGCGTGCCAAAAGTGGCACGCATGCCATAGGTTCGCCAACCCTGGTATATACAGTAAAAAACAGATTATACGTCTTTCAGGGGATCGTTCTAAAAGGACGTATAACTGAGAAAGACGTACAATCGAAATTGTAGTCGCCTAAAGTATAAAATCTGTGACATATAGAAATACTATATTGCTGCAATCGTACAAATTTAATTTTTAATCATCGTCTGACGTGTTGATTTACTTTGAGACTTACACAAAAGCATTGAATGCATAGAGTTAAGTTCCTGGGAAGTTCTGAAACAAATGTTCTAAGCGTGTCAATGCAGTCAACGCATCTTTGTTAGAAGATGCGATAATTTCTTCACTTTCTTTTTCTTCTTCGCTATTTAAATGAGCATCCGATAATCTGTTTTCTATCAGTTCATCGCAAAAATTCCGAGAAAATTGGTTACGGCATGAAAGAAAAGACGTATATCCGAAGTTACGCGACGTATAAACGAAACATTTCAACATTTACATAGGGATGAAACGGGACCGCAGTAAAACGGCGTATAAATGTGAAAGACGTATAAATGAGAAACGTATAAACGGTGCTTTACTGTATTATAATTATAGAATAATATAAATAAATAATAATATGCATAAAAATATACCAGGACATATCTTTCACATTTAATAGGCAAAATTATTTTTAATTTCTCAAAAATTTCTATGCTTTACAACAGGAACTGTCCACCTTTTCACCATGCAGGGGCGCATCTCAGCTCTTAGCAAACAAAGAAGGGCGCCATTATTAACATGGATCAAAACATGTAACAAAACTGACAGTATTAGTAGCGACATACATATGCAAATAGATTTCGATGTGGTAGATTTAAAGCCCCTATGGATCTGAAGCTCCATGAAAAAAATTTCGAATTATACATTTTTCAGCGAGGGTCTATATCAAATTCTTTTTTAATTGGAGGAGCCAAAAAGTTAAATCTCGCCTATTATAAAATTATACATTTTTTAGCGAGGGTCTATATCAAATTTTTTTAATTGGAGGAACCAAAAAGTTAAATCTCGCCTATTATAAAATAAAATGGTAATCAGAGATATTATTAGGATTTTTGGGGACGCAAAAATACTCCTTGATTTATATTGGAGGTGCAAATTTGCCGTTATAAAAAGTACCGAAACAAAGACAGGCATGATCTAGTGACCAATCCATCGGTACTTCCAAAGAGACAGCCTGGAAGAGCTTTCAATGGTGAAAATCATTTCGCACGATTTTATACATTTTTTAAAAACAAAATGATTAAAATTACCTGAAATTTCAAAAGTCTGACGGAGAGAATGACAGCCCTTTTCCCGTTTTAAAAAACAGCCAATGGGCCAGTGAAACAATACCAATAACAAAAAAGCTGGACTTTTATCCGCGAAAGAGGAGTGGGGAGCGCTTATTTTTCTACATTTTACTTCTTAATATATTAAAAACGTTGTTTCCAACTTTTACCAATTCAAATCGTCATAATTCGCACAAAATATTTTATAAAGAATAACTATAAATAAGTAAAGAAACGCAATAACACATTACAGTCAAATCTCGTTAACATGAAAACATTAAGGCTGTTCTCAAATCCAAAAGGGCAAATTTCTGACATAAGTTTTAATTTATTTTTGATCAGAAATGCATGAAACTAGCAAGTGTTGTTGTTCAGAAACTATGTCATCCAGCTGTTTTTTTTTTTTTTTTTTTTTTTTTTTTTTTTCAAACGGAATAGATTTTTCAGAAAATAGTGTCGAAGTGGGCGATTTGAACCGAATTTCCGCGCGACAGAACAATAAGCACCGAAGAAAGGTTGAAAAACGTGTTTGTCACGTGATCAAAATGGCTTATAACTCAATAGGTAATTTATGGTTCCAAAAATGGAAAACACAGTTCGATTCCAAACCGTTTCTATGGTCAGGCTTTCCATTTTTTAACGGAAAGATATAAAACTGGAATGCCTGGCCATGGAAGCGAATTGGAATTGAACTGTTGTTTTCCTTTTTTTGATCAATCAATTGCCTATTGAGTTATAAGCATTTTTGATCGTGTAACAAACACGTTTTTCGCCCGCTCTTGAGTGCTTTTTCTCCGTTCGCGTGGAAACTCGGTTCAAAACGTCCACTTTGACACTTTTTTCTGAAAGATCTATTGCGTTTGCAAAAAAATGGAAAAAACAGCTCGATGACATAGTTTCTGAACAACACCAGCTAGTTTCATGCATTTCCGAACAAAAATAAATTAAACTTATGTCAGAAAGTTGCCCTTTTGGATTTAAGAACACCCTTAAGGGGAATTAAATTTTTGCTCATGTTATCGGTAACAAAAAATTCAGATAAAAAATATCGAGAAAAATACATATAGGTGAGACTATGCGGGCTAATGGGACATGGGAGCTAACGGGACAACAGGGTTTTCTCGTAAAATATAACAGTCCACATTTATCAGTAAATGTCATTTCAAGTGTCACACAAGAACACATGAAACTTATTTCTATTTTAGTAATTAAACTTTTAGTTATATATTTTTTATCCATTAACAGAAAACTGTTAAAAGTAATTGTGTAAAAAAAAAAAACACTACACTGTGCATGTGAATGCCTTTATAAATTCATACGGGTAAAAGAAGTAAATAAAAAAAGAATAAAAGACTGAACGCCACCTTTCATATAAAAGTTGCAATACTAAAGTTTTCCACGTGTGAAGAAAGATACAACGCATAAAAATATTCCGTGTAGGTAGCAACCTTCCCTAATCCCAGTGGCATGTAGTTGATGACACGTATTGTATTTTCCAAAAGTGAGAACATTCTAATGGCAATAGCACTCGTTTTCATCGCTCTAAAGAATAATCCTTTTCATGCGAAGCTCTAAAGAATAACCAGGGGTGTTTGTGAATTCATGAAAAAATACCTGAAATTATACGGAAAAAAAGTTTTCATATGAAGAGAAAACATATAATGTATTGCAGGGAGATTCAATCCTCTGATTATGAAAAATATTACTTTTAATTATGTTTAGCAATCATATGAAATTGATATTTTAGTCTTATTTTATGAATTTAAGTACAGTCGGCCCCACTTAATCGGGTAACGGACAATTGCATACCCCGCTTATATGCATAGAATGCCGTGGAACAAAAACACTCCCCATAAGGTTAATGTTAAATATACTCGTTTTATCGCATAACACTCCCCTGTTAATCGCATAAATATCTCCAATCTAGTAATCCGCATTTTATGAATTCCTGTTATAGTGATGAATGGGAAGAAAAGAAGAACTTTTTTTGTTGTTATTGTAACAATGGTTTGTAATATTTACGATCGAAGAACAGAACCCGTCGTGAGAGAAGACTTTATTATCTTAATTCTAGGAAACGCATAGGAGTGTTGAATTTAGACAATTATGTTTTTCTTGTCTTTTAAAGCTTGTCGTACATACAGTGACTCAAGATGCTGGGGGTACTTTTTGGAAAATCTTGGAATCGGGGGGAAAATACAATCGGGACCGTCAAGAGAATAAAGGAACAATATTTTGTGCCGGAAATGGAGAAATGCAGTGTCCGAGGTAGGAAAAAACGGGAGAGTTTCACAGGGCACGGTATAATTACTTTTTCCTGCGTTTTCCTCCCCAAAGGTTAAAACGGGGCTGTGGAACGGGAAAGGACAGTTGACGGGACATTCGCGTCTGTTACTTGGCGATGAGAGAAAGAGCCAAGCATTGAATTGCAGAAATAGGACAGTTTTTTAAACACCGGCCTGATATAAAAATTTAAATGAATCCGATAACATATGAACCTTTTTCAATGGATACGACTTTCACGAGTATATGGATGTTCTCAAATACAAAGGCGCAACTTTATGCACAAGTTTTAATCCATTTTTGTTCGGAAATGCATGAAATGGTCAGGTGCTGCTTTTCAGAAACTATGTAATCGAAAGGTGTTTTCCCGTTTTTGGTAAACGTAAAAGATCTTTCAGAAAATACCATCAAGATGGGCGTTTTCAACCGAATTTCCGAAAGAAAAAAAACAGCCAGAGAAAGGAGAAAAACCGTTTTGACCAAAATTGTTTAGAATTCGATAATTAATTTATTTATCAAGAACGGAAAACTCATTTCTACTCCAAATCGCTTCCATAGTCAACCCTGCCAATTTTGTACTTCTACGTTTAAAAATGAGTTAGTACATGTGTCAGAAAGTTTCACGCTTGTGCCCATTTTATACATTTCTGAACAAGAATTAATTCAGAAATGTGTCAGAAAGTAGCTCTTTTGGATTTGAGAACAGCCTGAATAAATTACAAATTACATAAAAATGACAAGTCTGATTATTGAAACGATTGGAAACGAATATTTTTTTCCATTTTTTGATAAATAAATTACTTATTAAATTATAAGCGATTCTTGTCACGTGACGACAGGTTTTTCTCCTTTCCCGTGCTATCACTTAGTGAAATTTGATTCAAAACGCCAACTTTGACAGTATTTTTTTTATAGATCTTTTGCTTTATAAAAAAAATGACAACACCATTCAATTACGAAGTTTTTGAATAAGAACGCCTGCCCATTTTATAGATTTCTGAACAAGAATTAATTTAGAAATGTGTCAGAAAATAGCTTCTTTGGATTTGAGAACAGCCTTAATAAATTACAAAGAAATATTTTCAAAAATCTACTTTTATTATACAGCTTCAAAAGTTATCATTTTTTAATCATCTTTTTTCTTTTATTCTAAACTATATTATTATTATTATTATTATTATTATTATTATTATTATTTTATGAATCTTTATTTGAAGTCTTTAGTTTCTAAGTAATAATTAAGGTTGCTATTGTGTAATTTGTCTGGAAGAGACATAATCTATAATATACTGAAAAATTTTCCCATAAATATGTACGCTGTAATCTTGACCCGACCGGCCTATATTTGTTTTTTTTTTTTTTTTTTCATGGGCCGGGGCAGATCCGTTTTTACTGAATTTTGTTCGGACTGGGTCCTGAACTGTGAAAATATCTGCCTGGGCCGAACTTTTAATTTTACGCTGACCGGGTCAAGATAATTTTCGTTCGGGCCGGGCTGAGCTGAGTCTGGTCCTGGAAATTCGGCCCGTGCAGATTTCCAGCTCTGAGCTGAATTTTCTCTCTGCTGATTGTAAGCGTGACAACGTCAAAATATGTTGCGACAAAAAAAGTTATTAAATTAAAACAATGAAGTTTGTGTATACAATATAATTAATATAACTTTTATTATAAAGTTTTTATTTCATTAAAACTGCACAAACAATAATAAATAAATACAATATGTAATTATTTGTCACTGTATATGACTGAAATTTTAAGTGAACATTTTGAATTACCTTTTAAATAATAATTTTTATAAATATGAAAGAAAAAAAACACAATTAAGTTCATTTTTATGCAATGTAGTGTATTGTTTACCATACATTGTATATATCAGTGAAGTCAGCTTTCATTATTTAAATCTAATTAATGTAACTAAATTTAAATATTGATACTTAAAGTAGTAATCTATTACCTTATTTTATTAAATTACTATTCTAATTAGATTATTAATGTCCATTGCTTATATAACTTAATATTTTCAAACTAAATTAATTTTAAATTATATAAAAATTACTCTTGTACTCTGTGATATTAGAACTTTTTTCTACCTCTTCCCCCCTTCCTTTTTGCTTGTTTTATTTATGTTTATCATTTTGGACTTAATAATCTTAAATTAAATTAGTTTTAAAGCAAATAAAAGTTACCCTTTTTGAAAGATAAAATAAAAAATTTAAATGAAGGGGAATGTCTCATATGATAAAGTACGAATCAAAGCAATTTTGTTCAAACAAGTATTATGTTAATTTCTGAATATTTTTTATGAGCAAAAGTTTTCATGATTTAGCCAAAAATAATTTTTATCATTTCATTTAGGGAAAATAAGTACTATTACATATACCTAGAATAAGACCTTATTAAATAGTGAAAGGCCCATTACATACAGTAAACCTGCCTTTTCATGGCAAGCATATCTTTAAAATTAGTTTTAATTATCCATTTTGTCGGATTTTTTATTTAATTCCTTGCAACCACAATAAAATTATTTTGATAAATAATTTACAAGCTTTTTAAAACTGGAATATTTTATTTCAGTAATAGTTGTTACTTTTTGACCTGATGAAATAAATAAAAATTATGCTCTGTTTTTCTAAAATCTAAAAAAGACGGGGTCCTTATAAAATATATTCCTATACGTCTGATAAAAAGAATATATTTACATAAACTGATATATTGAACAATCAATAATACGGAACAGACATAATACAGCACACGTAAATTTACTGCAGCCTTCCCCCTCCTCCCACACACATTTTTTTTTTTTTATTAATCAATATTTTTGTTATGGCATAAGACATACCAAGGTTAAAAAAATGTGCATTTTCTTTAAATCCAAATTTCTACTAAATAACCATCTCTAATATGTCAAACATAAATAAAAAATATAAACAGTCATCTCCACAAGCCCCACTCCCAGAGTAAAACCTGCATTGCTGCAATGTAACTTTTCAACTGTTTTATTATAGATCACAGTACTTTATTTGTTTCCTTGATGTAAAGCATATTTTAACAACATTACAAAAAAAAAAAAAAAAAAAAAAAAAAAAAATGCTCAATGATAAATTCAGGAGATGGCTTTGGTGTGTGCATGTGCGTGTTTGTGTGGGAGGGGGGGGGGGGTGTCTTTCTGAAAGTTTTTGCTTGAGTTGAATGCTTATTAATGTAGTTTAAGTGCAAATCTTCCCTGCAACCACAGGAGCTTTAAAAATTCCCCCTGGAGAAAAATGCCTGATTTTAACACTAGAAATATTAAAGAAATATTAAAGTTTCTAAATTACTTAACGCACTTAGTTTTTACTTATTCTCGTATTAAATATGGCAAAAAGGGTATACATATAACATATTAAATAGAGTTAAAGGAAATATTTAAAAACAAAATTGGTAAAAAATTATTAAAATTTACAAATTACGTAACGCACTTAGTTTTTACTTATTCTCTTACTAAATGTGGAATAAAGGGGATTCATATAGCGTATTATAAAACATATTAAATGAGTTAAAAGAAAATTTATAAAACAAAATTGCTAAAAAAGTTATTAAAATTTACAAATTATTTGACATATTCAAATTTTATGTATAATTCTCTTAGAATTATTAAAATTTACAAATTATTTGGCATATTCAAATTTTATGTATAATTCTCTTAGAATTATGTACAAAAAGTCTATATAACTATATGTTACAAAAACCAGACGTTGAAATTTTTTCTCAAAAACAAAACTAATAAAAAGTTATGTTTTCTAAATAATTTAAGCATCTTTTTTTTTATTCTCTTGACAATTGTAAACACACACACACCAATATATATATATATACATATTATAAATTTTAGATGTATCAAATTTTCAAAACAGAAAACTGTAATATTCATTTCAATAAAATCATAATCAAAATACTTGTATTTTACTTGTTGCATACAATTCTATATCATGTAACCCAAGTACATCTAAACAATAATATTTTTTTAATTGAAGATTATCTTAAATAAATCTTTTTTGGAACTTGTTCTTGCCCAGTATATTAATAAACATGAAATATTTATTAATAGAGAGAAGGTACAATTTTTAAAATAAATATTTATTTTGTACGCGATTTTCTTTTCTAATTCGTGTTCTGGCGGGACCAATCCTACATGTTGATTATTTTCTATATAATAAATAATATTCAGTTAGCCAAACAAGGGATAAACTGCTTAATACAGTAAACCTACTCGGGCGCCGTAGCTTAGGGGCATTTAAAGCTGGGGGAGAATTCTATTGTCCGTGTGACCCGTGCCCAGCGTACCCGAGCCGGAAAAAACAAATTTCCCTTTTTTTGTGTAGGCAACAACAACAAGAAAAAAAGTGATAAATTGACAATAATTGAAAAATAAAATGAATTTATGCAGAATTTATTTACTTTCAAAGGTATGATTTAAAACATTTTTTTTTTTAAACTTTCATTTTAATTTTACATAAAATATAATGAAAAATTAAAATTATAATTAGAATATTCTTTAAATTATTAGGTAAATGTCCATTAATATTTATCATATCTGTGATATATAATCAAATGATAACGTATACTGATAACATTCATTGTTGCCCTCGCTTTAACGCATAACCCGCTTAAATGCATACAAATCAGTGCAACCAACTGTATGCAATTAAGCGGGAATACCTGGATTCAGGTACATTACCTGAACACAATCACCGCTGGAATAACCCATTCTTCCCTTGGCAAAAGGGAGCTTTCACACTTTTCTAGGCATTTTCGTTCATGTTCAGCGTCAAAATCTCTCATGGGGACATTGAAAATTGTCCATATTAAGCAAAATTTCACATTAAACGTGTTCATCTTAAAACGAGAAAAAACACTAGAATCGGTATTCATTTTGACGGGGACAGCGGGAACTGTTCATGTTAAAAGTAATTCACGTTAACGAGGTTCGATTGTATTGGTGTTTTAATGCTCTCGTTTTACGTTTTGATGCGTGAAATACACTTGCAGAGGTTTTAAAAATATCTCTCAAGCAAATATCAAGGATTTTAAATAAAGCATCCTTTAAAAGGAAGATTTTATTTAAAAAAAATTCTCGTAACAGGCAGTGGCGTAGCTACATATTCAGCGCCCTGGAGCAAGCAAAGTTTGTGCGCCCTCTTGTCTCTCAAAAAAGTTCTGAGTAATTTTGTATGGAAGTTACACACACACACACATATATATATATATGTGTAACTAGCTGACCCGCCCGGCGTTGCCCGGCCCCGTTATAATAACGCAAACAAAAATTAAGTTTGTATGATTTTATATATTCATAAGTAATTAAATGAACATGGTTGTAGGGGTGGCCCACTGACTTCGGCAGCGTCTAGTGTGTTCCCGACAAACCTCTTTGAGAACGAAACTGTGGCCTGGTTCCCCGCTACCAAAGACCGTGTATGCCAGGAGTATTCCGTACGCGACGGAGACAATCGAAAATTGAATGAGTAAACCCTGTAGTAATCGAGCCTATAGAACCCGAGATAAGAATGCGAATCTTGGCGGTGGAACTATAATCTTTAAAACAATCGTAAGCTAAGTTGAATGGACCAATTTCCGTTGAAATAGAGCCCATAACAGCCGAGAAAAGAATGCGCCGTTAATGTCCGAAAATGGTGGTAACAGAAGTCTAAGATAAACTTTCACAATGCAGAAAGTAGCTGAATAGTAAGCTAAACTTAATTATCCATTTACCGTTGAAATCGGACATATTGAACCCGAGAAAAGAATGCACCATTAATGTCCGAAAATATTAGTAAATGAAGTCTAAGACAAATTTTCATAATACAGAGCTGAATCGTAAGTAGCTGAATCGTAATCTAGGTTGAATTAACCAATTCCCGTTGAAATCGGCTCCTAGAATTCGAGGAAAGAATGCACCCCGAAGCAGTGGAAGGTACTTGTTGCCCCCACCCCCTGTAAATTTAACGAATTACCTTTAACATTAACGTGATATTTAATTTACGGAGGAAATCCCATCCCTCTAAAGTTAACAACTTACCTTTAACAGTAGCGCGAATTTTAATTCACGGCTGTAGTGAGTAAACGTAAGTTGATGCCGTAAAAGAAGATTAATATACGAAAAAAGTGGTAGCTGGAGTAAAAGAAATTTTTTAGTGGTTTCCAAAGTTGCCAGAGGACCCTAGAACTATGCTAAAGAAAATTGCAATACTATCAGATAATTTTTAATGAAACTGCACCAAGGACCCTAAGAAGGCGATTAATATTCAAAATTGGTGGTAGATGAAGTGTGAGTAATTTTTTGGTTATTCATGTAGTAGCTGGGGCACCTAAGAAATAGTTAGGGAAAAAATCCTAGTGAATCGGACCAATTTTATAGGGGACCAAAAGGAGCTTATTGATAATTGAGAGCAAGGCCTAAGATGAAAACACGATAAAAGGTCCTAGTACTTAGATTTTCAATTAGTCGAAATTAAGTATAGGGTATAAGTATTAATCATTAGAAAAAAAATTCAAAGAAATAATTTGAAAAAGAGCTCTAGAATCCCAATAAAAATATAAAGGTGTTGGCTCGGAGAGAGAAGGCCAAGACTCAATTTTGAAGTTATGCAATGAGAATGTAACAGAATTAGTGGGTGAAAAATGCATGGCGCACAAAAAGTTACCCTAGGGGGCTAGTGTCTGAACTGAAATGCAGAAACGAAAAAAAAAAGCCAAATGGAAAAAGAGCCCCAAAAACGAAGTACGGATTAAAAGGGGCGATTTATTAACAATTTAGGGCACAAAAACTTAAAGTGGCCTTGTACCAAGCCCCATGGGTCCAGGGTCTCAACTGGAATGTAGCTGGGTAAGGGTCCCAAGAAGGCGATTAATTTTAAAATTTGGTGGTAGCTGAAGTCTGAAAAATTTTTATGTTGTTCGCGTAGCAGCTGGATTTCCTATCATGTTGTTACAAAAAAAAAGTTAGTGAATCAGACCATTTTTAAGGGAGATATAATAGGAGGTCCAAAAGGGGCCAACTGATAGTTGAGAGCAGGACCCTAAGATGGAAACATGTTAAAAGGTTCTAGTACTTAGCGCTTTAGATCTCAATAAGTCGAAATTAAGCATAGGGTATTTATTATTCATTCGAGTATAATCTTAAAGAAGCGCGAAAAAAAAATGGGGGAAAATAAAAATATGAGGGTGCTGGCCCAGGGAGAGGAGTCCAAGTCTCAATCTTAAAGTTATGCATTGATTGGTTGACAATATTAGGGTGTGGAAAATGCATGGTGCAGAAAAATTTCAAGGGGTCCAGTGTCTTAACTGGAATGTAGAAACGGAGAATAATTAAATAGGAAAAAGGCCCCCAAAACGAAGAAGATCGGATAAAAAGGGGCAAGTTCTGAGCAATTCAGGGCATACAAACTGAAAGGTGCTAAGGGGGGGGGGGGTCATAAAAAATTAAAAATCTGAGCTCCAGGTGTATCAGGACCTGTCTTTGGACTACCCTCATCCAAATTTTCAGACTTCTACGTGTAATATATTTCACTAGCCACCACTCACAGAGCCAAACTTCCTTGTATTAGTATAGACTAGCTGACCTACCCGGTGTTGCCCGGGCCCGTGATAATATTCTTAAATGAACCTGAAATTTTTATGATTTTATTTCTTAAGGCTGTTCTTAAATCCAAAGAGGCAATTTTATGACATGCATTTTAATTAATTTTTGCTCGAGAACTGGCATGTGTTGTTATTCAGAACTTTGTAATCGAAAGACGTTTTCCGGATTTTTTGTAAACACAATAGATCTTACTGAAAACATTGTCAAAGATGGCGTTTTCAACGGAATTTCCCGACGAAAGTAGAAAAAACAGTCAACGAAGGGAAAAAAAAAGTCTTGTCATACATCTTTAACACGATTTTGTCTGAAATACGAGCTCGATGACTGCGTGAAAAATCGTTTTAAAAATTAAAAAAAAAAAAAAAACAGTCCTGTTCTAACATATATACAAAATAGCTGACCGCCGTTCTGATTATCCTTTTAGAGACAATATTGAAACAGTCCCGTTTTCATATTAAAATGTAATTTTTAACAAAAAAGAATGTTTGAATTACATTTTCTTCGCCGAAAATATTCTTTATAAATACTTTTGCACATCAAGCGAAAAAATCAATATAATACACACATATATAAGGGAAATTACAATCACAGCATTGTACGAATACACGAAGCCTACACATTTCAAACAAATACTTGATAAATGATTTTACAAAAAACTAAATAAAATAAAATACGTATATATATATTTAAAGAAAGGCCGCGCTGTTTGGTACCAGACAGGCTGAGAATTCTTGGGGCAGACCATATCGCTATTGGTCACAAAGAAAATTACAGAACATACACATTAGGTTTTAAAAGATTTAAATGGTCCTCTGAAGCAAAGAAACTTTCAAGCAAAAAAATCAATTCTTCTGCCTTGCAAAGAGAAATAAAAATCATTAATAAAAAATTATTCAAAAACGTGATTAAAAAAATTATTAAATGATTTAAGACTTTTCATATGTAATGCGTATAGCAAATTTTAAAACTATTAGCTTCACCACTAAAGGAGGGAGCACAGCTTTACCTGGTTTAGGGCGCACAGACCTGCAGGTCGGTTGCCCGGCGGGCCAGTCAGCCTTATTTAATCCTAAAATTATGCGATTAAATAAGGTTTAATGCGGAAAAATACTGTTACCAAAAAGTGGTGTAATTTTGCATAGGCTATAATCAGGTCCTAAGGAACACTGAATTGGGTACTTAACTTTTTCTGTCTTTTTGAAGCTTATCGATTCTGCAACATTTGCAATAATCTCAAAAACAATACTCACAAAATTTAAGTTGCTGCTTCCCCTTACGAGAATCCCCCCCCCCCCCCCCCTCCCGTCTAAATTTTGCCGCATGAGCTGATGTGGAATATGTTTAAATCCAGCTCTTATTATTGTTTTGTAATCTGTATTAATGCATGTTTAGTTTCCACCAGTGGTGTAGTCGTAAAAAAAAACAGAGGGTATACGTTCTAAGCAGGGGTATACGCTCAAGGCAGAGCGTATACCTTAGTGTATATATACTATAGCTTTCTTGAGAAACAAAGGGTATACTGTGTTCCTTAAAAAAATCCAGAGTGTATACGGCGTATACCCCCGTATACCTTCCACTACATCCCTGGTTTCCACAAAACAAACAAAAAAAAAACCCTTCAAAATTTTCGTTTTCTTGGATTTCGTCTGTAAAATGGTCAATAATTTTCTTCAACTTGTCAAGCTATTTTTTTCCAAATCGTAAAATAATTATCGTACATTACTACTGTTACATCGTACATATAGGTTTCACAGCGGTGAATTCTTTGGCTACCATTATTTCCGCGAAATCATCATAATAAATTTCTAAAATATTTTTAATAGAAATGTACCAGAAAGATTATTTTTTGGAAATAGTGGTAGCCAGTAAAGTGACCGATGAGAGCCCTGTTAAATAAGTTTTGATTACTTTAAGATCCGAAAATCTTCAATGCAATATGGTGGTATGAATTAAAATTAAAACTTCCTGGATAGAAGTCATTTATTTCAACTGTGTATGAAAACATATTTTAAACCGAAATAGTTGAGATTAAACACAAGGTAAAATATCATAGGAATACGCTGATTGTAACAAGATTCATCTATAATGTTTGATTAATAATGAAAAAAAAAATACAAATATTTAAGACATCTTTATTTCGCTTTTTCTAATTTTGCGCCCTTAGGATTCGTGCGCCTGGAGCAGTCTGCTCCAACTGCTCCACGGTAGCTACGCCCCTGGTAACAGGAAAACTTCAAAAGGGTGCCGAGAAAACCTTCAAAGGGCGCCGTGTTGGACAGCCCTGCTTTACAATATCTTAAATATTTATTTTTTGCGTTCACGCTTACATCCAGGATCATCAAATCTATATACATTTCCCAATAAACATATCAACTTTTCCTGTAGAAATAAAGTTAGACATCGACCGAAAATTCGGTTTCGTTTTCGGTCAAAAATCTGAGCTTCGCCGAAAATTCGTTTTCGGAGAAAATGCTGCGGATAATTCGGCCGGTCCGAAAATATCTGTATTCCAAATATCTCGTTTCTTTCTTGGGGAATTTGCAGCATTACTCATTCATTTTAGCTGTATCGGCTCAAATAAGACACTATTTATTTATTGCTATGAACTGTATCTGATTATCAGTCATGACTGACTCAAGACGTGAGTGCAAATTATAAAGCAAGCTATTCCTATAGGACTCAACTTTGAAGACGCTTTTCACGTGCTCTTTAAAAGCTGCAGTCTTAACAGTATAATAGGAAATTTTTAGTTTGAAACCGCAGAAGTGTTTCGAATGCTCTTTGAAAAATTTCTAGAATAACAGGGGATCATTTACAAAAATCATTATAAAAGATAAATTCATGTATCTGTACAGAATTTTTTTTCTAATTAGATGGAATTCATATAATTAGAAAATCATTTTGTGCCGGTCATGAATTAATGACATTTTATTTTATATGGAAATAAAAAGCTTTGATCAGAGTCACAGATAGCCAACTTGAGCCACACGTATAATTACACGTATAATTAATTACCGTATATACTCATGTATAAGTCGACACCACAATTCTTAAGCAAAACTTTGAAAAAAATTGAATTTTCGAGTATAAGTCGAACCACATTTCTGATAGTATGTTGAAAAATGATTTGTAATCGAGGATAAAAATAAATAAATTAATAAATTTTCATTAAATTAGTAAACTTTTTTTTAACGTTTCCAATCAGACTTTTTTTTTTTTAGTTCATCGTTTTAAAGCTGTATAATTATGTGAAACCGAAGAAGCTGAAACTACTTTGAAACCTATTCACATCAATTCAATGATACTTAAGAAGAAAAAATTCTTTCAAAAATCTATTTAAGCCTTATTTACAAAGGTATGCTAAAATATAGTACTTCTTTATATCTTAGGACTTTAGGGAGAGTTATCTAGAAGCATTCTCAAGTTGAACTCTTCTTAAAAAGGGGATTAAAATATTGAAAGGAATGTCCTTGTACTAAAAGGAATTCTACCCCAAGATAAAATGGGTGTAGTGCAGAACGATTACAGAGACATTATTGTTAAGCTTTTTTTGTCAATCACAGGGAAATGACCATTGTCCACTTTTATCTCTCTCCCCAACGTAGACCCATGTGTGATTATTTAAAAGACTTGCCCATTCGCCGATTATCTGCGATTTTTTTTCTTGTTTTTTTCTAACTCATGTATATGTCGACCCCCCCATTTTCAATTCGCAAATTTTGTGTAAAATTCTTCGACTTATACACGAATATATACGGTAATATTTATGTGTGTATTAATTATTAAAACAAAATTTTGTCGTTTTCGTTTTCCGCCGAAAATAGGAAGATTACCGAAATTCGGTTTCGGTTTCTGTTTCGGTCTTTAAAACCTGTTTATGTCGATCCTTAAATAAAGCTAATGCTCTCTTTTTTTTTTCTTACGAATAAACATTTAAATAACAAATCTAGAGCGAAAATTATTTAACACAGAAGGAAAGGTATTTCGAATTGCATATAGAGAGGCTTGGCGCCTCTTAAGGGTGCATTCGAAAAAATATTTTTCCACCCTCAACAGCTCGAAATTTTCCGATACATTTTCAGACTCATTTTTAAAAGTAAAAACATGAAACTTGCTGGGGTGATTTCTGAAGACATGTTTAACATGCCGTGTGATTTCATTTTCAGCTCAATTCATTAGAATTTGATTTTTAAGCAATTATTTTCTCAGTATGACCATTTTTTTTCATTCCCAGATCGCCCGCTTCGGAAAAATCAGTTCAAAACGCCAACTTTGACAGCGTTTTTTACAGTATTTTCTGCATTTATCAAAAAGTTATTAAGCACGGCACATTTTGTAGTTTCTAAATAAGAGAATTTCCCAGTTTGAAGCGTTTGAGAGCAAAAATGAATTTTAAAATGAATCAGAAAATAAGCAGTTTGTATCGGAATACACCCTTAACAAGACCTCCAACTACCGCGTGGCCCTGGCAGGGTTCCCAGCGGCATGGAAAGTCATGGAAAATCTGGAAAGTCAGGGAATTTCAGAGTAGTCAGAAAAAATCAGATAATTTTAAAATATGCAGGAAGACTGGAAATTTACAAATATTTTCTAAGAAGGTCATGGAAATGTATGGAAAAAAATGAAAAATGACATGAAATTCATCAAAATCGCGAAAATTGTCAGCATACCACAAAATAATCCGAGAAATTCGAAGAGCGATAGCAGAAAAAAGTCGCTAATTTTGTCAAAAGCGTGCGGAAATAAATGGCGAATTTCGTTGTATGCCCGTTTGGTTATGGAATGTTTTAAGATTTGGCCAGGGAAAGTCATGGAAAATGTCGGACATGTTTTGCTGGGAACATGCCTGGGCAGTCGTTCCGTTTAGCCAATGCTTGCGCCAGCCTTGTCTTGTGTTTCTCTTGTTGTCGTATTGTATATTTCATTAAGGCTGTTTGTTCGCAACTGCTCTGCTCAACAAGTGCAAAATGTTTTGACACATTTACAAATTCATTTTTTAACGGAAAGATGCAAAATTGGAAGGCCTGAGTATAGAAGCGATTTGGAATCGAACTGTGTTTTCCATTTTTTTTTATCAATAAATTACTTATTGAGTTATAAGCGACTTTGATCACGTGACAAAGACTTTTTTCTCCCTTCGCTGACTGGTTTTTCTGCTTTCTTCGGGAACTTCGGTTCAAAACATAAACTTTGACACTATTTTCTGAAAGATCTATTGCGTTTGCAAAAGAACGGAAAAAACAGTTTGATGACATAGTTTTTGAACAACAACACCTGCTAGTTTCATGCATTTCCGAACAAAGATAAATTAAAACTCATGTCAGAAAGTTGCCCTTTTGGATTTGAGAACAAACACCCTTAAACAAATACTCCGGCTTGCGTCCATCAGAGCGTCGAAAATGGTATCTGCATGTTCTCGCAACGATAGTTTTGTCACCTGTTCCCCCCTTTTTCAGTAAAAAGGATCCCTCATGTTGTGGGGGCGTGACGGGTCGTCCACAGCTTCTGTCCAAAAGATAGGTAAGCCTGCCTACCGTAACGGATACCTTGGCAGCTCTATTAGCGAACGGAACTGCTTTAAAACACAATGTCAACTTTTTTTTTTTCACTTCTCTTTTCCTGTTGCAAATAGCTGATCAGTTAGCAACCAACTGACCCCCTTGTAATACAATGCTATAGGGTGAAAACTCACAGTTGTTGACACCTAACCAGTATTTGAAACTTCGCCAAAAATCTAACTCAAATAAGCATTTTCTTGTAAAATTCTAATGTAATGTCATCAATTGGTAAATCAGAGACTTATTTTTATTTTGGAGTAAATTTATTCACCACTAGTAGTAGTAGGCCAAGAACATATTCAATGGGGCAGAAACTTTTGAGAAGACAAAAAATACCATTTTTAGGCATCAATCTTATTTCTAAAATTACGGTAGTGCTTTTTAGCTCACAGGCTATCAAAGCCTGAGAGCTAATGTACCCGCAGATTCTGAATGTACGTATGTATGCACGTATGTACGTATGTATGTATGTATGTAACGGGATAACTCTTGATAGAAATATCCAGTTAGCTATAAAAAAAAATTCTAGGTTCATTCTGATAAGGTGCTTCCCTGATTAGTTTGGGGGTTCATTGGCTAAGTATAAAGGGGGGGGGGGTTACGGGGGGCTAATTCCACCTAACTTAGATAAATGAGTTTTTCATTCAGAATTATCAGATTTGCTTTAAATTTGGGATAACGATTAATTCTGATAAGGCTCTTCCCTGATTAGATTTGGAGGTTCATTGTTTAAGTCTAAAGGGGGGGGGGGAGACGGGGGCTATCCCCCCCTTAATTTAGATAAATGGGGTTTTCTATCCGATTTGCTTCAAATTTGGCATGCCGGTTTATTCTGATAAGGCGTTTCCCTGATGAGATTCGGAGGCTCATCGGTTAAGTATAAAGATGTGAAAAAAGGGGGGAGGGTAATCCTCCCCTTAATTTATTTTTCGAGGGGCAATATTCTTTGAAATTAAAGTATGATGTACAATTAGAGTGAATAGCCTGTGAGCTCAGTGCCATCAGTTTAACTGGACACTTTCTTTTTATTTTAAAATCTATTTGTAATGAAACCATTCAAAAATTTTTCTTAAAGTTATACTTGTAGAAGTTAGTTGAAAAATATCTACGTGTATGATATATTAGGACCATGATTTATAGTTTATAGTTATTTAATTTAGCTTGATGATTGGGGTGCCAGTTGCTGGTTCCAGTAATTTCATTTCACCAGCCTACGACATAGGTGGTAATTATTGGTAATATTAAAGAAAGTTAAAATCTATTATTTGAACAGTTTAAAAAAACATAATAATAAATTCAATTTATCTTGCAGTCAAAATCATTAAAATTTAAGTTGTTCTACCAGGGTCTGACACCATTTGTCAGTTACTGGTTTATAAATGTCAGTTTTCTGCATAACTAACAATTTAAAAAAGGACATATACATCTGTAGTATGATATCATATAAATAAGGTTTAAGGCCGTTCTCAACTGCTCTGCTCAACAAGCGCAAAACGTTTTGACACATTTACAAATTCATTTTTTAACGGAAAGGTATAAAATAGGGAAAGCCTGGCCAGGGAAGCGATTTGGAATTGAACTGTTTTTTCCATTTTTTGATCAATCAGTTACCTAGTGAGTTATAAACGATTTTGATCACGTGACAAACACGTTTTTTGCCCTTTCTTGATAGGTTATTGTACTTTCGCGCAGAAATTCGGTTCAAAACACCCACTTCAACACTATTTTCTGAAAGATGTATTGCGTTTGCAAAAAAAGAAAAAACGGAAAAACAGCTCGATGACATCGTTTCTGAACATCAACACCTGCTAGTTTCATGCGTTTCCGAACAAAAATAAATTAAAACCTATGTCATAAAGTTGCCCTCTTGGATTTGAGAACAGCCTTAATCCTTTAGTGCGCAGCTTTGCATATATGCAAACAACAGCGTTTTGAATTTAACAGATTTTTTTTTATTCGTATATACCTAATTCACACCAGAAAATTAAAATAGCAATATCTGCTTTAATTAATAACAGACATTCCGTATTTAAATAAAGCGAAATTAACCATTATTACTTTCTGGTGTAAAGTCAGATTTTCTGAACTACGTAATTTCTAGAACGTATTCTATCATGGTGATTAAAGGGTTAAAGGTTAAGTTCTATAAAATAAATAATTATAAAAAATAAGGTATATTTGGAGACATACTTCTTAAAATATTTACTAATTTGCCATATTTTAGCGTAAAAAAGCCACACGACAGTAGTTTTTACTTATATTTTGCAGATATGCAACAGTAGAAAAAATTATATCAAAAATGTATCTGTGATTTTTTCATTATTTTTCCTGTGTAATAAACCTTTCAGAGAATCATATATAATTTTTTCGAAACAAAATTAAAAATCGCGCATTTAAAGGTTAAGTACTATTTTGTTTTTATAACAAAGATTACAGTATTTTTAACTGCTTCCCTTACAAATTAAATAAAACAATTGCAAAAAATTATCACATTTTTTGCAATCACATCACAGCATTTCATAATTTACATTTCATAAAACAAAACTTGGAAAACTTCCAATCAAATATTATATATAATTTATTATATTATATAAGAATATTGTCTTTCTTTTTAAGCTTCAGGCCGAGTAAAAACAGAAAGAAAAACAAATCGTAGTGAAAAATTATGCCACGCCCGAGTTTTTTCGGGATAATAATTAATTGTAATATATAGAAACCCGATATAACTCGTGCTAATAAGGCAAGCGGTTAAAGCATAAATTCTTTGAAATATAAAATAATTTATTTTAAATCTTTGCATGTAAAGAGTCAGACGCTGGTTCACTTTGTGTCAGTTATTGGTTTTTCAAAATATGTTTGGTGTCAGTTATTGGAGTTATTGACACTATTTATTTAAAAAATCATTTTTAATAATACAATGTATAATTTTTTTTAAAAAATTTGTGAACAATAGTTTTTTAATGCATGTCTACTGTCCTTTCAAAAAGAAAAATATAATGGATTATATTACTTAATTATACGGTACGGTATTATTAATACGGTAATTATAATGGATTTAAAATATTGTAATAGTGATCTGAACAAGAAAGAATCCTTAAAGTTTCAGTTATTGGGGATTTCACCTTCTATAAAGTTCGAATGAAATATAGGTTGTTTTAAAAATTCTGCAATGCTTCACGAAAAACCTGTATATTTTGGGCTTCTAGTCTCAATTTAGAAAATTATTTTAACGCAAAAGTTTCGATAATCCCTCGTTCTTGTTTTGGTTTTCCTCCGTATTAACAATGAACATAATTCGAAATTTATCCCCTTTTAATGTTCTTCATGATAGATAGCAAAAAAAAAAAAAAAAATAGAAAAATTTCTTACAGCATTTGTCTTCGGGTAAAAATTTGAAGCTCTCGAGACTTTGCGTTAAATTAACACACTACAAAAGCACATTCCTTACTTTTACGCAAACACAATGACACCCTAGATGACAGAAAGAGCGTTTTTTACTGATTTTGATTAGGAGACTGATAATTTTGATTCACAAATATGAACCTTCAGAGGCGCCAACTTTTGAAAAATATTGGATGGGCTTTATCATTTTAAGGTAAAACGACATGATTATTTTGTTTTATTTGGAGATATGAAGATGGATAGGAAAGTTACGATGTGAAGTTAGAATTTTTTTAAAATGGAGTGTAAAGTTGTGATTTTATTAAATTAAATTCTCATATGAGGTCTTTATTTTAAGGACTCTAATATTTACTAATAATACTGAATACAATGGCTACAAACTAAAACTCGAAGATCTAACAAAATAACGCATGTCAAAAACCAGTTTAAAAGTGTTTGATGCATTTTCTGAAAAATCGTTTAATCTTATAAAACAAAATGTAAAGTTCTATTTGATTTCTTAACACCTGCGATTTTCGTGCATTTAAGATGAAAAATGAATTCAGAAACGTGTCAGAAAATAGCTAATCCCTTTGTATGCATTTATTTGCTAATTTAGACTATAACGCATAAAAAAAGACGAATACATTTATACACTTGCGTAACCATTCATTACCATCTCTACATATAGAGACAGTAATAATTTAACTGGATTATTTGGGTTAGGTTAAATTGTTTGGGTTAGGATCCTGTATGCGTGTGCTTGTTTGGGTTTAGGTTACATTGTTTGGGTTAGGGTCCTGGCGTGTGCTTGTTACTGCTATCGTTACTGTGTTTTCAAACAAAATGATTTTCAATGGAAGCATTACTTTTTTTAGCGATTGAAAAATAAAAAGGTAACACAATAAAATAATGGAAATCGAGTGGGCTAAAAGCAAACTATTGGGTGAGCTTGGGCCCATGAGCCCATAAAGTTGGTGCCACTGTGGACCTTAAGCTACTAGTCCACTTAAAACATTAATTTAATTATTAAAAAAAGGAGAAAAATCATGCGTCAAGCACAGATTATGAAACACTTTCCAACACTTTCAGAATTCTTGACCGAAACTTCGCTATTTAATAAAGTAAAACTAAATTTAAGTAAACATTTAAGGAAAATCATAGTACATTTCAAAACCAGATTTCTGCAATTACCGCCCATAGCCGAAAAGTAATCCAATTATTTTGTACAGCCCTGCATTCAATCTACAATTTGTACATATTCTACATAATATGCTAAAACTTAGTGTAGTAAGAATATGCACAATACGCTTTTGAAATTCACCTTCAGCAATTTCTATCACTATACCAAAATACACTTAAATTCTTTTGTACACCGCTTTATATCAGCAACAGATTTTTATGTGCGCCATACATTAAAATAAAAATTAATTCAGGCTAAAAAATAATTAAAACTACTGAAAAACTTAT
The DNA here is from genome assembly GCA_963932465.1 of Maratus speciosus. Classification (NCBI taxonomy): domain Eukaryota; kingdom Metazoa; phylum Arthropoda; class Arachnida; order Araneae; family Salticidae; genus Maratus; species Maratus speciosus. The sequence continues at coordinate 632,631,201 of OZ010786.1, forward strand.
AACTATTGAAATTTCGTTTCTAGGCATAGTTTGAACCGAAGATTTAACATAGACTGTCAAAATTGGGTGTTGCTATTGAAAAAAAGCAATGTTTGGTCTGGTTTTGATTTGTAGAGGGTCCCCTAAGCAAATTTTATATGCATGAATTAGAAGTAGACTTTATTTCCAATTGTTTCCTGCCAGTAATTTTTTTCTATTGTAATCAGTTGCAGAGTTAGTAAAGGGTGTTTACTTTTTTTTTCACGCGACTATATCTTCATTGTATAACATACGCAGCTCCTATTTATACAGCGCATTTACTAGTTGAAACCTTTGTGAACGAGTCCGAGCGCATGTGAAAGATGGTCCCCTTGGTAGCTTGGTGGCCCTTTCCTGGTGCACGGTGTGGTGACCAGCAGTGGTCAAGTACACGTATGTAGCTGCTTTACTAGTTGAAAAGTACTTATTATACACGGTAGTTTTGTAAAAGTATTCTGCTGTGTCTCTAAAATCCACATGAATTTAAGATTTCTTTTAAGTTTTTGTTTATTAAACTTTGTCTAATTCTTTAATTTTTTTATTTAGGTGTTTATAAAGGGAACAGGGAACTATTCCAGGTCTAACAGAAGCTATGTATCTTTATCGCCTCTATATCATTGAGAAGATTCGAATTGGATGATGATACAAACGGAATTAATGACATTAGCAGGATTTTAAGAGGTAAATTTCGAAACTATTACGTGGAATCAAACAAATTATGAATTATTTACATTGTTTTTAATGCAAACGGGTGGCTTCTAGTCACTCAACTTCAGAATTCTCCTCACTAATGTTAAATGTATGGACGTTTCATACATTCATCTATTTAAAATATCTAGTCGGGAAATTAATATTTTTAATTCCTTTTCCTACGTACTCTTTTTAAAAGATGTTTCCTTTGTTCTTGTTCTCAAAATATTTCTAAAATCTAGGCTTAATTTAATATTTTCTGTGGTAAAAGCTCACGAACTATGAGTCAGATTTTAACACTCCAGATAAAATTAAGCATCTATTAAAATTAAGCATCTATCTAAGAAATTTTAAATAAAATGTATATTTTTTAACGTGTAACATCTATATTATTATTATTATTATCGCCTTTTAAATAAAACACTGAGTTTTTTAAAGTTCATATTGTGTGTTTTGTAAATCTATTTAATTTCTTAAAAAGCAAAATTTAAAAGATTAGGGTTGTTTAAACATTCCTTTAAAGTTTTGTAAATCCAGTATTTTTTAACATAATAAACTTTAAAACTCTCTCTAACTTAATTTTCAAAGATGCCTGCACAAATGGCATTTCTATCGATGTTTACTTGAGAAATCTGTGAAGTACCGTAGGTGTATTCGAAAAAATATTTTTCCACTCTTAACAACTCGAAATTTTCTAAGACATTTTCAGACTCATTTTTAAAAGTAAAAACATGAAACTTGCTGAGGTGATTTTTGAAGAGATGCATAAGAGGCCGTGTGATTTCATTTTTCGCTCAATTCATTAGAATTTGAGTTTTAAACAATTATTTTCTCAGTATGACCTTTTTTTTTTCCTCCCCAGATCTCCCGCTTCGGAAAATTCGGTTCAAAACGCCCACTTTGACAGCATTTTTTACAATTTTTATCAAAAAATCGACAAGCACGGCACATTATGTAGTTTCTAAATAAGAGAATTTTCCAGTTTAATGTATTTGAGAGCAAAAATGATTTTAAAAATAAATCAGAGAATAAGCAGTTTGGATCGGAATACACCCTTAAATATTAAAGCTATCATGCTCTGTAAAACCCGTTTTTCGGCAGAAGAATCATTTATGAGGTGAAAACATCATTTCGTCGATAGCTGATCCGGACTGCATTCGTAGCGGGGAAAAATGAATGCAAGCAGGGCGCCTAATTTTCGACCAGACCTTGACTCGTGAAATTTTGGAAGCCAAAACTGACTTAGGGTATTTTTAAAATGCCTTTATTAGATTGTTATATAATGCTTATTTGCAAAGTAGATGGACTTAATAAACAATAAAATTATTCTTAAAATTAAAATTACACGGAGTGTGCTTTATTACTGAGAAAATGAAAAAATATTAAAAGATATCAAATTGCATTAATTCCCAGTCTTTTCAACTATAAACATAGTCATCCTCAGGGACAAAATACAAAAAAATCGATGTTACTAACGTTAGTAACCTCGTTTTTTGTATTTTTGTATTTTGTCACTGAGGATGACTATGTTTATAGTTGAAAGTGCAAGGAATTAATGTAATTTAATCTCTTTTAATATTTTTAGCACCTTTCAAGTAATAAAGCACATTATGTGTAATTTTAATGTTTACTTTTTAAAGATGAATTTTAGCATTCTACTTATTTATTTGCTAAAATTATTCTTAAAATTTAATAATATTCTAAACTACGTATATATGTTAGGACGTTGGCAACACTCAGCTTTAAATGCATGCTATATTATCTAACTGGGAAGCAAGTGAGAGGGGGCTCCTAAACTAATAATATCCTTAGATCCCAAACTGAATTGTAAAAAAAAAAAAAAAAAAGAAAGATAAATGTTTCTTAATCTAGAAAATATAATATAACCAGGAAAGAAATTTAGTAAATTTTAACATAATAAACTTTAAAACTCTCTCTAACTTGTATTTCAAAGATGCCTGCACAAATGGCATTTCTATTGATTTCTAAATGATAAATATGTGAAATACCACAGTTGTTTAAACATTAAAGCACCGGTGAAAAAAAATCATGCTCTGTAAAACCCGTTTTTCGGCAGAAGAATCCTTTATGGGGTGAAAACATCATTTCGTCGATAACTGATCCGCGGACTGCGTTCGTAGCGGAGAAAAATAACGAATGCAAACAAGGCCTAATTTTCGGTCTACACCAAAAGAAATTTTGGAAGCCCAAATTGACTTAGCGTATTTAAAAATGCCTTTATTAGATTATAATATAATGCTTATTTTCAAAGTGGATGGACTCAAAAAACAATAAAATTATTCTTTAAACTTAATAATATTCTAAACTACATACAAATGTTAGGACGTTGAAACCACTCAGCTTTAAATGCATGCATACTATATTATCTAACTGGGAAGCAAATGAGAGTGTGTGGGGGGGGGGGGGGGGAGGGGCTCCTAAATTAATCATATACCTTGGACCCAAATTGCACTGCAAAGAAAGAAAAAGGAAAAATATAAATGTTTCTAAATTCAGGAAAATATAATATAAACACGAAAAAATATATACAATAAGCTATTTCGAGTTACCCATGATTTCGAAAAGTACTCTTTATGTGTAAAGACCGATGCATATATGATTAAACTTTGAAGATGCTTTTCACGGGCGCTTATTAAATGCTGCCCGCAGGGGTTTCGAATACTCTTTGAGAAAGTTCTAGTATAACAGATGGTTATTTACAAAAATCATTATAAATGATAAATCGAGGTATGCATACCTGAAACATTTTTTAATGAGATGAAATTCGTATTCGTATAATTAGAAAATCCTTCTGTGTCGTTGATGAATTAATTACATTTTATTATGCATGAAAATAAAAAGCTTTGGTCAGAAGCACAGAGAGCCAACGTATAATTAATTAATAATTACGTATATTTAATAAAAACGTATAGCTAATTCATAATCATGAATAATTATGTATATTTATGTATGTATGAATTACTTTGTCCGTCTGTCCTGATATAACAGAGCAAAAACTACCCAACCAAATGGTCTGAAATTTTAAATATAATTGCTGCAAAATTTTGTCGAGTCATTTCAAATTTTGTGAAAATCGGATGTATAGTTTAATGACAGGGACAGTCAAAATTTTTCCGTTGCATGACGACCTATGGGAAAAAAAAAATGTTTTCAAGAGCATTTTAATGATTTGACAGCCTTTCGAATAGAATGAAATTTATATGCACTTATGAAGTGCACTAAAATATACATTCAGTACACTATGCGGTGCAAAAAAAATATTTATAAAACTAGTTTTATAGTACGAACGCCCCTCATTTTCCACTTTTGACGTGTAATTTCCAACTTGTTAATTTTGTAAAACATCCTTTCGATAATTTTGCTACATAATTAGAAATGATGACCGTATAAGGCAATGAATGAGTTCTCCTTTTATGAAATGATCCAGTAATATCTGCTTACAGGATTTTCATTTCACGTTTAGAAAAACCAAATAAGGTTTACTTTGTATATTCTTCAAGAATAATTCATTTATTTTTCGGGTAGCAATGTCATGCGCTTCAAATCTAAAATTATGAAAATATATAAATATCAGGTTTTACGAGCAGGTTTTTTTTTTTTTTATGTCAGTTCCAAATATAGCCAATCAAAAAACACTACACAAATTTTACTAACTAATTCTAATAATAAAGAACTGTCTTTTTTATGCTTATTTTAATAAACAATTCACTATAACAAAGCAATTTTTACCCAACTGAAAAGAAGGGTTATGTGTTTCACCTGTATCTGTGTATGTGAATTTCTTTATACCCTCGAAACATCCCAACGGCTAGATGGATTTTAATGAATGAGGTCTCTAGCAATTCGTCTTAACGGCCCGATGGTTATAGGCTAGGTTTTGTTTTTATCAATTCAAAATGGCGGCCGTAAAATACAAAATGGCGGTAGAGACGAAAAAAAATTACGCACTCTATTGAGTGGCTTAGGTATTGGACAGGTCTTTCAAAATGAAGACGATGTTTCATTGACTATTTTACAGTCAGAAGCTCCGTTAAAATATTATACAACCTAGAAGTTGTGTATGTAGGATCTCTAGCTTTACTGCAACTCTAACCATCATAGACATCTATAGACCTCGGAGACTACTGACCAGGGCCCTACCTACCGGGGTTAACCCAGCTGAACGGGTTTGTAATTGCCTTGGAAAGCAGGGCGATGCATTGTGAGTACATACGTCAGATCGCCGCAGGCGGTGGACCACACCGCGGTGACCACACCAGCAAGCACCCGGCCCGACTATACCAAGTTTAACTATACCAAGACTATACTACAACTATACCAAGACTAAGCCAAGTTTATGAGTTTAGGTTGTTTATTGCACTCGGCAAAACTATGATTGTCGCCGCACACCACGTACTTGCCATGCCAGTTGGAAAAGGGCTGGATTATTTTTGATGCCTAAAAGGTGGTAAACTTCTTATCTGTAGAAGGGGGCAATTTTGAGGAAATTTAAAAATTGAAAGGGCCGAAAAGCTAAGATTTACCGCTGAAGGGATAATTTTGGGCCGAAATGCAAGGCAGACGAACCGCTGCAGAGGGAGACGGGAATAAACCCGACATCATTGCCTCGATCGTCATCCTATCTGCAGTGCCTACTGCTCGTTTGTGTTTACTTTGTTTTACCGGTTCCTTAACGTTACATCCTGTTGATTGGCACCTGCACATTGCTACTCAAGTTGATCTTGTAATTTAGAACATTGATCAGATGACGAGACCTTCACCTGGCAGGGCACCTCCAGAAGTATAATTCACAGGTAACTTGGAGGATTTTGCACCCACGACGGATTTTACATGCACCAGGCGCCATTAGCGTACATGGCGGAACTTTAGCCGGCAGTTAGCCTGGGTCCTGTGACCAACGGCTACGAGTATAATGCTCTACCAGCTTGGCCACCGCTGCCTGATCTAAATGGGATTGCATGGAATTTTTGAAGCCTAATTGTTGATGCATACTTGTCAAATTAAATGATTATTTTTGTATGGAGGGGGGAGGGGTAGAGAAAACAAAGAATGGGGTTCTGCAGATAGACAAATTGCACTATGTGTTAAGACATCTATAGACCTCATCAAAACAGTAGATGGGAACTAACAATTAAACACAACTTAAAAGTCATCAATGCAAGTAAATAACAAAAAAAAAAACAAAAAAAAACAGGTAAGTAAGGAATTGTTCTTATTTTGAAATCAAAAGTATTGTGTATTGATAAGAAAAGAAATTATTTTGAATTTTATTTTGCCAGTTTCTTCTTGAAATTTTATTATACAAGTTGCAAATGTAAATTTATGTTTTAAACAAACAATTGAACATTTAAGAACAGTTTTTCTGAAATCAAAAATTGTTCTCAATAATTTTATTTTGTTCTTATTTCATCATTAGCATTATATTTGAGTTTATAATTGTTGTTTTTGGTGTATTAATAAGAAAAAAAGTTTTATTTTCTCTGAAATAAGCAAATATTATTATATCATAATGTCTAGTATTAAAGAATCTCATTATGTTGATAAATTAACTGATGACAACTATTCAGTTTGGAAGTTCAAAATAGAACAATTGTTAATCAAAGAAGGTCTGTATGATGTTGTATTTGAACCTAAAAAGGAAAATGATGATAATTGGGTAAAAAATGATAGAAATGCTAGGGCATTAATTTGTTTAAATATCTCAGATTCACAAATTGTTCATGTTAGACATGCTAAAAGTGCTAAAGAAACATATGATCAATTGAAATCTGTTCATGAAAGAGTAAATTTAACGAATAAACTTTATCTTCTTAAGGAAACTGTATTCCATTAAATATAATGAAAGTGTAAAAATGCAGGAACAGATTCTGTTTTAGAATTAGCAGAAAAATTAAGAAGTATAGGTGAAGTGATACAAGATGATAATTTAATAGCTATTTTGCTCTGTTCTTTACCAAATTCTTATAGTACCTTTATAACTGCTATTGAAAGTAAATATGAAAGAGATTTATCATTAAAATATGTTCAAACAAATTAATTGACGAGTATCTTAGAAGAGTTGAAACTAAACAAATTTCAACAAAATTTGAATCTATTGCTTTCAAGGGTAACAGGGATAAACCAAAGCATTTGAATAAACAAAAATTTTGTTCTCATTGCAAAAAGAATAATCACAACCGTGAAGATTGTTTTCACTTAAAGGGTAATAATACTAACAAAACAAAACCAAATTTCATCCAAGATAGATCACGTCAACAGTTTAAAAAACCAAACAATTTCTCTGCCTCTACTGCTAGTCAAAATGAAAATCTATCAGATTTTCAAAACTATCATGAATTAATGGAAGAATCAAATTCTTCGAGTTTTGTTATGAAATCTCAACAAAATGGAAATAAAAACAAAAATTTGTCTTTTGTTATTGATTCAGGTGCGTCTGTTCATTTAGCTAATTCCTTGGAACTGTTCTCAGAATTAAAAAGTTCGAATAAAGATACAATTACAATTGCTAATGAACTAAATTAACTGCAAAGGGAAAGGGTAAATGTACTTTTAATATTGAAACACTTAATGGTCAAACAAATAGAGTTACATTAGATCATGTGCTTTATGTTCCCGAGTTGGATAGTAATTCATTATCTGTCCAGTCTTGTACTGAGAAAGGTTTTGTTGTAACACTTAAAGATGATATATGTTTAATTAAAAAGGGCAACATCTTAGTTGCAGATGTAAAAGCTGATGAGGGATTATGCAGATTAAAAATAATACCTACAAATGAAAAGGTATATACTGCTTCAGAAATATTACCCGTTTGTTCTAATTTCAACTTCATTCATAGAAATTTGGAATCCATCAAGAAAATTCAAAAGGATGATTTAGCTTTAGGTATTACTGTGAATAATTGTTCTCATAATACTGAATGTTCAAGTTGCATAAAAGCTAAGCTAACAGAAAAATCTTTTTCAAAAGAAACACAACACAGAAGAAAAAACCACTTGATTTGATATACAGCGACGCATGCGGTCCTGCAGAAACAAAAAGTATGGGATCAAAAAGATATTTCGTTACATTTATTGATGATTACTCTTGTTATACACAAGTATATTTTATTTCTTCTAAAGATGAAGTATTTGATAAATTAAAAGATTATGTTGCATCAACAACAAATAAATTTAGATTGAAGATTAAATCCTTGCGTAGTGACAATGGAACAGAATATTGCAACGAATCTGTCAAAGACTACCTTAAAAACTTGGGAATAAATCATGAAACAATGACGCCATATTCACCGTCCCAAAATGGAGTCGCAGAAAGAAAGAATCGCTCGCTTATTGAAATGAGTAAAGCCATGCTCATAAATGCTAAATTGCCAAAAACATTCTGGGCAGAAGCCATAGCTACAGCAGCCTACTTACAAAATAGATTACCTACAAAATCAACTGAAAAGACACCATATGAACTGTAGAATGGGCATAAGCCAAATTTGAATCACCTTAAAGTATTTGGATGCAAAGAATATGTGTATGTTCATAAACCGAAGAGACAAAAATTTGACGAAAAAGCCACTGAAGGAGTCTTTGTTGGTTACGATTTAAGAAGCAAAGGATACCGAATTTATATAGGCGGTAGAAAAATAGTGATAAGCAGAACAGTGAGGTTTCTTGAAAATATGAACTGTGAAAATGTCTTTAAAGAAAATCCTGAAGAGCAAATCTCAGATTTAATGCATTTCAATTTTTCAGAAGAAAATCTTGAAAATGATAGTGAAGCTATCCGAATAGAAAATACTGCAGAAGAAATAAAAATGGATGAAAATTCAGTAGATAGCCCAACAACTGAAGAAAGTGAAGATAATTTCCAGAGAAGAATATCTAACAGAGAGACTAAAGGAATTCCACCAGAAAGATATTCTTACAAAACTGAAGACAGTTGTTCCAAAAATCAAGATCCTGAAACTTTTAAGGATATTTTAAAATTGCCAGTAAAAGATCAACAGAAATGGTTTCAAGCTATGAAGGAAAAATTTAACTCTTTAAAGGGGAAAATGAAGTGTTTGAGCTTGTTACTTTACCCAAAGGCAAGCACGCCATTGGCTGTAAAGGGGTTTACAAAACAAAACGTGATGAAAATGGAGAAGAAATTAAATGCAAAGCACGATTAGTTGCCAAAAGTTTCGCTCAAAACTTTGGCACTGATTATGATGAAACCTTCTCTCCTGTCGTCAAACATACAACTATTAGAGCTTTTCTGACCTGGGCAGCTTATCATAAAGCCAGAGTATTCCAAGTAGATGTTAAAACAGCCTTTCTACATGGTAAACTAGATAATGAAGAATTATACATGCATCAACCAGAACGCTTTCATGATGAAGAAAATAAAAACAGTCTATAAATTAAAAAAGGCTATATATGGTCTTAAACAAGCCGCCAAGTGCTGGAATGAAGAAATAGAGACTACTCTAAAGGCATATGGATTTAAACAAAGTGAAGCTGATCCATGTTTGTTCATAAAAGAAAAATCAAAGAAGACAATTCATCTCATACTGTATGTAGATGATATGCTGATGAGCTCAGAAGATGAAAATGAAGTTAATGAAGTAATAAATTACTTAAAGAGATCTTATCCCATAACATAAATACTTCTTAGGTACAGAAATTTACAGAAAAGAAGATGGAAGTTATTTACTTTCACAAAGAAGTAAAATAAATCAATTAGTTCAGGATTTTCAGCTTGAAGAAGCCAAACCAACTTATACCCCAATGGAAACTAACTATTATAGTTTAGATAAAGAAGAAAATCTTTTATCATCAAATGATAATTATAGACAAGCTATAGGAAGTCTTTTATATATATCCTCATGCACAAGACCTGATATTACCGCTCCTACACACATACTAAGTCGAAGATGCAATAATTCAAGACAAAAGGATTGGAATAGTGTTAAGAGGGTAATAAGATACTTAAAAACAACGAAAGACCTTGATCTCCACATTTCTTCAAAAGAATATCCTAATATAGTCGCATACTCGGATGCAGACTGGGGACAAGATGCTACGGACAGAAAATTCACCTCAGGAAATGTAATCTTCTCAGGCAATAGCTGCATTTCTTGGTTTTCACGAAAACAAACATGTGTGATATTATCGCCAGCAGAAGCTGAATATGTGGCACTGTCACAAGGAACTCAAGAGGTGCTATGGATCTTAAAATTATGTAAAGATCTCAATTTACAACAACATTTTCCTATTAGAATTTTTGAGGATAACCCATCTACAATTAAATTGGTTGAAAGTGAAAAATTTAAATCTCGCACTAAGCACATTGATACAAAATATCATTAAATACGAGATTTATCAACAAATGAAATGATAGCAGATATAATGACGAAGCCGCTGCCAAAGGGCAAATTTGAACTTTGTAGAAACCTTATCCACCCGGTGTCAGATTCTATCACAAAACGGGAGAGATGTTAGAAAATGCTCTTTTGTTTCAAGAACATTCCACCAGATGGCAGCATCAGACAATCTTTTTTTGATCTACTGTGACAGACAATCAGAACAGTTAATGTTTCTCCTTCCCTTATAGCAGTTGGCAGCAAAATGCTGGTGGATTAAGAAATCCAATAATATTCCAAAGGAATGATAATATGTTAAAAAAACTGCAACAAACCATAGTTCAAAGCATTTCTTTTTGTTTGTAAATAGTCTTATCTGTTTTGTTTCATTGTGAAGTGTGATCAGAGTAGTAGGAAAAGGAGAGTACGGGCTCAGCGCAGGCGGTGCGGCGGTGCCGCACCGCCTGCGGCACCGCCTCCGACACCCCCTCTGCACCCCCTCCGACACCGTCCCCCCTCCGACACCGCACCCCCTGCGACACTGCCTCTGGTACCCCCTCCGACACCGCCCCCTAGCGGAAAAAATGGCGTTTTTAGAGTATTTTTCTGCTTTAACATGAGAGTTGAACGTTAGATCGACTAAATTATCATACTATAAGATGAAGATTAAGTTTACATTTTAATTTTGAACAACCTTTACCTTAATGAGTATTATTAATTAAGAAAAATAATGGAAAATAACAATTTTAAAGGAAAAAACTGATATCAGAATATCAACTTAAATGGGGAAAGTTAAACATATATTTGAATTTTGGATGATTAATATCTTAATGAGCATTATTAATTAAGCATAACAATGAAAAATATCAATTTTTAATGAAAAAGATGAATTTTTTTAAGTACAAGATCAGAATATACTCTTAAATGGGGAAAGTTAAACGCGTACATTTGAATTTTGAAGAATCTTTACCTTAATGAGCATTATTAATTAAGCAAAACAATGAAAAATAACAATTTTAAAGGAAAAAAGCCGATTTCTGTAGATTATTTTCAACTACAAGATCAGAATATCAACTTAAATTGAGAAAGTTAAACATATATTTGAATTTTGAACAATCTTTACCTTAATGAGTATTATTAATTATGCAAAATAACAAAAAAAATATAAATTTTAATGGAAAAAGCAGATTTATTTATTTATTTTTTTTTCCAACCATAAAATGAGAATATCGTCTTAAAATGGAAATTTAAACATACATTTCAGTTTGAGAACAACCCTCACCTTAATTAATTTTGATTAACTGAACAAATAACAAAAGTTAATGTGGAATAAAAAGATGAATTTTATTAACTTTTATACTAGTTTCAGATTTTAACAGACATTTAAACACTAGTTATGTAAGATTTAAAACTTTAGACAAATACGTCCTAAGCCATATATTAATTAATCAAAATAAATTCAATTTTCAGCTTAATCAATAACTGGAAATTTATCATTAAATATATATATATATATATATATATATATATATATATATTTGCATGATTGTACATATAAAAATAAGAGTTTACAAGCTAATTTCCTTAATTTTTAGAAGATTCAACAGAATATTTTCAACAAGTCTGGTATAAGAAAAAATAATTTCAACCCCTATTCACTATCGTCAACCGCTCACATTCCCTAAACTTGGGGGACCGCAACAATAGAGTTTTGACGTCACAAAGGCATATCAGAAAATGTATACATCCAAGAAAAATATCAATTTTAATGCTTCTTTTCAACTGTTAAATGAAAGATATAAACTCATATCTTTCAGTTTTGAACAATCATTACCTTAATGATTAGTAATAATTAAGCGGAACAATGGAAAATATTGCTTTTTTAATAAAAAAACGCATTTAAACGAACTCGGTTAACTTTACACTACTTTGAGATTTTATCGTGCTTTTCAGACGTTAGTTATGTAATATTTAATTCGTTAGATGACGATACCCCAAGATATATTCAATCTAATATCCTTAATTTTAGCAGATTCAACAGAATTTTTTCGATAGGGCTAGTAATAAGATAATAATTCCAGATCGCATTCACTGCACGCTACCCCTAGCATTCTTCAAACTTGGGAAGGGATCACAAACCTTCTCTGACGTCATATTCGAACTAATTTTTAGTTCGTGTTTACTGCACATGGTGAACTACAAAGCATAACAGAAAATGTTTCCATTCAAGAAAAAATATCAATTTTTAGGTAAAAAGAGACTGAATTCTTTACAACTGTTACATGAAAGATATAAACATTTATTTTAGTTTTGAACAACCATAGCCTTAATGATATTTAATAATTGAAAAATAACAAAGGAAAATATTATATTTTAATGAAAAAACACAAATTTAAACGAATTTGATTAACTTTTACACTAGTTGAGAACTGGAAATGAATAAAATTGTTTTATGAGTTCATTTGATCATTGACACATTCGAGATTTTGAACATATATCTGAATTTTGAATGAACACCATCTTAATGAATATTAATAATTAAGTAAAACAATGGAAAATATCAATTTTTAAGGAAAAAGATCAGAATATCAACATAAAAGAGGAAAGATACGAAGATTTCAACTTAAAAGGGAAATTTAAACATTTATTTCAGTTTTTGAAAAACCATTATCTTAATGAATTTTAATAATTGAACAAATAACTAAGGAAAATATTATTTTTTTAATGATAAAAGACAAATTTAAACGAATTTCATTAACTTTTACACTAGTTTGAGATTTTGTCATCCTTTTAGATGCTACCTATGTAGAATTTTAACCTATCAACGAGACACACTTCAACAAATACTCATTACTAAACAAAATAAATTAATTTTAATCTAATCAATAACTGAAAATTTCACATTTAAAAAATATTTTCATGAATGTGCATAAAAATACGATTTTACAAACTAATATCCTTATTTTTATTACATTTAACTAAATTTTTCTACATTTAAGCTTAATTTGTATATACAAAGCATTATTTAATCAAATTCAGTACTTTCAAATTTAACGAAATTCAGCGATTTTTCATTTTTCAAACCAATCCTATGACTTAAAAAACAACAGCGCCTCCTATAATTTTATAGCTTTGAGTGAAACGAGTCGAATTTTTTATACTGTTTGCTGTTTTCGTTATATGAAGACGTCAGCTTATATTCTCTAGTTTATCTAAAATGAGTAATATGCAAGAAATGTTTTTTAGCAGAGGAAGATTCAAGTCAATCTTACTTAAAGGATATGAATTCAGCTATACCCAGTCAAGAAGCACATGCTTCGAACATTGAAATATTACCCTCTTTACCAGAACAACTAAAACCAGCTTTTTCTTGCAATCAATGCGAGAAATCCTATTCAAAAAAGAATGCATTAAACAGACATCAAATATCCCATTTGGAGAAAAAACCCTTTGAATGTGAAATATGCTCAAAGACATTCATTCAAAGCAGTGATTTAAAACGACATAGTGTAACTCATTCCAGGACATCTACTACATACAAATGTGATCAATGCGGGAAAGATTATTTACAAAAGTTTCTGTTAACAATTCACAAGAGATCTCATAAGAAGTTTTATGATTGTGATAAATGTTCCAACTCTTTTTTAACAAAGTCTGCTTTAACTAAACTTAAAAAAGTTCATCCCAAGGAATATGAATGTAAATACTGCAACAGTAAATTGTACGATGAAGTTGAATTTTTACATCATAAAAAAGTTCACCCTAAGAAATATAGTTGTAAACACTGTAAAATTATCTTTTATCTCCAGAGGGAGTTTATTCATCATCTGATCAACATGCATAAATGAAAAATGCAAACTTTGTTAAGTCATAAATTTGATTTGAATATCTGTATATTTTAAAAATGTATATGTCCTCCTATAACTGTTGAAAATGATGAATAAATATTGTTTAACTGAAAAAGCTTTTGTCGTTTATTTTTGCCATATCAACTTGTGATTTTTCTTGACTCTATCTCATCAAGTCAAAACGATTTTACTAAAATTTTAAAATACATATTGTATATTTTTTTAAGTTTATAATTTTTTTAATTTCTTATCGAATGAAACATGAGTTAACTATATTTTATTAATTTCATATTAAAAACCTAACGTTTTCCATATAATTTTATTATGTTCCGTCTAAATTTTATCTACCCAATTAAATTCTATAATCCCTTCTTATTAGCAAACATTACCATTTAACTGGAAATTTCACATTAATGTTTTTCTTTTTTCATGATTGTACATATAAAAATAAGAGTTTACAAACTAATTTCCATAATTTATCACATTTGAACTTAATTTTTATACTCAAAACATTATTTAATCAAATTTTTATACTTTCTGATTCAGTGAAATTCGATGATTTTTCATTTTTAAACCAATACCACAATATTTATCGATTGGACTTGATTCTTCCGTTGTATATTTTTACATTACACAATTAAGATAGATATAGACTTAGGACAGCAATAGAGTTAAAAATTGATTATACTCAATTTTCACCTTATATGAATTGGTCCTACATGACATTTCTTATTGCTACAATCACTTGATATATTAAAATTAGTCCGAGTTATTCAGTCTATATTATTAATCAAATTATCATATGTTTCATCTTACACTTCTAAGATTTCTGAATTATCATCCATCAAGTTGCTTAAAATATTAATACTGTGTTTATAGTTCTATTGATACATAGCCTACATGAATATAATCTTTAATTTTAACATTTCATATTTTAAATGACCTATTTTCAAAACTAAACTATATGAATTTTTACTACATCACTTATCAATATCACAGAATCATTTATGCTTTACACTTTTCTAATAATTATCAGATTCTTATAACATAATTTCTTGATAACATATATTATACTACTGATTTGTACGCATGAGTGAGTTGCCACGTGATCAAAACGATTGAGAATAATATAAATTTTCGAAAAGCAGCGCAGTATTTCTCATTTCAACTGTTAAACTTGGAAGAGAAGGTGACTTTAAGTGCGCAACTCTGATAAATTTCCAGATTTTAATTCAAGTGAGGAATCGATTTCTTTGTTAGTGAATAAAGTAAGTTTTAGTATATCATTACAACATATATGTATTAATAAAAATAAATAAATAAATGATTACTTATATATTAAACCTTTCCTAAGTATATAAATATATTTCTTTTATTGTACAGATGTTGCAGCAAGATGAATCAAAACAGCAGCAATCCTCTTTATCAGAAATGGATGATCTGAATGATTCGCTCTAATACATGTAGAGTTAAAGAATAATAAATATGTAAGTACTTAGATATGAAATACTATAATTCATATATGAAACGTAATTAGAGTAAATTTAAAATCAAATATTTTATTGTTTGTACTTTAACAAATGTTTTTTTATCCATATCATTGAAGAGAATTCTAATTGTTTACATTTATTTCTCTCACAGATGTGTTCTATTTGCTACAAACAATTTTTAAGTAAATGGAATTTAAAAGAACATACACAGATCCATACAGATGAAAAACCCTATACTTGTGAAGATTGCCAAAAGCCGTTTTCAAGAAAATATGAATCAAAAATGCATACTGCATCATATAGTCTATCACCAGCTGTATGTAAACTTTGTGAAGATATTCAAGAAATAACCAGACGTTTGAAGAATTTAACAATCAAGGAAGAGATTTAGACTATGTACTCAACCTATTTGCATAAGAGTTACCACAATATCCCAAAATTGAAATTTCGAAGGCACACAGTGGATGTAAAGAAATTTTTGTTACCCATGATTCTCGTAACCACAATGAATTTGGATATTATTCATAATGTATTCCTTAAATTGTTATAATAAATATTCTTTTATCTGCACTTATCGACGTGTTTATTTATATCTCCTAACATTTTAAACGAAAAACGCTTTCCCATCTTAAAAAATTTCATAAGAACAGATAAAAATTAACAGATGAATGAAAAAATATGCATATTCACAAAGTTTTCTAGATATATTTACAAAAATGTTTACAAAATAAAAAATTTGCAAGAGTAAAAGACAAAATTTCACAAAATTAAAAAAAAAAATACAACATAACATTTTTTTCTTCTTACAGATGTGAGTTTTTAGAAAAGTTGGAAAAAAAAATTACACTTAGATTTTTTTTTTTCAAAAGTGAAAAAAAATATTTTTACAAAAAATATTTTTACAAAAAATATTTTTACAAAAAAATTTTTTTACAAAAAATATTTTTACAAAAAAATTTTTTTACAAAAAATATTTTTACAAAAAAAAGAAAATTACAAAATTACAAAAGTAAAAAAAAAATTATAACATAAAAAATAATAAAAAAAATTACAAAATTTGTGAAAAAAATTGCAAAAAAGTTTGAAAAAATTTACAAAAAAGTTATGAAAAAGTTTCAAAAAATGATATTTTAAATATAGTGTATAATGGTTAGCCAACCATTATAATACTATTTAAAATATCATTTTTTGAAACTTTTTCATAACTTTTTTCCAATTTTTTTCACAAATTTTGTAATTTTTTTTATTATTTTTTATGTTATATTTTTTTTTTTTTTTACTTTTGTAATTTTTTTTTGTAAAAATATTTTTTGTAAAAAAATTTTTTTGTAAAAATATTCTTTTGTAAAAATAATTTTTGTAAAAATATTTTTTTTCACTTTTGAAAAAAAAAAAATCTAAGTGTAATTTTTTTTCCTACTTTTCTAAAAACTCACATTTGTAAGAAGAAAAAAATGTTATGTTGTATTTTTTTTTAATTTTGTGAAATTTTGTCTTTTACTCTTGCAAATTTTTTATTTTGTAAACATTTTTGTAAATATATCTAGAAAACTTTGTGAATATGCATATTTTTTCATTCGTCTGTTAATTTTTATCTGTTCTTATGAACTTTTTTAAGATGGGAAAGCGTTTTTCGTTTAAAATGTTAGGAGATATCAATATACACGTCGATAAGTGCAGATAAAAGAATATTTATTATAACAATTTAAGGAATACATTATGAATAATATCCAAATTCATTGTGGTTACGAGAATCATGGGTAACAAAAATTTCTTTACATCCACTGTGTGCCTTCGAAATTTCAAATTTGGGATATTGTGGTAACTCTTATGCAAATAGGTTGAGTACATAGTCTAAATCTCTTCCTTGATTGTTAAATTCTTCAAACGTCTGGTTATTTCTTGAATATCTTCACAAAGTTTACATACAGCTGGTGATAGACTATATGATGTAGTATGCATTTTTGATTCATATTTTCTTGAAAACGGCTTTTGGCAATCTTCACAAGTATAGGGTTTTTCATCTGTATGGATCTGTGTATGTTCTTTTAAATTCCATTTACTTAAAAATTGTTTGTAGCAAATAGAACACATCTGTGAGAGAAATAAATGTAAACAATTAGAATTCTCTTCAATGATATGGATAAAAAACATTTGTTAAAGTACAAACAATAAAATATTTGATTTTAAATTTACTCTAATTACGTTTCATATATGAATTATAGTATTTCATAGCTAAGTACTTGCATATTTATTATTCTTTAACTCTACATGTATTAGAGCGAATCATTCAGATCATCCATTTCTGATAAAGAGGATTGCTGCTGTTTTGATTCATCTTGCTGCAACATCTGTACAATAAAAGAAATATATTTATATACTTAGGAAAGGTTTAATATATAAGTAATCATTTATTTATTTATTTTTATTAATACATATATGTTGTAATGATATACTAAAACTTACTTTATTCACTAACAAAGAAATCGATTCCTCACTTGAATTAAAATCTGGAAATTTATCAGAGTTGCGCACTTAAAGTCACCTTCTCTTCCAAGTTTAACAGTTGAAATGAGAAATACTGCGCTGCTTTTCGAAAATTTATATTATTCTCAATCGTTTTGATCACGTGACAACTCACTCATGCGTACAAATCAGTAGTATAATATATGTTATCAAGAAATTATGTTATAAGAATCTGATAATTATTAGAAAAGTGTGAAGCATAAATCATTCTGTGATATTGATAAGTGATGTAGTAAAAATTCATATAGTTTAGTTTTGAAAATAGGTCATTTAAAATATGAAATGTTAAAATTAAAGATTATATTCATGTAGGCTATGTATCAATAGAACTATAAACACAGTATTAATATTTTAAGCAACTTGATGGATGATAATTCAGAAATCTTAGAAGTGTAAGATGAAACATATGATAATTTGATTAATAATATAGACTGAATAACTCGGACTAATTTTAATATATCAAGTGATTGTAGCAATAAGAAATGTCATGTAGGACCAATTCATATAAGGTGAAAATTGAGTATAATCAATTTTTAACTCTATTGCTGTCCTAAGTCTATATCTATCTTAATTGTGTAATGTAAAAATATACAACGGAAGAATCAAGTCCAATGTCGATAAATATTGTGGTATTGGTTTAAAAAATGAAAAATCATCGAATTTCACTGAATCAGAAAGTATAAAAATTTGATTAAATAATGTTTTGAGTATAAAAATTAAGTTCAAATGTGATAAATTATGGAAATTAGTTTGTAAACTCTTATTTTTATATGTACAATCATGAAAAAAGAAAAACATTAATGTGAAATTTCCAGTTAAATGGTAATGTTTGCTAATAAGAAGGGATTATAGAATTTAATTGGGTAGATAAAATTTAGACGGAACATAATAAAATTATATGGAAAACGTTAGGTTTTTAATATGAAATTAATAAAATATAGTTAACTCATGTTTCATTCGATAAGAAATTAAAAAAATTATAAACTTAAAAAATATACAATATGTATTTTAAAATTTTTGTAAAATCGTTTTGACTTGATGAGATAGAGTCAAGAAAAATCACAAGTTGATATGGCAAAAATAAACGACAAAAGCTTTTTCAGTTAAACAATATTTATTCATCATTTTCAACAGTTATAGGAGGACATATACATTTTTAAAATATACAGATATTCAAATCAAATTTATGACTTAACAAAGTTTGCATTTTTCATTTATGCATGTTGATCAGATGATGAATAAACTCCCTCTGGAGATAAAAGATAATTTTACAGTGTTTACAACTATATTTCTTAGGGTGAACTTTTTTATGATGTAAAAATTCAACTTCATCGTACAATTTAATGTTGCAGTATTTACATTCATATTCCTTGGGATGAACTTTTTTAAGTTTAGTTAAAGCAGACTTTGTTAAAAAAGAGTTGGAACATTATGAGATCTCTTGTGAATTGTTAACAGAAACTTTTGTAAATAATCTTTCCCGCATTGATCACATTTGTATGTAGTAGATGTCCTGGAATGAGTTACACTATGTCGTTTTAAATCACTGCTTTGAATGAATGTCTTTGAGCATATTTCACATTCAAAGGGTTTTTTCTCCAAATGGGATATTTGATGTCTGTTTAATGCATTCTTTTTTGAATAGGATTTCTCGCATTGATTGCAAGAAAAAGCTGGTTTTAGTTGTTCTGGTAAAGAGGGTAATATTTCAATGTTCGAAGCATGTGCTTCTTGACTGGGTATAGCTGAATTCATATCCTTTAAGTAAGATTGACTTGAATCTTCCTCTGCTAAAAAACATTTCTTGCATATTACTCATTTTAGTTAAACTAGAGAATATAAGCTGACGTCTTCATATAACGAAAACAGCAAACAGTATAAAAAATTCGACTCGTTTCACTCAAAGCTATAAAATTATAGGAGGCGCTGTTGTTTTTTAAGTCATAGGATTGGTTTGAAAAGTGAAAAATCGCTGAATTTCGTTAAATTTGAAAGTACTGAATTTGATTAAATAATGCTTTGTATATACAAATTAAGCTTAAATGTAGAAAAATTTAGTTAAATGTAATAAAAATAAGGATATTAGTTTATAAACTCGTATTTTTACGCAAATTCATGAAAATATTTTTAAAATGTGAAATTTTCAGTTATTGATTAGATTAAAATTAATTTATTTTGTTTAGTAATGAGTATTTGTTGAAGTGTGTCTCGTTGAAAGGTTAAAATTCTACATAGGTAGCATCTAAAAGGATGACAAAATCTCAAACTAGTGTAAAAGTTAATCAAATTCGTTTAAATTTGTCTTTTATCATTAAAAAATAATATTTTCCTTAGTTATTTGTTCAATTATTAAAATTCATTAAGGTAATGGTTTTTCAAAAACTGAAATAGATGTTTAAATTTCCCTTTTAAGTTGAAATCTTCGTATCTTTCCTCTTTTATGTTGATATTCTGATCTTTTTCCTTAAAAATTGATATTTTCCATTGTTTTACTTAATTATTAATATTCATTAAGATGGTGTTCATTCAAAATTCAGATATATGTTCAAAATCTCGAATGTGTCAATGATCAAATGAACTCATAAAACAATTTTATTCATTTCCAGTTCTCAACTAGTGTAAAAGTTAATCAAATTCGTTTAAATTTGTCATGGTTGTTCAAAACTAAAATAAATGTTTATATCTTTCATGTAACAGTTGTAAAGAATTCAGTCTCTTTTTACCTAAAAATTGATATTTTTTCTTGAATGGAAACATTTTCTGTTATGCTTTGTAGTTCACCATGTGCAGTAAACACGAACTAAAAATTAGTTCCAATATGACGTCAGAGAAGGTTTGTGATCCCTTCCCAAGTTTGAAGAATGCTAGGGGTAGCGTGCAGTGAATGCGATCTGGAATTATTATCTTATTACTAGCCCTATCGAAAAAAATCTGTTGAATTTGCTAAAATTAAGGATATTAGATTGAATATATCTTGGGGTATCGTCATCTAACGAATTAAATATTACATAACTAACGTCTAAAAAGCACGATAAAATCTCAAAGTAGTGTAAAGTTCGTTTAAATGCGTTTTTTCATTAAAAAAGCAATATTTTCCATTGTTCCGCTTAATTATTACTAATCATTAAGGTAATGATTGTTCAAAACTGAAAGATATGAGTTTATATCTTTCATTTAACAGTTGAAAAGAAGCATTAAAATTGATATTTTTCTTGGATGTAAACATTTTCTGATATGCTTTTGTGACGTCAAAACTCTATTGTTGCGGTCCCCCAAGTTTAGGGAATGTGAGCGGTTGACGATAGTGAATAGGGGTTGAAATTATTTTTTCTTATACCAGACTTGTTGAAAATATTCTGTTGAATCTTCTAAAAATTAAGGAAATTAGCTTGTAAACTCTTATTTTTATATGTACAATCATGCAAATATATATATATATATATATATATTTAATGATAAATTTCCAGTTATTGATTAAGCTGAAAATTGAATTTATTTTGATTAATTAATATATGGCTTAGGACGTATTTGTCTAAAGTTTTAAATCTTACATAACTAGTGTTTAAATGTCTGTTAAAATCTGAAACTAGTATAAAAGTTAATAAAATTCATCTTTTTATTCCATATTAACTTTTGTTATTTGTTCAGTTAATCAAAATTAATTAAGGTGAGGGTTGTTCTCAAACTGAAATGTATGTTTAAATTTCTATTTTAAGACGATATTCTCATTTTATGGTTGGAAAAAAAAAAAATAAATAAATCTGCTTTTTCCATTAAAATTTATATTTTTTTGTTATTTTGCATAATTAATAATACTCATTAAGGTAAAGATTGTTCAAAATTCAAATATATGTTTAACTTTCTCAATTTAAGTTGATATTCTGATTTTGTAGTTGAAAATAATCTACAGAAATCGGCTTTTTTCCTTTAAAATTGTTATTTTTCGTTGTTTTGCTTAATTAATAATGCTCATTAAGGTAAAGATTCTTCAAAATTCAAATGTACGCGTTTAACTTTCCCCATTTAAGAGTATATTCTGATATTGTACTTAAAAAAATTCATCTTTTTTCATTAAAAATTGATATTTTTCATTGTTATGCTTAATTAATAATGCTCATTAAGATGTTTATCATCCAAAATTCAAATATATGTTTAACTTTCTCCATTTAAGTTGATATTCTGATATCAGCTTTTTTCCTTTAAAATTGTTATTTTCCATTATTTTTCTTAATTAATAATACTCATTAAGGTAAAGGTTGTTCAAAATTAAAATGTAAACTTAATCTTCATCTTATAGTATGATAATCTAGTCGATCTAACGTTCAACTCTCATGTTAAAGCAGAAAAATACTCTAAAAACGCCATTTTTTCCGCTAGGGGGCGGTGTCGGAGGGGGTACCAGAGGCGGTGTCGCAGGGGGTGCGGTGTCGGAGGGGGGCGGTGTCGGAGGGGGAGCAGAGGGGGTGTCGGAGGCGGTGCGGCACCGCCGCACCGCCTGCGCTGAGCCCGTACTCTCCTTTTCCTACTACTGATCAGTAATGTGTCCAGTATATATATTATTCTAGTGTATTTAATCTCCAAATAAATGTTTTTTGTTCATCCTAAGAAGAATATATTTCAATTGAAATGCATCAAAACATAAAGGTAAAACTTTTAACTTTTTATTGTTTACCTATTGAGGAATTTCGTATTCATGCCTTCCGTATGGAATAACATTCCAACACTAATAGTCCAGGCAATAGGGGATTTTAGCTGGCAAAATTAATGGATGTTCTGGAAATAGGCTTACTTTGTTTTTTGGGTCGCTGAATCCGAATTTGTAACTTCCCGCCAAAATTTTTCCCGGCAACCCCCTCAAATTTTGGTAAAATACCCCCCAAAAAGGTTTTTATTTTAAAAAAATCGATTTTTTTATTGTTTTAGGGGAAAAGTATCTAGAAATTCAGAAAGTAGACAAAATTTGCAACAAATTAGATATATGATATTATGACTTAGGATGAAAGGGAAGGGGGGATCTGCCTTGGAACATGCGCCGCGGTGCTGTGTGGACTAAGTTGCGCAATTCCATTTAACCACTCACACGTTTACATTCGCCCTCCCATCTCCCCTCCGAACTTTTTCTATAAGGTTTACTTTAAGTTTTTTGGGTCGCTGAATCCGAATTTTTAACTAACCCCCAAAATTTAGCCCCCCGAAATCCCCCCCAAAATAGTTGTTTTTAACTTAAATTTCTTATTATTTTAGGGGAAAAGTATTACGAAATTCAAAAACTAGACAAAATTTGCAACAAATAGGATACATGACATTATGACGTAGGATGAACGTGGAGGGAGAGGGCTGCCTCTGAACATGCACTGCGGCGCTACGTGCACTAAGTTATGAAGTCCAGGCAATAGGGGATTTTACCTGGAAAAATTAATACTAGTTCTGGATTTCGACTCACTTTATGTTTTTTGGGTCGTTGAATCCGAATTTGTAACTTCCCTCCAAAATTTCATGCGGCAACTTCCCAAAAAGTTGATTTTTTGAAAAAATTTGGTTTTTGAGAAAAGCGCGCGGGGAATGTTCCGAGGCAGCCCCCTCTCTCCCCGTTTATACTACGTCATAATGTTATGTATCCTATTTGCTGCAAATTTTGTCTACTTTCTGAATTTCGTAATGCTTTTCCCCTAAAACAATAAGAAATTTAAGTTAAAAACAACTATTTTGGGGGGTTCGGGGGGGGGGGGATTTTGGGGGTAAGTTAAAAATTCGGATTCAGCGACTCAAAAAACTTAAAGTAAACCTTATAGAGAAAGTTCGGAGGGGAGATGGGAGGACGAATGTAAACGTGTGAGTGGTTAAGTGGAATTGCGCAACTTAGTCCACGCAGCACCGCGGCGCATGTTCCGAGGCAGATTCCCCCTTTCCCCTTCATCCTAAGTCATAATGTCATGTATCTAATTTTTTGCAAATTTTGTCTACTTTCTGAATTTCTAGATACTTTCCCTCTAAAACAATAAAAAAGTGATTTTTTTAATAAAAAACTTTTTTGGGGGGCATTTTACCAA